>CM046723.1:30832644-32032644 GCA_025584915.1 Monochamus saltuarius
TTGTTAGGCGAATAAATTTATTTATGTAAGCTTTTTTATCTATTTGAATATTTTCTCAAACGTTTTCCTGTTCTGCGGCAATAGCACAATTGCCAATGGTATGATTCCTGGGCATTACCATTTTACATTACACAGTTATAGTACACATATCTGAAACGAATCAGACAAAGAGTGGACAATGGCACCTAATAAAAATGATTTTTATGCACCGGAGATAAATAATGAAAATCTAACAAATTTCGGACTTGTACAACTATTCAATGATTAATCCTTTATTTTTTTATTTAGTTTATATCGAGTTTTTTTTTAAATCAAATAAATAATTTCACACGTATGTAGTTTAATAAAATTTGTATAGATGAGTAGATGACGCTGAGGACCAGTTTTAAACTATTTTATTTAGTTACGTCTATTAGACAAACCATATACAGGAAACCAGTGAAATTGGACTTCAGAAATATTTTGCAGATTCTAAATCATGAGTTATTTAATTTTTATTCTATGAATCCAGAGATATTTCTAATAATCTTATTAAACGGCTTAGCTCTCCCCACTATTCTGGGTTGCAGACTTGGAGCCTAATTGTACCAGAGTCGGCGGCGCCCGTTTACGCCTATCTCGCGAATTTTACGTGATTTTTACAATTGTCATGTTTGTGGTAAAATTCGCAATTTGGTCATTTATGTACCTACCATTTCTTTTTATTTGTCTACATGTAATGATTAACTTAATTATTGTATGTAATATAAATTAACTTTATAATGCGTAAATTATATTTTCCACAAGAATATATACTTATGAATTGAAAAGAAGCCACAGCCACATAAAAATAAATAACTATCTTTATCACTGTTCTGCTGCCTAGTGCCTATAGCAATCAATGTATTATTGAATAAGGAAGTGAATTGATTTTAGAAGTTTATAAATACACATTTTTTTATTTTTCTAATATTTAGCTTTTCACAAAAATTTTAATAGACCAATCAAATAAAAGTATTGAGATTCTATAGTAATAATTGTCATTTAGTAACTGATTATTTAGCCATGTAGTGTTGAATAGCATAAAGATGGTTCAAAAATTAAATTGACAAAAGTGAACAATGCAAATTTGCACAAAACATTATTATTAATTTATAGCTGTTTTATTGATTTATTGATAATTCAAATATTTTTGTAAAGAATATACAGAGTGTTTTGCATAAGAACTGACAGAGCAGGTGCATGTAGGGTTTGATTTCTTCTAATAAACACAAACTTTTAGTGTAGTATATAGTTTTATTACTATCAGTTGCAGTTTCTTAAATATTTTGATGAAAATATAATGAATTATTCATTTGTTCCTATGACGTAAGTCGTCTGAATTCTTGTCGCGAGTATATGAGTAACAGTAGTAACACAACTATAGCTATATAATTTTCATTGTATTTGTCAAATTATTTGATGTTAGTAAAAAATAATATATATTGTTACTATTGTGCGAATATTACATTGGTCATGAATTAGAAAAATATGTTAAGCATTATTAATTGATCCTATTCATAATCCTATAATATGATACAGTGATATACATATTTTGCCTAATTCTAATGCCGTCCGTTTAAGTCCGAGTCCAACTCTGTCGAGCGAGTGTCATTTTTTATTGCAACCCAGATAATTTATTTCTAAGCACATGCCCACAGGTCAAAGAGTCCCCCTTCCGCGACCGCAAATTTGCACAATGTGTCTACCGTTGTTTACTCTTAATACAGCGCACTGTAATTTTACTATATATAATAATATATTAATATATATAAGGAACCACAAAACGACTGTACATTCCATATGATACGGCAAACTATATTAAAATGTCTGTTGCACTCTCATAGAGATAATAGCCTCTGAAGGGCCTCTCTCACGCAATTGATTACTAGCGAATTCCTTGCTCACCATCTCTTTCTTACCTATATGTCTATTGGTATGAGACATGCCTCAGATTCTTCCTTATTTATATTTTGTACTTATGAATGTATTGAAGATTGCATTATTGCATATTATAGTTATTACCGTTATACACAGAGGCAAATTCAAAAGTGTCTCAACGTCGATGTTTACAGGTCGTGCCGCCGTTATTGATGATTACGTTTCTGTTTGAAGTAATTTATAGGTATACCTAGGTATTACATAGCTAATATATTTTAATATTACTGGATGTAATAAATATATTAGATGACTAAAGAAATCAGTTAGTGATCCTTATTTGAAAGACATTAAATAATTTAAACAAAATTATGGAAGAACAATTAAGAAATTTTAACTTTAATTATAGGTAAAATGATGGTTGATTTTCGAAAATGTCTAGATGAATTAGAAGAATGGAAAGAAGGCAAAGCTGTACTACTGTGTGGTTTAGGACAAAATTTTTGTTCTGGAGGGGATTTAAATTTCGCAAGATCTGCTGGAACACCAAAGGAAGGATATTACATGAGCTGCATTATGCAAGATATTCTTAAAAGATTTAGGAGACTTTCTCTAATTACCGTTAGCCTTGTACATGGTCCTACGTTAGGAGGTGGGGCCGAGATATGTATTTTCTCAGATTATATGTTAGTAGCAGATAATGTACAAATAGGCTTTGTTCATGGGAAAATGGGACTTATAACTGCATTTGGAGCAACGACAAGGTAATCTTTCAAATCCGTTCAATATGGAGAACATATTGACTATGTTGGTTGGTGAGAGTAGTAGTAAGTAAACCGCTATACTTTAATTAAGGATTCTACATCGATTAATACTAGTTTGCTATTTAAACTTTTGAGAATAAATTAAACAGTAGTCTAAGAGCCAGTGGCCGGCAACCTATAAGTAAATGATTATACCTGAAATTTTGTACAGTGAGTCTCTTATACCTATCACTCATGATGTGGGGACTCGCTAAGCCCGGCGAGGCCGACTCAAGAGTTACTCAGGTGCGAGAAGTATGAAAATGTAATCAACTTCGTTATTAAATTAACAAAGCTGCCGTTTGAAAATTTTAAAATATACAATTATTATTATATAAAAATAACACAGGCAGACGATTACCGTGCTTCTAAGATCATGGCAGACACTTGTGGAATTGGCAAAAATTATAAATTTCAAAAGTATTTGATTAAATCTGATTTTTGACGTTAAAGAACTGTCAGAAATGTCAAGCATTGTAATCGACACCACCAAATCTCAGAACCTGTGCCAGAAATAGAGGTTATTTGTTACTTATATTATTTTAATATAAAAAGCTGCTAAATATAATAAATAATAAAAATTAATGCCTAATTTGTCAGATCTGAAATTTTAAAATTTTCAAACAGCAGCTTTGTTAATTTAATAATGAAGTTGGTTAAATTTTCATACCTCTCGCACCTGAGTAACAGTTGGGTCGGCCTGGGCTTAGCGAGTCATCACATCATGAATGATAGGTATAAGAGACTCACTGTGCAAAATTTCAGGTATAATCATTTACTTATAGGTTGCCGGCCACTGGCTCTTAGACTACAGGTATATTTTATAAAACTATATTTTGTGGGGAAAACATTCGTAACTATCAACAAAATTGACATACATGTCATAGGTATCTTATTTTTTCAGAACATACATGAATTTACTACCTACTAACACCCTTATTTGCTCAATTTATACAACAAGTCCACAGTTCTGTGTCAAAATACTTTAAATTAATTTTATTCAAAGGTTCTGTGACCATATCTGCGACCATATGCTCAGCAGGACAGTATTCAAAGTTCATAATAGCTTTTTCTTGTAAATTCTTAATGAAATAGTACTTTCTGTCTAACTTCAGGCAACTGTAGATTATCTTCATATATGGTTGTTGTTTCCGATCCCTTATCTATGAAGTCTCTTGATATGCGACGCATCTATGTACCTTCTTATGTATGCTTCTGCTTAGGCAATGCATTTAGCCTCTATAGATAACAGTGCTGCACACGACTGTTTGCGACAAGTCCAATTAATTGTCGCATTCATGACACATATCCACTATCAGATTTTCGGTGATTTATATTTTATATCCAATTTGCGTCTGCAAAGCCGACAAGTTCATTCTTTTTTACTCAATGACCGAGGGTCAGTTCGTAACCTTTTGTGCCTTTCAGGTAGCGGGCAATCCTCTTTAGTTCGGTCCAGTCAGCTAATAAAGGATTTTTGTTATATTGACTCTATAATAATTACATCTGCTATATTATAAGGTCTTGTAGTTATAGTTAGGTACAATAATGCTCCGATAAGTTTCTGATATCGTTGATTGTTTTCCACTGGCGACTCGTCCTTTGTGTTCTTTATGTAACCTGTATCCAGGGGTGCTTCCTGCAAATCGAATTCCTTCAGGATGTCATCGAAATAATTTGATTGCTTTATGCAATAAAATTTTTCTTGATTTCTTCGCACTTCAATTCTAAGATATTTTTGAAGATATCCTAAATCAGTCAAGTGGAATTTTTTTCCTAAGAGTCATCTCATGTCTCATCTATACATTCTGTCTTGCATGCGGTAATTAAAAAATCAACATAAACTATCAAATAAATAGCTCTATATTGACATTTTTTCTTATGAAAACACGGAATTGCTTCACTTTAAAAAAAATTTCTTACGAGTGTCAATATTTTTGCAGATGGTTTAAGTTTGTACAATCCTTTCTTTAACTTACAAACCATAGGTACCCTTTTCTTGTTTTCTGTATTATATCTACCCTTCTGGCTGCATCATGTAAATGGTATCTTGAAGTTCTCCATTAAGGAATGCTGTTTTTGCGTCAAAATGTTTAATTGTGAAATTTCTCTCCTGCGACAGTAATAATTTAAACGGTGTATTTTTACAACGGGTGCAAACACTTCGTCGCAATCGCTTCCGTACTTCTGTGAGAAACCTTGAGCTACAAGTCTTGTCTGGTAGCAATTTATTTCACCATCAGCGTTAATTTTCGTCTGGAAAACCCACTTGCAAGAAACAATGTTTTCATTTTCTGGCTCTGGTACGATATCCGAGTTCATTTCTTCTGTTTACTGTCATTTCTCTCTATCACGTTCCACTAATGCCTCTTCCCGAGATTTAGAGTCTTCTCTATGGTGGCTATATAACGATCCGGTGGTACATCGCGATTATTCCGAGTCGACTTTCTTAAACTAACAACTAATACCATTCTCAGAATTATCATTCTCGGCACTAATTGGGCGCGTAATGAGTTCACATTCGTTAGAATTTGGCTGATATAAGTTCCTAATATCTTGAGTGTCTTCGGAAATCGCGCCCCTCTCGGAGGCATATTCTTCATCTTCTAATTTTTGCTGGGATTTGTTACTGTCCAGGAAAGTTACATTTCAACTAACAATAAATTTATTGCTTTTTATGTCGATAAAACGCTTTAGATTCATAGCTATATCCAATAAATATAACTTTCTTCATTTTCATTAAGCTTCCTTCTATGCTTTATGAATATTTGCACATATGCGTCACATCCAAATACATGCAAATTCTTGACGCCTGGTTTTAACTTGTTGCCCAGTTCATATGGCATCATTCTTGTGGCTTTAAGAGAAACTGGCTGTGTTGACAGCTTCAGCCCAATACATTTTATCTAAATTTGCATCTAAAAGCATACATTTTGCCATTTCAACTATTGACCTGTTTTTCTTCTCGCCGACTCCATTTTGCTGAGGAGAATATGCTTTCATATATTGGATTGGATCTTTATGTTTTGTCTCTTTAGGAGTTTTTGCCATTTCAACAAACTGCTTTATGTACATAGTTACCTCGTCCTTAGTTTTTAGAAAATAGACTGTATACCTCGAATAATCATCGATAACAATAATAATCTCATTTTTCCTAGGGTTATCTGTATGTAGAAGATCCAAAGTGGCATCAGTTTTGATTGATTCTTTAGGAAAAAGTAACCTGGTCATTTTTGGCCATATGTGTATTCACAGTCATCTCGAGTTCCGCAATCCTGTATATTGATGCTAGTTGCCGAGTTCTTCTCGGTTAAATCTTTTATTGCACTGATGTCGTGATGCCCAAAATGTCTATGCCAAGTATGTTGGCAATTATCTTGTTTGTAATTTATTGCGGTGCAGACCCTCTGATTAACTACTTGAAGCCGATAGAGTTCTTCGCGAAGTGTCGCGATAGCCACGGTTTTCCTCCTTCTTCTGTATTTTACAATTGTTTTAAAAAAACTTATTTAGATATAAATGTCCTTGCTTTTGACAGAAAAACAGCTTTTATTTTGTGCATAGGCCTTACTATTTTTGACCACGCCTTTCATCACTGATTCATCATTTTGGGGTCCATATATCCCATTAGTCCCTTGACTTTTACATTCATTCATTAGCTTGCTTTTAATGAATTGTGTTCTAATATGTTTCAGGTGGGCTCTCTCTCTCAGAGTATCATAAGATTCAGGAAGGCTACCCAGAAGAAGCGCTGCTGTTATCAGGCAAATCTTGTCCAAGAGCTGAGAGTTGATTAACATAATTTGAAAAATTTGATGTGGATTTCCATATCACATTATCCTCTAATCCTTTGTTAATGTCGTCTTTTGATGATATCCCTTTAATGAGTTCCATGCCTCTATTGCTGTCTGATGTGTGGCAATTCTAGCACGTGCTTTATGGTTACTCCCTTTCTACATGGCAAATTTTGCCCGTGTCAGCGAGTTTGTCTTCAGTTACCACGTCCCATAGATGTTCTTTTATCAGCATAAGTTCCATTTTATAACTCCATATTGGATAGTTTTCTCCATTAAATTTTTGAATGTTACACCGTAATGAGCCATTTTACACAAATATTTCACAATGTTCTTTAAGCACACTTTTATCAACAGGTTGCACTGTCTAAACTGGGTCTATATATAACCTTTTATAATAAATTAAATAGATATATTTTATAAAGCTTTATTTTGTGGAAAAAACAACAAACAATAAAATTGGCACACGTCATATTTTTATTTATCAGGAAATTCATGAGTATAATAGAAGTATTTTAACAAAACTATGCTTCTATTATGATAATATAGGGTGTTAAAGTTTTATTTACAAAATTTAACCGGTACGCCATTGCTTTCTCAAAGCATAAATTAATTTTAAATCTTTGTCCAGTTTAGAAGAAAAAATATCTTGTATGTTGTGGTCTTGATTTAAGTTGCAGGTTTAAAATGTTCATTGAAATACTAGGTGTTCGTATACTAGTACTTATTAAGGCGTACATTAAAATGGTTTTAATATATTTACTCAAAGATAGTACATCTTACGAAAAAACTCAATTTTTCTTCAAAATTGGACAAGCAATTTGAGACTAAAATTTTATAAATTAAAACTTGATTAACACTTTTAATTTTAAGGATTAAACACTTTCCGTTTCTCGTAGACGCTGAACACAACGTATGCGCAGTACGACCGCATGTTCCCCGGCAGCATCATACATTAGAACGATATCTACAGTTCGATTAATAAATGTATTATTGTTCTTCCCGTAAAAAAAATTAAGTGAACTAAATAGTTGAAAAAAACATATTTTTTTACTTTAAATACATTGAGGTGAAGAAACTGTTAGGCACTTTATAACTTATTGGGCCAGTGTTCTCACCCAACAACCGAAACACAGTTTTACCAATTTCGAGGCGTTAGATAATAAAAATGAGTTATTCCCAAATTTAAAGTTTTTATCTTGTATTAAAATTACCCAGGGTCGAAAATAATAGAGGGTGACTAATTCACAGCACAGACATATGTACGGAAGGTTAGGATGGCATGATTACCTAAGCGTGCAACTTGAGAAGAGTTCAAAGCACACAAAATAATGTTTACGTCGACTGGACCTAGCACATTAACAATTTACTTTCAATGTGCCTCCTGTGCCACTCTCTCTACAAATTAGAATGCCGTCCTTTTGGACGATTGCCCACTACCACCCACTTACATCTGCCTGATGCGCACTCCGCGGATATCACAGTTAAGCCTTTTCTCCTCATGGACGCAAAATTCACGGATATAAATTTCTCCCGCCCAAAAGATATACCCGTCCATGATAGCGCGAGAAATAGAGCATGGATAACTTCATTGATCTGGCGCATACGTATTTGCTGCGGTGCATGCGTATTTACTGCAGCAGAAGCTGTGTAATCGGGTATGCTCAGAGATATGCGGCACACGATTTTATAGGAAAAATATACCGACTGCATGTATATGTGTCCATTGCTATAAATTGTGAGCGGATTTATAACATCACTCTCTAGATTTTCGGCCGTTGGGTATAGATTAACAATAATAAGCCAAACCACGAGATATTCATATAGATTTGTTTTAAAACAATGTTAACTCTACTGACCTAAATAAGTTTGCATAAAATATTCGGGGTGCTTTTTGTTGTCGTGTTGTATGGCTTTTTAAGGAATGCAATACGCCAGTCTGTTCTGTGGTAGTATCATATTTATCTGTGGGTTATACTATGGTATAGTAAACATAAAAGAGCATGAATAATCAGAACATAAACTGAATATGTGTAAAATTTCCCACATACCATGAACGAAGTTAGGTTTTTGCCTTCCCTTCCTAACTTCGCCCATGCAACCCACTAATTACTATTCTCTCTTTCTTAGCTCTTTTATTCCAACCTTCTAAAATTTGAAATAATTACATTTTTAGTCTATAATTAACATGGATAACATTACGATTTGTTGTGAATTAGATATCCCTGCTCCGATCTGAGAATCTGTCGAACATGTTACGAACAAGTTCAATGGTAAACAAATATACACCACGAACATGGAATTTTTAATCTTGAGTCAGATATTTTCCACCGCGAACTGCCAAACATAAAGTGCGTATGCAATATCCTTCTGAATGTGTTTAGAATCAGCCCCGCGAAAATAGCTATTATTTGTGTAAATTTAAAAAATAATAATAATTAACTTGAATTTATTTGTTTTTAGACTTATTCAGCTTCTTGGCGAGAGAAAAGCAATGGAAATGCTTTTAACATCAAAAATTTACAGCGCTGATGAATGTGTTTCTATAGGCCTGGCGGATAAAGTCGTTAATTCTTCAAACAGGGTAGAGGAAGCTTTAAACTTTATTAAGCAGTTTACAGTTCATGATTGCACCATTATACAAAGTTATAAACAAGTTGTAGCAAGTAGTTTAAGTGAAAACTTTAAAAACAGTTTGGTTGTTGAGCGTGATTTATTTTACCCTACTTGGGGATCTGAACTTAATCGTAATGCATTAGCTAAACGTATTCGTCATATTGAACAATAAAATAATATACAATGCATTGCAATGAAAAGTATCAACTTTAAATTAAAGGAGGAAACATAAAAAGCAGAACATTTAATCACTCTCAGATAATTTGTTTAAACCGGAATGTGGTAATAAACTGTTTTTAAGTGATGACAGTATGGATTAAAATAAATAATTTTACAAAAGATTGCCGTAATAAATGTTTTTTAATAACCGATATAATTGAGTTTAAATTTATTACAAATTTTGAAGCAGATTCTGTGTAACCTTAATCTACCCTAATAATAGTCGCAGCAAGTTGCGGATTAAATAGGAAAAGTTCCGTACAAGATGGATCGGAATGCGGTTTTCTGCATTTGCTTCTAAAAATTATTAATCCAAAATTCACCTAGGTGGGAATATGCCGAAATTCGTAGTTGCATCGCTGCAGCCAAAAATGCATTCAAAAAATGCATTTTTTGAGACGCCCTTTGGACGACTTAATAAATTTGTAAAAAAGAGTCGGAATTGGCCCAGAATGGGTGCCCTGGGGTTTTTGAGGTCGCTGATTACGATTATGATGTCCAAATCGCCACACTGACCACCTGGGGCTCAGAAACGCCGACGAAAGTCATCTCCGTGGAACTCTCACAAAATTCATCCCGGGAAGGAAAAACACTTGGTGCCCGGGGGTTTTTTGGGTCGCTTAATTCAAATATGGCATCGGCGAACACCCCCCAGACACCTGGTGCGTCCCAACCGGGACATGAACGTCATCTCCGTGGAACTCTCACAGAATTCATGCGGGAAAGCAAAAACACTTGGTGCCCGGGTGGTTTTTTGGGTCGCTGAATTCAAATATGGCATCGGCGAACACCCCCAGACACCTGGTGCGCCACAACCTGGACGTGAACGTCATCTCCGTGGAACTCCCGCACAATTCATGCGCGAAAGGAAAAACACTTAATGCCCGGGGGTTTTTTGGGTCGCTGAATTCAAATATGGCATCGGCGAACACCCCCAGACACCTGGTGCGCCCCAACCTGGACATGAAGGTCGTCTCCGAGGCTTTCCAGACACACTCGAAAAATATGAACCGGAAATCGTTAAGGTGGTTTTTTTCGGTCGCCAAAGCAGAATTTGACGTCGAACAGGATCCCCCGAGCACCTGGTGCACCGCAACCTAGACCTGAAGGTCGTCTCCAGGCTTTCCAGACACACTCGAAAAAGACGAACGAGAAACTGTTAAGGGGTTTTTCGGTCACCAAAGCAGAATTTGACGTCGAAAGGATTAAAGTTCAATTATGTATCCTGGAAAGAAATAGAGTGAATAGAAAGTCGATTTTTATGTAATTGAGTTTCAGAAACTCTTTATTGATCTCAAATCAAATACAATTCAACCGTAACTTGACCTAACCTGCTTCATTCATAATTTCAACTCGTTACTAAATATCGGATTCTCCATCAAGTGACAAATCGTTAGCCTGTTCATTTTCTTTGTCATCTTTCTTATCTAAGGTCTCTTTCTCTGTCGCAATAATGTCTTCAACTGAATATCGATCGGTATTGCTGCAAGTAGCGCCTTCACAAATTTTACATGCAACATTGCAAGGGAGGCCGTGCTTCCGACAAGTACAGTTCATCAGATTACAATTTCCTGCACATCCACAGAATATTAGTTCCATAATGTTCTTGGGTTCAAGAATGACTGCACGGAGACCAGGTGACCATGGATGCAACAGAATGGGGGTGGAAAAGGAAGGCGACACACTGATCCCTGTCAGAATGATAGAAAAACCTGCGCCCAAGAACATTATGGAACTAATATTCTGTGGATGTGCAGGAAATTGTAATCTGATGAACTGTACTTGTAGGAAGCACGGCCTCCCTTGCAATGTTGCATGTAAAATTTGTGAAGGCGCTACTTGCAGCAATACCGATCGATATTCAGTTGAAGACATTATTGCGATAGAGAAAGAGACCTTAGATAAGAAAGATGACAAAGAAAATGAACAGGCTAACGATTTGTCACTTGATGGAGAATCCGATATTTAGTAACGAGTTGAAATTATGAATGAAGCAGGTTAGGTCAAGTTACGGTTGAATTGTATTTGATTTGAGATCAATAAAGAGTTTCTGAAACTCAATTACATAAAAATCGACTTTCTATTCACTCTATTTCTTTCCAGGATACATAATTGAACTTTAATCCTTTTCGACGTCAAATTCTGCTTTGGTGACCGAAAAAAATCCCCTTAACAATTTCTCGTTCGTCTTTTTCGAGTGTGTCTGAAACCCTGGAGACGACCTTAAGGTCTAGGTTGCGGTGCACCAGGTGCTCGGGGGATCCTGTTCGACGTCAAATTCTGCTTTGGCGACCGAAAAAAACCACCTTAACGATTTCCGGTTCATCTTTTTCGAGTGTGTCTGGAAAGCCTCGGAGACGACCTTCATGTCCAGGTTGGGGCGCACCAGGTGTCTGGGGGTGTTCGCCGATGCCATATTTGAATTCAGCGACCCAAAAAACCCCCGGGCACCAAGTATTTTTCCTTCCCGGGATGAATTTTGTGAGAGTTCCACGGAGATGACTTTCGTCGGCGTTCCTGAGCCCCAGGTGGTCAGGGTGGTGATTTGGACATCATAATCGTGATCAGCGACCTCACAAACCCCAGAGCACCCATTCTGGGCCAATTCCGACTCTTTTTTACAAATTTATTAAGTCGTCCAAAGGGCGTCTCAAAAATGCATTTTCGAATGCATTTTTGGCTGCAGCGATGCAACTACGAATTTTGGCATATTCCCACCTAGGTGAATTTTGGATTAATAATTTTTAGAAGCAAATGCAGAAAACCGCATTCCGATCCATCTTGTACGGAACTTTTCCCTATTTAGACCCGTTTTTCACGTATCTTGCTGCGACTATAAGTCAATGAACTATTTCACAATACGTCATCGATAAGCGACATGTGAGTTGCCCGCGTAGTGTTAGGTGGTCACACTTTGTTTATAACCTTAAATAACAGCGTAATACGTACGTAAACGAATCGTAGTTTTTTATTTTAGGTATTTTCTAGTGCGTACGTAGTATCATTTTGTGATACACGTAATTTCCACAGTGACACAGTGATATAACAATCGAATAAGTGTATTGATAATAATGACCTGGGAATATGTTATTATTATTAATATAATGGAGAGTGTAATCAAAATCCGCTGGCTATGTTCCATGAAATGAACAAAAAATTTACTTATAAATTTCATCCCTCTGCATGACGATTTATTTGTTTAACTCAACGAACCCAGGATACAAGCAAACGTGAAAGGCGTATATAATTTTCAACATTTACTGTGAGCGCACAGCTTACATAATTTAAAAATGAGAAAATAGGTGAATTATTTATGATCTTTTTTATTAACATTTTATTGGCTCATTTTTTGCATACCACTCGTTCTTCGAATGAGTAGACATATACTAAAATTACTACCCCACTCAAAATCACCCTGTATATTTTAAATTAAACTGCGTTCTATTGTATTTATTTCTTATTGTAACAAAGATGGAACATTCAATTTTCTGTCTCAAAATACGATACGTTCAGTTCCCAGTGGCGTAGCCACGGGGGGGGGGGGTTGGTGATGAAACCCCCCTCCCCCATGGGTTGGGTTGGTTGGGTCATATAGGTAATTTCATACTACAATCACTCTATTCGCCAAGATTTGGCAATGCGGTCAGTGATCTAGATCTCCTACGGCAACCCTACATTAGGGTTCACCTGCAACTAAGTTCTAATTTTATTTTTGCCATTTTTTAAAAAAATATTGTTCGTACCTGTTTATTATTTACATGTTTATGATCAGACCGTTTTTTATTTACTTTTTATTGTTTTAATTTATTAAAAATTATTGTTTGAAATACTTAACTTTGTTCACTGACACCCTCCATGCCAAATTTCTGGCGTTGCGGGACTAGCGTACAAAATGTATTTAAATCGTCTTATTATTTTCACGGATAGTGTTTTTCTCTTAAGTATCTTGTTTATTTAATATTTTTCGTGAAATAGAGTGTGATTAAATGGCGAATTATTCAAACAGTGAAAAGGTTGACATGCTAAAAGCATATTTGTTAAGTAGTGATAATCACTGATAGTGATAACGATAACGTATTGTGATAAATCAGTTGGAGTGTAGTAAAAATGGATAATGACTAAATTTTGAATAACTATGATTGCGAGTAGAGAATCTGGTTTATATTTTCAATTTATTGGTGAGGTATAGGAATGGCAAAGAGGAGGAAATGACCATTAATATTTTCATAAGTAAACATATTTCAATCATTCTTTGACATATCTAATAATTCTAGTTAACTTTGTTGAAGCCTATTCGTAGACATTAGTGTAACACTGGCAACGCTGTGGAATTCACATTCTTCATGACTCTTAAAAATATTAGTATCGGAGTCGAATCAGCGGTCCTCAACAAGTTTTCAATTGAAAAATCACGAAATTTATTTAAAATTTGACTTTTTTATTTCCGATTTTTTTTTTTGTAAAAGAAACTATTAATTATGTGTTCTACACATTGAACTGGTGCTGGTTAAAATATTTACTTATTTAAGGTTCATCCTGTATATTATGATGATATTAAATTTTGTATAGGGTACTTTTAAACATCGCGACTAATCAACTTGATATTTTTACTGTACATTATATCACATTTGAATAGAGCGCCTTTTCAAAATTACTGTGAAATATGTTTCAATGAGTTTCGGAAACTATAACCTCAAAATTTGATACAGTATATATGATAGTCGTATAACCAGCTATGCCCATATACCTAGCTATAACTAATGATTGAATACAATCTCACACCACTTAAGAACCTCTCAGACCAACGCTGCAAATGCGGCGCGGCAGCGACAATGGCAACGTTGCGTTGTAAGCTAAGCGCATACTATTAAAAGATCGCGCACATTACGTCTGCATGGACCTGCATGTTCCGACACGGACCAGCACAACGTGGACTTGCAAACCTGTACGCCTTCGTACACCTGTCCAGCACGGCCAGCAACTTTTTGTGCAGATTATGTGCGTGGCAGACCTTTATATGTTTTAAGTAGTAGTTGAGTGTAGCTCAGAAGAAGAAAGTTTTATTTTAACGATGTTGTATGAAGTGGAGGAGGGGAAAAAGCGGGGAAAATGAGAAAGTTTTGGGTTCACCTTATCAACAAAAAGAGATGGCTGTATGGTGAATTTTATAATTTATTTTCTGAACTGGAGAGAGATCAACAACATTTTTTTCAGTATTTCCGCTCACAATTTTTTTTTGAGCTGTTGAGCAGTGTTATGTGATAAAAGACTTGCACTTTGTTTAAGGTAAGTAACATCTTTAACATCACACGGAACGGACGGAATGGATTTTATTTGGCAATATCATACTAAGAGAGAGTTAGGACAAAGACACACGAGGCTCGTTTTAGACGATCCGTATTTTTTGAATGAGCGACAGTGACGTGATTTTTGTTATTTTTTACTTATCTGCTTTTTCAGTGTGAAGTTTTTTGGATAGGCAAATAGAGTTTAAAAAATAACCCTTGACTGATTCTTTTGACGCAAGGGTTTATGCTATTAATCTTTAATTTTTTAGAATTGTGGCAAAATACCCAATTATACTACGAAAGAGATGAACTAAGTACAATGGCGCAAACCAAAAAGTGAACGACTTTGAACAAATTTGACTATTTCTGAGTAGTGTGCATTGGGCTGTATCCGGTAACCTATGGTAGAATTGTTGTTACAATAAATCAAATCATGCACTCCATATTAAGAAACTAATTTAATAAGAAAATTTCGGCGCTAATGATTTAAAGCCTATATTAAAACAAACAAACATTTACTGTATTAGAAAGGTATTTTAAGCTAATTTATATCAAATCTCAAGTCATATGTATGCTCTCTGATATCAAACATCTAGATATGCTAATGAACATTTTCACAGACAAAGCTCTATTCAATAATTATCTTAAAAAATAATCTAGCTAAATTTACTAACAAAAACTAATAATAAAGAATATATTGGTAGATATTGTGGGTGTAATTCAACGCTGGTCGGGGCTTTAGTCCGCAGAGTGCAGAGTAGTTAGTTTCATACAATATTGTTAATACCTAAAAATATATAAAAAACAAAAAAATGTTCACTTTTCGGTTACCGTCACTGTACATCTTATTTGAACAAAAATTAAATCAATATTAATGAAATAAAATGTGTTAGTTTGTGTTATTGTAGTTTGGCTATTAATTTTCGATTAATATGCCTTGCAAGAACTTTATTTTCTATTATCGAAAAGAGGGATATAGTAAGTGTTTATCCACACGTTAACTTTAATGGACATCGCTTTGATCATAGGTAGGTATGGATTTTCACAAGTTATGATAGTTTTTCCTTGAAAAGTCCAAATTATTATATTTTAAAAAAATGTTTGATCTAGTGTTAGATAAAAAAAGTTATAAGCAATTTTTTTACATACAGTGGTACATTATTTGACGTCCCTACGAGAGTTCAAAAGAGATATATTTAAATTTTGGCATCCCCAGAAACCCATCGACAGTAAATTTTAAAGTGATACTTCAACAACTACGAAAATTATTAGAAGTTTTAGTAAAAAATTATTTTACTTCAACACCCTATACCTCTGTTAATATTGACTTCCACTCATGATAAGTGCTTAATATTTTGGCTTTAACTATTGCCAGGTAGTCTATACCCTATTACTTATAAAAACCATGCCAAACCATGGGATGAAATAGGTCTATAAATAAATTAAACTGGTAAGTATTAATAAATTATTACGAGATTTAATATATACCTAGGTTAGACTTATTTTTACTTATTCATACATTCATTTACACATTGAAAAGAATCCAGCTAATTAGACAGGTTTTACGCTGTTAGATACTTGACGCATGATTGCCGCGTGCGAACAGACTGCTGCCCACTTGACGCGTCTATACCGCCATTAACCTTTATTTGCAATTTTGTAATAAATGTAATAACGCATGGGTCAAAGATCCTACATCTGCCCGTTGCAAAACGGCAATACACGTCGTTGCCGCGCCGCTTGCCGTGTTGGCCTGGAGAATCCTTTATACCAAATTCTCATTTTTTGTTTCGACTTAACCGAACCAGACTCAATGAAATTATGCGTGCCTACGCCACTCCGTTCTGATATTCTGCGAGAAAATCATGATGCTCTGTTTGCTGGACACATGAGGATAACCAAAAGAACAGCATGAATGTCGCAGAAATACTACTGGCCTGGCATATTGCGCAAAATCGCCCAGTACGTCTGGAGTTGTTTGCAGTGTCAGAGATATAAGCCCTCACAACAGAAGACACCAGGAAAGATGAAACCGTCTGACAACCGCCAGCCATGGAAAATGGTGAGTACCGATTTGGTAGGATTTTGGCCGGGAGCTGTACCTGCCAAATTCCGTTTACCAAGCAAATTTGGAAGCTCCTGCAGCATAGCCTGACGAAAACCAGAACCGACCACACGACGAGAAAACGCTCTTTTATCCGCGATAAGAAGCATTGCGTCTAAGCTAAACCGAAAGTATTCCGGACCATATACCGTAACCGAAGTTGTGTCATCGGTCGTGTACAAATCGAATCCCGGGAATAAGCTAAAATGAATTCATATAAAGGATTTGAAACTATATTTCGCTTCCAGCACCGAACCAGCCGACCGTACCGAACCGTAGTCTTCAGAAAATTATTTTTGGTTTATAATTTGTTATTTGCAGGCAGATTTTTATTTTGTATATATTTTTGTAAGATAGAGTACAAATTGTAAAAGAATGTACATACCCCAAGTAAAGTTTTACGTAACCTGTGAGGTATGCCTCTTTAGGTACGATGGTAGTTAGGAAAATTAAAAGTAAAAATAGGAATTTCATTTTATTTTTAGCGAAATAAGAAGAGAGTGTAATGAAGTGATTTTAGCTGCCTCGTAATATATTTATTTTTTATATAAAGTAATCCATCAAATCAGATGCGGTCCACCACCACGAAAGATATGACATACAAATGTGCGCTCGATCCAGCAGGCGATTCCGAGTCAAACGCAACCTTTTGCGTTGTCTCTAGCGGTCTAGTAAACATATCTGCGAGGAACTGTACCACAGCTTAAATAATAATCAACTCACAGACTCGTATGGCGGGAACGTCTCACGCAGATCCTTCGCGCCTGCTGTCATTTGAGAATACAACATTGAAATAGCGGTAGGGACGTGTGGTTGTAAAATATGCCCTTATAGCCATACCACAGACTAAACCAGACCCGACAGTAAGACGAAGAACGCTGATTTAGAGGAGATCAATATAACATCCAATTTAAAGGGACTGTGACGTCACCGTAAGAGCACTGAAATATACTACCTGCTCGGTAATCTCCGGGAATGAAAGCCGATAGGCTCTCGCATTTAATCGGTGTTTGCAAACGTGTCATTTTAATTAACCTCATCTTGTGTTAGTTGCACAGGTCAGTTGTGTCTTGTGTGTTCCATGTTTTAATGTTGAATGTTGTGCTGTTGTATTTGAATTAAACTAAAATCGTACCTAATTTTATTGTTCTCTTAATATTTTTGTTCTTTAAATACAAGGGGGCCATCAATGCGGATATTATAGAAGAAGGAAAAGGGATTCAACATTTCCTTATAATAACTAATCATTGTCATACAACTGTTGATGATGATAATGTTTCAGCTTTTCTATAATACCCATATAACTTACTTACTGTCATTTAAAAACTTGTATTAAGTATATTTTATACAGGGTGTCCGGAAAAGACGTGTACAACGGAAGACTACAGACTCCTGGGTTCAAATTAAGCCGATTTAGCCCAATTTACTTATTTCCAAAATTGCTTCGTTTAGCCGCTAGAGAGCGCCAAAGTTTGAGAAAAATTTTTGTTTATTCCGAATATCTCGAAAACGACTTGATCGATTTTAACCATTTTTGGGCTACGCAGTTATAAGTCTAACCGACACTTTTTGACGTTATTTAGAATCTTTTGCAGTTATTAGAAATGTAAGAAAAATCATGTATCATGCAAATATAAGCACATATTTTTTAACCTCCTGTACAATTACTCTCAGTTTTTTTGTTAGTAGCTGACTTTATTTAGAAACTTTTTTTATACTCACAGAATTTTGAATAGATGAGTAGTTTAGGCAGAAAAAATATTTTCATATGTCAACAATATCAGCATTCGTTCTGCAACAAATAACGAAAATTCCAAAACTCTCATTTATATTTTATTTAATAAATACAAGATAATAAAATATAACAAAAAAGAGTTATGATCACTTTACAATAAATGCTCAAAGTGACCACCGTTTTCTCTTATGCAACAAGTAATCCGTTTTACGAAGTTGTAGTGCAGCCTCTCCATGATTCCTGCATTACCTCGTAAAATATTAACTGCGTCTTGGATTCGCCTAAACAATTCCTCTTCATTATTAACTGCAGAGGCATATACTTTAGTTTTTACTGCACCCCACAAAAAAAAAGGGGTTAAGTCTGGTGCTCGAGGTGGCCATTTTATAGGAGCATCGTTTCCTCTTCCGATCCACCTGTTAGGATACAGATTATGTAAATATTGACGAACGGGTATTGTAAAATGAGGGGTCACCATCGTGCATAAACCACATGTTACGACGAAGTAATAACGGCAAATCGTCCAACAAATTAGGTAATACTTGCTGTAAAAAATTTAAATAGTTGACCCCATTCAATCGATGTGGAAGCACAACCGGGCCAATAATAAAGTTGTCGATAATTCCCGCCCACACGTTTACTCTGAATTCATATTGAAAATGTCTTATTTCAGTACAGTGTGGATTTTCATCAGCATAAACGTGTTTGTTGTGGTTATTAATGATGCCTGACCTAGTGAAACATGCTTCATCTGTAAATAAAATGTTTTTGCTGAAGTTGATATCATGGGCTCTTTGATCTTGTATAAAATTACAAAATGCTAAACGTTTTTCGGGGTCAATGGGTAGCAATTCATGTACCGATTGAATGTGGTACGGATGTAGTAATTGCTCCTTCATGAACTATGGTTTTGGTATCCCTATTTCATGTCCAATGCGTCTTGCACTAATTTTTGGGTTCTCTTCTATCTTATCTAGGATTTGTTCCTCCACCTCTATAGTTTTCGTAGTACGTTGACGCCCTTGAGCCGCATTCATTTGGTGGAAGGAACCAAATTCGCGAAGTCGCCTTTCGATGTTGGCAAAAGTTTGATGATTTGGCACTCGTCGATGAGGGAATCTGTCCATGTAGACCCTAACACTTTTGCGGCCGTTACCTTGACAAAATCCATAAACCAAAAGCATATCTACTTGTTCGGAATATGTATACGTATCTATGATGAAATAATGAAAAATGAGGAACAGAAACAAACACAACAATAACGACAACAAATAAAGTAAGATCTAAAGTAACTAAGTAATTGAGCAAGAAGAATACACCGAGAGACTAATTTCAGTAGCTGATTAGATTTGACACACAACTGACACTTAAAATAACAGAGCCAACTTCTGGTACTTCATTGTTGCAGAACGAATGCTGATATTGTTGACATACGAAAAATATTTTTTCTGCCTAAACTACTCATCTATTCAAAATTCTGAAAGTATAAAAAAAGTTTCTAAATAAAGTCAGCAAAAAAAAACTGAGAGTAATTGTACAGGAGTTTAATTAATTATGTGCTTATATTTGCATGATACATGATTTTTCTTACATTTCTAATAACTGCAAAAGATTCTAAATAACGTCAAAAAGTGTCGGTTAGACTTATAACTGCGTGGCCTAAAAATGGTTAAAATCGATCAAGCCGTTTTCGAGATATTCGGAATAAACAAAAATTTTTCGCAAACTTTGGCGCTCTCTAGCGGCTAAACGAAGCAATTTTGGAAATAAGTAAATTGGGCTAAATCGGCTTATTTTGAACCCAGGAGTCTGTGGTCTTCCGTTGTACACGTCTTTTCCGGACACCCTGTATAATTAATGGACTCTAATTACTTTCGATAAATAAAAAAGATTATAGGTACAAAACATTTAATAATATTGTAATTTAAAAATAATGTAATTTAAATAAAGTAATTTTGAGATTTTTAAAATTATATTTTAAAATACTTTATACCTTCATTACTTTATATTTTTTGTATTTTTTTTAAATAAACGACTAATAATAGATATATCTCATACAAAAACCGTAGACATATAATATAACAAGAGCAGCAAAAGTGATTGAATTTTTACCATTCCTTTTTAACCAAATTTATATGTTGATAATTTATTTTCAAGTTGACTGTCCTATGTTTGTTTAGATACTATATATAAAAATGTGCAGTGCTCTCTGTCCATCATTGCAATATGGAACTTAATAGATAATCTTAATATAAATAACAAAATATAAAGAATTTTTTTATATTCCTTTATCAATTTGTAACACAACACTTATATTTTGCATTCCTTGTTTGGCTTTAAATTCAACGAAAGTAATTATTTATTTTTGTAAAATATTTTTAACAATTTTTCTATTATTTTCAAGTCTCATAGTTCGGTTTAATCGCTTTCTATAAAATAGCATTATTTCTATTGTTTATAAGTGTTTATACACGTTCTAGTTACACATTCGTACTGAAACCATACTGAAACATGAAGACGTGTTTTTATTACACAATGCACCATGTTTTGATAAAAGGCAACTATGCTTTCAGCAAAGATAGGTAAATCTGGTAAAACCGGCAACGCTGCTTACATCCGATTTAAAGGGACGAGGTCACCGAGTCCCGGCGGCGAATATCAAAGGATTTTGCCTAAGTGTCGTATCTGTATTTTATTAATCTGTGGCCATACCACAGGCCATACCGTTAGACGACTGCGTATTGGCGCACAAGTGTTGTATTTTGTGGTTTGTTGATTTTTTTGTATTTTATACTGTTATGTTATTTTATTTTTAAACAATTTCAAGTAAAACAAATTTATATTTCGTATGTTAGAAAAATTGAGGTGTTCCATTTAAAAAAAAATAAACTTTTATCAGTCTTGTAACACCATGTACATAAAATTTATTCAGCATTTTGTAGTTTATATCTGTACCTACAACTTTGATATATAAAAACCTTTTTTATATCTGCCACAGTTCTCAAGATTAATACTGGTCAACTCTATCTTGGACATTCAGTAATGTACAATTTATTCTTGTTATTTAGGTAAGTATACCGCTGTAATACATATGTTTTCTGTACTTTTTTGTTTCTGTATAATGTAATATTTCGAAAACAAAAGTGGCTTAATAAATTTCACTTTTGTTTTGTTTTTTTTTTAGTCATTAGCAACGTAATGTTAATAAATTACCTATACGTACTTTGAAAAGTAATTGTACATTTTATGTTAATAATGGATCCACGTAGGTGTGGTATTTATATTAATCAAGCTCCCAAAATTAGGTAACATTTCCTATATCTATGTTTTAGTAAAACAAAAAAAAACTATTTTGAAATTCAAGTAGGTACACAGTGCAGTTAAAACACTTTCTAAATTAGGACAACTATTTTTAATCCAGCCCTGACGTGTATCTTGAGCGAGAGAGAGACAACAAGCTTCAAGGACAAATTTTCTGGTTTTAATACTTCAAAGGTGAGCTGGGACTGTACTCCATGTAATCTATGTGTACTCCGAAGCAAGTCCGAAAACCGACTAGTGGGAAACCGGATTTGGTAACAATTCCAGCCTGGGGACCAGTGCACAGTCGCCGACCACTCAGTCGCATTAGGTAACTCAACTACCGAGTAGTCCTGTCTGTAGACCAGAAGAACAGTCGTACAAGCACACAGCCGTAGTATGTCCATCCCACATCCAGTGCACAGGTCTCCGAATTCCACCGGGTGAACTGGTAAAGGAGCGGAAGAATTAGTTCCGTCGTGCCGTTCCTAGAAGGAAGGCGTGTCCTACCACGAGCTTTGGAAGTAAGTAGGAAATTAACACTTGGCTACTCTTAACTCTATGCCCGTTTGTTATAGTTGATGCTCCTCCAGCTTTTAAAAACTAAATAAACTTCGCAGCCGAGCGCGCTCGAGTTTTACTAACCGCTTGGTGTATATCAAAACGGATGGACCAATCGCAGCGCGCCATTACCAACCCTAGCCAAAGCAACCCCATTGGCTCAACTCCCTGGATATAAATATAAACGGTGCCTCTGAGGGGTTAAAAACGAGCACACGCAAAGCATTTGCTCTCAGATCTCTCCAGTGCTCCAGCGGGTTAACAACGAAGTGTTCAGTAGTGTGCCCGTTGGCAAGTGTGTTTTTTCAGCTCCTTTGAGCATCTCAAAAAGTGTCAGCCGTTGCTACACTTTATCAACCTAGTGCAACGAACTTTCTAAGAAAAACTTTCGCCGTTTATTTTCGCTAACGTAATAAAATAAATACAACGAACTTCATACAAAAATATTTTGCCGTTCATCGTCGCAACATTTTCGCGTTCACAAGTGCTACGACAACACGTATCGCGTATAAACAGACATTTTTCATGAGCAAGTGCTCAGCCAGCTGTCGTCGCATTTTTCAGCCGCGATTTTTCCTCTTTTGGAATACTACGTATTCCTGGCGCCCAACTTACCACTGACTACACAGTGCCTTGTCTCTGGACTCCAAGCGCGAATCTCGAATCACAAGTTACGTCCTGAGATCGACGAAAACAAGCCGCTAGTGACGTCATTCGACAAAAAAATCGTACGCGAACACCGAAATCGCGAAAAACCGAAGTCGTTTACGTTTACACGTTTCACCTAATTTATGCCCTGTTTGTCTCGAGGCGTGGTGACGCACACGTTTGTCTTAATCACGTGTGTAGCACCTAACTGCGCATTCGGAGGAAGTAGGCAACCGTCGCTCTGAAACATAGGCCGTTCCCTGCTGTTATTACCATAAAATTTGAGTGCTACACAAAGTTGTAATATTGGTGGTATTGGCAAACCATGATTACTATATTTTATATGTTGCTGTTGCACTAAAGTCGACAAAACGTCGGTAACACAGTTTTTTCGAAACCTATACCGCCTCTGAAATTCCAATTCGTGAAACATGTCAAGGGGATTTTGCATATCTCTTATATATTTTTTAGGTATGCGATTAACTTAAGCTTCATTTTCATCTTCTTCAAAAAAGTTATTAAACTCTTCCATTGTAAAAATTAAAAATAAAAAGAGGTTTTCAAAGAATAGTCAAATCAAACAGACGCGGACACAATCTGAATCTAATCTATAATCTGTTTTGTACAAAAATCGGTCCCTCAAGAGATGTATCAGCTACACTTGAGGGCGTGTTTTGCCGCCTTACCCTTACATGTTGTCGTTTATAAAATACGTAAGGGACCCTCAGGCTCATACTCGCCCTTGAGGGCGAACTATTAATACGTGCCTTAATCACGTGTGTCGATCCTAACTACGCGTTCGGAGGAAGAGGGCATCTCTGTTGTAAAACGTAGACTGGTCTCCCTCTTACCCGACATGTTCTGTTCTGCATGTTATGGCGCGGTGATGCACACGCTTGCCTTGATCACGTGTGTCGAACCTGTGGGCACGTTCGGAGGATGGAGATTGCCTTGATCACTCGTTACATAGTAATAAATTGTGACTTTTATTCTACCCCGTAAATCTAACTGTTTCTCTAGACTATCTGGACATACCGTGTCTTCGCTGTAGCTGCCTGAATAGTGGTGTTTCTACACTTTAAAACTGGCACCCGAGGTAACCGCCGCTGCATTTAAAGCGTCATAGTGACACTCGCAAGCACCGCCGCGATAACTAGTAGCCTTTGCAATTTTTCACCCCAGCAAAAATTTATATTGGGGCTGTTAGATTTTCATCCTAGGATTACATTAGTATACTTTACATAATGTATACATATTACAAGATCTTGCTGGTTATTATTACCTATATTAGGTACCAATACCTGTATATTTATTAGTAGTAGTCCTTGTGTGTAATATGTTAATGCATACGAAAAAACGAACAGTCCGTGCTTCCTATTGTAATATTGAGCACAAAATGGCTATGTACCTACTTCGTACGTTTGCGTATAGGTATTAGCCATGATTAGTAGTACGCGTTAGCAAAATATTTAGTTACTGTATAATTCACAGTTTTAAACTTTCTAGCCGTAGGTAAATTATTTTTAATCGTTAATAGGTAGGACTCAACTATAGTCAGTTATCATAGTTACGTTTAGTAGAAGAAATGATACAAAATATGTACCTATTAATTGTAAGAAAGTACATATTGTTTTAGCAAAACGCTGACTTATGGTAGTAAAATTTAGTAAAATCATGTTAAAAGAGAACTTTTATTATGCTTGGTACATATTGCAAGACTAAAAAGAAATATTCCAACGATAATGCAGATTATCTTAACAAAAACTTTTTTATTGATCGATTGCCTTCAGAGCAATGATCATTTATCATAGTGTGTGATTTTGATTTTCAATATCTTTTTGCAAATAATTTTCTGTCTTGATAATTTTTCTAATTAGGTTTATTAAGGTAAATTTTTGTTGGCACAACTTGAAAATTCTTATTTGGAGGTAATTTGTAAGTGTCGATTATACAGGAACATGCTTTAGGAATTATAGATAATGTCCTTACAAGTGTTGTATTCTTCCTTCATAGAACACTTGCTAGTTGTTAGTTTCTTCCCTCATATGTTTGGGCTGTCACTGTACATGTTAGGTTGGCAATTATTTTGAGTTGAAGTTATATTTCACACGGGTACTAGTTCTTTTCAGCACAGACTTATAAGTGCATAAAAATTGATTAATTGATAAATTAAATTACTAAATATTTTTGGAAAACAGATTGCATAATCTTTGATATATTAATTTGGTTCGAAGGAAAGTTTTTCATTTTTTAGATATTTTGTAACTGTTCCTTTAAGTTGTTTGGTTTAACACTAGTTTGGTGAATTTTTCTCATTTTAACAAAATAGATTGCAAAGAGATTGATATCTCTTCAAATTATTAGTAATTATCTCAGTTAAATTGAAATCGAAATTGAACTTATGATAGGCCAATCGTTCCTTTGTCAACCAGATGTAATAATATTGGCTTCTGGGAAAACCGTTAGAATTCTAAAGGCAAGTGGAGACATCGCACAACAATTAAATGTTTCAGCAAGGAAGATTTACGAGTATTCCTCTCTGGGCCAAGGAATCTACGGTGATTTCGAAGCGAACGCTCGCATTGTTTGCCGTGTAATCCAGAAAAGAGTACACAGGCGATGTTTACGTTCAAGGGGGAATGCGCATGATGTCTGGTAAGGAACACTATGTTGTATAAATCAGTTGCAGGGTTCAGAGAGATATGTCCACATCAACTTATAACAAAATTGAGGTAAGCGCAAATAATATTTTAGTTCGATCAGTAGGTTATTTTGAAGATAAAACACCTATGCAATCCTTACCCATTTATACGACACAAGTAATCAGTCCAAACTGGTATTCTACCAGTGATTTAAAGTTTAATTCAAACTTTTCACCTCACCAAATTTAAAGTTTGTTAGATCTTGTTAACGAATTTAATTATTGTTTCGCACAAAACACTAATTGGCCAAAAATCTAGAGAGTGACTAATCGCTAGCTTGTAGACAAGCGCGACGGGCGAAGCGTGCGAGGAGCAACATTTCATAGGCGTACTAAATTTGAATGCGATCAGATATAAAAAACATGCATCTACCTGATGCGCACTCCGCGGATATTACACTTAAGCCTTGTTCTCATGGACACGAAGTTCACGGATTTTTGCACGAATTTTGCAACTTCTGTTTTAATTATTTATGGCGGGAAAATCTCAACTTTTGACAAAATTTGCGAAACTGTAAAACACTACAATATTAGTGCTTCTTTCATTATTATGTGGTGTTAATAAATTTGTTTTGACAATCTATCATGGCAGTTTCATGATGAAAATGATAGAAAATGTTATAGTTGACGAAATTTGTTACAAATAGAGATTTTTCCTTTACTATTGGTTACTAGCACTGTCACTATAACGGTCACACATTAACACTTATTATATCATATCGTACCGCTTTCCGTATGACTTTCACACATCCATGTTTCGTCAAAATTTAATATTATATTCTTCGATCCAGATTCTGATTTTTTAATATTTATTTTAAATAGTTTCTTCGAGATATCACTATTTCGTTTTTTTCTATCAGTATACTTTTTTCGATTTCATTTATACGGACAAAGTTTCATCTTGTAAGAGATAGCAATCGAATTTTTTTTTGTCGAATTTTCATTTTAAAAATATCATCATTATCCGTTTCACAATTGTACTTCTTTACTTCTTTTTTATTTGCACTATACATACATATGCTACTGATGTACAATTTTGTTAATGAAATACATATTTCAACATCACTTACACTCATATTTTGACCTCGCGCTCTACACTCTTCATACATGTCTTCATTCAATATTCCTCACTTGTAAAATTAGGACGATTTTGAGAATACGCTGTAGAGCTTGAATTATTCTCCATTCACAAGATCACTAACAAAATTAATTACATTCATAATTAAATTAGCGCCAATCAAAAGCTGCAGCGCAAGCGTACTTACTGCAGCAGAAGCTGTGTAATCGGGTATGCTCTCAGAGATATGCGGCACATGATTTTATAGGATATACGGATACGGATAGAATATACGGGCTGCATGTATATTTCTTTGTGTTGACTGCTATAAATTGTGAGCAGGTTTATAACATGAGTTACTCTCTAGATTTTTGACCGTCAAGTATAGGTAAAGGTAATATTGTTAAAATGGATATACATCTTAATGACGACAGCCCAATAGTTTACCGTTCATATCGCCTCTCATTTAATGAACGTCAAGTTGTACGAGATATTGTGGATGATTTATTGACAAATGATATCATACGTGAGTCAGATCTCCCTATGCTGGTCCAATCTCGTGAAAAATAAAAATAGAGAAAAAAGGATGTGTGTGGATTATCGGGTTTTCAACGCAAAAACGCAAATAGCGCAAACTGCTGTATGTGTGTCATTCTTATTAATGTTCATTCATTTACTGATATTTGAATTTCACAGGATCTTTTACAAACTTCTAGTTGAATCATCGTGAACTTATTAACTTTCTTTCTGAATTAAGAGGAAAAAAGTCTATGTTGATATGTTATTATAACTCTTAATAAATATGGAGTATAGTATTTAACATAAATTTAATAACAAAAAACTTTATTAAAAATATATTATAAAATAATAAAATGAAAGTTAACGTATGATCATTTGTAACATTTCTGTTTCTTTTAAGCCTTTTCATTTAAAGGTGCTCCTTCTGGTATAGTTTCATTTGAGGATGGAACTTCTTTAGTGAAAGCTAGTCTATAGAATAGAGCCGCTATAAAGCTTGCAGTTAGTGGAGCAATCCAGTAAACCTAAAATGAAAGAATTGAATTTTGCTATTAAACCTAGACAGATAAATATTATTAAAATTTATCTACAACGTGCAACATATTTCATTAAATATTGATAAATATTACCCAGTGATTTTTCCAGTTTCCATTAAACAGAGCTGGAGCAAAACTTCTCACGGGATTCATGTTAGCACCTGTATAAGGACCCTGAAAAAAATGTACATCAAAGAGATATCCGTTCAATGTGTTAGAATGATGTTAATTATTTTTTATAAAATGTTTCGGTTTTATAAAAAGAACTAGTCAGTTATTTAAAAAATGCTACATTAACTTGAAAAGACTTACAGCAGCCAATGCTAGTACAGCAATAGTCAAACCGAAGCGTATTGCAACAGAATCATGTTTATCACTGTTTTTAGCATCCCATACTCCGCAACAGACAAGGGCCAATATGAAAGATATCATAAATTCAACAAGAAATCCTTGGCTTACTAAGATATTTTCATTTATGGCAGGAGAACATATTCCTATAGTCTCATTTGCAGAATTTACGTGGCTGATCATTCCAGCGGGTGTTACAGCCTAAAAAATAAAAAAAAACTAATAATACCTAACTTAAAATATTAAATGAGGAATTATATTTTACAATATTTTTTTGAAAGACTAAGATTTGTTTTTATGAAATATGTATATTTACTTAATGATTGAAATGTCAAAATAAATTGTAGTTATTAAATTTGTTATGGTTGTTTTAACTTTACTTTAACTTGTCCTTGTCATTCTCGAGTTAGGGAGAGAAACCGCTATAAGAACCGCTAGATCCATATTGATTTTTTTTATTGTTAGTATTACGGCCGTTACGGTCGCTTCTCAGACAACGTTAGTCTTCTGAGATGTTATCTCTATTAACAAGAACAACTAAAGTGTCTTTGTTTTCGAGTTGATAGTGGAAATAGTAGGTGACTACGATTTATGGGAGACAGGTGATACGTCTAAATAAAGGTAAAGTGGTTCTTAGGCTTTCACAGCTCATACTGTTGTTCAAACTAGAGGATGTTTACGAACTTGACACGATATCTGAACAGTATACAGGGTGAAACAAAAAAAGCAGGTCATCCTGTTAACTGTGTATTTTTGACGACAAAATATGAAAAAATGTCTCCCTGAAGATACCTGGTGTTGAAGTTGAACTTTTAAAATTGTTTTTCCACAATAACCTAGTTTGAAATTTAATGGAGACATTTTTTGTGATTAATCAAATCCTTAAGGGTATTATTACTCATAAAAAACAAAAATAGACACTGAGGGGAAGGGGATATTTTGGCTTCCCCATTTTTTTGACGTACGCCCATTTCTTCCAGTATCGTAGCATAAAATTTTATATTTTATTGCTCTTGATAATTTTTCCTAAAAAACTATTTATCGAGATAAATTCGATTTTTAGGTCATGCAACATTGTCACAGGATTTGCCCCGATCGCCCGCGCTTGTAACCAGATAAACAATGATGCAGTCAATCGAGGCGCGTCAGGAAGATTCGCGAGGCGCATAAGGAATATTCGCGAGCCGCTCTAGAACGAGATCCATAGCTACTAGAAAATACTGAGAATATTCGTTTTGCCTATATAAGAAGAATAAGCGGACCGAGCGAGAGTTTTATTTGAATATTTCGGTGATATCAATTGGAGATTCAGAGAGATTTGGATAGTGATTAATTAAATAACAAGTAGTTTAGTGGTATTTAATATTCAGTGGTGTACAGTGTTTAATAAAGTTAAGTTTTTTTTTTATGGTAATAGAAGAAGTTGGGTAGGAAACCCATAACAATATAGTCGTAGAGAAATAATTTTAAAATTCAATTTACGAAGAAAAGTTCAAAGAAACAATTTGTAAATAATTTAGCAAAGATTTAGATATCCCAACTCATTTTATACAGTGTCTCTGAACTTAGAGCTAACTAGATTTACCATTATTACTCAAAATATGTGTTTTTATAAATTTGCTTTACTAAGAAAAATTAAAACAGAATAGCTAAGCACATTTATACACTAAAATTTTGCTACACCGGGGATAAATAATAAAAATCTAACATATGTGGGACTTGTACTATTATTGAAGGATTAATTCCTTTATTTTCTTATTTAGTTTATATCAACGACTTTTTTTTTAATTCGTATAGATGGCGCTCAGGAGCAGTTTTAAACTATTTTATTTAATTACGTCTATTAGACAAACCATATACAGTGAAATCAGACCTCAGCAATATATAGCAGATTCTAAGTCATGAGTTATTTAATTTTTTTATTCTATGAATCCAGAGATATTTCTAATAATTGTGTTAAAGGGCTTATCTCCCTCCACTATTCTGGACTTGGAATCTAGTTGTGCCAGAGCCGGCGGCGGCCGTTTACGCCTATCTTGCGAATTTTACGTGATTTTCATTTAGTACCTAACTGATTATTTAGACATGTAATGTTGAATAGCATAGAGAATAGTTATTTATGCAACAAGTGCAAAAAGTAAGTGAAATTGTCCAACTAGACCGTCAGGCCGAGTAGGACAACACGTCGAGTGCAATAAGCACTTTTTGTACGAGTTGCATACAATATTTTTTCTACGTTCATGCAAAAACCAAAAAATGTTATTTAGATGACACTAAGTCTAGAAAAATGTGACGTCGATTTGAAGGTTTATGTTTGTCATAATGACAAAACGCTGCAGTAGAATGACAGATGAGTGCAATAAACATTTTATTGCACTAATGCAATAAAGAACCACTTTTTCCACTAAATATAGTTCAATAAAGTATTGCTTTTTGCATGAACGTAGAAAAAACTATTATTAATTTATAGCTGATTTATTTATTGATAATTCAAATATTTTTGTAAAGAATATATAATGTTCGCATAAGAACCGACATAGGGAGTGATGTAGGGGTCCCAAAATATTGATGCAATTGAACCAAACATACTTATATATAAAGTTGCATAGTTTTATTACTGTCAAATATTAAAAACAAAATCTACTAACGATTTTTGATTTCTTATAATAAAAACTATTAAAATATTGTTTTTAAATTTAACAAGAGTAAAAATATTTTAAATTCTGCAGGATTTTTAAATTCGCTCAATTGGAAAAAAGTTTGATATAATTTTAGGAACGAACACCTTATAATGTTTCAATTTACTTGAACTCATAGTCAAAGAAGACCAATAACAAATCTAAATCACGTTTTGAACGAAAATGTATAAGAAGTAGCACAAACGTTTGAATAAAAATGACCTTAGTAAAATGTTCGGGGTGAACCCCCTTAGGAGATAGAGCTCTTCAGTTTCCAAAAAATATGGACTAAATCAAAAAGGTATATTAGTTAAATTTTACACAAATTTTCTGCCAATACATGTGCCACTTCTCAACAATTTTCGAAAATTTTTGCCCCTTGGAGTGTTTAAATTAGCATCACCTAATTTGTTTGTTTAACAAAATTGAGTATTCAAAATGCGTATCAGATACTACTACTAAAACGTTGACTTCTCTTACTTTTCCGCTTTAAAACTAACCGTTTATTAATAGAAAAATTAAATTAATTATAATTTGCTCACACGATTGCTACTAATAGTAGGCGACTGTCATGCTAGTTTCTGTCATTAGCACAAAGTATCTAGTTTATACTTTGTGGTTATTAGACCTTTGTGACTTTTGTTAGTACTTCCCTAAATTTGCTAATTATGGCAAATAATTTTGCTAATGATAAATATGTTGACATGCTGTGAGTATTTTTTGAATGTCGCAAATACTGTGCCGCAGCAATAAGAAAAGTTACAAAAGATCTAAGGACAAAAATTAGCATAAATATTTCTTACTTGCAATTGTGTGAGTTGTAATGTAAATGATAATGAATTTAATTTTTTTGTTAATTAGTTTTAAAGCAAAAAAGTAAGAGCGGTAAAAATTTGAAACTAAAGCAGGCGATCCGATATGTTTTTTTTAATACTTAATTTATGTCAAACAAATAAGTTGTAGCAAAAAAGAACTTAAGAGATGCTTATTTCAACCACTTCCTAAGAGCAGAAATATTCGAAAAACTGTTGAAAAGTTGCAGATGCATTAGTAGAGAATTTGACTTTTATACCTTTTTTTTAGTTTTCAAATTACAGCCGCTATTTCATACTTTTTGCAAACTTTGAAAGGCTCTATCTTTTCATGGGTAAACATTTTGCTGTAGTAATTTTTATGCACACGTGTTCTTTTAGTAGATTCACTGGAACCATTTGTGCTATTTCCTTTAAAAATACCCATATATTAGTTATACTACTGTCTAAATCCGAAAACAAAAATAAAATTATCGTATTTACTTTGTCGGTACTTACTCTCTTTTTTACAACCACGTTTTTTACGTCACTTACTTAGACTTGCTACAGACTATGCGTGTATTTGCGATTCGTTATGCGTAATTCGTGATATACGAGGAATTCGCGAATAGTGTGTAGGGTCTTGTTCGTTAAAAATCCATTTTAAATTGTTAAAAATCCATTCATAAAAACACATTCGTGCATCGTGTGTAGGTTTTTTTAATGGATTTTTAACGAACGAGACTCTACACACTATTCGCGAATTTCTCGCATATCACGAATCGCGCATAATGAATCGCAAATTCACGTATAGTCTTTAGCAAGCCTTAAACGTAAGTGTCCCTTTGCTGCGACGTGTGCCAGATGCAGGTGGAACGAGTGGAACCATAGCAAAATAAAATCACAGGTAAATCACACAAGTTACAAGTTACATTAGCGCTAGATTAATATTCAACAATGAAACATTTTCAAAAACATTTGTTCTTTTATATTTGCTTCCCTCCATTTACTAGTCACGAGAATCTGACAAAAAGTTAATGCACAGATGTACGAGAATAATTTTTAAAGGAATATACGAGATTGAATTTTAATTTCTGTTTAAAAGTACAGTGCTCAGAGCCGTTCTATAAAATCCTAATTTTTCAATAATAAACGAAATAAATAAAAAATACGAACTAGGTATTAAGTACATAAATATATGTATTTTATTATTTTTATATTGATTATTATAAACATAAATTTTAATATAAATACTCTTACTCAATAATGAAAACAACTTAACTTATACATGTAACTAATTTTTGAAACCTTCCTGTTAGCTTTTATAAATAGTAAAAGGATCTTTTTACAAAAAGTTGAACAACATTACTAATGTTTTACAAACAGAAAGGTACAATGTACACTTACATGTGAATAGGGAAAAAAAATAATTAAACAAATAATTTCTAAAAACCGTGGGAACACTACCTAACTGTAACGTTATCAAAAATTTGGAAGATACAGTATCTGTTTTAAAAAAGTTTTGGCTTTTACTAGAAAATAAATTGTGACAGATAATACACAAATAAACATGGACTATTTTTTTGACTGAGGTATCCAGTTTAAGGTATTTGTGCATGTTGGTAATTACCATTAATTGCATCAGGAAAAGTCGCTTATCAATATTCATATATGAAATTTAATTTCAATCGTTCAACGCTTCTTCGTTTTATAACCGGTTATTGATATAATAACAATAATATCTCTATATTGTTTCAAACGGCTCATTTTTGCATATAGGTAAATAGCATAAATCGTCAAATTTTGATTTTAAGAATTTAGTGACTTGTATGAATAACACTAGCAATACAACTATAGATATATAATTATCATTGTATTTGTCAAATTATTCAATGTTAGTAAAAATAATAAATATTGTTACGTCTGAGCTAATATTAAATTGGAACAATATGTTATGTTATTATTAATTGACTCGCGCGACGCGACGGATTGTTCATATTCATAATCCTAAAATATGATACAGTGATATACCTATTTTGTTTAATTCTAATGCCGTCCGTTTAAGGCCGAGTTCTGCTCTGTCGAGCGAGTGTCGTTTTACTGCAACCCAGATAATTTATCGCTTCCAAGCACACGCCCACCGGTCAAAGAGTCCCCCTTCCGCAACCGCAAATTTGTACAATGTGTCTACCGTTGACCACCCTTACAATATTAACAATTTAATTTATTAATTTCATATTTTAGTTCACTAATTGCTCTACATGTTCACCTGCCTAAAAATGCATTAAAAAATTTAATATGTTGAAAAAGCTGTGTTTTTAACAAAACTATTCAGTCGGATTTATAAGACGTTTTTTCAGTTGATTAATATTCTCTATCTATTCAGAATAAGCATAGCCTTACCATCCCATCCACAAACTGAACTGAAATCCAATGTGTGGTGGTGAATAGTTCCATCTACTGATTTGGAAAAATATTTGAAATAATGTAAAATAGTCAGCCTCTAAGTGAAAGTATAGGTACAAATAGCCTGAGTGGAAATATACAAATGATGTTTTAATTTAGGCAAAACCATTAGATTTTTCTAATTATAAAAGACTACTTATGCATTGCTAAAACAGGCTGATATGCGGGGCAATTACAAGTTTGTTTAAACTAATCTGTTTGTTCAATACTGTTTTAATTTTTCTTAGTAAACGAAATTACATAGTTAAAAACATGCGTGAAAATAGTAAAGCTAGCTATCTAGCCCTATGTTTATATACACTCTGTATAAAATCAGTTATCAGTAAATTATCTACAAGTTGTTTCTTGGGTGTTTTATTAAAATTTGAAATTTAAAAATGTTATTAAGTGCAACCCAATATTCTGCGGCTATCTTTATTGTTGCACTTTCAAAAATTTGATCTTGGAAAAGGTTTTACGAAAATTATCAAAAGTAATAAAATATTCTAAAAAATTTACGCTATGATATTGGAAAAACTTGTCCATGAACGTACGTCAGAAAAAATGAGGGCGGTAAAGTACCCATTTTCTCGTTTCTACGTTTGTTTCTTAGGCGTTGTTTACAATAATACTCTTAAGGTTTTGGCCAATCACAGGAAAATATATATATATATATATATATATATATATATATATATATATAAAATTTCAAATTGATTCTTGAAAAATTGACAGATATTGCGGAAACACTATTTTAAAAGTTCAGCTTCAACACATTGTATCTTTTAAGTCTGGCATTTTTGAGACGACCTGCTTTTTGTTACATCCTGTATAAATCAGGGCGTAAAAATCGATGGGCAGAAATATTTTGGAATTAGCACGAGCTTTTTTAACAAGTACTGAATCGCCTCTATGTTTACACATCTTGTATCTCATATGCGGCTCAATTCCTTGTTGAAGCTGTTTTACATATAATGCTTCTTGCACCCCCAAAAGAAAGTCTAAGAGATTTTCATTCGGGAAACAGGATGGCTATGCTACCGCCCCACTATATTGTAACCTCTAGTTTTGATTAGCGTGGAAACACAAATTTCACAACTGTCAACGCTTTACTTTGACGTTTGTCAATCGCCTTCGACTGCTCAATATAAACTGTGTCAGCCAAATCGATCCGCTTATATAGGTTTTTAGGAGAAAGTTTTCGGCGATTTCGAGAATCAAATAGAATGTGGCCGAGAATTTTCCAGAAAACGTCAAAATAAAGGCATCACAAAAATTATAAATTCTAACATAAACAGAAATATAATTAACTATCTAAAGAGGTAGGTGAGCTTCAATGATAACTTTTAACGTAAACAGGAACATAATTAACAAACTAAAAAGGTAGGTGAGCTTCGGTAATATTGCCCTCCTCTTAGAACTGATCGTCCCGATCAGGTTACCCCGTTGTCCGTATCTCCTTCTTGATAAGGTGTCAAAGGATCGATGTGGACAATCTTCATCTTGGCTTGGGGATCCTGTAGACTACGTCATTCAATCTTGACGCGACGGTATAAGGGCTTTCCCACGATTTCTGCAGCTTCGGAGATTTACTCTTGCTTCTTTTGAGTTATACAGCCACACTTTCTCACGCTCTTGAAACCCGTTGCTGGCACGCAAGTCATATCTGGTCCTCATTATGTTGCTTTCATTTTTGGGTTATTTCGTACTTCTTCATGTACCATATTTATTCGATCTTCCAGATGGCAGATAATCATCTAAGTCCTCTTTTTGTCGTGATGGTTTCATAATTAGATCTATTGGTAACCTCAATTTTGTGCCAAAAATCATGCTAGCTGATGTTTTACCCGTGGTCTCATGAATTGTTGCTCGGTAAACCAGTAAAAATGGTGGAAGTTAGGTATCCCAGTTGGATTGTTTCTCGTTGATGGCCATTCTCAGGAAGTTATCAAACGTACGATTGAATTTTTCTACCATTCCATCTGATTGCGGGTGAAGATGTGTAGTCCTAGTTTTGTGGATGCCTAGCAGCCTACAAACGTTCTGAAATACTTCAGACTCGAAATTCCTTCCTTTGTCGGAATGGATCTCTCTCGGGACTCCATAACAACATATCCAATTTTCAAATAAAGCTTCGGCTACGGTGACAGCTTTTTGATTAGGTAAGGGATATATTTCTGGCCACTTACTGAAGTAGTCCATCACTACCACAATATAGCGATTTCCACTGCTACTACGAAGAAAAGGTCCAACTATGTCAATAGCTATTCTCTCGAATGTAGCTCCAACATTGTACTGCTTCATATGTCCTCGGCTTCGAGTCCTGGGTTCCTTACTAGAGACACAGGTATCACAACGTCGGCACCATTCTTCCACATCGGATCAACTGCCAAGCCAGTAGAATCGTTCTCTAACTTTATTCAGTTTTGTTTATTCCAAAATCTCCACCACCGACCCCACTGTGCAGTGCTTGAAGAACTTCTGGAATTCTTTTCTGAGGCAGTACTGTTTGATAAATCTTTTCTTTGCCGTCGGGACTCTGTCATACCCTTTTTAATAGACCTTTCTCTATGGTTAAAGAATTTCATAGCGCCCAGTAGCTTTTTAGAGAAATGTCCTGCCAGGTGGGTCTGTACATGTTTTTTTATCTTCCATTGGAAAATTGGCCCAAAATCCGGGCCTTCGCTTTGTTCTTTAAAGATGATTTTATTATACCAATCATATGTGCCCTGGATGTTAATTCTTCGGCAAAGACTTCTTCTCCTCTAACTTTTTGTCGCAGACAGTGTTTACAGTTTGGAGGGCATGGTCTCCTGGATACAGCATCAGCATTCCGGTTGTTAGATCCTTTCCGGTGTTCAATTTTGAAGTCGTACTCCTGCAACTGTTGAAGCCATCTTGCCACTTGGCCTTCCGGATTCTTGAAGTGCAGTAGCCACTTCAAAGAAGCATGATCGGCCTCAAGACGAACTGACCATAAATATACTTATGAAAATGCTCCACAGTTTTAACTATGGCAAGCAACTCTCTTCTGGTTACGCAGTAGTTCATTTCTTGCCTAGAGAGAACCTTGCTAAAGTAGAAAATCACTTTTTCGTGCCCGTCTTCAATTTGTGATAATATCCCTCCAATTCCAGTATTACTAGCATCCGTGTTCAAGATGAATGTCTTTCCCGGCTATGACAAAATCGGAGACGAACACAAAGCTTCTTTTAATCTCTGAAGAGCTTGTTGACATTGTTCCGTCCAGATAAATGGCTGATTGTTTGTAAGAGTTTCTCAATCTCGGCAAAATTTTTCACAAAGCGATAGTAAGTGCAAAGTCCCAGGAAACTCCTTAATTCATGTTTGTCTTTTGGTACTGGCAATTTCCAGATGGTTTCAGTTTTTTCTGGGTCAGTCTTCACTCCATCAGAGGAAATAATGTGTACTAAATACTTGACTTTCTTTTGGAAGACTTCTTGGGCTTGAGCCGGGCTTCTCTCTTTTGAAAAACTTCTTGGATATTTTTCAAATGATCTTTAAAGTCTTTTCCAAGTATTATTATGTTATCAAGATATACGAGAGAAATTTTCCAGGTCATTCCTCGCAGAATGGTTTCCATAAGTCTTTCAAATGTGGCTGGTGCATTGCAGAGGCCAAAGGGCATGACATTGAAGTGCCACAACCCTGTTCCAATGGAAAACGTTGTCTTCTCTTTATCATCTGGGTGAAGCTGCACTTGCCAATAGCCACTTTTCAGGTCTAATGTGTTAAACCATTGGGATCCAGACAGTGTATCTAGGGTATGGTCTCATCATTTAATCTTCTATAATCGACACAAAATCTGGTAGAGCCATCCTTCTTCTTTACCAAAACAACTGGCGAAGTCCATGGGCTTTGTGATGTTTCAATGAGTTATGCTGCTGCATGTCTCTCAGCATTGTTGATACCTCTTCTTGCTTCGCAAATGGAATACGGCATGGAGCTTGTTTAATTGGAGTGGTGTCGCCGGTATTTATTCGGTGTTGCACAAGATTAGTTCTTCCGACCTTATTTTATGTTAATGAGAACACATTCTGGAACCTCCTCAATAAATCCTCCAATTTATTGACTTCATTGGGTCGCAATGGTGACTTGAATCGGTTAACAAGGCTCTGCAGAACTTCGGGTAGTTTTTCAACATTTCGAAGTGCTGTTGATGGTTCCATATTGCTGAACACCAATGCAACTGTTTGATAAATTCCCAACGGTTCGCCTCTCTTGATCAGTTGTGGGTTGTACTTCAGATTTAGTATTTTAATCAATACCAAATTATTTTTTCTTTCTGTTAATGGCTTTCCAGTTAATATACCCTTCCTATAAAAACTGCTCTCTGGTTCTACAATTACAGTTTCTTCAACTGCCGAAGGACTGCTACAAATAGCTTCAATTACCATTTCTGAACCTGCTGGAAGTTCTATGTCTGCTGACGCCTCAACAGTTCTAATAGGAAGTTTTATTCTGATTTCGGAAAACTGCATGATGATTTCTTCATCTTCGGTCTTCAATAGTTTTTGAGGAAGGTCCAATACAAAATTATGATGAGTGATAACATCAAGTCCAAGAATAACATCGTCAGCTATATCTGCTACTAAGATGTTGTGTTGGAAAGTGGTTGCCCCCAAGGTTATTCTAGCTAGATGGATGCCCTTCACTGTTATGACTTCTCCATTTGCTGTCTGCAAGATGTAGTTTCGGTCTGGTTTTTTTATTCTGTAGTGAGCGACGATGATCGGTCTTACTGTGGTGTGACTAGAGCCTGTCTCAATGACCATTTCACAATCCCGTCCGCATATACACCCTGGTACTACCAAACTTGTTCCGTTATTTTGCAGACGGGTTACCTTGATCTTAACAGTTGGTGGAGCTTGGTAACACCTAGCCAGCTTTCGCCCCCAAAGCTGACTAGTTGGCGTTTCCCTGATCCTGACTAGATGTATTCTTAGGGCATCGATCCCTAAGATGCCCTTCAGCTCCACAATTCCAACAGTGGATGGATCTTCGTCTACTGTATATCGTAGAACCAGTCCGTTCCTGTCCCTTCTGAAGGTGTCCAATAAGTCCTGCAAACCCTTTATAAATGTTTCGATGTTCTTATTACCTCCTCGTTGTTCGGCAGTCTGAAGCTTTACTTGCCTTATTCTGCCTTGACTACTTCTAGAAGTTTGCCGGGCGGCTTTTATTTCTAGCGCCTGGGCCAGTGCTTGACTGATCTCGGAATCTCGCAGACCATCAATGAAACTTCTCACTGCTAACTGTTCTTGGAACTCTGCAGGTGCGGTGGGGTAGGCCAATTTCACCATCAGAGCTACATCTGCCTCAAATTGTTGCAAATTTTCTTCGAAGCATTGTCTGCATCCTTTTAATTGTGCCTGGTAAACATGTTGTAGATGAGCATCATCATACCTCATTTCTAAAGCACTCTTCAGCGTTTGATAGTCTTTTTGTTTATCCTCGGCTAGTGTTCTTAATATTTCGATAGCTTCACCCCGTAGAGCAACTATAAGTGATGTGGCTTTTTCTTCTTCTGACCAGTTGCTCGCCAAGGTGGCTGCTGTTTAAGGTAAGTGCTCCATGATACTTTTCCGTCAAACGTTGGCGGCTTAATTCTTGAGAACGAAAGAAAACCATTTTCAGTCTTAACGGCTTCCTTCGCGGACAACTGTGACTAGATTTGTAACCTCATATTCTAACTTAATTATACTTTCTTCTACGACTTAAACTGTGACAACTTCACTCTGCATCTTATTAACACTTTTTTCTACGACCTGGACCTTATCTTGCATCTCGTTTCTCAAAAGGTTAATCTCTTCCTCAACTGTTTCTTCAAACTCTTTGAGATTCATCTTACTCGTAATTGCTTCTTCTAACTTTTTGTTATTTATTTCTTGATGATTTTTCATTTCTTCTAAGCTGCCCTTCATTTCCTCTTGACTGTTTTTAATTTCTTTTTTAAGTCTTCCTTCATATCTTTCATCATTCCCATTAACTGTTTCAATGTTTCCTTTATTTCTGTGCTCTAGATCTCGTTACCCGCATTCACTTGTCTACTCCAAACGTCTTTGTGGAACGTCTCACTTCTGACACCAATGTAACCTCTAATTTGGGTTAGCGTGGAAACACGTCACGTAGACAAACAAACTTTATTGTCACTCTTTATTACATAAGAAATATCTTTCAAACAAATTTCACAACTGTCAACGCTTTACTTTGACGTTTGTCAATCGTCTTCGACTGCTCAATATAAACTGTGTCAGCGAAACCGATCCGCTTATGTAGGTGTTTTGGGGTTCTAGAAGTTTTCGGCGGTCTCGAGAATCAAATAGAATGTGGCCGAGAATATACTAGAAAACGTCAAAATAAAGGCATCACAAAAATTATAAATTCTAACATAAACAGAAACATAATTAACAAACTGAAGAGGTAGGTGAACTTAAATTATAAACTCTAACGTAAACAGGAACAGGTAGGTGAGGTTCCGTAACAATATTTTACTGAGAGGTTAGGAAAAGTGAGAAATGTGGCAAATTTTGAAGAAATTGGAGAGGCGCCAAAATTGCATTGTTTACATCTAAGGGCACATAGTCAAGTAATTCGGATAACATATGGCGTAGAAATTCTAAATATGCACCACTGTTTCAACCGGCCGGAATAAAACGGTCCAACTAATGTATTTCTCCTATAAATTAACCGAAATTCGCTGCTGAATCGCGCTTTGTTGAATGGCTTTGGAATTTTATACGACCAAGTGATAAGTGTTGAGAAAATGAAATACCCCATGAATGAAGCAAGCTTTCGTCAACCAGAAGTATTTCACTGTAAACAAAAGACGCATCTGGTGTTGATTGTATTCGCTGCACGAACATGTGGAACAAATACCACATATTTGCTGAGCAATTTCTCGAGTACTTACTCAAATTGGTATCTTCTTCGACTAGGTTTATAAGTGATTCTGCAGTAAGCTACATCACGTTTTGCATTGCCAGTATTTCCATCACGTTTTTGGCGTGGTTGCCTCTTCCAACGCATGCCTATTTGCAAATCGCCGTGCGTTAACTCTATGTGCTTTATTACATTGTTACTGTACTGATGGGTCATTTTAGTATGTTAACTCCCACTTATTAATAAATACGCACATGCAGACTGTGATTTCTCAAGAAGCAAACCTTAGAACACAGTCAAAAAGTAAATGCATTTACTACAATTCTGTTGGAAACCAAACAATTAAGACACAATGAAAGTAAATTAAAGCAGATCGTATTAATTCAAATTTAACTTTGAACTAGTACTTCACGTCACGTCAAAAAAAAAAACATAAAAAACTGACTATCCTCGCACACTTGAGAGGATTATAGCTGGGTTGCCGCATTATATTCAACTGTTTTAATGTAGGTATAGGATGATTGCAAAGATTTTCAATAAAATTTCATATTTGTCATTAATTCTTATCACAGATTTGCAGTTTGAGTGATTTTGATTTTTTTCTCGACGTGTTGTCCAACACGTCGCTTGTAATAAACACTTACAAAAGGAAATGTGCAAAAATGCACTTGTTGCATAAATAACATTAATTAGAAGCTTTCTGTTATGTAAAATTTACAGTAACTGATTATGATTTTGTGCCGTCACAAAAAACTTATTTTATTTTATATTATAGTAAAATGTGTAGAAAAATGTGAATGAATTATCTCACCAGGAGTAGACCAAATCCAAGAAGTGCACCAATAAACTGCCCTACAAAATAAATTGGGATTTGTATCAAAGAAATATTTCCTAAAGTTGCTGCTGCTACTGTAACTACTGGGTTTATATGAGATCCAGATATGTGCCCAAATACCTGAAAGGAAAATCAATATATTTTTATTAGGTAACAAGATTAAAATATAAAATAAACAAGGTACTTATGCAGTTAAATAATGTTATCTTTTTGATTTATTTGATTTCTTTTTCGATCTACTTCGATCTGAAATCAAAAAGAAAACAACACAATCTGCATTTACTTGTAATGACATGTAAAAAATGTAATTAAGGACAAGCGATTGGAATTAAAATTTATGTTATGCCGCATCCACACTCTTGCCGAGACAGTTCGATACCGGTTGAGCACGAAAGTGTGGATGAAGGACTTGTCTCGCCTCGAGATCTCTCGCTCCCTCTTCCTAGCTCTCGTTTCGGTGTCGATATTTGGGACACGGGTGTAATGCTGCTTACTCTCGCCCCGCAGATTACAACTCTCGCCCAGATCAATCGAGCACGAGAGTGTGGATGATGGACTTGTCTCGCTTCCTCTTGCCAGCGCTCGCTTCGATGTCGGTATTTGGGACACGAGTCAAAGGATTTTTTCAGTAAAACACGGCGAGGCGAATACATGTCTACACTACTGTATGCTCTCGTTGTGATTTTGGTTATGCATGACATTATCGTTTCTATACCCAAGGTCCAAAATAATAGATAGTGATTCATTTGCAGCAGACATAGGACCTATAGAGTACAGGAGACGAGGGTTACAGGAGACAATATTACATAGGCGTGCCACTTGAGAAGGGTTCAAAAAACACAAAATTACCAAAAGATAGTTACATACATATAGTGATAGAATACTGTGAGACATTTTATGTCAAGAAAGTTATAAATAAAAAATGACAATTTGAAATGACAATGAAATGGTTATTGGCTTTCCAGACAATCGATTTAAAATAGTATGGTGTTTTCCACAATATCTACATTATTATTTTTAGTCAGGAAGTTTAAATATTATTTACATCAGTACTAGGACTAAAACAGCTTAATTTCTGCAAGCTGTAGGTGAAACAGCTTTAATGTTACTTTTTTCTTATTATGTTACTCAAAGTTGCAATCAAATAGAAGATGTAGATACTGCCAAAGACAGCATACCATTTGAACGATTTTCTAACACTTTCAATTCAAAAATTGACAAAAGAAATGTTTTGTCAAGAAAGTTATGAAGATTAAAAAAATTTAAAAAGTATTTCCAAATGTCCATAGGCATACATTTTTTTTTCAAAATGGGGGGTCCAAATCCCCTTTTCTACGCCCATGCGATTGATAATGGGCAAGTTTTGCATCATTTTGTGTTCTTTCCAACAAATTAACTATATATAAATTTAAATATATAGATATACATATATAAAACTAAGAACAAGTTATGCTACAGAAAATGCTATGCTTTAAAAAATAATATTCAACGTCCAGTATCTCAAAAACTAAGCGTCTTAAAAGAAGAGCAAAAAATTATTATATTTCAATGTACTATCAATTCTGAAATTTTCTGTATTTAAACCTGATCCACTCTGTATGTAAATGTTATAGGAATACTACTATAATGGGTGACACTTTGAATAAATAGTAAATACTTTTATAGCTGTCGCCGGTCGCCAGAAATCTTAAGAGTATTAAGAGGAAAGCACGGTGCTTTAAACAGTTTAAGAATACTGGCCGTCAGGAATTTTTGCGTGAATATAAAGAGCTGAGAGCATATATTAAGCATTGTTCTGGATTGGCTTATAATGATTATATAGTTAATGCTGAACTTAATCTGCGTCATCATCCAGAGCAATTTTGATCATTTATTCACTCAAAAAATCGTTGCACAAGAATTCCTGGAAGTATGATCTACAACGGTCTAACAATAAATGATCAACAAATTATTGTTAATGCTTTTGCAGAATATTTCCACAGTGTTTTTGTTGATCTATGATTAATAATCATAACAACGATCTTTTATCTTCGGAAAATTGTAGTATGAGGTGGAGGTGATTGAAGCATCAAAAAGATTAAAAAATAAGTTTACCTGCGGTTCAGATGGTATACCGTCTTTTGTTGTTAAAGACACGGTCAGAGTTTTAATGGTTCCTTTACTTGCTATATATAATCTTTCAGTTACAACAGGAGTTTTTCCTATAAGTTGGAGAGAGGAGAAAGTGTGCCCTGTTTTCAAAAGTGGCGATCGCGCTGATATCATTAATTACAGGCCGATCTCTATCCTCTGTAACTTTTCCAAGATTTTTGAAATCATTTTGTATAACAGGGTTTACTCTTCAGTTTCTCAACAAATATGTCCATGTCAGCATGGTTTCATGAAAATGAGATCAACAACCAGCAACCTGACCGTTTTATCTCAGTATGGATTGGAAGCGGTGGACAGTGGAGCTCAGCTCGATGTTATATATACTGACTTTGCCAAAGCATTTGACAGAATTAATCATAATATTCTCTTGCAAAAACTTTTCAGCTTTGGTTTCTATTCTGATTCAGTTTTACTATTACAGTCATATTTATTTTACCTGAAAGACAATAATATGTTTCTTATAATGGTTATGATTCTGTCAAATATTTGGCGAAGTCGGGAGTACCTCAAGGTTCGAATTTGGGTCCACTGTTATTTCTCTTATTTGTTAATGACCTTTACTGTCACTCTGAACTGCTTATGTATGCTGATGATTTAAAAATTTGTTCAATCATTTCCTCCTTAAACGACTCTGTTAGTCTTCAAAGAGAAATAGCCAAAATTGAAGCCTGGTGTAATTTAAATGATTTACATCTAAATGCTAAAAAATGCAATGTTATTAGCTTTACAAGGAAGAAATCTCTTTGTCATTATAGTTACATAATTAATAACATCGAAATTAATCGTTTGACTAAAATCAAAGACCTGGGAGTGATTTTCGATCACGAATTATCTTTTTCATGTCATATCGTGTCCAAGGTGGATGAAGCAATGAAGGCTTATGGTTTCATACTTCGCAACTGTAAATCGTTTACTAATATCGAATCTCTTGTTATTTTATATTTTTCATATGTCAGAACTAAACTAGAACACTGCTCTACTGTTTGGAACCCATTCTATTTATGTCATAGAGTGTTACTTGAAAAACCACCAAAAAAATTTTCAAATATTTATGTCTTAAGATAGATCATGTTTTTTTTTTCTTTTCATATATTTTCAGGTATTAACAATATTGTGTGAAACTAACTACTCAGTGGACAAAAGCCCCAACCTGCGTTACCACAATACACCCACAATATCTACCCATATATTCCTTATTATTAGCTTTTGTAACATTTTTTTACTGTTTAAGAAAGGTATTTTAAGCTAATATGTATCAAATCTCCTACAATTCCTATCAATGAAGTCATATGCATGCTCTCTGATACCAAACATCTAGGTATGCTAATGAACACCCACAGACAAAACTCTATTCAATAATTATCTAAAAGATGTATTATATTTACTAACATGATATACTCTATGTATGGAGTGGTAAATCGAAATTCAACCAAAATAGATGAGAACTTCAACCCTCTCATTCAATTCATAGTTGAAGTGAAAGGTCCATTAAATGTTTCAATATCTTCTTGACTCCTCAGTCAATGTTGAAGTGACAGGTCTTCGATGAATTCACATAACTCCTTCCAAGCCTGCCGTTTGCTTAGCTGAACAAGGCATTTGATTTTCCGTCACGTCCTTTTATATCGGCCCAGTCGTGGTCTAGTTCAGTGGATTTGGTTCTGTTATAGAGCTTGCAAACTACTGCGTGTCGTCTAGAGAGTAGAATCCCACTGTGAATGATTTGCGCTAACTTGATCGGATAACTCTATTCATATTTAGAGATAATGGACCGCCTTAGATTTGCTATGCAATGTTCTATCTGATAGACGGTACGAGATTTTGAGCTGGGTTTCAGAATCTCATAGAATCTATTGTTATAGGAATTAAAATTCGTTAGTTTTGAGTTCCTTTATTTGTAGGTTTGGGTATCTCAAGACTGAAATTAATGTGAAGATGGTTTGATATGGACGATAACTGCCACTTCCTAGCGCAGTACGTAACCCATGATAGTGCTGTTATAATGTCTATGATTATGTCTGTTCTTCGTAAAGAAGGTTGGCCTGAAATCTCTATTAAGAACATCTAAACCACTCGAATTCAGTTATTCTTTCACACGAGGAACATAATTAACATTACGTAGTATTGCAGTAGTTGTTTCTTGGTTAGTTGTTGTTTGGTAAATGTACATTTATTATTATTTTGATTTAAATTGTTCTCATCTGTAAATATAGTAGATTTGGCCTCCAGGAGGAGCCAAATCAACCGCACTAGGAACTCCAACTCACAGGTGGTGGTGAAATGCGTTTAAAGAATTTTGTTGCTTACAAATTGAACTTACTTTAAAACATACACATAATTATTCTTGTAACATTATGGTTAAAAGTATCTGCTACAAGGATGGGGCCATAAGGTATTGGGATGGATAACTTTAGAACGGCGAATGTTAGGAAACAATTCAAGATATTTTTCTTACGTATTTTGTGTATTAGAATATAAATCCGTTGCAATAACTTGTTAAAAATGCAGTGGCGTAGGTTTTTTTTTATAAAAAGGGAGGCGATTCCTGTCCAGTTGTATATCATTGGTTGAATTTTTAGAGCTCATATTTTAGAGGATGCAAGGCCTACTATAATACATTATCTGTACCAAATTTTAAAGAGATCGATTAATAGATTCCAAAGAAATCAATTTTTTTAGTATTTCATCATCCTGTATATCCAAACACCTATTATTTTAAAGAGATCTATCTACCCTCGAAGTTTCCTGCATACATCCTCAGGACGGTCATAATGATTTGCGGTTGCATTTTTGCAATTGGATAAACGCAAAGCATACACTTTACAAATACATTTTGTTCACTGATAAAGTAAACTATCTTAATGAGCATCGTTGGTCAGATGAAATTCCGCACGCCACGGTGGAAAATAACTTTCAGCATCGGTTCATCATTAACCTGTGGTGTGGTATGATTAATAATGAATTACTTGGCCCAGTTGTGCTAGATGGGCGTCTTACTGGAGAATTTCTAGAAATAATTTGATAGATCTGCTGGACGATGTTTCATTTTATATTAGGCAAAACATGTACTGTCAGCATGATGGTGCCCCTGCCCATTTTAGTCGTGTTGTGATCAATCATCTTAACAATCGCTTTCTACAACGCTGTACTGCCGAGGTGGTTTTCAAAATTGGCCACCAAGGTCACTAGATTTGAATCCCCTTGATTACTGCCTTTGGCACTCCCCTTAAATAATTAGTATATGCAACAAAAGTGAACACAAGAGAGGCGCTATTCGATCGGATTATCAATTGCACTTCAACGAGCTACTCATGCAATCCACAAACGAGCTGATGCATGATCGAGGCGGATTGTGGTATATTTGAAAATTTAATTTATTAATTTCCGTTTATTGGATCTTTGATGAATGTTATAAATTATAATACCTACAGAATAAACACTTTCGAAAAAGTTTCATAGGAAGTTGGTATGAATAGAATCACCTCCTACTTTCTTTGCATTTACTTCAGTAACGTTCTGTAGATACCCATGAAACTAATTTCCAATTAATCGTTGAAAATTTAAGTATTTTTTTTAAAATCTATATTATTACCTGCACTGATACCATCACAGCTAAACCAAAAATCAAACTTATTTGTTGATGAGAAGTATCATTTCCTCTTATAGCAGTAACACATCCCATACATCCCAAAAATACTAAAATAGCGGTTGCTGCTAACTCAGACAAGAACAAAACCACTCTATCCTTTGTAGTCATGTTGTCGATAACTTGGATTTTCTTTCCTAAAATTATAATTATGTTACAAAATGTTATACGGGGCTGGAAAATGTTTTCGTTAGTTTAAATATCTTAAAAATATATTTACAAACTATAGTACAAATAAATATAAATCTCGAAAATGGGGTGGTTTATCGAAATAAAACAAATATACCTTTTTTTCTTAAACATGACAGCTTATGATATGATATGTCCCTCAAAAAAACCTCCCTATACCGAATTTCAAAGAAAAGTTTCTAAAACTTTTTAAACATAATAGAAAAATCAATTTTAAAATTTTCGCTACACCCTGTATCTTTTTTAATATTTGCATTCAGACTAAGACAATATGGCTCACACGGTATATTTTAATATCTAGAATCTACATCTTAGAATCTTAGTCTATAGCGTATTCATTACAGACCACCCTATATGCATGCGTATACAGTCTGTTATCTCCATATATTACAAGTACCTCGCTGCTGCACGGCGACCACAAAAATTTTCTTGATACACATATGTTTTTAATTTCAATGTTCCAAAAATTATTATGACGGGGCATTTTAAATACCAAAATGACAATAAAAAACACTACTGCCTAATTTATGAATTAAGTGGCATTGACAGAAGCAATATGGTATTGTTGTGATAGCCACAAAGTATAAACTAGAGACAGACCGCTACTTATTATTTCCACGCATACTACTTTGGAAAAAATAATTATCTAATTTTAATTCCCGTGGAATCTCAAAAACTTAAGTCGTCTGTTTCTCGAAAACGGTAGAGTGTATCGATTTGTAACAGGTATACCTTTTGTATTTAGAAATGAAGGTAGTTCAATAGTTTCTTATTAAAAAAATCAAAAGTGTGAAATACAAAAAGTTAGACATATTTTTCCATCGACAGTACAGTCCAACTAGCGCCCCCCAGTCGTGACCTACAACACTGTTTGCATATTCATAATTGCCACCTCAAAAAACATAAAACTAAAAATTTTCAAAATAATCAGTCCATACGTTCTTAAAATACAGCAAAAAATAGTTTTTTTTTAACTAACACTGTAGTATAAAAAAGAGCAACAATTGAATAAGGCATGTTGAGGTCAATCGATTTATTTTGACGTTAACAATCTGCCCTTAAGCTATGTACCATTATTAATGACTCATCCTGCATAATATACACATAGAGTGATTCAGAACTTATCTAAAAGAGTTTGGAAATAGATGCGTCATGAAAAATCAAGGCAATATTGTAAAAAAATTATTATAGTTTCCAAAAACAATTTTTTTTGAGTTCTAGTAGTTTCAACATTTATATCGCTGGGCTACTGTAGTCTCTAGCTAAGCGATTTCAAATATCCCTTTACTTATCTCATTAACTTTTTTATGATGTAAGGATTTACATTAGCTTTTCAAATATCACAAATGGCTATAGCAATTCACAGTTGATGGATATCGTTTTAATTTATGGTGAAGTAAAAATACTTTAGCAGAACGATTTCCCGATAAACATGTTCCAAATGCAGCTACTTCTACAACGGTGTGCGGTGAGTGTAAGTGTAGTGCAAACGCTGACGTGACACGGGAAATTTGCAACCGAATCGTGGAAGAGATGGAAGTCCAGGACGTTCACGGCGTATTACAACAGTGTTGTGTATTATACACGAGGCTCAATTAATCTATACCATGTACAGCGTGTCCAAGCATTCATACCAAGGGATTGGATGAGGAGGACCGGTACCATGGCCGCCATCGATCTTCTGACTTTAAATCATTTGGACTTATTTTTGTGGAGGTTTTTAAAAAATGAAGTATATTGAACCGAAGTCGACACTATTGATGACGCAAACGTATCATAGCTGCTGCCAATAACTTACAAGTTCAAAACTGACAAAAAAACAGAAACATTTGTGTTCGTTTGTAGAGACTGGGTAAGACTGGCTATTTTACTAATTAAAACTATAAATTAATTCTGAATAATTAATTACAATTACGGCAAAATCAGTTGAATTTCTAAACCGTTACCTTGGTAACCTCGAAATTTGGGTAACTCAAATATAACTTTCACTATTTGAATTAGAAAAACATTTATTAAAAAATAAAATAATCACCAGTACAGTACTTGAACAATGAATTTCTTTTATTTATTTGACTTTTTAATATGGGTTTTACATTGTTTTTTTTTAATTGCTTAACATATTGTTACTATTATTCACAGTTTCATAGGCGTAACTCGGATGATGAAACATTTTAGAATTTCTGAAGATGTATGAAAAACATTAACGAAACGAGCCACGCCACAGTGCTACCGAACGACAATACGGGTCCCAAATTAACTTCTGTATATCCACTTTATAGCACCGAACTGAAATTACAATATATGTGTAAGTAAATACAGTGCTGCAGAAACAGGGTCATTACATCATAAAACATTAACGCTATATTTTTGTAAAATTTGATATATTTGCCTATAACTCGTCCATATGTTGCAAAACGGTATTGAATTTTGGATCAAATAAATCGTCTCCGATATATTCGTAATTTATTGGTACCTACATAATATGATTAAATGATCATTAAGCATAAGTTCCATAAGCTATCAGTTTTTATTTTTTTAATAAAAAACTATTTTATTAACAGACTATAACATTCTATTATTTAAAGTATATAATTCTTTTTAGCACATTTGATTAAAATGAAACACACACATTTTATTTACCGTATATTTCATTTTATATTATTAAATTTGTTATTCTAATGTTTCACTGAAGATGAAGTGAGTTAAACATAGTTAAATTAAATTGTAATATCAAAAAATATATTAAAAGTGTATTTTATAGTTATTTATGCAACAAGTACAAAAACTAAATGTTTATTGCACGGGACGTGCAATAAGCACTTTTTGTACGAGTTGCATACAATATTTTTTCTACCTTCATGCAAAAACCAAAAAATGTTATTTAGATGACACTAACTCTAGGAAAATGTAAAATCGATTTGAACGTTTATGATATAGATGAATGCAATAAACATTTTATTGCACTAGTGCAATAAAGAACCACTTTTTCCACTAAATATAATATAATTCAATAAAGTTTTGTTTTTTGCTTGAACGTAGAAAAACATCGTTAAAGGCTGGCTTGTGGGATTTTAGATGCTTTAAAATGCTGTTATTAAAATCATCTAGTGAACTTTAAATTTGCTAAACTAAATTTTAGTCGGTAATACTTAGCTATAGTAAAATATTAAACAATTTACTTGACGACTATTGTTACAATAACATTCTCGCATGCCAAAAATTTTTCTTTCTAAAATTAAAAATCTATTTTAGAAATCATGAGCAAGCAATTTCAATTTAATTGAAATATTTATCTATTTATTTGTGTAAAATTAGTTCTTCTCTTCTTTGATTGAAATAAATCGTTTATATTACATTACATTGGCATAGTTTTGTTAGTCGAAAATTTTAGAAAATACAGGCACTCTATTTTCAACGCTCGTTTCAACGTAAAATAGACATATTTGGAGCATGCATCTAAAGTTTCCATAGTTATATTACATTTTTTTAATGATTTAGATCGACTTCTACAATTGAATAATACCTTGTTTCTACTATGATATAAGCCAATAAATGTTGTTTTACAAAATTATGTTAAAAGGGTTAAATGTCACCATCTGATGAAGTGCTAGGTATACGCAGTAGAAACGCATTTTAATGCAACATATTTTTTTTAGACTAAATAAATTTATGTTTTAAGATACATCTACAATTTTATATAACATAAAAAACATTTTAGTAATTTCTACATACGTGTATAATGTAGAGTATTAGGTATTAGATTATATTCATAGTCAACAACTCAAAAGATCTCTTCCACACTGTTTCATTGAATTAATTATTATACCCGCAAAATGTAGTCTGTAAATATCTATTAGGGTGTGCCAAGTTTCAACTAAGTAGCTCAGAAAATAGATCCAAAAATTTGATTTTTTTTCAAACTTTAACACTCTGTATCTGGAAAACAAAGCCTTTGCGGACCCATGTTTATATAAACTTTTTGACTTAAAATCAATCATAGATTAACCCCTTAAATTTTGTGCACATACTTAATCAACACCCTGTATAATAATGTTATTGCAAATCATATTGCGTAAAAAATAAGAAGTGTCGAGTGCTATTTGTTAGTTACCATTTTCAACATTTTATATAAAAACGGTCAATTTGCACCTAATTTGTTTGTAGAAATTCAACTTATCACCTGTTAAAATATAATAGTAGTTTTTTTTCTGTAATACTCTGTATTTTGTTTGTACGCGAGCAAGAATGACTGCTTTCCATGATGCAAGACATTCTAATTATCAGATATATAACATGTTGGGCATTTCTAAATCATCTGTTGTACGAATAGTACACAGATATGAAGAATTTGATACAGTGGAAAACAAACAGGTAGTGGACGTCCTCGAGTATCTAATGAAAGGGAGGATCGGTATTTGGTGCAATATGCCCGTAGAGACCGCACATATTCAACTTCAGCTCTCAGGCCTCACTTTCAAGGTATGTTTCGCCGTGTTATATCGACACCTACTATTCGAAGACGACTCCACAACGCACATTTGCGCTCTAGAAGACCTTTACGGGTCCCCACTCTACTTACAAGGCATAGTGCTGCCCAATGGGCGCGAGAGCATAGGGGTTGGCTTTTACGCCAGTGGCGGTGGGTCTTATTTACAGACGAAACCAGAATTGGGCTGGTTACTGATGACAATCGACAAAAAGTCTGGAGAGAACCAGGTCGTCAACAGCGACTTAATTTTCCCTGTGCTGTTGCTTCGTATGAAGATGGTACCGTAATGTTTAGGGGTGAAATAATATTCAACCACCGCACCCCATTAATTTGCATACCACAGAATATGACTAGTCAAATTTACATCGAACAAATTATTACGCTCATTATCTACCTCATACGTAATGAATTAGGTTAAAATTGTGTGTTTATGGACAACAACGATCGACCACATCGCGAAGAAGGGTTCAAGAGACACTCGAAGCAGGACATATCAATTAGATTAGCCAGTAAACTCTCCTGACATGAATCCCACTGAAAACATGTGGGACTTTGTTGTTAGAGCCATTCATAATCATATTTCTCAACCTCAGACTGCAGACGAGTTAGTCGTGGCAGCAGAAGAGGAATGGAACAATATTCCGCAAGAGATTGTTAACCCCTTGATTATCTCAATGCACAGACGTGTCAGTATGCTATTGGAATGTAGTGGAGGTCATACCGACTATTAGTCAAGTAGAAAACTTGCTTTGTTATTTCTTTTTGATTTGATAAATTTTGTCAAAAATGTCACACATTTGCTGGTTTTTAATTTATAGTTTATCGAACATATTCTTTTCACAAAAACAAAGATTCAGAAAACCATATACTTTTTCTACGTTCATGCAAAAAAGAAAACTTTATTGAACAATATTTAGTAGAAAAAGTGGTTCTTTATTGCACTAGTGCAATAAAGTGTTTATTGCATTCATCTATCATTCTACTACAGCGTTTTGTCATCATGACAAACATAAACGTTCAAATTGACGTCACATTTTCCTAGTCTGAGTGTCATCAAAATAAAATATTTTTTGGTTTTTGCATGAACGTAGAAAAAATATTGTATGCAACTCGTACAAAAAGTGTTTATTGCACTCGAAGTGTTGTCACGTGCAATAAACACTTACTTTTTGTACTTGTTGCATAAATAACTATTTATAAATGTATTTGGTTTTTCTGACAAAAAGATTTCTTTAACAAGAATGAGGGGGAGTCCAAGAATTTTGACGTTGTGTGTAATTAGGTATTAGAGTATTTTTTAAAGATATTAAATAATATCTAAAATTTGTCAAAGGCGCTGTCAAATCTATAATCAATTGCCCATCACTGCCTTCGTAAGTATGTTAGTTGTCAAAACAAGTAGTACAAATAAACTTATCAAACATATGCTTTATTAAATTCATGAGATAATGTATGTTTAAATATGTAAAATAAAGATATAGGATGTTCTAATTAAAAAACAAGGATTATGCAATTTGCGGCTGAATAGAAAACATTGCAAAAGTTGATAATTAAACTTGATTATTGTGTTTAAACTCGTTATTGCAAGACACGATATTAAAACAGACATTTCAGTTTTTTCTGTCCAAAATGAGCCAAACTCAAGACTGGGAAATCATATTTTTAAATGTTTTCGTTACCGTAGAATGGGGCCATTTGGGATTGTGAGGGTAATTTGGGAAATACCAAGAAAAATAAATCTGGCTACCCTGCCTCCGCCACGCGGATCTCAACAGGTCGGCGTCGCGGGCACGCGTTCTGATATTGGTTAACCGTCGTCTCTAGTAATTGGTTACTTTTCGTACGGTCCAGAAATACGTTTTAGAGCTCCCGAGAAAACCGCTAGAAAACGCGCGAAAAAAATTTGTGTGCCAACTTCTTGTTCCTGGTGGTTTCCTTGTTATTTCACAGTACATTTAAGATCGTTGACTAATTGTTACATGTCTCTAGATATCCTAAAAAAATATTTGAGAATTTTTAAATATAAAAATATTATATTGTCTAAAGCTATTTATTTGTGGCATAGTTTTAGTTTTTCTTTAGTTTTTTTGGGTTTTTGCCACACTTCTGAAAAAATAATAGAGATTAATTAAATAAGCCCTTGCGCCAAACGGAACAGTCAAGGGTTATTTTTGAAACTATGTTTGCCTAACCAAAAAATCTCACACTGAAAAAACAGATAAGTAAAAAAAATCACATCACTATCGCGCACTTCCGTATTATTGACGTTTCGAAAACCTCTCTGTTTTCGTTCTCAAAATCGTATTAAAATGTTAAACGTATGTCAAGTTTGACAGTTTAAAATTTATTTATCTGCTTCCATAGAGATGTTAAATGATTTTTATTTTATTGTTACTTACTTCTTCTTGATACAACTGTAGCCAACAAGGATCGATGTTCACTGAACAGTTTGACACACACTTATCTCCGTTCAACAAAATAATCGCGGTCTCTTTTAATTTTCTTTTTGTTGTGTTATCTTCCTTCTCTAAAATTTTTGCCGAACCCCATTGAATTAAATGACCGTTTTCCCAAGCGTGTTCGCAAATTTTGGATTTTTCAAATTCCCGTCTTTTTATGTTGTTCCTCAACTCTAACATTCATAGGCCGAGACGTTTCTCCAACATAGTGTTTATTGCATTCACAAGGTATGCTGTAGATGCAAATTTTTAAATTTTGTATATCATTTTTTGGACGCGTTTTAGACAAAAATGATCGCAAAGTATTAGTTGTCTGAAAAACTGTTCGAATATTAAATTTATTACCGATTCTTCTTAACTTTTCTGATAATATAGGAATGTATGGAATTTTTATTGTATGATTAATTTCTTTTATTTGTCTTACAGTGTTCGTTTTATCTGTAATATTTTTTAATGTTCTATCAACAAAATTTAGAGGGTATTCATTATTTATTAATACATTTTTAATAAATTTTATTTCGTTATTAAAAATATCATTGTTTGATGAAATTAATTTTGCTCTATCATATAAACATTTAACAACACCTTTCTTAATATTATCAGAAAAGTTAAGAAGAATCGGTAATAAATTTAATATTCGAACAGTTTTTCAGACAACTAATACTTTGCGATCATTTTGTCTAAAACGCGTCCAAAAATGATATACAAATTCAAAAATTGCATCTACAGCATACCTTGTGAATGCAATAAACACTATGTTGGAGAAACGTCTCGGCCTATGAATGTTAGAGTTGAGGAACATAAAAATTACATAAAAGACGGGAATTTGAAAATCCAAAATTTGCGAACATGCTTGGGAAAACGATCATTTAATTCAATGGGGTTCGGCAAAAATTTTGGAGAAGGAAGATAACGCAAAAAGAAAATTAAAAGAGACCGCGATTATTTTGTTGAACGGAGATAAGTGTGTGTCAAACTGTTCAGTGAACATCGATCCTTGTTGGCTACAGTTGTATCAAGAAGAAGTAAGTAACAATAAAATAAAAATCATTTAACATCTCTATGGAAGCAGATAAATAAATTTTAAACTGTCAAACTTGACATACGTTTAACATTTTTAATACGATTTTGAGAACGAAAACAGAGAGGTTTTCGAAACGTCAATAATACGGAAGTGCGCGATAGTGATGTGATTTTTGTTATTTTTTTACTTATCTGTTTTTTCAGTGTGAGATTTTTTGGTTAGGCAAACATAGTTTCAATAATAACCCTTGACTTTTCCGTTTGGCGCAAGGGCTTATTTAATTAATCTCTATTATTTTTTCAGAAGTGTGGCATAAACCCAAAAACTAAAGAAAAGAAAAATATTTTTATGAATATTTTTGTACTGTGGGGCAATTTGGGACAAAAATGCGGGTTATTTGGCACAAATACCTAAATAGATTTGTTTCCATTTTAAACTGTAAAAATGGTTAGAAACTACGTAAGAACCCTTAGTAGTTGCAGGAAAGGGAAAAATTATAATTCCTGCTATTCCTACTCAGAGGAAAATCTGAAAAGCATTACAGGACATAAGGAAAAATTAAATATTCGACAAGCTGCTGAAAAGTATAAAGTTCCAAAGTCAACGTTAGGTAGAAGAAAACTTGTTTTGTTTAATAATTTGTTTTTGAGAAGTAAAGTGTTTTTTTTGTTTCATTATGTTCGTTTTTTAATATAGGAAAACATTATATTTTTTTAAAAAACTATTTTTGTTATCCCAAATAACCCCAATAGGGGTTATTATTCGGGTTTTAATGTGTTTTATACGTAATCCCAAATATCCCCATCTCATGGGGTAATTTGGGACAACGCTTTAAAAAAATATATAACCCCTCCTACTTGGGAGGGGAGACTAATACTTTAGACAAATGTGGTGCCTAACTCTATCCTTCCAAAAATGTATCGTACATGATTTTATGTTACATGAGAAAAAAAATATTCATAAAAAGGTTAAAATTTTGTCCCGAATAGCCCCGTTCTACGGTAGTTATAGAGGACGTGGAAAGTAGTAAATACAGTATAATTCAGATTTTAATGCACAAACTTCGAAAAAAAATGCCCGTTTTTACATATATTTTTTATTTTGAGGGTTTATAAGAAAGATACAAGATGTTGAAGTGGTGAAGGTACATGCACTTATACAGGGTGTCCCATAACTTATGGGCCATAGAGCAACCGGAGATAGTAGACATGAAAATATGTCTTTTGAGCCAAACTTGCCTAAGTAATATGTTACTATTTAAAAACAGGGTGTTGAAAATTAAAATAAATTTTCGAAAAATGATAATTTTAAAACAGTTGAAGATGTCAATTCAAAATTAGTATAATCAGGTTTTTGGGAGCGAGAAATATGAATTTGGCATTAGTTTCAAGATATTTCCTAGAGGGCGCTTGCTACGGGCTTTGTGTTGAGTTAATACACTAATACTTTTTTTACTTGTACAGTTAATAGAATTTATAAATTAAACTACAAAAGAGCTAACGTTTTTACGTTAAAAAGGGACTCTTGATCGATCTCGACATTTCAAGCCGTTTTCCAGATTTTCACGATTGAATGTGTCATTGGACATTATGTCGATGGCTGCAAAATATTGAATTTACAAGTGTGCCTTGAATGTCAACAAAATTTGTTACAGTGATAACTGTCAGTGTTATCTACCTTTTCATGTGATTTTTGCAATATTCAAGTACAAGAATTTTTGTGCTGAGTTAATTCACCAATTTTTTACCCATACAATTAGTAGATTTTTATACTAAACTATAAAAGATTTATTACGTAAAAAACACATGACTTATTCACAATAATAAAATAATACAAATTCATTTTAATTTGCTAGTAAATATTGAAAGTGGCCACCGTTTACCTCAATACATTTTCATAATCTTTTTATGAAATTACATCTCACATCCAATAAGATATTTTGATATCCTCTTATAATAGTGGCGGCGTCTTGAATTTTTTGTTCAAGTTCTTCTCGTGTATTGATATCGTCATTGTATACTAAAGTCTTCATGTGACCCCATAAATAGAAATCTAATAGGTTAATATCTGGGTTACGAGGTGGCCAAGGAAATTCACTACCGCTACTAATCCATCGATGTGGAAAATGCTGATTCAAATGATTTCGAACAGGAAGTGAAAAATGTGGTGGGGCACCGTCTTGCATAAACCACATATTTTGTCTTACGTTCAGAGGTATACCATCCAAAAGATCAAGAAAATCGTTTTCTAAAAACTGCAAATATTGTTCTCCATTAAGTCTCTGCGGAAGCTGAAATGGGCCTATCAAGAAATTGTCGATAATTCCGCACCAAATATTTATTGAAAACTCGTGTTGGAAATGTGTGTCTCTAGGTAGGTGTGGATTTCCCAAAGCATAGTAATGTTTATTTTTCCAATTAAAAATTCCACGTCGTGTAAAGGTTGCCTCGTCAGTAAATAATATGTTTTTCAGGAACATGGGGTCTTCGTTTATTTTATTTAATAGATATTGACAAAATTCTAATCTAGCTTGCAAGTCTCCTTGTAATAAATTTTGAACGGGCATAAAATGGTAGGGAAACAAATTTTCTGCATGAATGGCCTTGAGACGGTTGATTTACCAATTCCCGTAAAAGCTTCCAAACGCCTAGTGCTTAGTGGTTTTAGGCTTTCACGGCCAGTGTTGTAATTTGATACATGGTGATTTTCCGGGTTGTTATGCCGTGACCTCGGTAACTGGTAGCTGCCAGAAACAGAGTTAAAAAGCACAACCCTACCAATAGCTGGGATAATTTTACCTGCCCTGGTTGTTCTCGGGCTAGGATCTGTGGGGGACAGACCCGCTATCGGTGTCTCTGGGCCTGCCCATATATTGATTTCGGTTCTACTGTTGGTATTACGACTGCTACGGTCGGAACCGCTTCTCGGATACTGGTGGTCCTCCGAGGCGTTCCGTAGCCGCCGCTGTAACTGGTCGCATCCCATGCTTCCAAACGTTTCGCCGCTCTTCACTGTCGGCATCTTCAGTGGTGACTCGCAAAAGCTTCGCCGCGACTTAGGACGTTTGGAAGCATGGGATGCGACCAGTTACAGCGGCGGCTACGGAACGCCTCGGAGGACCACCAGTATCCGAGAAGCGGTTCCGACCGTAGCAGTCGTAATACCAACAGTAGGAACCGAAATAAATATATGGACAGGCCCAGAGACACCGATAGCGGGTCTGTCCTCATAGAGCCTAGTCCGAGAATAACCAGGGCAGGTAAAAGTATCCCAGCTAATGCTAGGGATGTGCATTTTAACTCTGTTTCTGGCAGCTACCAGTTACCGAGGTCACGGCATAACAACCCGGAAAATCACCATGTGCCTAGTGCTTAATTTAGGATTTTCTGCGATATGCACCAATCTTCTTCTTGTTCGACTGTTATACTTTTCGGTCGTCCACCAGCATTTTTCGTATAAAACAAACAAGTTTCACCTAACTGATTGAATATTTTTTGAAATATTTTCCGGTCTGGAATGGTTCTGGCTGGGTAGAGGTCTTCATAGTTCATACCTTCTAAGTGTTGCACGACTGTTGCAATTTTCTTGCGCCTAAACGTAGAACATATCTCGGAAATCACGGTTAGAAAATTTATTAAGCTTGGGCATTTTTAAATAAAAATACTCTTGTACTTGAATATTGCAAAAAAATCTGTTTTAAGTAGCTATCACATGAAAAGGTAGATAACACTGAGAGTTGTCACTGTATTAAATTTTGTTAACATTCAAGGCACACTTGTAAATTAAATATTTTTCAGCCATCGACATAATGTGCAATGACACATTCAATCGCGAAAATCTGGAAAACGGCTTGATATATTGAGATCGACCAAGAGTCCCTGTGTTACGTAAAAATGTTCGCTCTTTTATAGTTTAATTTATAAATTCTATTAACTGTACATGTAAAAAAAGTATTGGTGAATTAAGTCAACACAAAGCACGTAACAAGCACCTTCTAGGAAATATCTTGAAACTATTGTCTGAAGCTATTTATTTGTGGCATAATTTTAGTTTTTCTTTAGTTTTATTGGGTTTTTGCCACACTTATGAAAAAATAATAAAGATTAATTAAAAAAGCCCTTGCCCCAAACGGAACAGTCAAGGGTTATTTTTGAAACTAAGTTTGCCTAACCAAAAAATCTCACACTGAAAAAAGCAGATAAGTAAAAAATAACAAAAATTACATCACTATCGCGCACTTCCGCAACAGTTTTAATAATAATTACTATTATTATTGCCTAATGCCAAATTGTCAAAGGTAAAAGTGTATTTCAATGGCAAAATTATACATTTTCCCCAGGTTAAGAAGCTGATAACAAAGGACTTGTCGGTAAACTACCTAATATCAATTATTACGAATTTCTAAAAAGCAATTAAAATCGATAGGTGACAGTGGACATTCTATGTTTATAATGTTACCAAAAATTTTCATTTTTTCCTCTTTCTCTATTATTTACTATTAGGCACTTACCAATAATAAGAATAATAAGTAATACTAACATTTTATGACACTTTAACTAGTTACATTGTATATCGAATATGACTTAATTATATCTGTTACTTTAGCAACCACACAAACAAGTTCATATTATTTTAAAAACTTCAACACCCTGTATATTACTTATAGAGCCCCAAAACAATATATATAGTGTGATTCATTAATAATTATACATATGCTAACTGGATAATCCTGGGCTGAAAATATGACACATAACGCTTAGATAAAATATGGCTTCTTATACGGAGTTACAGGGTATTTTATTTTAAAAATTTTAAATGCCTATTACTTTAACCTGTTTGATATTTTTCTAACATACTTGGAATAAAGTTTAGATACTTTAGAGCGTATTAAAAAATGCTACAAAATTGTTCATGGCTACTACTAGAGACGTACGATAGGGGTGGAGGGGCAACTTCCCATTCCTAACTTCTACGCCGCTGGCGAGATTTTTATTTTGGTACAGTGTTTCAATTCCTCAATACTTTCTATGCAATTAACCTATTATTCCTTCGTAGCGGTAAAGTAATTATTTCTAGAGACTTTTAAAGTTAAACATAAGGCTACACAATCATTTTTATTTTATTATGTAATTTATTTGTCATATTATTCAAATCAGTGTATTCTGTCATGGGATTGCATTGCATTATTAGTTGAATTAGGTTTTGTAGTTAATATGTTGAACACAAGTTTGATAATGAACGCAAATGCGTATTTGACATTTCATTTCTGTGCCCCAAGCAACATTTGACAACAAATGTATTATTGTGTATTGTTGATTTTGGTCTGAAACAATCATTTCGATATAATAGGATTCTGTCATTGTTGTTAGTTGTTGACATTAATGTCACACATTATTTTGCTTGTAAAATAAAAAACTAGTTTAAATGCTGCTCCATAATAATTTGAATGGTTAAAATGCGGGATATGCTTTATGTTTATGCACAAGAAAATTATTCCTGTCGTGTTGCTACTCGAAGAAATCAACAAATGTATCCAAACAGCGTTAATCCAAGCCCCAAACCTTCAGAAACATATTCAGTTGATGAGAGAGTGGAGAATTTAAACCTAAACGTGATGTAGGAAGACAAAAACGTATTTCTGCTGTTAAAAAGATGAAATTTTAGTGTTGCTGATTCAATGTGACAATTCTTCATATTTTCAGCCCATTATTCAGTTAGCGTATGTACAATTATTAATTAATCACTCTATATATAAACAAACTGGCATTATTTTTAAGTTCTACTGTCTTTCGAAGTTTGTGCATATTAAACTGAATCACGCAGTATATTAAAAATTTATTCGAGAGTACGAATGACAATGCTCCTTTATTTGCATAAACCATTAATAAGATATGGCTGACATATGTGTCTTATTCAGAGATTTCCTTTTCCTACTTATGTGCAGATTATTGAGCATATAAATAGGTGGAGCATAAAAATGATCGGCATATGAATTTGTTCGGATTTATAAGTGTCACCATCAAATTTAAAAGCAGTTTACATTTTAGAATAGTTTTTACCATATCTATCGTTTTATCAATAGGATTTATAAGATATATGTCGTGGAATTTTTATTTTGTATGTAAGAAATATAGATAATTACCTAAGTAATACTAAAATATATTTACGAATACAAGGGGGTTACTAGAAGCGTAACTTATTATTATCAGTATTATCACGAATTTGGCACATCGACTATTGACCGATTTAATCTCGTTGCGGAGTTACGAAATAATAGTTTCAGTTGCAAATGCTGTAAAACTACTTCCATAATTATCCATGAAACAGTCTCTTAAATTAGTAATATAATTTTAGTATGATAGATACCTTGTGAACGTCAAAGGCATATCCTTTGAACTAATTTTAATTTATATTTAGATTATACTATTCAACATGTCATTCAGCATGGCCTTGTTGCCTTAGCCATTTCTAGAGTTAGTTAGATTAGACTATTTATAATTTTTCATTATAATGTTTACGAAAAGTACCGAAAAAATAATCTGGTTGAATTAGAAATCCAATAAATATTTCTGTGAATAATTACTTACTTTCCTACGCTATAATTATGCAAAAGTCATAGTTAGGATTATATTAACACTAGTTAATCTGTACTTACTGCAAAGTCTATATTTATCAAAAAATATTATACATTTTATGTCATCTGACTAAGAAAAACACTGTGTACTAAAATTTATTCATATTTCACAACCCATATTATTATTATCTTCAATCTAGTACAGTAATTGATTGTAACGTACTTGTAAGATTAATGTAATATTAAATATTTTTATGCAGCAAAATACCGAATAGAGAAAATTATATATAAAGTTTTAACATATCAGAAATGTGCATTTTTAAAATACTAGGTACTTACCTATACTATTTTGATTATTTAAAATTTCAAATAATTCAACAATGTAATTTAATTTGAAAGCAATTCTCGTGACTTTATATTATATCATTTGTTCAAAATCATTGACTAAATAATAAACTAGAACAAAATAAATTATATCGATGTTACATTTCTGGGAAGTAATACGTTTAAAATAATTATTATATGCAGTGACCTATGTAACTTACGAGTGGCTGACATTGCAACACAATATTGTATAGGTTTTGTTTATGCATCCAAATATATCCATTTTATCGCAGTAGTACTTTTATCTACTTATTAACATAAAACATTAACCAGAACTACACGATGCGTAGTATTTCACTATTTTGAAGACAGTATTAATGTAAAAACATCCATATCTTTGTTACCATAGAAGTGCAATTAAGATTTTTACATCATGCTGATGAGCTTAGACTTTTATCATTATGGTCGTCGCGGCTGACAATGGTAGGGCGGTTTTACCAATTTTTGAGAGTAGTCTGGATAATCCAAAATATTTGCACTGGCTACAATAATATCATTTTGAATAGCAGATTGTGTGTTAAGAAAAAACAATCATAAACATCCTTAAAACAATTAGTTGTACCCTACTACACTGCCTTATAAGGGAACGGTTTTCCTTATTTGGCAAGGTGGTGGAAAGATCTGGACAAAATCTCATTCAATAAGGTCATTTAGCTACATGAAGAGGCTAAACCTATTGGATGAATTATAATTTTTAGGTGTGAACCATAATAGATTTTGTACATAATTTTTTGCCATCTACTATGTACACTTGTAAAGAGGTAAGGTTTGCTTCTTCATGCAAATATTTTATGCATTAAACAAATTTCAACATATTGCCTGAAGCTATTTATTTGTGGCATAATTTTAGTTTTTCTTTAGATTTATTTGGTTTTTGCCACACTTCTTAAAAATAATAAAGATTAATTAAATAAGCCCTTGCGCCAAACGGAACAGTCAAGGGTTATTTAAAAAAAAAAAACTAAGTTTGCCTAACCAAAAAATCTCACACTGAAAAAAGCAGATAAGTAAAAAATAACAAAAATCACATCACTATCGCGCACTTTCGTGTTATTGACGTTTCGAAAAACTCTCTGTTTTCGTTATCAAAATCGTAGTAAAATATTAAACGTTTGTCAAGTTTGACAGTAACAAATTTTAAACTGTCAAACTTGACAAACGTTTAATATTTTACTACGATTTTGATAACGAAAACAGAGAGTTTTTCGAAACGTCATAATACGAAAGTGCGCGATAGTAATGTGATTTTTGTTATTTTTTACTTATCTGCTTTTTTCAGTGTGAGATTTTTTAGTTAGGCAAACTTAGTTTTTAAAAAAATTACCCTTGACTGTTCCGTTTGGCGCAAGGGCTTATTTAATTAATCTTTATTATTTTTCAGAAGTGTGGCAAAAACCCAATAAAACTAAAGAAAAATTTCAACATAATTAATAAATAAAGATCGCCACAGGGGTAAGTAAGAGATTAAGTATTTTTAATCAAGGTTAAAACTGTAGGTATGTTTTCAAACTATTTTAAAATTGTAGAAGAAATATTAGACACATATTTATTTTGTTTAATAAAAAAATAATCGACTTCTTTAGTTTTCTAGGTATTTGTATTTTTCATAAACCATCTTCCATTTAATAATATGCTCGTTTTCACAACGACACTTACAAATTTTGTATATTGCGGAATTATCATGATTTATTTAGGGTTTTTGTAAAGAGTATGGGCCAGAAAATAAGTAGAAGAAAAATCGGGATGTGAAAGGTGCACTCTGTAAAGCACATAAGTATATACTTGAAAATAACTCACAATGATTGATCAAATAAAAATAAATTAAATTTATAGTTTTTTAGATTATTGATTCTAATAATCTCGTAGGGAATGGTATTTTCTCATGAACAAAAGCGGAGTTACAGGATGTAATAATTTTTTATCTAAAAAAAATTGTCATTAGCTGCCAGCTGTGCTTTCGGCAAAATACTATATATTTTTGAAAAAATAAAGACTTTTGCGTGTGATATCGATAATCCATCCGTCTTTGAAAGAATAATAAATATTTTTATGCACTAATAGTACCGATTGAAGAAATATTATTAAATCTTACTGGCAAAATATCTGATATATACCAAATAAGAAAAAGTTAGTAATAAAATTGGAGGTAAAATTTTTAATGCCTATTAAAACTGCAAGCTAATAGTACCTGGGAGGAATTTAACAACGTTTTGTTAGAAATTTTTCTCAGTTTATCAGCAAAGTTTAAAAGGGACGACGCCTTTGATTTTTGGAATATATTATCATCAAATTGCAAAAAAAAATGTTTATTGTTAATTTCTTCGAAAACAGTGCAAATTATTAAGATGGAAGGGGAAAGAGTACTATTGTGTCCCCCTTTTGTTTCCTTGAGATCTTCTTTAAGAAAAAATTGTTATTTTTACAAACCTAAAGGCAATTTTTTTAAATAAACATTGCCATCAACACCACTATGAATGAGAAAAAAGTAAGAATTTACTAACTTATTCTACTATATATTGTTGTAAGTATATGTATAAATGTGTAATTATCTTAGATCGTAGACTCCATAGTCGAAAAAACATGCTATTCATTCTGTGTAATGTCGTTTCATGAATGTTGTATGTAGGTGTTATTTGGTTATTAGCAATAAAGTTTTTGTTAGTGTGTGAAGCTAATAATTTTTAATAACCAGTTGAAGATAAAACATGACAGTCGGGAAAGGAACAAATGTATAATGTAAGATACAGTGATTACATAAATATTTAAGGATCGCGAAAAAGTGAGGTTAACCGCGTTGCAGATATTTCATTGCGGGAGCAATAAATGACAAATATTGAAAATGGATGTGTTATTGGCAAATATACCGAAACCACTGATGTTAGAGGGTAATATTCCTGAAAATTTTAAAAGATTTAAGCAACAGTTAATGATATACTTAACAGCTACTGGTCTAAGTGTAAAGCCAGATGAACAAAAGATAGCCATTCTGTTAAATACTATTGGCGAGGAATGTGTAGATGTATTTAATAATTTCAAATTATCTGAGGAAGAAAAGAAAGATTTTCAAAAGTGTTACACGAAAATTTTTTTTTTATTTAAGATAATATAATTTTGTACAATTTGTATGCGTTCCAACTAGTTCGATTGCTTCTAAAAATTAAAAGGCTTTTCAGAAGAGGAATAGAAATAGCGAAATAGGAAAACATTTGTTAAACAAATTATTCAGCAGCTAAAAGATTTGGTGAAGTTTTTAGTCAAAACAGACCAAATCAAAATAAAACAAAAACCCATTTATTATCAATTCATGGCCATCCACCATGTCGGCAAAATACAAAAGATTCATTGACATTATCTGCATCGGAATCATCGTTGCAAGACAAATTGAAATTAATGACGTTAGTAGAATTCTGGTTAATGATGGCTGAAACAAGAAATCTTGCAAAATTTGAAGACAAGAGTTTTTGTCTCATTCATGCTCGATCTTGCAAGATCATTTCTTGCCCCGCAATTTTGCAATACTCTTGCATGATTCTTGCGAGAATCTTGCATACAAATACTAAACTTTATTACGTAACTATCGATATGGTAGATCGTCGACAGTACTCAATTAGTAGACGTCATAAAATGTAGAAACGGTCAGTTTTACAGCATACTTAATGGACGAAATAGGTTAAACAAAATTGGAGCTCTTTCAGTCATGTGGCAGTAAATTTATAATTAGTTCTAGTTCAGCAGAACTGGGTCTAGACTCAATGAACTTTGATTTTAAAAATAACTATATGCTGGATGTCCATTAAATAAAGTAAGTATATACCTATAACAGAAATGCAAAATTTATTTTTTTTTAGCTAATATGCTCACATAAATATTACCTCATTATATTTGTAAACTTTTTACAATAGAAATATATCTTATTTTGTTCCCCAACACATTTTTTTAAATCTTGCATTGCCTTACAATTCGAGACCAAGACAAGATCAAGAAAGAGCAAGACAAGATGCCAACACGAATTCTAGTTCAGTGTAAATTGTGATGAAAAACGGGGTTCTCAGATTATGTAGCGACAAGGAATAAATACCGCAACTTACTTAATGTCGAACCTGACAAGAGAATTCAAATTTCATCCAGAAGGTCTAATATTAAAAATATTTGCGATAATAAAAACAGTATCTACCACTCATCTCGTTAAAATGTTCTCTTTGAATAGGAATAGGTTATTTTAGGAGCTTTTGGGTCAATTAAGAAGAAGACTTTTTGAAGCAATTTTAACATTACAATTTAGATTATTAATACAATTTTAACTCATATAATTGAGACTATTGGAGAAAGTGAGCTAAACGTAAATGGATATAAACATTTTGTGGGATATTTACTAAGTCGACATACCGGTGGGGTAATAATATATGTTAAGAACCATGTAAATGCTAAGCTATTATGCAATGAATCGTCAGGAAACAGCTACTGGTCTTTGTTTGTAGAAGTTAGTATAAACAGACAACCACTTGTAATAGGTTCAATATATCGCTCTCCAAGTGGTGACTGTGAAGATTTTATAAAATATTTTGATACAAAATTGAGTGATACATATATAAACAAAAGAGAAGTTATAATTACAGGTGATTTCAATATTAATTTAGCAGATAAAAGCTCGGTTATGAGGAAGAAAATTTTAGACATCTCTCAGGCTGCCGGTTTCAAACAAATCATCACTAAGTGTACGCATATTACGAAAACATCAAAATCTCTAATAGATCACATTTATACAAATAATTTTGTACAAATTGTAGGTGTAGAATTAAGGACTGCACAAATTTATAATACCGCAGTATATAAAATGGTTAGGAATTTAAGTCAAAATAATATTCAGGATATTATAAATCACTTAATAGATAAAATTTGGAATTATACGTCAGTGGACGTTGATGTTTTATATAATGGTTTTATAAATAACATGAAAGAAACTTTGGATATAATAGCACCCCTGACAAAAATACAAATTAAACGTAACCCATGGATAAATAAAAATGTATATACAGCACAACAACAGAGAGATAGAGCGTACAAAATATGTTTGCTTTCAAATTCGCTAGACGACTGGAATGATTATATAAAGGAAACAGTACAAAAATGTGGAAAACTTTGAAAGAATTAGTGTCTAAATCAAAGAAGATTATGATTTTGAAAAAATTTTGTTTGCGAATGAAGTAGGAAATATAGAAGACAACTTTAATAATTATTATTCACCGAGTAAGATAAGATATCGCTGAAAGTATTATCAGTGATGATAACAATGAAGTTCATATTCCTTCTTCAGATAATAAAGCGGAATTGTCAGAATTCCATCCAATTTCATTTAATAAACTCAGTAAAGTAGTAATGGGTTTAAAAAATAAGTCCACATCAGATGAAAATATTTCGATAAAACTGCTTAAAGATATTTTTATAGTAGTTACTATATATAATTAATAGGTACATCATTAACTACTAGTGTCGTGCCTGAGGAATTAAAAACAAGTGTTATAGTTCCAGTGCCTAAAATAAGATCCCCCTCACAACCAGCAGATTTTAGACCTACCAATTTATTACCAGTTATAGACAAAATACTTGAAATTGTAGTATGTGAACAACTTAGAAAATAGTGTGAAGACAATAAAATAATTTTCAAGGGCCAATCAGATTTTCGGGAAAAACATTCCTGCGAGTCAGCATTACAGCTAGTGTATGCGAATTGGAGAAAAAATATCGACAATGGTAAAGTTATTTTGAGTGTATTTGTAGACCTGCAGCGGGCCTTTGAGACAATTGATCGTGTGAGATTGTTAAATAAACTCTATGTACTCGGTATTAAAGGCAAAGCATTAGAATGGCTGCATAAATATTTAAGTAATCGATATCATTGCACAAAGGTTAAAGGGAAAAGGTCAAAGAAACTATCAAGTGATATTGGAGTCCCGCAGGGAAGTGTCCTTGGCACTCCTTGGACCATTATTATTCATTATTTACATGAACGACCTTAGTGAAGTACTAGATAAGGGTCTAATAAACTTATTTGCGGATGACACATTGATATCGGTCTCAGGATATGATCATGCAAAAGTAAACAGTGTAATGAACAACCAGCTTAGCAAGTTATGCAATTGGTTATGCAATAATAAACTTAAATTAAATGCATCTAAGACTAAATGTATGATTTTAGGTACAAAACAAAATTGTCAAAACTATGCACAGAGGAAACTTGAGGTCGATATCAATGGTGTAAAAATTGCGATGGTGTCAGAGATTAAATATCTTGGTGTTGTATTAGATCAACAATTAAACTTTTGCAAACATGTGGATTATATATGTAAAAAAATTGGCAAAAAAATTGGTTTCTTTGGTCGAACATGTATCACGATGGTGTAAATTGCTAATATATAACACGATTATTCATCCTCACATAACATATTGTTTGTCTCTGTTAATCTCTTGCAACAAAACTGAAATAAACAGGCTACATATATTACGAAATAAAGCTATGCGCATAATTCTTTCGTGTAGCAAATACACATCTTTAGTTTATATGAGAACATAACTTCAATGGCTTTCTATAGACCAGTTTATTGAGCAATCATGTTTAATACTAATTTATAAAATTGAACATAAGTTGATGCCAGAGTATTTGAATAATTTCTTAATTAAAAGGGCAGATATTCATGGATATGATATTCGTTCAAAAGAAAACTTTGATATTTCAAGATCTAAATTACAAAAAGATTTTTTCCTAAGGGGTTAAAGTTATATAATGATCTTCCAAAACATGTAAAACTGGCAACAAATTTAAAACGATTTAAATGGGAAATAAAAAAAGCTGTATTTAGAGTTAAGTGTTGATTGATGTTCAGTATCATCTTAAGTTTAATTTAATTAGATTTCGCTAAATAAAGGATTTTAATATTAATTAGAAATTTTCCTAGTTCTGACAATAGGCAACCAAATATACATTCCAAGTAACTTTTCTTCAGATATATTTTAAATAACATTTTGTATAAATTATATTTAGTCATTATTTATTTGAATTTCTTTGCTGGCTATTATTGATAAGGGTATAAACAAGTCAGGACTGGACTTGCATTATTTGGATTGTAATATAATAATTCGTTATTAAGGGGTTAGTGTATCAATTGATTATGGCTCCAAACACACTAATTTGTGCATGTTGTAACAAAGCCTTCAAATCTAACCTAATGCTGAAGTGTTCTGTGTGTAAAAATGCTTTTAAGCATTCTTGTGTCGATATTACTTTGGAAGAACTACGTATTCTTAATGACGCAAGTAAAGGATATGACTGGTCCTGTGTTAATTGCAGAAATTTTGGTAACGAGTTAAATGATTTGAAAGCTCTCATATTAACACTGCAAGAGGATATTGTCAAATTGAGATCTGAAAAATGTGATTTTAACGTCACCACTAGACAGGATGATTTTGAAAACATCATTGAGGAGATTAATCAACAAAATATCCGCAAAAATAATTTGGTAATTTTTGGTGTGGATAAACAAAATCAAGAACAACCTGTTTCGTCGCGACTTAGTAAAGATAAAGCTGAAGTTATAGGAATTCTTCAATCTATTGATCTTGATTTAAACGTTCAAACGGTAAAGCCTATAAGACTTGGAAAATTTGTAGTTAATAAAAATAGATCTATAAAAATATCATTAAGTGATGACGTATTAAGCAAGGTCAGTACTCTTAAAAACCACACACATTATAAAAGAATATTTGGAATATTATAAGAAAATCAAAAAGGAATTTATGGAAAGAAAGGAATCGGGCGAGTTGAATATCAAAATAAAACATGTAAAAGGTATTCCTAAAATTGTTCCTTTAAATTAGAAGTGCCCAACAGTTCTAATGATTTACTGTGTTACTATCAAAATGTTCGTGATCTCAAAGGTATCGGATTTTTATTCTTCGGTGAGTGAGTCTGAATTTGACGTAATTGCACTGAGTGAAACTTGGCTACATGGGAATGTGAAGGATAGTGAGTTATTTCCATCTGTATATAATGTATATCGCAAAGATCGTAAATTTCAATTAACGAATCAAATTAGAGGAGGTGGCGTTTTGATAGCACTTAAAAATAGTATAAATACTGAAGTTTTAGATGTATCTTTTTTTGATTCACGTTTTTCCTCAATTGACATATTAGCTGTTAAGTGTTTTTTAGAAAACAAGGTACTCTTTATAATAGTTTTGTATATACCTCCTTCAGTACCCATAGATGATTTTGAATTGTTTTTTGATTGCCTTGAAAGTTTTGAATGTTTATATGAAGATAATGTTGTTATAGTTGGTGATTTTAATGCGCCCAATTTTAAAGATTTAGATCTAGGAGATAGGAAAACCAACAGTGTTACAAACTTTATGAATTTCTTCAGTCTCACTCAGTTCAATAATGTTAATAATAATTATGGATGTTTACTTGATTTAATCCTCAGTAATGTTTATTGTAAAGTAACTCGTGATCATGTTCCTTTAGTGAAGGATGATGTTTACCATCCACCTTTAATTTTCGAGTTTGCTAATGTGGGCATTGAGAATGCTGTATTTCTGCCAAACTCAAATCAAAAGGTATATAATTTTCGAAAAGCCAATTTTGTTTCTTTGTATAATTCGTTACTTGCAATTGATTGGTCATATTTAACACGTATAAATGATATTAATTTAGCGCTAGATGAGTTTTACAAACAACTTTATGAAATTTTTGATAGATATGTTCCTTTATATATAAACTACAAACATAAGTACCCTCCCTGGTTTGATTCCACTATAATAAAAAATATAAAAAATAAAGCCAAGGTTCTTGAGAAATATAAAAGAACACATTATGTCTGCTATTTGAATGAATTTAAAAGATTGCGGTCTTTAATTAAAGAACAAATCCGTCATGCTTACAACGTTTATACACAGAATGTTCAGTCATCAATTATTAGCAATCCTAAATTTTTTTGGTCATATCTACATTCCAAGAAGGGATCATCTAGGATTCCCGGCAGAGTATCATATGAATCCATAAATTACGATAAACCTCAAGAAATTGTTAATATGTTCAGTATGTTTTTTAAAAGTGTTTATCAAGTACCTCAGACAGATAATGGTAACTTTACTCATTCTTTTGAAAATTTTCCCAATATTGATATCGGAAACATAACTGAAGAAGACGTTTTCAAAGCAATAAAAAGATTGAAGAATAAAATGACCTCGGGGTTGATAATGTACCATCTTTCATTGTCAGAGATTGTGCTGGAGTTTTGGCTGTACCGTTATGTACATTATTTAATCTTTCTTTGAAGCATGGTATTTTTCCGATGGAAGGAAGCTAAGGTTTGTCCAATATTTAAAAATGGTGACAGAGCTTGTATTGAAAATTATAGACCAATATCGATTTTATCAAATTTTGCTAAAGTCTTTGAAATCATAATTTATGACCGTATTTATTCTTCTGTACACTATCAAATTTCACAAAGTCAACATGGCTTCATTGCTAGCAGGTCTACAGTTACAAATTTAGCAGTATTTACGCAATATGTTTTAAATACCATGGATAATGGTGGCCAGGCAGATGTAATTTACACAGACTTTTCTAAGGCCTTCGATAAAATTGATCATCAAATTTTAATTAGTAAATTGCAATGTCTTGGTTTTCATCCAAATACGCTAAATTTTATTAGGTCATATTAAATAAGTAGAATATGTGTCATATAATGGTTATAATTCTGTTCAATATATTGCTACTTCAGGAGTTCCGCAGGGATCAAACTTGGGACCACTTTTATTTGTTCTGTTTATCAATGATTTAAGTGATGTAATAAGTTGTTGTAAGCTTTTCTATGCGGATGATTTAAATATATTTCTGACTGTTAATGACATAGATGATTGTTTAAATTTGCAGTATGATTTGGATAATATTAGAGATTGGTGTGTTGAAAATAAACTTTTGCTAAATATATCAAAATGTAAAGTGCTCAGTTATACAAGGAAACTTTCTCCAATTCAATTTGATTATAGTATTGGCAGTGATATATTATCTCGGTGCAGCACTCATAAAGATTTAGGTGTAGTTTTTGATGTAAAGCTTACTTTTGATGATCACATAGCAATGAAGTCAGGTGAGGCTATGCAATTGTATGGATTTATTGTTAGAAATTGCAATAATTTCACCAACGCTCATGCTTTAAAAACACTTTTCTTTTCGTATGTTCGTTCTGGTCTGGAATATGCCACTTTTAATTTGGTATCCATTTTATAATAATCAGAAATTTGGTTTCGAAAAGATACAGAGAAAATTTTTGAAGTATTTGTCATATAAAATTGATGGAGTATATCCTGAAAGAGGAATAAATTATTCTCATTTACTTTCCCGGTTTAACATCTGTTGCTTAGAATTAAGAAGAATTTGTACATCATTAAGTTTTCTCTATAAAATAATGCATAATCAAATTGATTGCTCTGATATACTTGGAGATATTAAATTTTTGGTACCAAGTTATAATTCCAGATCTAATATAACATTCAGATGTAACAAACCTAGAACTAATATTTTACTGAAGTCACCTATTCATGTTATGTGTACAAATTTCAATAAATACTGCTGTTCGTGTGATGTGTATATCACACGAACAGCAGTATTTATTGAAATCGTTGTTGGTTAATGCAATAAGAACCTATTCTAATGAATTATAAAATAATAATTTTTATACATCTTTAAGCACATACCCATTTTTCTCTTTTGTGTATTCTAGACCAAGTGTAGATTTTATTTTATTATTTTTTTATATTTGCTATTATTATTTAGAGCACGTTATGTAATGTATTTTTAAGTTTTGCCCTGTAAATGGATCTTTGTTGGGCAATAAAGCTATTATTATTATTCTTATTATTATTATTATTATTATTTATTAACATAATGTAGAATTCTTACAATTTAATGCATATTCTCGGATTTTTATAAGTAGGTACAGCGTCTTTGAAAGCGGAAATAAAAACGGTCGTATCGAGATAGCGATTTCGAAGGGAACAGATAGACCATTCTTCATGTGTGGAGCAGGTAAATACTGCAATTTTTTCAAAAATCAACACATCGAGTGTTCCTTTGGGATATATTTCAATAATTGTACTTTAACTGTGGCCGTATTATTTGCAAACGATGCATGGTTTCGGCTTCATTGACGGATTTTAGTACATCTGCTCATATTTTCAAGCACGTGAAAATCATTTTCATAAGGTAATGCATTGATTGCTTATTAGCAAGCCACCTCCCACCTGCGTCAGTCATTAAATTATATTTTCTACGTTCGATTTGGCGATAATAAATACCTAAATTTCGTTTTTAGGGCTTTTTAATAAATGGTGCATCTTTTGGTGCATTGCGCAATAATTGTCCTCCAATTATCAACACCTATTGGCTGCAACGCATTGTTGTTTTGATTTATTGGTGTAATAATTTTTATAGTTAGATATTTGACTCAAGTTAAAGGAGGCCACCTGATGAAGCAATCCTAAAAATGCAGAAATAGGTCAGATCTCATCTATTGTGGTTGAATTTCGAGTTCCCACTCCAGAGGTTAATATATATAGAGTGTTTCCATTAAACCAGGTTAGTAAATTTAGATAGATTAATTTCTTTAGATAATTATTGCATAGAGCTTTGTCTGTGGAATTGTTCATTAGCATGCCTAGATGTTTGGTATCAGAGAACATACATATGACTTCATTGATAGGAATTGTAGGAGATTTGATATATATTAGCTTAAAATACCTTTCTCAAACAGTAAAAAAAGATGATTACTAACTCAGTACAACAATTAATACTAATCTGTCAGGCTTTTGATCAAATTTTATCTAATTTAAGCGTATCAACGTCAGTTTGACAAGTGGTAACTTGATCGAATTAGAAAATTTACTTCTACTTTAATGTACGGAAATTTTCAAGCGCGTTTTTACCAAAAACGGTGCATTTTGTCAATATGGAACAAGTATAGCTTTTCTACGCAAAATTAATTTCTCTATCATAGTTTTCGGTCAAGCGTATCAGAATAGGACCCACAAAAAGGTTCAATAAAAATTAATTGCAAAAAAAATGCCTAGAGCGCCCTATACAATATGCGGCACTACTTACTACTTCACAATGTTTGTACTTATCTAAAACATAACTGTACCAAATTTGAACATGATTGGACGTTTCTTTTCTTAATTATGCTCATAACAAGAAAACAATTTTTTTTCTTTGAAGCCCTGTAACTTCTAAACGAGGCACTTTTGCACTAAGCTAAGTTTGTTTAAATCAATTCTATTTGATCACAGGAAGCTATGTTTAAGTTGGGTTCCATTATTTTCTGGACACCCTGTATACTATTTCCTAAGTTTTAAATTGTAGTCCGAATTAAAATTTTATACTTGAAATTTTTTTAACCGAGTTTCAATTGATTTAAGGAACGTAGATAATAAATAAGGTTACTGCCACCCTCATCTATACAGTCCTATATTACAGTTGTAGTTTTAAATACCGCACGACCAGCTCGGACTTTGTGCCACATCATTAGGACGTAACACCCTCGAGTAGACAATTTAATACATCTATTACCTGTATCTAGATAATATTTGTATGTATCATCTGTTATTTTATCAAAATGAAGATGTTATTATATTTGCACTTCTACTGATAAAAAACTTATTAACTCTGGACATGTATTATATTAAATATCTTAATTGCATATATTATAATATGGCCTATGGGAAGAGTATAATGAAAGAATAAAACACTAACTCTCCCCATTTATCGTTTTATCAAGGATCATAAAATCAGTCATATAGAAATCGTTTTCTGGGATAAGTATGCCAATAATTTGTTATGAACTCGCTATTTAAAGGTACGGATTCGCTGGTGCGACTGCGGCTACGACTGCGACTGCGACTCGTTGCCGACCAATATACCATTATCTCTATAAAAATATTAATTTACTTATTTTTTAGCAATATTCCCCAATTTTACTAAAATAATTTAATTCAATTTTTATAATTTTTTCTTGCAAAAATAAAACTTTTTATCCACCAATAGGTAGTCTAAATGCTGGAGTTGATGAATCCTCGACCAGGTCGATTTTTAATTTAAAAAATACATATTTTAGCGTAAAATGCGATTTTCAAATGTCATTTGTTTTCGAGTAATGACGTTATCGATTTTTTTTTAAATGGCAACACCATATTTTTTCCTTGATTCTGAAAGATCGTTTAATTCTCTATCAGACAGTACTAAAATTTTGCCCTCTTACATAGGAAAGTTTTCGAGTAAATGACGATTGAATGTTAGAAAACGTAAATCAATTAAAATAAAGCAAAAACGTCATCAAGTTTAGTTTTTCGAATTCCATAGTTCTTTTATGGATCACGTAGGTGAAAATATTTGCAAAGTGTCATTGTCACACCGACTTTCTAATAAGTATTGTAAGCGACATAGAAATTATTATTCAATTTAAAGTATTATGGCACATTTAACTGTTACTCAAAGAATTGAAATTTTAATTCTTATCGGATGCGGGAATATGACTAGAACTCAGGAGGTTTGCGATTTATTTAATGAAAAATATCCAGATCGCCTTATCAGCCAATCAACACTCACACACAGTCTAAATTTAGAGAAACTGGCAATGTTGTAAATATTCCAAAACCTGGACGTCCAAGCATTAATGAAAATCAGAAACAGAACATTTTGATAAGTATGGTGGATAATTCTCATAATTCTTCACGATTGGTTGCATTAAACAATGACACTAGTCAGAGCACAATGCTACGTATCTTGAGGAAGGAAAAATATCATCCCTACAAAATTCAACTTGTGCAGGAACTCAAAGAAGATGATCCCGATCGCCGTTTACACTTTTGCGAAATTCTCAAGGATATATGTCAAGGAAATAGAAGTTTACACCGGCAAATACTTTTTCAGATGAGACCACATTTTGTCTGAATGGTACAGTAAACCGTCAAACTTGCAGATATTGGAGTCGGGAAAATCCTCATTGGATGGCAGAGGCATATACCCAACACCCTCAGAAATTAAATGTGTGGGCTGGAATAGTTGACGACAGAATAGTAGGGCCTTTCTTCTTTGAAATAACCCTTACAGGACAAAGATATTTAGAGTTTCTAGAAAATGACCTTGTTCCAGCCCTTGCAGTAATTTTTCCTTACGATAGCAAGACAGTGCACCTCCGCACTATGCGCGCCCTGTACGAGATTTTTTGGACAACTGTTTTCCTGGGAGGTGGATCGGCAGACGCGGACCGATATAATGGCTTGCAAGATCGCCAGATCTTACACCTCTTGACTACTTTTTATGGGGATACTTGAAGTCAAAAGTGTACATTAATAAACCACGTAATTTAGAAGAACTTCAAAATCGCATTCGGAACGAAATACGCAGTTACCCCAGAAATCATTCATAATGTGCAAGAAGAATTTCTTCACAGACTTGCGCATTGTCAAGAAGTTGGTGGATGGCAATTCGAACATTTAATTTAAGTATAAAATTTGTATCATTTGTATTTTATTTTACATACCTCAGAATTGTTACTTTTCTATGGATAAAATTTACGTTTTCTAACATTCAATCGTCATTTACTCGAAAACTTTCCTATGTAAGAGGGCAAAATTTTAGTACTGTCTGATAGAGAATTCAACGATCTTTCAGAATCAAGAAAAAAATATGGTGATGCCATTTAAAAAAAAATCGATGACGTCATTACTCGAAAACAAATGACATTTGAAAATCGCATTTTACGCTAAAATATGTATTTTTTAAATTAAAAATCGACCTATTCGAGGATTTTTTCCAAAAAATAATTGTTTCGTTTTTATTGAATTTATTCCATACTTTTGGCGCATACTGTATATCTGATATATTACAAATATATCGTTTGTGATGAAAATGCATAGAACGCTAAGCATTGACGCTATACTATATATCTATGCGGTTTACTTGTCTTATAAATCTAGTTGTAAGAGAGAAGATAAAAGAGTGGAGTTGTCTATGGTTCTTTTTTAACCATGGGTGTAATGAGAGGGGAGAACAATAACATTAGAAATTATTATGATCTGTACTTACATTAATCTTTCAATAGTGCTCCTCTTACTAGCTAATAACATTTCAAAATGTTTATCAACTTATCGCCTAATTTATTATTTCGTTAGAATTAGAATTAAATAGCTGTTTAACAGGCTGATGAAGGTTGAACTTTCAAACTAATCTTAATATAAAAAAATGAATCTAGCATTGATACGTATTTTCTTTTGATTTTAGGTACATATTTGTAGGTACCTATGATCAAAAGGCAGACTAACATTTGCAGACATGAATGTCATTGGTTTTTCTTTTCTACTATTCCTTTTACTAGAAGAAAGTAAACCGTAGAAAAGATAATTCTCATCAGTATCTGAGTTAGATATTCCTATCTCTTAAATTGTACTCAGTAATACAGTAGTACAGTTATTTATTATTCAATGACAGTAGTGAATATATTTTTACAATAATGCGTCCACTGACGAAATACATTTTGTATTGTGATATGCCTGAAGAAAGTTTATCAGTTAAGTCAGTAAAATAATCTGTTATCTAAATTCGTAGTTTAGATGAAAGATAAATGGATATTTAATCTAAGATAAGATGAAACATAAGTATCATCTAGATAATATAAAAGATGGTCATAGTTTACCTAGATGACTGATCTACTTAGATAAAATAATTAAGATAATGCACTGTCAGTAAGAACATTGCATGTTTTGTTTTGCTTATCTATAGTAGATGTAGTTACGCCATAAAATACGTAATTTGCAATCATGTTAAGTCAGGGGTCATCACTTTCCATGTATTTACATATTCGTAAGTTAGTCTAAACGCGATATTGCGCAGACTGTGAAAAGTAATTCCTTTCGTGAAAATTCAATAAACGGATAAACAAAAATAACATTTGCATATTTCTAAGGCGTTTCAGATTCTAACAATATAGTACGAAGACGTAAAAGGCTATCCCAATTTTGTTTAACTGAGAAAAGTTAAACTCAAAATTTCCGCTTTATCGGTCAAAATCCAGGGTATATTTATTTATTTAATAGATCATCCTACAAAAATTCCATATGCAGGGCTAGTAATAACAATTTGAAAATTTGCTTTTAAGGCCAAGTAAAATTACCAAAAAAAAAATCACTAACTAAAAGTGCTAGGACCGTAGATCAAATGTTAATTCAGGAACATTCATATCTAATTTAATTGTTTATAATTTATTCCAGAATAGATGTTTAGTGCTTACCAGGATTTCTGTGTTTATCTACAAATAAAACTGTCTGTTAAATTGAAAAAAGTGTTCTTTTCAGGATCAACAAATATTCATGAAGGATGAAAATTTGAGGGTTAATTTTTTATTTACTTATTTTCTTACAGATTTGTATAAATATCACTGTGCCTCACAAAATCCATCTGGACTACTTTTTACAATCATTACGCTAATAATGCGAAATAATATGTTTTTAAAAATTATAAATAAATTCTTATTATAATATATGAAGGAAACACCTGCAGGCAGAAGATTTTTTTAATATAAAAAAATATATTCGATAACAAACGGTGCAGTCCTAAACAAATGTTCACAACTAACTGATTAAATAAGTAGGTCTAGAATATCTTTTTTATCACCTGAACTGCAATCCTACTACTGCAACTTTAGTTTCACTGTGTGTTTAGGAGTCATCCGTAAACCATACAAGGCTCCACCTTTGTAATGCACTGTACGTGCGTGTGTACGCTTTTGCAATAATAATGACACTCCCTCAAAACAGTTTCTGAACTTCTGGAAGTTCTGAGTAGAAAATTCATTAAATATCTATTGGTGAGTGAAACAACTAAGAACTAATGTTAAAAGTATATTTTATTACAAATACGCCAGCAGTTCAAAAGAAATTGCAAAATTCATTTTAAAGAGTGTCATTATTATTGCAAACGATTGTACATACTTAGTACGATTTTTGTTTAGTTTTAAAGGTACGTAGGTTTAGGTTTGCCTTTATATCAAGAATATATTCTACATGAGTATACGAGTATTATAAATTACTATTAAACTGATTTTATATGAATTATACAACACAAATTTATTTTTTACTGTTTAAGAAAGATATTTTAAGCTAATATATATCAAATCTCCTACAATTCCTATCAATGAAGTCATATGTATGTTCTCTGATACCAAACATCTAGGTACGCTAATGAACAATTCCACAGACAAAGCTCTATTCAATAATTATTATCTAAAGAAATTAATCTATCTAAATTTACTAACCTGGGCAGTTTGTTACTAATTATTAATAGAATTAATTTGTGGTTTTATTTGACATACCTTATGCATATTATCCAGTTTCTACAAACTAACACAAATGTTTCTGCTTCTTATCCGTTTTGAACTTGGAAGTTATTGACAGCAGCTATGATACGTTTGCGTAAATCATCAATAGTGTCTACTTCGGTGCAATATACTTCATTTTTTAAATATTGCCACAAAAAAATAAGTTCAAATGATTTAAAGTCAGGAGATCGTGGCGGCCATGGTACGGGTCCTCCTCGCTACGACACGCTGTACATGGTAGGAATATAATTGAGCCTCGTGTATGATACGCCACACTGCAATACGCCGTGGACGCCCTGGACCTTCATCTCTTCCACGATTCGGTGTCAAATTTCCTGCACCCCGCGCCTGCGTTTGCACTACACTTGCACCGACTTCACACAGTTGTAAAAGTAGCTGCATTTGACATATGTTTACCGGAAAATCGTTCTGCTAAAGCATTTTTACTTCACCATGAAAACGATACCAATCAACTGCGAGTTGCCATTGCGTAAGCTAATGTTGAAACTATAAGGACGCATCTATTCCCAAATTTTTTAGATAAGTTCTGAGTCACCTTGTATGTAAAGAAATTTAAGTTTTAATATGGGTGAGTTTGCCTATTTTATGACGATTTGGTTAGATAATTTTTATTTCTCTTAAAACAGACAGACAGACAGACAATATATTGTTAATATGTGAAAATATTTGCCCACTGGATGCACCAATGAACATTAAGATGTAATCTAAAAATACCATGTTGATATTTATAGATTCTAGTCAAAATAGATTAACAGAATCGTGCCAACTAGTGGTTGTACAGAAATAAAGATTAAATGGAGCAATAAAAAGCCAAAATTATTGTTGTCTTGGAGTGTCGTATGATAGTAAATCTAAAAGTGTGGGATCTTACTTTTGAATATTCTAAATGACTTAAATGACTTTCAATGTATGATTATACAGGGTAATTGTATAGTCAAAATAAAGATAATTTACCAATCATGTACATCGTTTCCGAGATACGGGGTGTTAAAGATTTCAAAATTTTTATTATATTTTTTATTTACTTGGAGACCTTTCTTAATAAAACACAATAATTCTTCTTTTATTCAAAAAATTAGTACGCCGTTGTGTTAATTAACATTAATTAAAATGCATCTTCCTATTAAAAAAGTTATATTGGAATAAAGTTACCACAAAATATTCATTCATAATTTACGACATGCCTGACCTTTAGTTAGCTTAGTTTGGAATAGATGTCGCCACTAGTAAAAATAAATTTATGAATGATCTTGAAATGAACTATAATAGGCTAGGTTCTTTTTCACGAACTACCAGTTATTGTGTTTAATTTAGTATAACTTAGTTATGAATTGTTAGTTATGTTTGTTGATGATTAGTTAAATAAAGTTAAGGTAATTTTATAGCATAAAATTAATTTCTATTGCAATTAAAATGTACAGAATCATATAACAGTGTACATATGAGATATGACAGTATATTTAATAATAATAATATAATAATATTGCATTTATTTTCCCATCACATTTACATTTGTTTACATTTAGTATAGAGATAATACAAACTAAGGAAAACCACTAGGCTGTGTTCAAGCAAGCAGCAACTAGTACTGCCCCCCCGGATTAATACACTAACCTAGTTAAAAGTAAAATATAAAAATGCCGATAACGTACAGTGCCTAATCTATATTTTACTATAATCTTAAAACTACTGTGTACCAAATAAAAATTAGTAAAATAAATTTACATTTTTTTTTGTTCCTACCTTCCAAAACCAATAAAATGTTCTACTGATTATTAAATAGAAAAGTTGTCATATTCTTTTTAAATTGGACCATAGACATTGATTTACAATTTTCAGGGACTGCATTGTAAAGTTTAGCAATGCTAAAAGAGAAGGATCGCTCGTAGAGGCTAGATTTATGAGATGGCAGTAACAAATGGAAACATTTTCTGGTTTTAATATTGTGTACATCTGAATGAAAACAAATTTTTTCATAAAGATATTTAGGAATTTTTATTGAAATTATTTGATGATAAAGACATATAGTATGCTGCCATAGGCGATTATTCATATTTAACCAAGATTTTTAAGTTTATGAGAAATGCGGTCTCTACGTCTTATTCCAAATATATATCTGATACATGAATTTTCTGTATTCTATTTTTTGTTTGAACATCCAGGCATGAATAATAAACAGCCGCACAGAATAGGAAGTTTGATAAAACAAGGGTTTCACATAATAACGTTTTAATTTTTACTGATAAATAATTTCTGTGTGGATAAAGCAATTTTAAAGCAGAATAAGATTTTTGTATACACTTATTGATATGTGCAGAAAATCAAAATAAATTATCAAATATTAATCCCAAGTTACATGAACTTTGTACAACTGGAATGTTTGTATCATTCACTTTAATTTGAAAGTCATTAGAGATTAAAGGTATTTTTTTTAGTACCGAATAATATTAATTTAGATTTATTAGGATTAATAAATAAAGAAAGTTCTTTAGAAACGTTTTCTATAAGTTTGAGGTCTGAATTGATGTGTGCTACAGCTTCGTCAAGATTATTTTTATTAAATGTTAAGTAGAGTTGTGTATCGTCAGCATACACATGTGAACTGCAATATTTCAGATCATTACAAAGATTCATAGTGTAAATACAAAATAATAACGGTCCTAAAATTGATCCTTGAGGTACCCCAATATCCAGAATATGTTCATTTGAGAATTTGTTTTCAATTTTTACTTTTTGAGAACGATTTTCCATATAATTTGATAACAACTTGACTGCATTTGTACTCAGTCCAATATAATGAAAAATAGCTTTAAGAATAGGATGTTGCAGTGTGTCAATAGCCTTGGTAAAATCTAACAATATCAACGCACTAATTTTATTTTCATCTGATGCCTTTAAAATACCATCTGTTACTTATAATAAAGCTGTGGTACAACTATGATGCTGTCTAAAACCAGATTGATGTGACGGAATAATACTATATTTTCCTAAATGTTCAATTAACTGGAGATATATTACTCTTTCCAAGATTTTAGATAAGGTTGGTAATATACTGATTGGGCGTAAATCTTTAGCAGATTTTGGATTCGAAATTTTAGGAATAGGAAGCACGTAAGCTTGTTTCCATTGAGAAGGAAAAATATTTGATAATAGACAACTATTTATTATATGTCTAATATAATATGGGATAACAAATTCTCCACAATATTTCAACATAACAAGATTTATACCGTCACAACCAACAGCATTTGTTTTAATATTATTAAGAATTTTTAAGATAGTTGCATTATCTACCAAGATGAAATCAAAATTATTTGGAATATTTTTAAAAGTATTATTTTTATAACAATTTAGTAAATCTTGCACAATTTGACTTTTGGTACGCTATTTAACAGAAAATCGTTAATCAAATTAGGTTCACTAAGCTGTGCAGGCAATACACTATGCTTATGTTTATTTAAATTCAAAGACCTTCCACATACTCTTAGAATCGTTTGCAGCAAACTTTGAATTGAAAGAGGCCCTTTTTTTACTTTTTATTGCTATCTCTGTGTAGTTTCTAATTTGTTTATAATAATCCCAGTGAGATGCGAATCTAGATTTTTTAAATTTGTTTTTGGCTTTATTTCTAAGTGCTAAAAGACGTCTAATGCTATCAGTCAACCATGGTTTACGCTGTTTCGATATTTTAACAGTTTTTATAGGTGCATGATTATCAAACAAATTAAGTATACAATTATTAAAATATTGAACTTGATCCTCTACTTGGTTAATATCATATTATAACATTCCATAGAAAATTTAGCGATAGAAAAGAGAGCTAAGAAATTAGTAATGTTTGTTTTATTGTGTTGGCTTCATTGGTTCCTTATTTATAATACAATCTAAAATCAATATAAATAATCTTATTAGAGAGAAAATATAGTATAGAAATTTATATTACTGATATATTGAAATAGTAAACCAGTATTCCAGTATTTAACTTCAATTGATTTGTTGAACGTCCTGAACTGTGTTTCGCTAAAACCTTATTAAAATAATTAAGAAAGTTGTCGTTTTTTAGAAATAACAAATATTACTTAATTTCAACAAATTTAAAGCAATTTTGTATCACATCTGAATCTGTATAAGCCGCTGAATATTATGGATGCTAGTGGAATAAACACTCAAAAAATTGTCATAGTTAATATCATGCTACTATACTTAGTGCTACGTAACCCAGCAGTTCCACTCCATTGTGCGTAGTCTAATCTTTTTTAGCCTGCTGTGGAGTTCATGAATTGCGAAACAGAGAATATGAATGTGGCTGTAGTAAAGAATTAGATTAGATTAAAATAGTAATATTCGTTATAATTACGAGTGTATACAATACAGTGAATATAATAATAAAATAAAATTATGCATTTAAGGAACAAATTATATATGTTATTAATAATATGTGATCGTTTTCTGTAATTACATTAGGTAGTTTGCTTTGCTCTTGATGGCATTATTGAAAATATGATTGGAAATCCCTTTTGCTCAAATTTTGACAGTTATATATACGTAGTATAGTATGAAATATCAGAAAATATAATACTTTTAAATATTCTCAAATCTTAGGTATAAGGAAAGCCAACGACTTTGGATCAAATGATTTAAGTGGTTTAAGTTGTGTACTAGACACGCAAGTACGTCAGCAGCTTATAAAGCATAGAGATTAATGTCGAAGCTATTAAAAATTTAACTGGATAGCCAAAAAAGTCGGAAATATTTGCTAAAATTTAGATATAATAAGCATCTACGACATATATTTAATTTTATAGAAATAATTGCTAATGATATGTAAAACAATTATTGTCAGTCAACTTGTACCTAATTAATTAAACATTTTTATAATATCTATACAGGTGATATTTATTAAATTGGGAAAGGTTTGCATAACATTATTTGGTGATAGTTTGACTTTCAAATAAATGGTATAACTAAGCAAAATGCTATATTAAAATAACAAAACGAAAATTGATTATCTTTAAACATCTACATGTGTTATCTAATTGGACCATATCGAAATATAATTACAAGAACAAACGACTTACCTGTAGGAAGTTTGTTCTGAATTATATGAGATATACTCGTCCAATTAGATAGGTCCCACCCTGTAAGCCCTCCCGATTATCAGTTTGCGTTTTAACTTCAACAGTGTAATGAATGCCCGGCTAGCGGTTGAAGGAGAAGTTATGGAATCCTTTTTTGGTTGTGATGATTCATCTTTTAAATGTGCTTGACAAAGAACACGACTGTGTTACTACATGTGTTATCTAATTGGACGAGTATATCTCATATAATTCAGAACGAACTTCCTACAGATAAGTCGTTTGTTCTTGTATTGGATTGCTACTCATTCTTCTAGACCAAAAACTTTTGTATCAAATAGAGTATCTCAAATTCAATTATTGACAGATTCTAGTACGTACTTCCATATACAAGGAAAAAATAATATATAATAGTGGCGGTTTGTCAAGAGGCTTAACACTCTCGGAAATTATAGCTAACACTTTATAGAAAACGGATCCTGATCCGTTACAGTTTTTTGAATGGCCAATTTGCCCTCTAAAATTAGAAGAAAATTTACCTGAATCCAAAATAGTTTACTCCACAGTTATTTTAATTGAAAATCTCTTTTATTCACTAATTAGTCGTCATTCAAATTAGATTAGATTAAGATATGTTGTTTATGTTCTGAGACGTGTCAAATTATTACCGGTTGCAGGTATTATTTCTGTACTCAACTGTACTATGACTGACTCGTATGATACTATGTTAAATAAATTAGCTATTAAAAGAATTCAATGGAAATTGATTCCCCCTGATGCCCCACATATCGGAGGCTTATGGGAAGTCAACGTAAAGTCTGTGAAAACTCATTTGTATAATCAGTGATCAATTATTAATTTATGAATTCAATACTTGTATAAATAGAATATTTGCTTAATTCTCGACCCTTATATCTACTTAGTTATGATCCATCAGATCCGGTTGCTTTGACCCCTTCTCATTTCTCTCCGTTATATTCTCGCTTCTGATCAAACAGATCAGAATATTATATAATATTACTGTATTAAATAGATTCCAAATAATTGATCTTATGGTCCAAGATTTTTGGAAAAGATGGCATCTCTACCTCTTTGCAATCTCGACAACGGTGGAATACTAATAGTAAACTTGTTTGATGAATTATTAAAGTTGTGTTTGAACAACCAAACAGAGCTCCACTTCACTGGTCCTTATAGTCGAGGCAATGAAGCACTAAAAAGGCCAAAGATAGGAAATCTTTTAGGGTAGGACGTATCGGAATGCGGTTTTTTTGCATTCGCTTGCAAAAATTATTTATATCATTCGTACCTACTTTGTACCTATTACAAACCGGAAGTTGCATTGCTGCTGCCAACAATCCATGCAAAAAATGCATCTTTTGAGAGGCCTTTTGGCAAATTTAATAACTTCGTAAATAAGAGTTAGAATTGGCTCAAGTCGGGTCCCCTGGGGTTTTCGAGGTCACTGATCACGATTATGATGTTCAAACTGACCCCCCGAACACCTGGAGCTCAGGAACGCCGACGAACGTCATCTCCGGGGACTATCCCGAACTTTATGCGAGAGAGGAGAGAAACTGGGCACCCGGGGTTTTTTTGGGTCGCTGAATTCGAATATACCATCGGCGAACCCCCCACGGACACCTGGTGGGCCCCAACCTGGACGCGGACGTCATCTTCGAGAATTTTTCTGGAAATATCGACAATAACGAACCGAAAATCGTTATGGGGGCATTTTGTTTGAACCGGTTTGTAATAGGTACAAAGTAGGTACGAATGATATAAATAATTTTTGCAAGCGAATGCGAAAAACCGCATTCCGATACGTCCTATCCTAAAAGATTTCCTATCATAATGCTTCATTGCCTCGACTATTAAGAATTATAGAATAGGTCTATCCTGGGCGAAATAATATTATTATAGCTGATGTTGAATATTTAATTATTTTTTTCTTATTACTTATTGTTAATGTTGTATTTTTTTGTTATTGGATTAGTTAACTAATAATTAAATATAATTAAAATTTAGTCTCTAACTTATAGTCAGCCTGGGGGAAATGTTGCCGCCAATTCTTGCTTTAGTCCATTTGTGGCTAATAAAAAAGTTACAGGACGTTAAAGTTCAAATTTTGAATTTGAAATTCTTAAAGTTCTTAGAAAGTTTTGAAAGGATCATTGATTGCCAATCTTTCTATTTCTATATTTATCTTTCTTTGTATTCCTGGTTATGATCTGGCAATTTACACAAGCATCTACACATCAAGAATAACGGTCATCATTAATGCTAAGTCGTTTTTGTTATATTATTTTCGTAGCTCCATTTATCATAGTAATACGAAATACAACCCACTATTTAGTATAATTAAATACAGTGTCCTTTGAAGCCTTTTCAAGGGGTATGCCTATGGAATCGTGTCCCCTTGCAATCTTCACCTCCCTTACCCATCTAAGTGCTGTAAATTGATCAGTCTCTTCTATTTTAAAACTCGGGTAGAGAAACATTGGAATGCGACGGTAATACTTTCCTTTTGTATAAACACAGTTGTTGATGCAGTCTTGATATGACAAAGTCTGTTTCTTTACATACACTGTGTAGGCATATAAATCGAATACGTTAACACGTTAACATAAGAAGTTGTAAATAAGTCTTGAATAATTTGTAATGGAAAATATTTCTGTTGTGAATGCTGGATGAAATAAATAAAAAGCTTGAACCAAGGCTAACATGCTAGATGTTGTTTTGCTTTTGTATTCAATTCAACATTAACTCTTAAATTACAAATAGGAAAATTTCAATTATTATCTGTAATGTTTGATTATAAAGATTTGCAACTGAATGTTGAGTATTTTGGGAAAATATAACTGAAAAATACAGGGTGTCTCACATAAGAAGGCCACTTTCATGTATCTCGCTTAATATGCGAGACACGTCAAAAACCTTTAAATATTTTTTGTTGCAATTTTGGAGGCCTTTATGCTCGTAAAAACAAATTTGAGATCCATGGCCAACTTTATGAGTAATAACAAAAAACCTGTAAAGTACCCAAACTTTAAGACTGTCTAACTTTTTTATTTTAAGAGACAGAGAAAACATAACGGTAAAAAATTTTGATTGCAAAATTGATACCTTTCACCTGATATAAACAGCTTTTTGAAATATCGTATGTAGTTAGCTGCGCCCTCTAGGCGGATAAAAATTTTTTTTCAAATCACAATGAACTTTAACAATTTTCAAACGAACGGTTATGTAAAAATTATTACTATCGACTATAAATACTATAACAAGAACAAACAGTTTGTCAAATGATGATTTTACTGAGGCAATACATTTATTTTCATAGCTTGCAACTATTAGCGTAAGCTACATTGTCTGTGTTAGAACAATTAATTTTAAACACCCAGTTGCTTCTAATGTAAAAACCAATAAAATAATAATTTTATAAGAAAATCTGTATGTTGCATAAAAAAGTACATTCTGTTTATTATTTTTTTGCAGTTGGCGTCTTTAAAACAGGTTCTACATTATCTTGAGCAATACGAAAATATTTAGGTACATTTTTTAAACTAAAATTGAAAAAAAACTGTAATAAATACAAAAGATAAGGGCAGCATGTAGTATATTACATGAGAGAAGAAAAAACAGGCAATTTTTTGTGGCCATAGTCTGTTTCGATAGATTTTTTTTGTTCGCCTAGAGGGCGCAGCAAACCACATACAATATTTCAAAAATCTATTTATATCAGGTAAAAGGTATCAATTTTGCAATCAAAATTTATTACCAATAAATTTTCTCTATCTCTTAAAATAAAAAAGTTAGACAGCCTTAAAGTTTGGGTACTTTACAGGTTTTTTTGTTATTACTCATAAAGTTGGTTATGGATCTCAAATTTGTTTTTACTAGCATTAAGGCCTCCAAAAATGCAACAAAAAATATTTAACGATTTTTGACGTGTCTCGCATATTAAGCGATACATAGGAGTGACCCTCTTATGTGAGACAGCCTGTATATGTTGGCCTTTGTTCAGACGTCAAATGTAACTAGGCCAGGTTATATTTAATTTTTGTTTACTACTTTAAAATAACGTAATTTGAAAGAATTTTAAGTTGGAAAATATTATAAGTATATATATTTCTTAGTTGTTTTCTTGATTGTAATATTTATCATCATAATATTAAAACAATAAAAATACAGGGAGAGTTAATGACGAAATAATCTCTATCGTAATTAACAAAAAAAAAATATATTTTTTTATTACATTCAATAGCGAGTTCACAAAAAAGCAGAAGTAGAATATTTTATATTATGTCATAATTATATTTAATCACTTTAACCCTTAAAATCTTTAGAGCAGTTTCAGTGCGATAGTAGGTATCGGTGTCGGTATCAGTATCGGATACAGTTTTTACAAATACAAACAATTAGTCTGTTTATCGTCAATCCTGAAGATTTAACACATTTGCTAAAGTTTAGTCAGTGGTATACCTATCTACCCAGAGGATGAATTGTATTGTTTAAAAGATAATAATAATAATAATAATAATAATAATAATAATAATGAAGGAAAATACTTTCTTATCTCTACTACTGTCCCTACAGAGGAAGAAACAGCAAAGTATATAGAACGAAGATGTTGGATGCATTTAATGTTATCTGACAGATACATCAATAGCACATTTTATGCATGCAAAAATTGACGTCAAACTGAGACTTGACTACAATTTGGTAACTGCACTGACATGTACTGACATTTCGTTATCAGTATGTATGAACACATGTAAGTTAATCTACAGAATCATCCGACATATACAGCGATATCGGTGATGCACGCCAATATTTCTATCCAATCGCATGTATTTCAAACTCAATCCGATATGAGTACTGATACAGACACCGATAATATCGTCCTGTGTGTAATCGCCCTAAGTGAAAGGGCGTGTGACATTTTAAAGGGCGCTTAATTATTGTTTCAATGTAATCTACACGGAAAAAATAGTGACGTAAAAATTCCCACAATAATTGTAGCTCATATAACTCCAAATATAGTTGTGCCAGACTAATATATTAAAATTTTCACCATTAAGGTATGGATTCGCTGGTGCGACTGCGGCTGCTACTAGGTACCAACCAATAGACACACTGAATGTTCTCAACAACTACAGCATGTAGACTGCCTATTGGTCGGCGACGAGTCGCAGTCGCGAGCCGCAACCGCAGTCTCACCAGCGAATCCGTACCTTTACACTTAATATACATATAATAATTATAATTGCCTGTAGAACATAATTTTCATATTCAAATGTTATTGTAATTCCTTACAAAAAGTCTTAGCTTTTTCTTATAGTTTTTAGTTCTTATTATACACATTTGTTTTATTCATAAAATATATATTTGTTGAAATTTTGTAATGTATACTGTTTGATTGTATTGTGTATCTTGCTGTATTTTACTGCATCTGTATTTTTTACCTTGTTTTGGTATTTTTTTTTTAATTGGTTGTTTTTATTTACTATAACCGATTCTTCCTATATCCATAATTGGTATGTACTGGTGGGTGGAGTAGAATGAAATAAATACAGAAATAAATTAACTGAACCGCTTCGTTAAAAAAATAAATTATTACCATCATGAGTAGAGGAATATCCTGTTAGCCCATATTAAAAGATAAGAAAATACATATCGAATAAGATGTAAGTACTATGACTAATGTTAAAGATAAGACAATTGAAGGTGAAGGTAATATTTCATAAATTTATTTTATATTTAATTAGATGCGTGTTACACTAATTAAATTATATCAGTTAATTGTCACTTATTGATTAATTTTGGACCAGTCAGATTATTATACTGAGAAAACTCAACTTACTGAAAATTTCAGTAATGTAGTAAACATTATATCGGGGAGACTTCTAGACCTTTAAACGTTAGAATTGAGGGATACCTATAGGATTACATTAGAAAGGGAGAATTTGAAAAATCAAAAATTGTAAACACGCGTGGCAAAACGATCATGTTATTCAGTGGAATAACACAAACAGAGAAATTCAGTAAATACTCACTTATTTCTAAAACAATGTTAGTTCATAATGTCCATAGCAACAAATTTGTTTTTCCAATGCCTACTTTGAAATGGACGCGTCGCGTAGAAATTACACCCGATCATACTTATGGGCATGGGGGTGAACAAAGAACTCTGTAAAACTGAATGATTCTTTGAGACAACAAACTGGGGTGTGAGTTTCGGACAGAACAGTGAGAAGAACATTAAATAAAAACAACTTGAGGTAAGAATTTATTTTTAAAATTTAAATAATGCCAAACTTTAGAGCGAGTCGTATCCTACGTTTTTGTTTATTATCGACGCGGTATAATGTGTAAATTTAAACCCTCAAATAAAATGCTTAGACCATAGAAAATCTACGTGAAATAAGGATTCCAAATCTGTAAAAATCATCAAGAACCGTCAATCAAATGTCAAGTTATAGCATTTTAAAAATTTTGCTACCAACTTTTATGTTGAGTAGTGTGTACAAGGCCTAACGGCCTTAATCTAAAAACTGACAAAAACGTCTAGAGATATTGATGTTACCTTAGTAACGAACCATATTGCAACGACCAAACAAATTTTTTGAGGAAATTTCACTCATATAAACTTTTTGATTTTTTGCATGACTTCATTGATCACTCCGTATATAATAAACTTATGGTCCTATGAAAAATATACGTCATGCAGCTTAATCCGAAAAAAACTAGCTCTTAAAATTTTCAATCCGCGTTCAAAAATTTGCATTCCTGTTGAAAATATTGAACTTTAAATTTTGCCTAAAAATCTCTATGTGTAAGTTCGAGTGGCCAGCAGCTTATAATTATAAATGTATTTGGTTTTTCTGACAAAAAAGGGGTAGTCCAACAGTGGTATTCATAGGCCGTCTCCGGTCGCCAGAGTTATTGTCAAAACCCAGTGTGAAGTTATCAAAGTTATGATCGTGTGATAAATAAACATCATTAAAAAAAATTGCAAACGCATTTACAATATCCTCAGATTGCGTATAAACTTGGTCATTATATTTGATGTCACCCGGAATTCTAGTTGACTTTCTTTTAGCTGATAAGTATGACCAGAAGAGCTTAGAATCTTGTGGTAAAGCATTTTGGATACCCATTATGTAGTTGTCATAGGCTACTTTAATCTGCCTTTTAATGAGTGCCCTAAACCTCTTAAATTCTCCAAGATGGTACAATGAGTTAGTCTTTCTGTATTTGGCAAAAAAAAAAAAATAATAATTTATACACAAAATAAGAAAAAGAAAAGACCGACAATTCCATTTTATTTGAATAGACAAGTTAAAGGTAAATTCCACCACATATATGTAGAACTGAGGCGCCTAGGAAATTAATCTTTATTTTATAGATATGCAAGGATATCTCTTAAAACATTTCACTACAAAATTCTTAAACCATTTTTTGTGAACACAAAAAACTTTTTTCTATAATATGATACTAAACTTAATAAAAATAAAGCAGTAACATTAAACTGTTTAATTATGTTAGTTTTAAAGTTAATAGATATGCGACCGTAAATAAAGTTAATTTTTTGGGTACTCATATCTTGAGCACTTTTAAAAATATTTAATTTAAATTTAAAAGGAAGAGGTTTCTTTTCCCATATCATCTATCGGATGCCTATGTCTAATAACCGATATTATTATGTAAAACGATTTGTTGTTTGTTATGTATCTTATCATAAATTTTTTTATATAAATAGGCAACACTCGAATCAGGAGTCTGAACATACTTAAGGTATTTATTAAAAAGTAAATAACCGTTGAAGGTTGCCAAAATTTAGTACAGAACCAAATCGCAAATGCATTTTTTTTAAAAACTTCCTTTTTCAATCCTAAGTGTGACGGCTATTACTAAATTTACACCTCACGGTGTCAAAATAGCTACTTTATAAGTATGTATACGTTGCCAAAAATTTAGAACAATTAACTAACAAGTAAGCTTACAAGGCATGAAAAGTGAAATACGGTGTATATACGAGTATAAGAAAAATATTTTTTTTATAAATTTGAATAATTATTGTTCTGTGTTCCAGAAGAAGATGCCCTAGTAAATAAAATGTGTTTTCCATGGTCGGGAGTAGAAATCAGTTTATATGACATCAAAATTAAAACAGAAGTAGTCGATTATTCCCAAGAGAGTATAATGCTCCCAAGAGAGTTTACATTATGGAGAACGTTTTTCATACAAAACAAAAGATAACATTGAAATTATATATTGACATTTAAATTAAATGTTACATTTGTACAATTTTCAAAATTAATATTAGAAGGGATATTACTTTCGGTTACATTTACAGTTTTTGTGATTGCGCTAGTAGTGGTACCTACTAAAACCTGATTAGCAATTTTGGTCTTATTTTCAATGGAGTTCTCGACATAACCCTCAGCGACTGTCGTTGATTTCCAACCAGCATGACGCTTTATTGTCGTGATATCCACACCAGCATCTGCCAGTAATGTCGCTGAAGATCTTCGTAAGCAGTGACCAGTATAACATGCAGCATCAGGTAATTTTAAATACGAAGCTACTACACTCGGAATTTTTCCCATGGTATTCTTGACTAAATGTGTTGTGGAGTTAAATGGGTCATGTGGCTAAGTGGGTTACAGAATTATGAGGTCAAATGTGTTATGTGGTTATGAAATTAATTGGGTTATGGGGTTCTGTGGTTTAAGAGCATGAGTCTTCAGATTACAACTTCATTCGTGGGTTATATGCGGTTAATAACTTGAATTATGTTTTTTTTCAGGTTGTGGCAAAATCCTGATGCTATGGGGTTAAACAGACCTCGGATTTGGATTCAGCGACTCCAAAAAGATATACCAACCATAGTAAGACTCCCAGGTCAGGAAACAATTTTTTTTTTGTGTGACTGTGTTATCGGGCGTTTCCGTGGCTCCTTGCTGCTGTCTGCACAGCATGACGCTAACGTAGGACATCTTGAATGAAAGGGTACAGACAGAGTGGAAGCAGGTTTCTCGCGGTAACTAAAACGAACACAGTGGAAGCAGTTTCCTGCTTATTGGTACCCCACGCCGATCCGCGCTTATATGCTTTGAAATTATAACACTTTTAAATCGACACGTAACCAGTGAAAGTAGTGTCAAACAGGTCAGCGCCGCAACCTGCAAACCCGCTTTTATCAAAATTCAAATTTAATGGTATGTAGGAAAAATGGATAAATAACTAGTAATATCTTCAGCGCTATATTCTCGCGCTGAGACCGCACATAATAGAAGCTATTAGAAGCGGGAAGAGACAAAAATTTATTCGATACGTACTTTCCTTGCAAAATATCAGCATCTCATGATGGATAGTTTTGGATTCTATAATTACCAAGTCAAAGAGAAAAGAACTTGGAGTACATTTTAAGAAACGTTAAGAAAAGTTCTTTCCAATATACAAGTCAAATATACAAAGTATGTCACAAGAAATATGTTACTGCATTTTAGATAAAGTGAAAACCCGTATAATGAAAATACATAAGCTGGCTATTCTATCGAAAGAAAGACTTGATATTACTTTCAGGTAAGTAATTTATTTACTTTAGTTTAAAGGTACCTATTTAAGCAAATTCAAATCAATTTTTTTAAAACTTCTATTAATGAATGTTTAGTTGCAAAGTTGCATACAATAAATATCTGAATTATAAATTAATTTAGCTAAATTTTCTACCGAAAAAAGACGTAATGAAATTATTAAATGATTTTCAAAATTCACTTTTGAACAAAATTATACCAACGTATAATCAGCCACATATAACCAGCAACCTTAATAAAAAATGTTTTTCGAAACTGCTACATTATTAATATACAGAGTGTCCGCAATATAAGTGCCGATACTAAAGGGGGTTTGTATATCTGACCAAAAGAAGCAAGAAATTCTTATGAAAAAACTGTCGAACACTACTAGTTTTACAAATACATTTCAAAAATAAAAATACAACTAAACTAAATCCAACGTCTTGGACTCCCCCTCATTCTTGTTAAAGAAACCTGCAGAACCGGCAAATGTACGACTTTTTGACAAAATTTATTAAATAACAAAAAAGTAACAAAGCAAGTTCTCTACTTGACTAATAGTCGGTATGACCATCACGCTCCAATAGCACATTGACACGTCTGTGCATTGAAATAATCAACCGGTTAATGATCTCTTACAGAATATTGTTCCATTCCTTTTCTGCCGCCACGACTAACTCATCTGCAGTCTAATATGGAGGAATGTGATTATGAATGGCTCTAGCAACGAAATCCCACATGTTTTCAATAGGATTGATGTCAGGAGAGTTGGCTGGCCAATCTAATCTATATGTCCTGCTTCGAGTTTCTTAAACTTTTCTTGCGCGATTTGGTCGAGCGTTGTTGTCCATAAACATAAAATTTTCACCTAATTCATTACGTAGGGAGTAGATAATGGGCGTAATAACTTGTTCGATGTAAATTTGACTGGTCATATTCTGTGGTATGCGAATTAATGGGGTGCGGTGGTTGAACATTATTCCACCCCTAAACATTACGGTACCCCCTTCATACGAAGCTACATCACGGGGAAAATAAAGTCGCTGTTGACAACCACCTGGTTCTCTCCAGACTCTTTGTCGATTGTCATCAGTAACCAGCCCAATACTGGTTTCGTCTGTCAATAAGACCCACCGCTACTGGCGTAAAAGCCAACCCCTAAGCTCTCGCGCTCATTGGAGACGGGCAGCACGATGCCTTGGAAGTGTAGTGGGGATCCGTAACGGTCTTCTAGCACGCAAACGTGCGTTGTGGAGTCGTCTTAGAATAGTAGGTGTCGATATAACATGGCAAAACATACCTTGAAAGTGGGACTTGAGAGCTGAAGCTGAAGATGTGCGGTGTCTACGGGCATATTGCACCAAATACCAATCCTCCCTTTCATTAAAGACTCGAGGACGTTCACTACGTGTGTGTTTTCCACTGTATCAAATTCATCATATCTCTGTATTATTTGTACAACAGATGATTTAGAAATGCCCAACATGTTATATATCTGATTATTAGAATGTCCTGCATCCTGTAAAGCAGTCATTCTTGCTCGGGTAAACGCAGAAATTTTACGTTCTGGCATTATAATGTATAAAAATTCAAAGGAACTCTTGGCTGAATACACTGCCAAACTCACCGGATTTGTAGAAACGTTGGTAATAAAGTAAAAGTTTATGGTCTGCAATTTTTTATTGTCTTTTTTGTTTCCTAAGTACATGTACTTTTTTTTTACCACATTAAGAAAAACCAGTGTTTAATCAAATCATTTTATATACCAAGGATCCAAGACTATTGACGTTGTGTGCACATTGAGAACGGCTCGAGGCTATGAGGCTTATGCCTGCAATCTGCAGGCTTGTATTTACCATTTTTTGCGCTCGACGCTCACTCATAATGCATATTACGATTACGTATTAGAAAAAAAGAAAACAAAATTCACAGCGCACGAGTGTTCTTTACCTAAGCTATAAGTCTGAAAATTAGTTAATTTTATTTTTTTGACAAGACATGCTTTTTCTCAAGGGGGGCAGTAAAAGTTCCTGTAACGTAATTTGTTTATTTTAATAGTATTAATGAAGTAAAAATAATAGAGATTTTGCAAGAATTCCTTAAAACTGTAACCTGCTGCTGCTAACCTCAAATTATTATAAGTAGTAGTGGAAGTAGTGGTAGCAATGCGGCTAATGTCTTTCGTTTTTCTGTACCTCGTGTTTGTTTGATATTTGTGTACATAAACAAACAATGAACAATTGAACAAAACTTTCTGGTTACGAGACGTTTGTACGATAATCGCTTTTCACAAGCAACGACATTAATTTTGAACACTTATAACTATTTCACTTTTTATTCTGTTAGGAAAAGAGCTGTAAAAAAACCGTTCACACTAAGTATGTTTATTACGTATATGTGTATTTTTTATGACATGATAGGTGTGCGACGTTGTCGCATATTAAAAACCTGTTTGCTCTCATATACCTTTGGTCACAGAAAATTGCTAAATCAAATATGTTTTGTTTGAAACAATTTATCATATAGCAAAATAAAGGCTCTAATATTTCGGACACCCTGTATATTTTAATACTTACTGAACTGAATATAATATTTTGATGAAAATATAATGAATTATTCATTTGTTCGTATGATGTAAGTCGTCTGAATTCTTGCCCCGAGTATAGTTCTTTCTCCATTTTTTCTACACACGATCGGTGCGTACAAATAAATTAAATTTGAATTCTGATAAAAGCGGGCTCGCAGGTTTCCGGCATTGACCTGCTTCAACCTGCTTTCAAAGCATATAAGCACGGATCAGCGCATAGTATTATACCAGTGTGCAGGAAACTGCTTCCACTGTGTTCGCTTTAGCCTGCTTTAAACTGCTGTTTTTATATTAATTTAAATATGCAATTACAAATTTCATAGCCTATAATTACGTATTGGGCGCTGGTTACCTGTAAGCGAAAAACCTACTTTCACTCTGTTAGTACCCAAACCATTGTTTTGATAAAGCCGCATCGCTTGCATCTCTCTCGTTGCGCGCTTGACTCGGTCACGTAGGACGAAGTGTTTAAAGGTCCATTTACACACATCAGTGACGTATCAGTTCAGTGTCACTTCAGTATCAGTGTTATTTATGGTAGATCAGTGATGCCAGTTTACATATCCATCCGTAGTCCGTAAAAAGGAATTAGTAGACGACCAAACAAAGTGATCTGAATATATTTATCATGCAGTTGATAAAAATTTCCTACTAGCTCGATAAGTCTTTCGTTCATTCTAAGTATTTAAAAGCCACTGAACGGACACTGAAGCAGCACTGATAGCACTGAAACGGCACTGTGACAGACGTGTATAAACACGCCAATTTAAAATCTGAGCAACTATTTTTATTTTTCACTGATACTGATACGGAACTGTCACGGCAGACCTTAAGCCTTGTCCTCATGGACGCAAAATTCACGAAATTTCACGTGAATTTCGCAGTTTTTGATTTAAAATATTAACGACCGGAATATTATTGCTATTTTCACCATTAACTGGGGTTAGCAAGTTTGATTTGGGTTTCTGATAATGTGCCATGAGAGTTTGATAACAAAAATGTTATAAAATGTTATAGTTGACGCTAAAAGTTGAGACCTTTGCCGCCATCAAATAATCCACGCGAATATTCACAAATTTCGCGTTCATGAGGACAAGGCTTTAGTCATCCCCTATTTACCATTAAACTTTATTTCATAAATTGGTTATTATTACTAATATTAATCAACTAGAGTCTACGAATAGGGTCACGTAATGGGTGTGGACACGTAATAACATTAAAACATTGTATCGGAAGGTAGTTGAGTTTGTTAGTTGTCTGCGAACGTGTTTAAAATTTGCTGGTTCTAGTAAAGTCAGTGACACCTGAGTCTACTTCATGAGACTTTTATTTCACTCATATTGAAACGTTAATTTTCTTTTTCAAGCACATGTAACTAACTATTAAAGACATTTAGAGTACTGTTTCTTGACACGGATAACTGACGCGTATTCTGATTATATTTCCAGGACGGTACCTCCGGTATTCTTTAAGATATTTTAAGCGATCAAGCTATCATTTTGCAGGCCTTATAAGCCAATTATTTTTAATATTCTATGGCCGGCTGTCTTTTTTTCTAATGTATTGAAATATTAATAATCTTAAATAATCTAACAACATTTTTTTTTTTAATTTAAAAACAAGACGGTTAAGAAGGAATAAATTTCTAGAGAATGCCTGTAATTTAAAAACAGTGTAGTCCAAACTTTCAAGGCAAATGTCTTTGAAATGGTCGCTCATATCAACATTCAGAAGGTATATCGTTTTTAAAACTATGAGGAAATACGATTACCTATTTAAAACAAATATACATAAATATAAAACAAAATTATGATGCTTTAGAGTCATACAAAGTGGCGCCCTCACCAGTTACTGATAATCTGTTAGCAAATTTGAATTTCTTGGCCCAAGAAACATCCCCATACCAAATTTCATGTCTGTATTAAAATGTGTTCAATAGTTATGTGAAAAAATCAATAAAAAAACTTAATTTTGACACCCTGGTTAGGTGTAAGGTAAATTGAGCTACATCACATTATTTTTATACGAGAAATCCACCCTTGCTCTGTGTCTCATTATTTGTAGTCCACTCGTATATATTTAAGCAATATTAGAACTTTATTTCTAGAAATGAAGCTAAATATAGCTCTGAGATAAAGAAGATTACAGGATTACTAGTAGCAGGTAAAGGATTAGGAGGTGTGTAATATAACGTAAGCACAATGGTAATACTAAAATATTTGAAATTTTACATATGAATTAATAAATTCTATTCAATCAACTTGTTCAATTAATTTGTTGCGTATGAAAAATTATTAAATTAATCTGGTCCTGTGTACTTATAGGATATAAAGTGCATATTATTTACTCTTACCCACGTATATTATTAATAAGATAATAAGACACGCCTTTTGAAATATATTAAGGAATTAATCAGCTTATCATGAAAGGCGTTTTGTAAACAAGTGGAAAATTAAACTATTTAGCGCTCTACATCTGTACCTACTTGCGTGAGTGTGTCTATATAGGCATAAGTAACTTTTTAATAGATTATTAAATAAATATCTAACATTATTTGGAAATAAAGAATATATAGAACAATTATAGATTAACATTTAGAAATCAAATGTGCTTTAGATATACATGTAGGTATGAGTAGATATTAAGGTAAGTTAAAACAATATATGTTAGTATCAGTCGCCAGGCTTAGTTAATATTTAAAATTCAAAATACTATTTAAGCTTAAACATTGACATTTCGCTTTTTAAGCTCTATTATAAATCAATTTACTGAAATCGGTTAAATAAATAAATACACATTTTTAATAATTTGTATATTAAATGTTTGCAAATTCAGTTAAACAGAAAATAAGATTTTTTTACATCATTGCTTGTTAATTCAAATTCATTTTCTTATATCTATCAATGAAGTCATGTTTGCTCTTTGACACCAAACAGCTATGTAGGTATGTTAAAGAAATAACTCCTTAGAAAAAGTTGGACTAAATAAATATGTACAATTAAAAATAGTGTACCTAAATTTATTTACTAAGGAAAACTTACATAGCATAATGAAAATATTAAAAGATTTTCGAAATTCGATATTTGGACATTTTATACTTTATTGTAAAGATACTTAAACTACGTTAAATGAATTTTCATTATTGATTAGCTTAAAAATATAAAAAACTACATAAATTTGTAACAAAAACTATTTGGATAAAATATTGTGGGTGTAATGTTGGTCGGGGCATTAGTCCGCAGAGAACACAATATTATTTATTATCTATACCTATTAAAATATGTATAAAATATAGCAGGGATATTTAATAATAATGTAATGTGTGGATTGTTTATTCATTGATTAGACAAATTATATAAAGACATTTTTATTGTACCGTAGAATTAATATTATATAATTATCTTATTTATATTAATTCAAGTTTTGATAACAGTCTCCAAGTATTTTATTCTTCATTCAGTATACGACTATTCTTTTTATATTTTCATGATAAACATGTATCAATAGGTGTGCATAATATTGCTGGGTACATTGAAACGTTTAAAAATACAACTCACCTTTAACCATGTTGAACTTGAACCAATATTATTTAGTAAAAATAAAATCAAACCTTGTTCACCGCCTCACTTAACACGAGAAACGTTTCTACTGAATCAGGTTCAGTTCTTAAGAAATCTTGAACAGAGATAAAATTGAACTATGGTCGATATTTTAAAATAACACGCACAAAGTTTAAATGCAATCTCTACGTACAGAGGGATCACCATTCATGTTTTGCACCCAGTGGAATAATACATAGATATAAAATCCACTCCGTTCTAGGGTCAGTAATAATGCCGTTGCCCACTCGTGTTTACTGTGATTTCATATTAATTTATTTACATTTATGTGTGTTATATGTCGGTTCAGTCAAACACGTATCTACTACAATATTATAATATACAAATATATTTTCGATGAGAGTTTTGAGTGAGCTTTCAACGAGAATTTAATTTTATATGCCCAATTATCATTAGTGATCAAGTAATAGATAGGGGTTTGAAGTTGATAATCCAGTGGATAAATGCAATAAGCACTTAAGATTTTTATGTTTTAAATAATCTTTATATTTAAATAGATTTAATTTAATCGTGCAGATTTTTTCATTAAATCAGGTTATTTAAAAATTACTTATATTTGTTACCTAGACATACTTCTACTATATACCGCTCACTTGTAAACCAGACTGGGTCCAAACGGTGGGGGCAATTAAGGGGGGCAGGATTTTGTGTGCTATGCACATGCGTTGGTTTACATTGCCAGATTTCAAACTATTTCATTTTTTAAATAATTTTTCCTAATTAATTACTAAATAAGACTTCATTAGAACTAATTTTTAATGATAATATATATGTACATATACACATTTGACAACGAGGCGGGTTATATCAATTGATGCGAGAGACTGACGCCACCATTATCAATAGTTTTAAATTTCGTAATAATAAAAATGTATATAAATTAGAGAAATGCCAGATGCGTTAAAACTCTTTAGTACAATTAAAAATCACAATGAAAAAATGAAGCGTTTTCGAAAAAACAGTAGGTAACTAACTTAAATAGGTTACAAAAACATTTTTTTGCTGTTGTTAATGAAGTAAGGGTTTTTGTTTATTTCAAATTAGGTGGAGCACTTAAATATATAAACAATTACACATTGAAAAAGAAGAAATGTGTCAAAGTTTGGCCACGTTACGTTAAGGGTAGCTCATTCTTGGTAAACAAGATAAATGTTGATAAAATTACCTAATCTCAGTAAGTATAAACAAAATCTACTTTCACATTTCATTAAGGGCATTCCACGCCAACTCAACAGTCGATCCCACGTCACCCTCTCAGATCTGGCTCAAAATTGGTACATCGATTGGTACTATTGAAAAAAAGATATTTTGAAATTTGCAGCCCCTAAGACCGCTTCCTGTCACCAGGGGCCCATAGTGAAGTTTTCGACCATCATTTCACCTCCAGGGGTCTCAAATCGGGTTTTCGTGTACTGACGCGGCATTTTGGTCTAAAAAATTTATCAAAAATACATAAGAAATGCCAAATTTCCGTAGAATACGATGTTGCCATCGGTTTTCCGATATCTAACAAGGGGAGCCCGGAAAACGCAAAAACCGCGCTTTGGTAAACAAATCTGATATCTCAAATACGGTCACTTCAAACTGGCTGAAAATTTACCTAGCTCTTCGATTATTGCTTTTTCGAATGTTCATACGCGCGTGGTGATCATTATATGTAAAAAAAAAGTTACACGCATTTTACGGGTTTTATATGGGATTTTCTGTAATTTTTTCATTGTAACCGCTCCACTGGCCCTATCCAGTTGGGTAATAATTGGATTTTTTTCTCTCACCGAGCGTCTCTTTTGTCCCCCTGTCTTTACAAACACAGAAATTTCTCTCTCGTCAATATTAGAGAAAACATTATTTAGATAGAATGCTGATTCATGTATAAGGACGTGTAAAATAGTGAAAATAATATCGAGATGTCAACAATGATTGTAATGTGGGTTTTCTTGTTTCTTACTGCGATTTTCATTCGTTATATTATATTATATTCATATTTTTTACAAATAATAGAAGTAAGCTGCAGAAAATGTCAATTTGCTCAAAAATCAAAAAATTTACGAAAAATTGTGAAATAAATCATTGAATAAATAATGTTTTCTCTAATACTGGCTGGAGAGAGAAATTTCTGTGTTTGTAAAGACAGGGGGACAAAAGAGACGCTTGGTGAGAGAAAAAAATCCAATTATTACCCAACTGGATAGGGCCAGTGGAGCGGTTACAATGAAAAAATTACAGAAAATCCCATATAAAACCCGTAAAACGCGTGTAACTTTTTTTTTACATATAATGATCATCACGCGCGTATGAACGTTCGAAAAAGCAATAATCGAAGAGCCTTTAGATAAATTTTCAGCCAGTTTGAAGCGACCGTATTTGAGATAACAGATTTTTTACCAAAGCGCGGTTTTTCGCGTTTTCCGGGCTCTCCTTGCTAGATATCGGAAAACGGATGGCAGCATCGTGTTCTACGGGAAATTTCACATCTCCTATGTATTTTTGATCATTTTTTTAGACCAAAATGCCGCCTCAGTACACGAAAAACTGATTTCAGACCCCTGGAGGTGAAATGATGGTCGAAAACTTCACTATGGGCCCCTGATGACAGGAAGCGGTCTTAGGGGCTGGAAATTTGGGGAATATTCTTTTTTCGATAGTACTAATCGATGTACCAATTTTGAACCAGATCTGAGAGGGTGATGTGGGATCGACTGCTTAGTTGGCGTGGAATGCCCCTAAAATTGATTCTACATTTAGGATGTAACTTTAAAATACGAAAAATTTCGAAAGGGAAGGTTGTACGAAAAATAACCACACAACACTTTATTCTTATTTTTGTTCCAACCAACTGTTCTTAAAATATCTCCCAGTACTTCTGGGACAGTATTTATAAAAACTAACTTGTCTGAGATCATTAGTCTTTCATTTTAATTTAAAAAAACGAACGAGAGAAGAGCCATAACACAATATCACATCACAATAAGTTAACACAGATAACCCTAATGTGTCTAGGATCATGATGAATCAGTTACTAGTTTGAATCTGAAAGTTGCGCTTTATTATGGAGCATGCGCAAATGCACCACAGTTCTTGTATTTCCTAATTTAGAATTCAATTGATACAGTCGATGAGAGCAAACAAGACACATCCTTTCTCGCACCGTGAAAATAACCACTGAATTTTATCTAGTTTATGTGTTCTAAATAATTTATCAGTTGATTCAGTAAGAATACATGATACTTTAGACCACAAATTAATTAATAAAAATTATTTATTTTTACGTTCTTTCTTTGACAGAACAAACTTTATTTCATAAATACCCTATATAAATAATATTTATTTTATTCATGTTCAATGTCATAATTTAACTATTATTATTACTGTCTTCATGAATAACTTGAATGAGTTGAAATTTTACGCAATAAATACCTATTATATTTTGCCAATGTCTTTAAAAATGGTGTCCTATTTAATCTGTTTTGAAATGGTATGCTCAGTAGTAATAAATCTATAATTTTTAAATTGGTCATTGCATTAGCTTTGTTAATATTTAAGTACATATTTAGAATCCTATATAAATATCATATTAATATAACATTAGGATATTTTGTATGCATCGTAATCGTAATATCTGTCTCCACCATTTGTATGTTGCATTTTATCTTTCTGTAAATTTGTAAAAAATGTTTTACATTATTCTTAATTTATTGAATTATTCGATTTCAACTGAAAGTTTCTTAAATTATTCTATATTATCCATAGTATACAGGGTGAAGCTTAAATAAGTACAAATATTTTAACCAGCAGTATAGTTCACTGTATAGAACACATAATTAATAGTTGTTTTACAAAAAAAATCAGAAATAAAAAAGTGAAATTTTAAATAAATTTTGTAATTTTTCTGTAGAAAACTTGTTGAGGACCGCTGACTTTCATACATTTATGAGTCATAGCGCTTCAGATTGAATGTGTAGTTCACAATGTTGCCATTGTTACACAAATGTCTTTGCTTGAACAAACTTTTTTTAATATGTTGTGTGAAAATCATAGTTTTTCGTTATTATTCATAAAATAACTTAAGGAAATTGTGTCTTGTGTCTCTTTCTAACAGTGTACAATGGCATTTAACTTGTGAAATTTGGATTACTCATTAAATAGTTAATTTTTTAACAAACAGGTAAGCTTGTGTGCACGTTTATGTATAATTTTTGAAGATTGGACATAGTAATATCACGTAATAGCTTCCTAAATACTTTACGGTAGTATTTACCTTGCGGAATTTCATTTTTAATCGTTTATAGTAAGGTCAGTTAAACAGTTAAAATGTATGTTAATATTGCTGCGTATCATACTACATACCCAACTTTACTGTACTTATGCTTCGAACAAGTATTTTTAAAATAGAATTAACCGTATTACTTTACTATTACGTTAAGGGAAACGTAATATTTATATTAGAGAAGATATGGCAACCTCGCAACAAATCATATGGTTCATTAGCTTGGTTAAGCAGCGGTCCTCAAAATGTGGGTATTTTTAAAAAAAATTAATATCTCCGTAAATATTAGAAATTTTTAAAAATGGCTTTTACTGGACCGATCTATATGACGAACTACACCAGCAGTTAAAATATTTGTACTTATTTAAGGTTCACCCTGTATAGGGTGATTCAAAACTTGGGAATAGATGCGTCATGAAAAATGGAGTCAATATCGTTAAAAAAATCCTAGTTTTCGAGTAAAAAATTATTAAAGTTGTAGTATTTTGAACCTTTACATCTCTGGGCTACTGTAGACTAGCCAGGCGATTCGAAATATTGAAATCCGATCCGATACTTTTTGTATGTATTAACGTTTTTGTGATGCCAGTATTTACATTAGTTTTTCAAGTGTCAACAATTTACAATTTCAAAACGAACAAGATGCAGAAACATTTGTGTTAGTTTGTAGAAACTGGGTGTAACATCAGGCATGTCAAACTATTTTATTAATTAAAACCACATATTAATTATGTTAATAATTAATAACCACAACGGCAAACGCAGTTAAATTTGCTATATAAAATAGGTGTTGTAAAATGTTATTTATTCCTTAGAAACTTCTTTCCATTTTTTGCCCGGTTGCATGTTTTGCAGCCTTATCAGGTTTTACAGTGGACTAGTTTCCTGCACGGTGCCGAAGTGTACCCTTAAAAATCATTCTCAAACTGCCCTTTTTGAATTTGTATAAGTCCCCTATACATTCAAAATAATATAATGAAATCAATGTAACACATATTTGATTTCATTATATTATTTTTTTTAAATTATGGCGTATGGCGAAGTCATTGAAGTTGACCAAGTACAGTTGGATCCACCCTGTATATTGTTCTAATAAATTAAAATTGAGAACGAAATTAATGGATTATGCAGATTTGTAAGTAGATTAGTATAATCTCTACTACTTTAAAAATAGGATTTGAATTTTTAAAATAGACGTGTTACATAATTTATAAAAAAATAGTTCTAAATAATGTAGTATGCACATTGACATGGTTAATTTATACATTTAGTATACATCGAGTTTGAGTAAATGACGGAAATGTGTTTTCAAGCACATTTTGAGAAACCTTTTCGACCGGTAACGCAATATGGTCTCATTTAATTGATACTTGATGTAAACACTTTATCTCTGTAATTGAATATTTATAGTCAATTACGATGAAATTGATTAGTACGTAATTGATTGAATATAGGTATGTAACCAAATGTAAGATGAGAACTGAAGTATAATAATAATAGCTACCAGCTGTTGGCAATATATTATTTTTAAATTATGTTATTAAATTTACAATATCTATAAGAATGCATCACTATTGTCAGCGAATAAATTAATAAAAAATTAATAGATCTATCGTACGGGTATTTTGTCATATGAAAAGTAATTTGGCTTGCGCTCAGTGGCGGATCGTGACTTTTTAAACTGATGAGGCAGGCAGGTTGAAATATACTACATACTATATCTACTTCAAATTTTTGCTTTAAAACTCCAGGAAATTTCCAACTAAACACTCCAATTCAAGACTGTAATTCAAGACTGACTAACTCGGCCGTTTATTCTTCTTTTATAGACCAAACGAATATTCCAGGTTTTTCTAGCATCTCTAGATTCATTTCTCGAAAGATTCTCGTCGATTCTCCATATTCCAGTCGCGCCCCGATACTCGGCATTATTTTGTTTGTTTACCAGTATCGCGTAGGGGCGATCGGGGCAATCTAGCGTTTTGCGCTACCACAGCCGTCGAATTGGGTGCGTGCGGGGTAAATTCTCTGACAATACTAATACTTTATTATTATTTATTGGCAAATGCAAATTCGAAATTATTTGAAATAACTTTACTTTGTATTCCGAACTTTTAAATTATTATTTTTTTATTTTTATTTAATACACGTCGTCTACTGCACTGAGACAAGACAAACTCTTAGAACAACAGTTTTCTTGATGTCAACTTTTGGTTGTTGCCGCAAGAACATTTTTCTTGAATTAAAACAAAGATGATTAAAATAAAATTACGCTATTTGAAGCAACAAAAAAACTGATGTCGACTAACTGCTTAATTCAACGATTTCTCATGTTTGATGTTAAATCAACCTCATAATATACTGAATTTCTTAATATTAATAAATTTAATGTTTTTAGAGCTGACCGTAATTTGACTGTTAATAATAATAGTACTGAGTGTGGTGCGATGTTAGCCGTTAAATCTGATTTTGAAGTTTTCAGTTTAGATTTTTGACTGTCCCTACAGTGAAAATTATTGGCATTAGAATTTTGATTGACCGCAATTATCATTATATTTTTACAATCTATATTCCTCTCTGCTCAACATTGGCAGTGTATGACACATTTTTTGATGTTTTCTGTTTCTTAGACTTCTTATATAATTCCAATTTTATTATATTGGGCGATTTCAATTTTGCTGAAGTTACTTCTGCTTCTATGAATATCTCAAATCAGTCCAGACTGCTCATGAATTTTCAGAATATATTTAATATGCAACAGTTTAATTTAGTGCCAAAGATCATTTAAATCGCATTTTAAACCTTGTTTTCTCTAATTATTTTATTTATACTGTATAAGCTATACAATTCTTAATATAAGACATGTCATGTATAGAACAATAATGATAAAATAATATAATTAATTACTTAAAAGTAAAAGCCACAGATATAGTAGTAAATAATATTATGTACTCATAGAACAATGCACACTACACACTATCTATTGAAATATTCATCAACAGAATAAAAAGCACAATGTATGACTTATTCATAGACATATTACAAATTCGAATGCACATAGAATGTGATCCTTTATGGCATAATTCCGTTCTGCATTGAGGTGCCTTAAGTCGGATTTCTGTCTAGTGTTGTAAGCGTGAGTGTTTAATTGTTTTGGGAATTTATCTAATTTTCTTTTACATACACTGCACAAGAATAAATATATATATACTAGGAACGGTTAATAAGTTATAACTTATAAACAATGGTCTACACGATGTTCGCCTAGGGACTCGAACAATCTGTCGAACTATATTTTTTTGGGCAACGAAGACAGAGGAATCAGATGCGGCATTTCCCCAGCAAACCACGCCGTAGGATAATTTTGAGTAAACATGCCCATGTACATAAAAAGTAATGTGGAAACACTAACCAGAGGCTGGAGTTGTTTAAAGATATAATAAAATGAATTGATTTTTTTACAAATGCTAGTTATGTGTACATTCCAGGAGAGCTTTGGATCAAGTTGTAAACCAAGAAATTTGCCATCATTAAATCTAATAACAGGACTAGTACACTGAGAGAATTACTTTGCTACGGTTAGTAAAAGTCCATTAACCGTAGCAAAATATCTGCATTAAATAGGCGCCAAGTGAGTTGCCTTCTTACCACAAGAAAAACTACTTTGCTGGAAAGAACTCAGTTGCAGTAAGTAGACAGTTTTGCTAGGATCCCTTTGCTACCCCAAGTGAGTCAACTCATTAACCCCAAGTGAGTCAACTGATTAACCCCCAACGAGGCAACTCATTAGCCCCAAGTGAGTCAACTCATTAACATCAAGTGAGTAGCTTTGTTGCCCTAAGTAAGCCAACTCAGACAACTGTAAAGGCTGGGTCTCATTGGGACATTTTAGTGGAGTCAACTTGTGGATACCAGTAAATTGACCTGAAATGTCGGGGTGTGATCAATAAGTTACGGTAACTTATTGATCACACCCGGACATTGCAGGATAACTTTATTGGTATCCACAAGTTGACTCCACTAAAATGTCCCAGTCAGACCCAGCCTTAAGTGCGACTCCTTTGTCCAGGTAAAAGAACAAATTCATTTTCTGCTATATACGAGATTGTCTACTTACCTTTGAATTAACAGTGATTTATCCTAGCAAAGTACTTACTTATCACAGGAAACTTTTTTCTGTCACAGGTGGGTATTTTGTTACAATAGTTGGGCATATACAGGGTGATTCGGTATTAATCAAGATGAGAACCAAAATAAAATTCAGCAAGATAAAAGTGCATTAAAAAAAAATAATGAAATGCGCCTTGAGCAAAATACAATGCAATAAATTACCAATTGTTAATCAATTTTTTGAACTTCCAAATAAAGTACCTAGGTGCACAATATACAATATCAACAAATATAAATACGGCAATACGTCAATAACCATGTTACAATTTGAAATTATCGAGCTGTTGATCTTTTTTTTTACCATAAACCCTTTCTCCTAGGCAAAATTTTTGTCATTATACATCATTAAATATTATTGGTATTAGTAGTATCCATAGGAAAATTTAGGCTTAGCTCACTAATAGTATGTTTTAAAGCACTTTGTAGAAGGAATGCTATTGTCAAAACCTAGTTACCCTGTATAACATGCTATTAAAATAATGCATAGCTAATGGTGAAAAATTATAGTTGTTCTATGAGTAATTTTAAGCAACAAAGTCCTTATAAAAGCTTCATATATCCTGCCACTAGTGTTGAAAATATATTTTTGTAAATTAATTGTCAAACTAATGAAAATAATATCAATGGACATGTCCAACTTATTTTTAATAACTATTTTCACCAAAAATTAAGCCATCGGAGCTATAGCTTAAAAAAGTAAATATTGTCTTTAAAGCTAAAACATCATTAAACATAGAGTAGAGTTGGTAGCATCAAATACAAAAATGCCCAATGTAAATCATCAGCTTTACAGTTTTATATAAATTAATCAAAATGTGAGCAAGTTAACCAGGTGTAGGTATCGTGAAAATAATGATTGCGTTTGTCTTTTATTTTGTGATGTTATTGTAATATTGTAATGTGCTGGATGAGAAAATAAGAGATCTTAAAATATAAAGCACAATTTCTGTTTATTTTCATAAAAGTTTCTACTAAAACTATAAAACTCAACAGAATAATACAGGGATAATACGTGTATAATTATAAAAGAAGTAGCAGATTCGCTATTTAAGTATATAATAATATATGTCTCAAATGGAGCATTTTCAAATACAATCTGCAAGATGATAACCAAATTAACAAAAAAATAAAAGATTTGGATTGTCGACGAGAAAATTGCACTATAAATCACAGGAAAATTTGCAAATACAAAGTTGAAATGTGAACTTATAGCAACAATTATTGGCAATTTATTCCTAGCTAACCATTTTCAAATTTACCCTGTTTAAAATATACTTCTATATTTATAATAAAACAACAAAAATACTAACCCATTGCACAAAAATCACAGGAACTTTTATAGTTAACAAATTATTCTGTACGAGCACAAAACGTCCATAACCATTCCATAACTCTAAGTTAGGAAGGAGGGCGACACTAGAGATGGGCGGAACATGACTGACCCGGCTCTTAGAACTGCTCTGAGTGAACCGGTTCCTTCTAAAAATCCGACTCGGATCTCAGATCTTTGTAGGCACAGAATGTTAACGTGCAGTACTGTACCGAAGTCATGAAATGAAGAGTTGAGCGAGCAGCTCTGAGTCCCGACGCGACGGTTAGATGACCACAGGTGCTCGAATAAAAACATTTTTCTGTGTGTTATTATTATTTTTATTGGTATACTAAGCCTTTATTAAAGTCTGCAAATTTAGGGTGTCCCTGAATTTTTAAAAATATATCTTATGCAAATTAGATCGTTTGGTTGGGTTAAGTTATATATGATTTATAGTAGGTACTTACATGCTTTTACAATAATAATGACATTCTCTCAAAACAGTTTGTGAACTTCTGAGTAGAAATTTCATTAAATCTCTTTTGGTGAGTGAAACAACTAAGAACTAATGTTAGAAGTAGATTTCATTGCAAACATGTTAGCAGTAGAAATCGCAAAATTCATTTTAAAGAGTGTCATTATTATTGCAAACGATTGTACACATTTATTATTTTTTAATCTTTATCATTTTATGTAGAAGTTGTAATGCTACAAGAAAATTTTTGCTCGCGCTTAAGGGGAAGAATTTATATCAAATTCTATACCGACATGGGAAAACAAACTTGCACCGGACAGTTTGTACAATGCAGGTATATGTTGTGCGCTGTGTGATGTGCTGTGGCCTGCATAAAACAGATACATGCGTCTGCGTACAAACACTACAAGGTAGGGAAGGGATCTATTGTGAGTTTGGGATTTGGGACGAATCCGGCTCTAATGTGCCGGTTCACTGTACCGGTACACTACAAAGATCCAGAACCGGTGAACCGGATCAGTGAAATGAACCATCTCTAGGCGACACAACTGCATGCGCAACATGCGGCGCTCGCAATCGGGCATGCGCACTGAATCGAATTCCGGTTTATTCTGGTAATTATTAAGTGAGGGCTTACTTACCCTAAGTGAGCCCTAATTTGCTACAAATAAGGACTGACTAACCCCAACTGGATGAATTCTAAAAAAGTACATTGACTTACCCGAGCAAAGCAACTCACTTGGGACAGATAGACCGCCGACTAAAATAAAATTCTAACTGAGCTATCCTATAACCATAAGACTTTTTTTGCTGTGGTAGCAAAGACGTTTCAGCAAAACGTACTTACTTGTGGCAGCATTAATTTTTTGCTGTGGGTGCAAAAATTTTACCTACTGTAGCTAAAATATCTTAGCAAAGCCCCTCACTTGGTGGATTTCTTTCAGTGTATGCTGAGTCTTATGTGCATTAATTCCTGAAGAAGCAATCCTAAAAATGCAGAAATAGGTCAGATATCATCTATTGTGGTTGAATTTTCGAGTTCCCACAGTTTCAAAAGTGAACTTAGATATTTATAGAATGTTTTCATTAAACCAGATTAGTAAATTTAGCTAGATTAATTTTTTAGATAATTATTGAATAGAGCTTTGTCTGAGGAATTGTTCATTAACATACCTAGATGTTTGGTATCAGAAAGCATACATATGACTTCATTGATAGGAATTGTAGGACATTTGATATATACTAACTTAAAATACCTTTCTAATACAGTAAAAAATGTTACAAATGAATAATTTTATTCCAACGGGCTCTTCCAATTAGAGGAACATCATCATAAATCATCTATAATTAAATATACATACAAAAAAACATAAACAACAAAATAATACTAGGAAATATAGATTTAATTAGAGAAAGAAAATAGTAAATACTACATACAATTTAACTATAATAGATCTTTTCATATGTCTCAACAAATGTGAAATTTTATTAAAAAGACTGCATATGTTGCTTATTTAAACAAAGCATTAGTGCAACAAGAAATGCAGTAAATAATGTTTTCTTGGCGTGGTTTGGTGCCTAGATGTCACAAATTACAACTTAGCTAAAAGAAATTCCCATTCAATTTGATTGTGCAATAATAGTTTCTATAAAAAAGTCAATGCCATATCGTGTCTTCTAAGTTCCTGACAATTTAAATTAAATTTATCTAATAAAATTTTGTTAATAATATGATGTTTATATAGAACAGTTTTATAATTGTTGTTTGAAATCTTTATTACAGTTAATAGAATCAACAACGTTAATTGAATAAATACATTTTTAAATTCTTCTAACCAATACTATTATGTCGAACTAATAAAATAATGGAATGTTGAATTAACAAATACTTGATCACATTTTTAACAAGTTAAGTGAAATAGTTTTTCGATTTGCCATATATAACCGTGAAAAACTGTTAATCTAACAATATTTGAGTAAATTTAATTTGTTTTTTCCTCGGTGTGCCGTTGTAATATTTATTTACTTTTATCCATCAATGTTAATTTGCAATTATGAAAAATGAAACCTCACCACATATTTTTACTCCAAAATGTATCATCTAGTAGCGGTGAATAAAACACATGACTATCAAACTAGTTAATTGAATTTTGCTCTGCCCGTAAGCCATTCATATTTATTACACTATATGCTATTAAAGTGCGATTTGGTTTACCGCGAGAACCGAGAAATTAACTTAAACCTGTTGGCTGAGTTGGGCGTAGTTCCTTTATAATGTATAATTTGTGATCATATACAAACGTTGAAATGTGCGTTTATTTATTAAATAATTAATAATATATTTAGCTTTTCTCACATTTTCCTGTTCTTTGGCGATAGCAATGTCAATGGTACCTACTTGAACTCGAGGCTCTTAACATTTGCCATTTCACATACCCGAAACTTAATGAAACTGAAACAACAAATAAAATATTGATTATGACCAATGAAAGTTTTAAAATATAAAAACAAATGAGAAATACGAACAGATCGTACAATATCAAAGATTCTATTGGACTATACTTATTGCATGGGCGAAGTTGGGTTATGAAATCTGGAGGGCTAGTCTCGGGTGGTCTGTGCGATTTTAGTGATTTTTTTTTAAAGGCGCCGTATTATTGAAATAGTGTTTTCTACAAATACAAGTAATTTTAGACATTTAAGAACTGAATAATATAGAGTTTAGCAAATAACAAGAATGTTATCTCATGCCACCTGCAAATATTCAAAGGTGCCGAAGTAAAATCAATATATAACGTCAGAAAGCGATTTATCCAACAAACTTTTAGGTACTGAAATCTATCAAAATACGTAATTTTTTAAATTCAACTATAGATGTAAAAATTTTTATAGCATAAACTTTCATAGTTCTGCATATAAGATTGTTCACCTTTGTTTATAAGTATGTGAAAATAATTGTTAAAATGTGAGGTTAGAATAGCGAAATAATGTGTGTCATACAAATGCATTTTAAAAGTTATTACATTATTTGAGGAAAATTTAAATATTCAAAGCATGTAAACAAAACATCAATAATTTTATTTTTGATCTTACTTTTGCTCTACGTGTTTTATTTTTCGAAATTTCAGTACCTAAAGAACACCACAAATTTGATCATTTTACGGCGAGAAATACGGCGACCTTAAGACTCTCCTAGTTATACCATTGAGTAATAACTGTATTATTATTCAATGGTTATTATTACGCTTACCATATTAGGCACAACTCAATGGCGTACTATGACTTCTTCAAAAAAATTACAATATCGATTTTTTTTATGGTAAATTTGACCCTAAAAGCCAGAATTTAATTAAATTACCTTCACTAATAATTTTACGAAATTGGGACTGTCAGCGTTTTAATGGATTTGCAGCAATGCTACATTGTCTGTCAGATTTACGATAAAATAATTGCTAATATGGTTTTTGGAAAAATGTATTTGAAGAAATATAATAATAAATATGGTGAGCGTAATACGTTTGCTAAGAATATCCAGAGAATACTACAAGCAAAAAATATTTCACTAAAATCGCGCTGTCCAGTTAAATCTTACACGAGTGTTCTAGGACAAATTTGAACACACTGTATATACATGTTTAGAAATGTATTATAACGAAGTGATTTTTCGTTGCAATTTTATTAATAAAATATGGCCACTAAAATTGATCAATTACTGTTAAATCACGTAGTCGCCGCCACTCCGCAGTGAAGAGACATAATCAGCTAAACACCCAGAAAAATACCGAAGCGGGCGACGTAGCGAGCAATCCTATCGACCATCTCCATCAGTACCAGAAAGGGAGCCGAAATTTTTCTCGTCGCTGTTTTCAAGTCGCTGACGGATTTGAGATCGTTGGAAATTTTTTACCAGCAGGAGGACCATTGCGCAGCCACCAACCTCTCCAACAGCATTTAGGTATTCCAACTAACAAGAGGACGATTTAATTCCTGCCCAGACAAATCGTGAGCAGTCCTGTATGTCTGTCTATACACCAGTATCAAAGGAGCTGCTAGAAACATTTATATAAGTCACTGACGGATTAAGTTCAGCCTGGGGACCAGTGCGCAGTCGCCGACTGTCCAGAAGTATTAGGTCCTCCAACTACGAAGCTACAGATTTAGTTCTTGACCAGTCAGCATCGCCCAAACCCAAACAAACCTGTCCAGCACCAGCAACCAGCATAAGTAAAGTGAGCACAAGCTCCCTACGCAAATCTATCAAGCTAAATAAGGGTTTGGTGAGGTAACTACCGCCGTCGCTAGAGTCAGTCGACCGTTCCGACCGATCAGACGTGCCTACCAGCAAGCAGATTAAGTGAGTAAAAAGGTTTAGGGAATACTTGACCATTGTTAACTTTGTGTAATCATATCTTGCCTTTCAAATTTTTGCCCGTACTACGACAAGGTAGAGACGCTGTTGCCTTTATCCGGCGTACTCTCCCTCACCACGCGTTCGAGTCATAGGATCTCGGACCGTATCCGTCCTAGCCTTGCTGACCAGCCATGCACCCAGGAAAGAGCCCCGCTACCAACATTGTTTCTTTTATTGTCAGTAATAGTGTATAGTTTTGTAGGTTCACTTTACTTTGCCCGCTTGATTGCTTCCTCTTCCTTCATTTTGTACGTAGTTTGTAGCACCCACTTGTAAAGCCCAATTACCGTTCTGCTGACTATGTACCGTACGATTTTACCTCATATCTTGTACAATATATTTCGACCCGTAGTATTAGATAAGTTATATTTGTATTTTTACTTAATAAATATACTTATTTACCAAGTGTAACTTTTATTTCTGGACATCGAATAACTAACTATAACACACTGAAATATATAATTTTCTGTCGTAAAAATATATTTTTAAATTTTTATTCTGTATGTGAATGTTTATGAATATTTATGAGGGGGCTAATTCGATATTTAGGGGGGCCATAGATTGCCAGACTCTCATACAGGTATGCCTCCGAGCGTCGTTTTTCTCGCAGCTTACTGCATGTTCTCTACTTTTCTCTTAAGGGCCGCATTCACATATGGCAAACACGAAATTCCAGGAAACAATTACTCTGTGGGCTAATGCCCCGACCAGCATTGAATTACACATGGAAAACCGATAACAGACAGCTAAAGTTATTTGTCAGCCAGCCCACCAGACATATACCGGTTTCAAACTTATTAGCTCTCATCAGTTTGCCATAGGTGAGGTAACCGACGAATAACCTTAGCTGTTTTAAGTCTGTCTAACCCGACAGCAGGGACCATGTGTATCGCAAAGGAGCAAAGTTACATCTAACAGTGTTCCGTGTTTGCAACATATTGTTATCGCCGACTGACGAAATAGGTCGCTAGCTTTCAACAATTTCTACTGCGATGTAGAACGCTTCGTGTCTGTGGCTGGTCAGTCCAGGATGGAGTAGTAAATTGCCGCTAGATGGTCTCTGGTCACGTTGCCGTACCTTTGCGTCACCCGCCGCCATCAGCCAGGTTCGAGCATACCCACATTGATATTGTCGTCCTACCATCATCATAGGGGTATGGGGCCTTAATAATATGGTAGACGTAGTCACGTGATAAGAATAGATTCAGTAAATATGTAAAAAAAATATATTTAAAAAATATATAATTGGCTTGGGTCAAAGTGAAACGAGGAAAATTATTGAAGTTTTGAATTAATCATGATTTCTCTCTCATGTGTATTATATAGCAAACATGTCTCTTTTATTATTATTATTATTTTTCTTTCCTTCTGAAGTTCCGACACTTTCGGAGGTGTTCTGAAGAATGAAACAATGACCACTCTCCAGTACGTGGAGTCAGTTATCATTGAGCTCGTAAATCGTGTGTTCTGAGTAGACCAAGGACTATTGCCTTCTGAATTCTGCTGGTTAAGATATCTGCCGAATTTCGGCAAGCCGGTATGATCTTTAACTCAGAAAGCAGCGTATGTCTCCTTCCACCCAGGATGCCTATAAATAGCACCACCTTAACAGAGTGGTCTGGATACAGCCTGCGGAGCTCGGAGAGAAGATCTCGATACTTCCCCCGTTTCTCTTCCTCTTTTAGGACGATGTTGTTCTCCTCGGTAGTCGAGAACTCAATCACAAACATCGTCCTAAACTGGTGCTTGAGAAGGACTACATCAGGCTTGTTAGCTTGAATTTGCCTGAGGGTGGGGAATCAATAGTTCCAATAAATTCGACACTCCTCATTCCCCACAACGGATTCTATATCCTCCGGAGCATAAGGCAGCACTGGCATCTATCTCATACATGTATCATAAATGAACACCCGTATGGCTGAATTGTGTCTTCGGATATATGCTGTGGCCGCATATACCGGATAGGTAGACAGGAGATGCATAAGCTTCTCCGGCGCTTGGCGGCAAGTGCAGCTGGTATCAGGTACCTCGATACCTAAGACACGACTGCGATAGACGAGACTGTTAATTACATCTTGGCAAGCCATTATGAAACCCTCGGTCTCCGAGTTCACCCCCGCTGACCTCAAAAAAGTAAAGGTCAACTTTCTAGATAAGCCAAGCTCCTCTAGATGACGGTAAAAGTCATGCATTGGCTTATCCTCATGTAGCTACAGAAGATGACGCGTTTCTGCAGCTTTAATTTGGGCTTTTAACTGCGCAGGATCAGACTCGGTGACAGAGTCTGGATTTTCCCGCTCAGTATCGAACACGAGACCAAGTTCATCGGCTGCTCTTCTCGCTGGCTTATTCACGAACGCTCCTATCCCTGTTGCTTCATGGTCTTGGACCATGCAAGGAAGAGGATCCGAGCTCCTGATGACTTTACAAGCTTCCTCTAAAACCACTCTGCCCTGGAGACACTTCAGACTCAAGAGTCCACGGCCTCCCCGATTTCTTGAGAAGTTGTGAGGTAATAATTTGAGCACTACAACCTTTATTAAATAAATAAATTTAGTACAATATAACTGACTATACTTAGTGTACTCCAAGTCTCTGTATTTTGCTATCTTATTAGTTCAGCAACAACTGCATCTCCGTAAGTCTTCTACATCTAAACAAATAAAATTTTAGATTAATAAAATTATTATTTTAGCACACCAATTTTATTAATGAAATCATTAGTGTAGTTTAAAAATATGTACCTGTTCGACAATTTATTCTGGATTAGTAATTCGCTTCTTTTCTTTCCCCTCCGTTCAGACACCTGAAAAATAAGAAATAAACAATTAATTTGTAAACAAAATACAAACTTTTTAGGTTATATTTTCGTTAATTTTCAGCAATTACCTCATTTTATTGTATGTTGATTTTGAGTGTTCTCCAAGAATTAATTAGTATTTACTCATCTTAGATTAGTCGTTAGCTCGCTAATTAATTCAGTTTTAGGTAAATATTTATTATTGTTAATTATTCCGAAGTCATTTTTCATCGCCCTCTTTGTACCTCTATTGAAGGTGTTTATTTGCTTATCAATTTAAATCCAATGATCTTGTTATAGTTTTCTGTGAATCTTTTATTAAGTCGGATTCTCGCTAGTAGGTGGAACTATGTGTCTCGTTTTGAGAGTATATTTCTTAGAATAAGTTTTTGCATAACTATTTTGTTAGAGGCTTCTGGCAGTTTTGGATAAAAATCTCTGGTGGTAACTTCTAGAAAGTGCACGTGGTGATTCCTAAGGCAATTTTTTTCTAAACTTGTTGCGGTGCATTTAAGTAGTATACTTGTGTAAACTACTCCTTTTGAATAAGGGAAAATTTGCCCGCTATCAGGAATTGGTGGTTCCAGTTTTGATTTGGATTTTGGTATATTTTTTTTGGAGCTGCATTTGCAAGTTCTGGGAGCCTCCTGCCGCTTCTGCGGGAGAATTAACGCCTTTCCACACCACGAAAATCACCTACTATTTTAATCAGCCACCTTATACATCTACAAATCGGTCTAAAAGCCGTTGGAAGAAAACCCTCTAGTCATTTTGTGAGGGTTTTTTTTTACGCTCTTGGAATCTTCAACGATTTTTGATCTCGTCGGCGAGTATTCCAGCTGCTGTAGAAGTCTCTACCATAGAACTTACCATACAATCTTCACGATCACCGGTCGCAGTTGCTTCCCAGTCCACTGGTAGTTTGACTTACTGCTTGTTTGCTTGCTTGCTTGCTTGCTGCCGTCCGAGACCTTCTGCTTGCTACCTTCAGCTAAGTTTGCATGCTTAAGCAATTATTATATATTTTTTTTGCAAATATTTTGCATACTTTAATTTACCGATTACTGCTTCATATTTAGTTTTAATTATTGGTAAATAATCTTTAGAAATTAGATTAGTTATTAGAAGATATATATATTTTTAATGTAGAATCACTTTTAGCCTTTTGCTTATTGATACTTACCTCTAGTTTATTAATATCTAGCTTATTATTATTAATTTAGCCTATTGATACTTACCTATAGTTTATTTCATTATTCTACAAGCTATTTTGATATTTCACTTTTACCTCTAAAATTCTGATTTGATTAAGTCATATATTTGATAAGGTAAAGATGTTTTTTTACATACGTATGCAATTTTGAATACTGTTGTAACCTGATTTGAGGTTTCTATTTACGTGTGTAATATATATATATTCCTTTTTTGTGATACTCACGCTCTACGTGGTACATTTTTTTAATTGTCATTTGCCAAATATACATCCATATATCTATTTTATTGATATATTATCGCTTGTATGTGAACTGCGCGTGTATACACGTTCGGTAAAGACTACAATTTATAATTTATTATTTAATAATTATTCGAACTTATACTTATACATGCTTACCTTTTTTTATCGTATAACAATTGACCGAATTGTCTAGCGCATAAATTTTCTATACAATCTATTAGATGTTTGGCAAATAAAGTAATATATTTTAGGATATATAAATTAATTTGTTTTTCAACTAACGACTTACCTACCTAAAAAAAAAAGATCTAATAAAGAACATTTATACCTTAGTTTTCTTGGTTTAAACTATAGTGGGTGGTATCAGCGTAAACCAAGTGGCGCACCAAATTAAATTCTATTTTACCCACCCCGTCTCCACTGCAGCTGGCAAGCCGCTGGTACTACTTATCCGATCAAGGTAACCTATCAGTATTTTGAGTAGGTAATCATTTGGGAACGTCACAAAGTATAACCACGAAACGGACGGTCTTGGATGCAAACTCCGATGGAGATGCATCATTTTGTGGGTCTCTATATCGAGTTGCCTTAGCTCTTCTTGTGTCCATTTCACTACTCCAAAGGAGTAGAGAAGAATCGGAACGGCAAGCATATTTGTGGCATTCACCTTGTTCTTACCCGACAGCTCCGAAGACCAAATCTGTCGCAGGCGGTGCCGATACCTGCCGCGGAGAGCGTTTTTCATCGTATCCACCTCATGAGTGCCCCGGTGTGGGACACCCAAATAGGTGTACGACTCTTCGGCATCTAGATGGTGAAAGATGCTTCCGTCTATGAGCTGGGCGTCCTCTCCGTATGGACCGCATCGTCTTCTCTTGAGATGAACCAGTGCACATTTGTCCAGCCCGAACTCCATTCCAACTGCCTGCAGTGGTACAGGAGTTGTACCACTCTGAAGGACTGATTTAAACCCTCTCTCCGGAGGCATAGAGATTAAAGTCATCCATATAGAACAAATGGGTGACCTTATGCCTCCGGTCTCCTGGGATACCGCAGTTGTAACTCCGGGTACGACGAAGTGCAATGGATAATGGCAGCAATGAGATGCAAAATAAGAGGGGGCTCAGGAAATCTCCCTGGAACACTCTCCTCCTGAAAAAAACCTCCTCTGTCTGGACCCTTGCATTAGCCGATGTTATGGTAAAGTGGGTCCTCCAGAGCGGGATGAGTTGTTCAATACATCTCCCTATGGGGTCGGCCACCGCAAGGCATTAGAGCAAGTGGATTATTAGCTCATGCGATGTCATATCAAATGCCTTGCGGTAATCTATCCAGGCCATTGAGAGGTTTCACTTGTACTGCACGGAATCCTGCGTAATACATCTGTCGATGAGCAGGTCCTCCTTACAGCCAGCTACACCCCTCTTGGACCTTCGCTGCTCGTACATTCGTTGATAAACCGGTTTCACAGCTTGGAGCACACGCGCGTACAAGGTGCGAGTAAACGCCATGTAACACGCATTCAGGCAGGTTATTGGACGGTAGTTCTTTGCCTGGGACAAATCTCCGCTCTTAGGGATAAGCACTGCAATTCTGCGGCCATAAAGGTCTCTCCAGAAGGCTTCTACGTGATCTACAGTCGGCGGATTGTCCGCAACACGCTGAGGCTGTTCAAAAAGTCGAGAAGGCCTCACACGGAATAAATTATTTTGCTTCAACCTTCTCAACCGCCTTATTAGTGACTTTTTTGCAGCCACTAGCATCCGTATCCTGTTGAGAGTATGCTGCTTGATGGTGAGCAGCACTACCCGATTCAGGGTATGATGGACCCGCCTAAGGAAAGTAGTTATGCGTCTCATCTTAAGTGTGAAAGCCCTATTGGCTTCCACGTAGTCCATCACACATGGGATACGGGACGCGTGTTGCCTAGCCTCCATCTTGTGCACTCACCGCCGTGCTCTCTCTTGTGGAGAAACGGCATTTTCACGCTCTCTCTCCACCCGAGTCAGCAGTTCAGCGGCCTCGTACACAGCGCAATTGACGCGCCAGATGTCAGCCTCTTCTGAGAGATCCTCACGGGGCGCAGTATCCACTCGGGCCAGATCTGCGGGCTTCGGGGGTTTTATAAAAGGAAACTCCCTGGTAGTGTTGGTGGTGGTGGTGCTGGTGGTGTTGGTGCTGGTGCTGGTGTTGGTGTTGGTGTTGCTGTTGTTGTTCTTGTTCTTCTTCGTTTACAATTCATGTTAATATTGTGGGAACTACTATGTATATGAATGAATGACCCAACCAGCATTAAATTACTATCCAATATCAAGTAAACACAACTCAGTAATTTCTCAGTAAAATAATTACATACTGGTTTCAAGCTTCGAATTAGTTCTCATTAAAATATATCAGTCTAATCAGTTTAACTTTTACAAGGGCATTAAGTAATACGTTTTTTCCCAAATATTTGGAAAGCGTAATTTATAAATTTGAAACAACGAGTACGTATTTAATTTAAAATTGGTCTGCAAATTAATTTAATTAATTAATAAGTATTTAAATTTCGACTTTACAGTAAAAAAAAAACAGCAAGTGGGAATTAATAATAATAATAATAATAAAGTGTCTTTATTGAGTGATAAGATTATTGATACAAATGACAGAGTTGAAAAAGACGACGAGATTTAACAAGGTTGCTCTTCCATCTAACCGTCCGTTGCATTGAAACAATTGAAACAATAAATAATCAATGCTAGTTTATACATAAGCTATCTACCAAAAAGAAAAAGTAATCAATTTTATTAAGGTTCAGTTTTCATATATACTGGACTTGACCAACTTACTAAAAGTCGCAATATTATTGCAAGATTTAATTGCTTAAGTTATTTTATTATAAATAAGTACAGCATTATAACTAAAAGATCTCTGAAAGAGAGAGGAGACATGCCTTGGAACAACGTAGAGATTATTGTGACGCGTAAAATGACTGTGGACATCCCTACCTTTTATAATATATACCAGGTGTCTTCGTGTTATCTTATATACTAGACAAGCCATTCTCAACCTAAAACTATCATTTAAGTTAAGCCATTTAGACTGTTTAAATTTCGCGCTAATATGATCATATTTGCGTAAACTGTAAGAAAATCTAATACATGCGTTTTGTATTTTTTGTAAGCTTTCTTTATCGTTGTTAATAGCTGGCCAGTATACAGTATCACAGTAAGCAAGGTTGCTCAGAATCAGAGAATCACATAACCTCAGTTTAATATCTGAAGTTAAATAATCCTTATGAATGTAGAGTGAGCGTAATTTAGCATAAGATTTCTGTATTAAAAAATTAACGTGCTTGGTGAATCTAAGATTCTCATCAATAAAGACCCCTAAGTTTTTACAGCAATCAGATGGACTTACAGCAATTCCATTCACAATTATTTTGAAACGAGGGTCAGAACTAATTAGGTCTTTATGTTTACCAACAACGAGTAACACTGTTTTAGCTGCATTTAAGATCAAACCATGTGCCTGAGATACTGATACAATACTATTTATATCATGATTAATTTTGTGAACTGAAGAATCCAATAGTCCTAACGGGAAGTGAAAATATAATTGGAAATCATCCGCATATTGATGAGTGCTTACATGTTTAACTGTATTTGGAAAATCAGCTGTATAAAGCGAAATAAGAAAAGGGCCCAACACGCTTCCTTGCTGCACCCCCACGTCTATATCTAACAAAGAAGAAGAAATTCCATTTAAAAGTATGTTTTGTCGCCTTCCAGACAAGTAGGAGCAAAAAAAGTTAACAGCACCAGCATCGAGACCAAAATATCTAAGTTTCGTACATAAAGTGGCATGATCAACCGTATCAAATGCCTTACTATAGTCAAGCAAAACAAGACAAGCGGTTTCACCCTGGTCACAGGCTCTATACAAGTCATCAGTCACGTGCAGTAATGAAGAACAGGTACTATGATTAGCGCGAAACCCGGACTGAGTAATAGACAAGATGTTGAATTTATCCAAGAATAACGTAAGCTGTTCGCAAACTATTTTTTCTAAGATTTTCGAAAAGGTACTAAGTATACTGATCGGTTGAAACTGTGATATATTAGATGGTTCCGAGAGTTTAGGTATAGGAAGGACTATAGCATCCGTCCAGTATGTAGGAAATGTAGACGTTGTTAAACATTTATTAATAATAAAGGTAACATGATTAAGCAAATGAGGCATGACTAAATTCAACATTTTGCAATTAATATCATCTACACCTCGCGCGTTAGATTTTATAGTACTGAGCACCTCCAACACCTTTTGGGAAGAGACATTTGTAAAATAAAATTTTTCAGAAATATTAGGCAAAGTTTTGTCTCTATAGGTATTATTGACAAAATCAATGTTTACCGGTGGTAACTTATTAACAAAAATCAGGGAAACAGGTATCACTTGTGGAGCTACTGTGAACATTGAGAAATTTCAATGTCCTCCACAAATTCTTTGAATCCGTTAAAATTTTATGTTGTAGATAACCTCTCTTTTCGGACTTAACGGCTACATTTACAAAATTTCTTATTTCTTTGTACTCCCGCCAGTTAATCTCCGACTTACACTTCTTATACTTTAAATAAGCTTTATCTCTTAAACGCATCATTAATATAACATTGGTTGTAAGCCAAGGGGCAGGAGGTTTGGTTATTTTTACAGTTTTGTAGGGATCAAATAGAAATAGGATATTTTCATTAAAGTAATTAACCATTTACTTACATTATTACTTGTTATATAATATAATTTGCCATTAATATGGGTACACGGATACAGGCTCGATGAGTTAATAACATCATTAAAGTTGAGATAGGTGAGATTAAAAAGGAATTATACAAATGCTTTCCGCAATGCACATTACATGTTATGTTACTTATTATATAATTCACACATTATCCTTGAAGATTCACAAAAAATATGTTTAATATAGCCGTGGAAATTATTATTATTATTAAATGAATATTGATATTTGATTCATTTTTATATTAAATAATTAGCAGGTATGTATGACCTCCTTTCCGGAAAATGAGATTATGAAAAAAAATATTTATTTTCGAAATTATAAAATTGTATCTATCAACCAGGGACGTATTAGTGGGAAGAGGTAACTACATAAATTAAACAAAAAATAATAACATTACAGACAGGTATTTTAAATGTCCTAAAGTATGTTTCCATTTTGAAACTTTTTTGTACTGTATGTACATTCCGATGCCTTGTTTATAAATATGCTCATTATTTTGATATCTGCTTAGATATTTCATTAAGAACCATGTACGTCGCTGGATGAATCTATTGTTAATTAAAATTATAATAATTATATGTTCAATAAGTGTAGTTATAAGGGTGTGTGTGTAAGTAGAAAAAATAAACAGGGCTTTAATAGAATTACTCATTATTAGATGTTTAGAAAACATTATTAAAATAAATATATTATAAAAAAAGAAAAAAAAGCATATTTTTCAGGCACTATGTTGAAGAGGATACACTCGAAACTGATACAAAATTATAACAACACATTGAAGAGTACATATATTTTAATTACATTTAATCGATTAATACAAGAAATAAAAAGATTTGTTTAAATTTCCAAAAAGGATTATTTTTTTATATTCCATTATACATTTTCAAAAGAACGCTTAGTTTAGACCAGAGGTTCCTAACCTCTTTTGGCATACCGCTCCCTTCTCTAATGATACAAATTTTTCGATATTTAGTGTCATATTTGTCATCCAGAAATCTTAAATCGTCACGTTTCACTATTGACAATGATGATGAGAATACAATGAAAAATTGGGCATCTCTAACAGAAATTACTAGGGGAAGATCTTGAGCTGAATTCAAACAATGGAAATACAAAAACTGTGTTTTCGCTACGTTGACCATTAAGCCATTATTTTCACACCAGTTTATGAAATACAAAACTAAATCTCTGATTAAACATTGGAGACTATCATGAGTTTCCGCTGATACCACCATGGATGTGTCATCAGCAAATAATGTAATCACATCTGCACTTATATTTGCAGGCAGGTCATTCACAAAAATTAAAAAAAGCAAAGGACCCAAAACTGAGCCCTGGGGAACTCCAGCATTCACATCATACAGTTCCGAGGTTTGGTCTTTAATGTTGACATACAGTTTCCTCTGCGAGAGATAGCTGAACAGCCAGCTAAGAAAAATACCACGAAATCCTACATTATATAATTTATGTTCAATAAATTTAAGATTGAAACAATCGAAAGCTCGCGACAAATCAAAAAATAGTCCAGACACATGCCTAACCAAGTCAAGTTGTTTATAGACATATTCTATTAGGCTACATGTAGCAGTTGATTTCCCTGTCCTGAAACCGTGCTGAGCTTTATTGAGAATATCGAATTTATTTAAAAAATCAAAGATTCGATTATATATAACTCTTTCCATTATTTTAGAATCATCAGAGAGAGAATAGATTTCGGTCTGTAGTTAGCAATATTTTCAGGGTCATCTTTTTTATGGACAGGGATAATTTTAGCAATTTTTAGGATTTAAGGAAATTTGCCGGTGGTTACAGATAAATTAATCATGTGGGCAATATGTCCGGCAACCGCGGGGCAAGCAGATTTAAAATTTTTTGCAGATAAATTGTCTTCCTCCCTCGTTACTGGTCTAAAAAAGAACGTTTTATGAAGCATATTCGACACTGTATAATACTAAATAAAAAAATAATAAAATATTTATTTTGGTACATTGTGCAAGTATTTTCAAATATTTATACTAATAACAATATACTGTATACTATATTTTATTATTATTAACTGTATTTTGAATCTCTTCTACACTTACACATGACCTTAAGGTTGTGGAGGATGATTTTTTCGAACTCTTATGAGCTGGAAGACTTACGACGTTGCATCATTCCGAGTACTCTGATTAAATATCTTTTGACCTTTACTTATTGTTTGTGACAATGCAGTCTGTATGGGTCCTTTTTAAGTAAATACCCATAAGGTTTTCATTATTACCACAACGATTTTTTTTCAGTAAGTACCTACTTAGTGCGCGTCACGCCTAACGCAGTTTTATTTTTATTTTTATTCATTTATTTAATTTCTAGATAAGTATATACAGGGTGAGTCAGTTATGATGTCATTAATTTTAACCACGTATTCGGAAGGCCTAATAAAGACAGAAAATCGAAACAAAATTTTTTACTCGACCTTTAAAAGAATAAAAAAATCACCTTATAACTTCGGTAACACAACGGTCCTGGTACGCTACAAACTTTCTGATGGCGCAGCCATACGACAATCGAATGCCGGAGGAAATATCGTTGCCACATCATGTTTACATACATAATATCGTCTTAACACTTCAGCGTGTTATTTAAATTTACCACCATTTATTCGCACTTGCATTCCCGCATTTCTTTCCCCCCAGATTTGGAGATCACACCACACATTTGGAGGGGGAATGGAGAGAATACAAGCACAAGTAGTAGTTTGTTTATTTCGGTCTCGTGTATTGGTTGTAAATTCACAAGGCTTAATTATACAAATTTCTAATATGCGGAAATGATAGTTTTATACGGAGAATGCGAGAAGGTTTGCGAAATGCATGCTGCAGCTGTTGGATATCGGAAACGCCTTTGCGATACGAGTTCTGTGAAACCGCGTCTACTATTTCTATAAGAACCATTTCAAGGCGATTGGAGATATCCCAAAGCCAGGTCTGCAGAATATTACGTGAAAACTCACTGAACCCGTATCATTTTCAGAAAATTCAGGCTTTAGAACCTGCTAATTTCCCCAGCCGTCCTGAATTTTGTATTTGGCTGACCCTAATTTTATTAATAAAGTGCTATGAATGAGTGCAACTTTACTCGAACTGGCATTTTAAACAGGTTAGTACCATACTACTTAGAAAACAATAAATTTCTAGGCTAGATGTACGTAACTATAAACTAAATAATTAATTGTACTTACGAGTAATAATAAAAATTCATATTCAATTGAAAAACGTAGTGAAAACGTCATCAAAATTATTAAACTGTAATAATCTAACATTCGAAAATATTTATTTATTATCTAAATTTGTTTTTATTAGTTATTAATATTTAAGGAAAATTCATTCATGCATCTAGATAAAAAAAGTTAGCTTTACTCCTTGTCGTTAAATAACAGTACAAAAACTAGGTAACTAGGTTATTGACCTAATAATACGGTAGGTCAAGATTCGATAACTTTTAAATAATCAGATCAGAGGCGGCCATTTCGGTTTTGGACAGTTTTTTTGCCGACAACACGAAGGTTTTTTATTACTTAGTATTTAAACACGAAACACTTTTCATCTATTAATAATTTACCCATTGGGTATATGTTTTTTATGTAATGTACCTAAATGGTTTATTACTCGTTTTATTATTAGATGAGTTTTGATTTGATTTGAGATTATTATTAGATGAGTTTTGTAATTTCAATGTAAAATATTTTTTAAACTGTGACCAAGCTAATTTCTTTGCAGTCATAACAGCCACATTTCTTCGGACAAAAATTCGCACGTAGTCGTCGGTTTAGCTTTCAGAGGCGATTTGTTGTCAACGTATAGGCAGGAGTGTACGAGGACCGTATATTCTACCGGAAAACCAGAATGGACCGCGTTACTTGAAATTTTGAATATAATTATCTGATTATTATTATTTGATTTAATTGGATATTAACATTTTAAATTATTGTTGGCTGAACTGAGCAAGAAAAAATATGAGATTTTAAAATAGTCAGTAAAAATATTTCAATTTGGCAACGTAGCATCAGGTCGACATCGAATTGAACTATGAGCTGTAAACGACCAAGGCTGCGAGCGGTCAGTGACAGTCTGAAAAGGGGGTTTACATAATGATTTGAAAATATTTATTTTCGGCGTAAATATACATTTAGATTTTTTTAATCGCGTATTCGTATTATACTCATTATTCCCTATCTCCTCTTAAAATTAAAGACATTATGACTGACTTACCCTGTATACTGTAAGCATGTAAACTTAAATTTATATTTTATATTGGCTCAGCCAATAATATTGTGCCGTTTTATTTTAGTAGATAATTTCATAAGTTTATATAGTTGCGGCAAGAATTCAGACTTACGTCACGGCTGAGGTTATGCAATTGTTTTTACTCGCAACATAATTATCAATAGTTTGTCGTGTTAAAAACAAATATTTTTTGCCATTTAGTGTAATATACAGGGTGTTCCTAAATAAGTATCGCAACGAAAAACTGTAAATTTCTCTTGAAAAAAGAAACATTATTTTCCTCTTCCGTTTTTCTCTCTGGGCTTTCGTTTTCGAGATACACGGTGTCGAAACTTTCGACAATTTTAACGAGATTTAGCAATAGATACGATTTTAACTTTTTTTTATCAATTTGGCGCGTAAAATTTACAAAAACTGTTCAAAATTACGTTCGCCGACTTCAATGCACGCATTACATCTTCGAATCATGTTTCTTTCTGCCGCTGCGGCTTCATCCCTATCGATCAACTCTTCGATATTATTGACATGAATTTCATAAACGATGCATTTCAGATGTCCCCATCCATCGGTTCGATTCGTCGTTCTCCGGATGTTCTCTTGAGGTCTTGCACTTGCAAAATGTGAGGGTGTCTCATCATATTGTTAATTATTAATACCTATTTTTTGAATTACAAAAGATTTTCGAAACGTTAGCAAAATGTTTGTTTTTGTTCATAGAAAGTCATTTTTATTGAAAACGGTTGAATTCATCGGCGCTTCAGAATTTGCTGTCAAATGTCAATTTTTCCAGTAGCGTAAAAGTTATGGGGGAAAAAACCCTTCCGATACCTTAAAATCTCCACCACTGGCACGGCACGTCCGTCCAATGAATTCGAGAAGGATGCGAAAAAGTAGCTATTAATAGTGGTAATGTGTTTACAAAAGCTCAGTCCTGTAGCTTAAGCGGTTCCTAAAATATTGGAAAAAAACTAAAAAAAAATTTAAGTTTTGACAACGAAAGCCCGGAGAGAAGAATGGAAGAGGAATAAAATGTTTCTTTTGTCAAGAGGAATTTACAGTTTTCCGTTGCGACCCTTATTTAGGAACACCCTGTATAGTGCAAACATTTAGTGTAGTATATAGTTTTATTATTTTCAGTCGCATTTTCTTAAATATTTTGATGAAAATGTAATGACGTAAGTCATCTGAATTCTTGCCACAACTATACAATTTTCTTTGAAAATGAAATAAATAAGTGTATAGGTATCTGACCTAATTAAATCTACAGAATAATGATTTTTAACAATTTACATTAATTGGGTACTGACAGCTAAAGGACGGAAAGTCGCAGAAGTGTTAGTAAGGACAGGAAGCAACACATAGCCTTGAGTTGAGTGCAGCTAGCTTATTTTGATATCAAAATTTTGCATACTCAGTATTTTTAATGGATAAAATGTTTGTCAATATGGTATGGTTTTAAGTAAATCATTTAGGGTTTGAATTAGAAATGCTTTTCAGCAAACTTTTAACCATTTTTCCATCGTTTCTTTATATATACTCGAATCAAGAATTCAGACGTTACACATTTGTTTTTATTGTCAACGTAATTTTCGATATTTGGTCTCGTCTCGACTATCAGTTGCAGTTTCTTAAATATTTTGATGAAAATATAATGAATTGTTCATTTGTTCGTATGACGTAAGTCGTCTGAATTCTTGTCGCGACTATACATATAGGTATATAAAATTTACAGCTGATTCATAAAAAAAGTGTAATGGATGACTGGTTTTGAAAGAAGATACTTATAAGTAATTTATTTTTGTTGTTTTAAGTATTAAATAACGCTTCGCTAATAATTTCTGAAAAATTTAAAATCAATACAGCTACAACTCATTTTCTTTATAATTACATTTTTCTGACTTACTCTATAGGTACTCATCAGTTTGGTATTTTAGGTGTAATTGTGTAATTTATTTATATTTTTTATATACTTGTGTGTAAGTTCAAGCTCTGTATGAATGTACAAATATATTGATTGCTTGTCTGATTCAATATTAAAAACAATGTAAGATATAAGAAGCACTAGCACCACAGTTCAAGCTTAATTTCATTATGCGAATTTTACACGGCCTCCTCGATTTATACCAGAAATGACTATACCTGGTTCTCTATTCTTAATAATTAACGACAGTGTTTTAAACGGTTTGTTAGACATTTAAAGACATAGCAACACATTAATTACTATATATCTTTGCTTTCCATAGTTACTTCAAAATCCCCCTTTAATGAGGATAACTTTATTTTTCAAACAGTTTAATATTAAATCGATTTATCTGGTAAGTACCTATATCTGCGTTTTTACCTAAACATTTATCTGCATTAATTAGTAAACTTTTAAGTGATGCAAGAGCAATAATTATATTACATTTGGTTTTGTTGGATATAACGAGTCATATATTTAGTAGAGAATTAATTTTGTACAATACATTTTTAAACTTCAAAAATTTAAAATAATAGTACAATTATTCCAATACCTACCTACTTATATAATGAAGACGCACGACTTCCTTTATTTTTAAATGTAACGCATGTTACATCCTACTTTTAATATATACACGTACTTATATAGGTAGATGCTTATTTACACCCATATCATTTACATATTCAACATTATGTAAATTCTATAAATTATATTCTTTATACAGAGTGTTCTGAGAGTCAGTCAGGAAACTCCTGGAGGTGATTCTATATATATTAAAATAATAGCAGTACCTATGTGCGAATTTGTTTTCCTATTGTCAATTGTTTGCAAGTTGCAGCTTGTCAAAACTCAATTTTTTTATTTTTCTTTTTAAATTATTTAATTCAAGTTCGATTATTCTCTCATTTGGCACGACCACCAAGTAGATCAAGCTCTGTTGGACCAGTCAGAGAAAAGTTTTATTATGCACGGCTAGAGGGCACTTCACCTAGAACTCAGAATTAGTTTTATTCATACTTTTGTCTCTTTTTAGACATCACATAGATTTAAACTTTATTAAAAACAGAAATAATATCAGAAAAATATATGTGCTCTTATTCAAGCCGATAAATGTAACCGTTTAGCAGGAAATCGCTATTTAAGTTTTACTAAACACAAATTTTTGATAATTCTTTCTGTAATTAATCAAGTTGCATGCTTCAAAAAAAGGTCATTTAGTAATTTTGGTGTTACATATTGTAACCAATATTGTTTAAAGCAGTTATAAGTTTGATTTTTCATCATAATAGTAGCAATTTTACTTTTTTGCGACAGATATAAACTTGTTATTTATAAGGCACAAGGTGATAGAAATCAACTTGTTAATTTTATAATGTAGGTAAGCAATGAGTGTGAAATAATTGTAGAGTGTAATATGTTTAACTTTACACAAAAATGTTATATTAATCTAAAGCGTTGCTTATAATTAAATAAGAATTATGAATCACTGACCTGACCTGACCCGACCTCACCTTCATATCAATAATTTAATTTTTAAATAAATTAAATTGTGGACACAAAATTAAAAAAACTGATCCCACATAATTTTAACCTTTTTAAAATTTTCTATGATTGTTTTGTACCGCACCCTGGCACAATACTGTTTCTAATTTTAATTTTCATTGATTAAATATTATTTAAGAAATCAGCACGTTCACATGTCTATATTTTTTAAATACTCTTATAATCAAATATTCGTAATGGTACTCTGAGGGATCAATAACACAAATTTGCTTTCTGAATGACATTGTTGTTCTATTTAATTTCTCTCATTCGTAATCGGTTCTATCACATTTTTTACTTTTGCCAATAAATGGATAGAAAGATATCAACCTTGGCCATCTCTGAGTTCTGAGGTTCTGATTTGATCATCCTGTACAAAGGAATAAAAAGAATACAATATACAAGTTTTTAGCACATTAAATTGATATGTTCTGATGCATATATTTATTACAAGTAGACTTATCAAAGCTTACATTTCTGTAATATTTAAAAAATATTTATTAAAAAATTATATATTTTGCCTACTAAGGCAAAACAGTATTATATGTGAAAAAAGTAAGTTTAGAGAAAATACACGTTGATCGATTTTTAAATTTTTTTCATGAAATGGCTGGACTAAAATGCTAGATTCTTAGTGTCACTATGTATTGCAGAGAGCGGTAAAAGTAATGGGAATATGGAAAATCTTGATATACTGTTTTGCCGCTGTATAGTATCTAATTTTTAATGAACAATTAGGATAAAATGTCATATATTATATTTTACGTTTGTATAATGCTGAAATGCCACACCTAATTTGAAATGGAAAATTGGTTTTTAAGGAAAAAATTGTTATATAAGTGCTTCTTTCGTATACCATGATAATGATAGTAAAATGCTATAGCCATTAGCCATTGTTAGTTTACATGAAAATAAGAGACTCATATGTTTCATGAATAATTATAAAAAACGCCATCAAAATATATGTCATTTAAGGAAACTCTAGTCACAGCTAATGCAAAATACACTCGTTAAAGAGGAGATTAGAAAGAGGCGCGAAATAAAAAAAAATTGAAAATGAAAAATTTTCACAAATACTGTTTTGCCTTGGTAGGCAATATATAGTTGCGGCAAGAATTCAGATGACTTACATCATGGCTGACGTTACGCAATTATTTTTATTGTCAACATAATTTTCGATATTTGGTTGCAAAAGCAATAATTTTTTGTAATTTAGTGCAATATATAGTGCACACATTTAGCGTAGTATATAATTTTATTATTCTCAGTTGCAGTTTCTTAAATATTTTGAAGAAAATATAATGAATTATTAATTTGTTCGTATGAATTCTTGCTGCAACCATATATGGTGATCTATTTAAAGAATCATGCGTTTAGTATCACGCCTTTCAGCAACAATTCGAACAAAGTTCAGTATAATCATAGAAAATTTTGATTGATAGATACAGCTTTTGTATATATAAGTTGTAATTTATAGAATTGCACTTTCTGAACAATCATATATAGCACATTTATTTATATAAATTTGGTTAGGTTTTGTCCATTGATGTTTCTGGATATGTTTCATTAGCTGCTGTTGTATCCTTGGAAAAAACTAATTTGTAGAAAAGGGCTCCAAAAAATCCTGCACCAATCGGGCCAACCCAGTATATCTAAAACAATTTCCAGCAAAGTTAAAATATTATGAATCGATGAATGTGTAGTAAAAATAATATTTACTAATAATAGTGTATGCTATACAAAAGAAACATAGAAACATAAAGAAATATAAAAATGAAATAATTTTTGATTAGTGGCTAAGTGGCTACTAAATGCTGGTTCTGAAAACAGCCGCAACAGAAAGCTACACAGTATAGTGTACTGTGCTGTTGGTATCATTAAAAGCCTCGAGTTGTTATGGACAGAACGGAACAGATCTTGATAATAGTGTCACAGAATTTGCTCCACTCACACCCAATTCGACGACTGTGGTACCGCGAAATGCTAATATTGCCCCGATCGCCCCTACGCGATTCTGTTAAACAAACAAAATGTCGTGCATCGAGACGGGACTGGAAAAATGGGGAATCGACGAGATGCATTCGAGTCGTTCGGGAAAATGGATCTAGAGATACTAGAAAATACCGGGAATATTCGTTTGGTCTATAAAAGAAGAATAAACGGCCGCGTTAGTTAGTCTTGTATTACAGTCTGAATTGAAGTGTTTAGTTGGAGAGATCAAAGTGATTTAGATAGTGATTAATTAAATAAGTGTTTAGTTGAGTTGTAATTAGTGTTCAGTAGTGTACTGAGTAGTTAATAAAGATAAGTTATTAATTAACGGATTGTTTTTCTGGCAGTAAGAAAAAGACGGATTAAGAAATCCGTGACAATAGGTTGTTGACACTTGTTCATAAAACCTGTTCTTCTCAATGAAGGATGGCAACTGGTGACGTGTGTTGATGGAAAATTATTAAATGAAAAAGTGTCTTTATTTATGAGACAAGTGAAACCTTGTTGGTAAGCAACACATCAATATGTACTAGGGACGTAGGAACTTGGAACGTGACACTGGATACACCGTATGTTCATTTCCGTTCTGTCATGCGGAGAACTGCGCGAGACGCAGAATGCATGTATGATAAACAGATGCCAGAAAACAATGAGAACAGGTGAACAGGGTTGCAAGCAGAGCAGTTACAACAGGTTCAACAAAATTCTGTTCTGCAACAAATCTACTCCGACATGTATTGCCAACAACGAGTGCGATTTGCGATATCTGCAAAAGCTGAGTATCAACAGCATTCAATTTACATTTGAAAAACCTATAGCAAACAGCTAAGGTTAGCTGTCAGCAGCGCCATGCGCCACCAGACATATACCGGCTTCAAGCTTGTTAGCTCTCATCAGTATGCCATAGGTGAGACAACCGACGACCAACCCTGACTGTTCATATAATAACTGATAACTGCAGTAGAAATCTAGTTTTCCTAGGAACTGTAGGTATATGCCGTTAGAGACATGAAACATGTTAAAAAACATTCCCTTGTTTATACAGTAAATAATGGGCGCGTTCAGCCATGCACAGCGGCTGAGTTGCTTTGCCTATCACAGATTACTGAACGAATTGCTTAATTACATCATGTAAGCAAATGCTTAGTATGCAACTCATCATACTCAGTAAGTTGCTTACGATTAACCAAAGCACATAATTGAAATGTTCGAATGCCAGAATTTATTCATAGACACATTTTTCACCACAGAAGAAACAAATGAAGTAATTATTTATTAAAGGTGGCATATACCGGCCTTCATCGCCTTGCCTATAGCATTTAAATTAATAATATTCCCAATAGTCACCCTAAAAAACATACCTAATTTAATTCCATCATTTATTGACAGTAGGTTTTAATTTAGGAATTCAGAATTCTGAGGTGAGGTTACGGGATTTTTAAATTTTTTTAAGTAATGTTGTATGACATTTGTCAATAGTAATCGGAAAATAGCGTTCAGTAACTACTCTGTGTGCTAAGTATAAGCAAAGTCATCACGATTTTATTCAGCGCTCATCAAAAATGCCCGGCTGTACGTACCCAATGTATCATTTCAAAAATTATCTGTGTTTATTTTATATGTATATCCACCAATAAAATATGTGAAAAACAGAGGACCATTTGCTTCAAAAATAAAGAAATGAGTTTAAGAAGCAATATTGTATGTGTTACACACAATACTCGAATTCGGACAATGTCCGAAAAAAGTATGCAAAACTAGTTCTGAGCCCAGAAAAATTCCCATACCCGAAGTTATACATTTAAATGGTTACTGCATATTACAAAACATGGAGAACTAGTTTTGGGCATTACAAATTGTTCTAAACTAGTTTTGTGCATTTTGAAATTACCAGAATTAGTTCTATTCATTTTCTTATAGTTACATTAATTAAAAGTAGGATTATACAATTTTTGTTATTATATTTTCTGAACTCAAAACTAGTTTTGCATACTTTTTCGAGTATTGTGTGTATCATAACCTTCAGAAAATGAAGGAAACTAGTTTTGGTCATTTAAAAATGCACAAAACTAGTTTTGACCAATTTATAATGCCCAGCACTAGTTCTACTATTTTACAATAGTCAAAAGTCGTTTAAATGCAAAATTTCGGGTATGGGAATTTTTCTGGGATCAGAACTAGTTTTGCATACTTTTTTCGGACATTGTCCGAATTCGAGTATTGTGTGTAACATATGTACCAAGCGAATTTAATCTAAATCGAATTACTTTCGCTCAGGAAAATTACTTGAACCATGACAGCATGTATTTTTGTTACATAGGTATAGGCAACACTTAATTTCATCATGTATTAAAAATTGGGTATACTTTGATTTCTGTATCAGTAATCTTGAATATATTTTAAAATCACTGGTAGAAAATATATTTTTTTGCAATTCTTGTAGGCCTGCTTGTAACTTAATAAGATTTTGAACAATGACTAATAACATGTTTTAAGAACACTCTGGAACTGTAATGATACAGATGAAAAATTATATTTCAAAAATTTCAATTAAGTATAATACTTTTTTACAGAAATATATTCTATTACCTAAAACAATACAGGGAAAGTTGGAAAGTAATGATCGTGTTGACTAAATAATTATTTCTGAAACGCATAATAATATAATATAATTTTATTTAACAGGTTCATTGTGACTCTTTTTTATTAAATATAGGAGTTTGGTGAAAGAAATGTTTAAATTGTGTTTAAAATTGGTATACATGAGTGAAGAGAAAACGAGTTCTTTATTATTATTTGTTAATGCTGCTGTTATTTTTTATTCATAATTAAGCAATAAAGTTTTGATTGACTAAATATGTAAATATAGTTTTGCAAAATTCAAATCATTATGCCTTGCGTTTTAAAATAAGTAGTTGAACTTTGCCGTTGAGATTAAAAGTTAGTATAATAAATTGTAGCAGCAGCTGCCTTTATTTATTTATCTGATGTTTATTGGTGTCGAAATACTACAAGTAACAATAAACAAATTATTGCCAGAAATAATAATTACCCAATGATAATTCCAGTCTCCGTTAATAAGAGCTGGAGCAAAACTTCTTGCTGGATTCATATGCGCGCCCGTGTATGGCCCCTGTAAAATGTGATCCAGTTAATAAATATTGTAAACTAAATGTGATAAAAATAAAGGAAAATATCAACAGGTTATTAAAAATATGTTTTCAATAAATTTGATCATTCTCTTATATTTTTTTATTTTTTTGTAAAAGACGATGATATTAAAATGTGTCTGACTCTTGTTAAAAATTACAATTAATTGTTATGATTGTTATTTTTTTTTTTTTGAGAGGCTAATAGAATTTGTATATTCGACTCCTGTTGAAACTGAGAAAGATTTATGGAACCGCATCAATAATAAATGAATCATTATAGAAAATGACACTCAATTATTGAATAGAGTACACTTTAACTTTCGGCGAAGGGGTCATTTATGTGTAAGAGGAAATGGGAGCCGTTTTGAACAGCATCTTCAGTGTTAATTTTTTGCTATTACTTAATTAGTTTCATAGAAATAGCACTGTTTGTTAAATTTTGCGTTGAACGAAATGAATAAATAATTTAATAACACGACAACGTTTTATTTCTTGTTGTTTGAAAAAAATCTTCTAAATCTGAATAGCGACAGATTTAATCATGGCCTACTATTATCAAAGTTGTTCCAAAAATTCCTGGTCTAGAGTACCTTGGCACCAGTTTTATTTACTGCATGCATATCTAAGTTAAGTCCTGCATGCAAAGGCCCACTTTTGCAACCTAGATTTAAACTTGAACTGAAGTTTAACTTGCAGAATTAACATAACATTCCATTTTTTATCTGTCAAATCCAAAAGTTAAACTTCAGTTCTGGTTTAAACATAATTTACCCGCAATTATAAAACCACATAATTTTGTCCGGTTTAATCAGTTTTGACCCCTATCACAAAATCGCAATTTTATTGAAAATTGACAAAAATAAAAAAATTGTAAAATTGAATTTTCTATTAAACTGGTAGACTTAATTGTAAATTGAGTTAGGAAGTTAAAAAATTAAAAAAAAATTGAAGGGTGGCCTACCCCTAAACCTCTCCTTCTTAAGATGCCGGTTACATTAAGTTCCTACTAGCTAAAGACGTCAATAAAATACAAATATTTTAAAAAATTGGTTGTTCTGTATTGAGGCCAATATCTCCGCAACCGTGAGTCATCCTGTATATAAAATACAATTAATAAAACTTCAACATTCTATATATTACTCGTAAAGTTTCCTAAAAGAATTTACAATAGAACATCAGTACCTAAATAAAGAGAAGTTAATGGACTGGATATAGTATGAAACTTGGAAATTTCTATACTTATTTATGTGATAATGTAGGTGACACTGATATTTCGATCAATACTCCTAGGATATTAAAATTCTATTTGCACACGATTTATGGCTTTGTTATAATATTTCATGTTGTCAATTTTTAAAAAAATATACGTAATATAGTAATGAATACTTATTTATTCGTAGTGTATGTGTATGACATGTGACAAAATAATTTATGTTGTAAACATATTCCTAATATTTGTATAGTACGTACTGAAATATTACTATAAATACTTACTCCTACCATAGCCAAACCGGCAATAGTTAGTCCAAGGCGGATGGGAGTAGAATCATTTTTTTCGCTGTTCCTGCTGTCCCATATGGAACAGCAAACCCAAACCAAAATTAAAGATAAGAGGAACTCTACCACTAGAGCTTGCAAAGGTGATAAGGTTCCATGAAAGTTTGGTGAACACAGTCCAACTGATTCATTAAGTTTGGGTTTTAATATATCTGCTGGGGTAACAGCCTAAAAAATTTAAAATTAATAATATAGTAATATACAAAGTGTTCTATTATAAACATTTTTTACGACACTACATAAAATACTTTAGGCATGCTGCACAAATTTGATAAAATTTCAGGTTATCGTTGTAAATCGTATGACTATAGATTTTATTTTTTTTAATTTTCGTGTTACATTCATTCACCAGTGTTTACACACGTTACACGAGAGAAAATTCTATAAAAAACAGAGTAGTAGGTACAGTTTAAAATAAACAATGATGTAGCATAAAGTCAATTAATAATACAAAATTGATACAAATTAATAAACTACACGCTATGAAGACAATGATAAAACCATATAAAAGTTAAACAAACATTAATAAAAAATTAAACAAAAAATACAATCAATAAAATGATCCAAACAGAACATTTATAATATCAAAATGTCACTTGTCGAAATCATTAAAATTTGCATTCAAATAGGAAGCATGACCCTAAAAGAGAATAGCATATGAAATAATTGAATGTATTAAACAGTGATACGCAGTTTTTAATGTAGATAGAGACACTTGATGAACCAAGCTTATAAGTAAATAAAGATATTTAGATATTCTGTTGCAAAGATAAGTAGTATGTTCAAAGTATGTCATTCAAGTCAACAGGATCAAAATAATTGTTATCGTTCGGGCTTTCAAGATTAACATATCGTTCATTTATAAATAAAGATCATTGTTTCTGTCTTATAAATTTTAATGATTTCATAGTAATAAATTTATGGTAAATTTGCCAAAAACAGTGTCTCAGGCATAATATTAAGTAAAGTAGATAAATTAGAATTAGATATAGATACACTGGTATCAGCTGCAAACAGAATACTCAAAATATCAGTTTAAAAAGTATTAGGATTATGTCGTGAATGTAAATAAGAAACAAGGACCCAGGACCGAACCTTGTGGGACTCCATGTTTTATTTCTAATATAGGGGATTTAGTGGAATTATAAACAGCATATTGAAATCTATTAATTAAGTAACTAGACAGTAAATAAATACTATTAGTAGAGAAACCATAGTAGTTAGCATAATTTTTTAAATAAAATTTTATGAGAGACACAATCGAACATTCTACTCAAGTCCAGAAACTTTAAGATTACCTTTTTTTTTCTCCTCAAATCCACTATTTATATACGAAACTAATCTATCAATTGATAACACTGTTGATAAATTACTGCGAAATCCAAACTGTTGTGAGCTAAATAATTGAAAAGTTTCCATATAGTTTGTAATTTGAAGTCTAATACTCCTTCATAAACTTTAACAACTTGAGGTATGGCTGACATTGGACGGTAGTTAGACGGATCACTGACATTATTTTTTTTATAAATTAGTACAACTTTAGATATTTGTAAACAATTTGTAAAAATATTATTTGTTGATACCATTAATTGAGTCAACGGTAATAAAATAGGATTCATGACAATTTTTAGAATATTCATACTAATCATAAACATCCACACAACTTTTATTTTCAAGATTCAAATTTATATGAGGTGCCGTGAAATTACAGTAAAAATAGAAGCATGTGAAATCTGGCAATACAACAGGTAATTTGCTCAACAATTCATCAGCAGCATTAATTAAGAATTTATTAAATTCATCAGACGTAATATTAGAAATTTGAGCAGTATTTCTTTTGGAAAGGTTAATTATATCCCACATTGCTTTTTGAGAGTTGTTATGGTTATTGCATCTTAAAATTATTGTAAATGATTTTCTGATTATTTGTTGGCTGACTTTTATAAGCATCAAATAAGAAATTTAGTAGTTGACGCATACGACGGAGCTTATCGCTGAACCAAATAACATTCGATTTGCCAGATTTATTATTTTTGTTTTTAGAGGTAAAACCTGGTTAATAGCGTCCAAATTACTTTCACGAATAGCTCAAAACGAACATTGAGATGTAGATTCACATCATTTATAAAACTTCAATCTACCTTTTCCAGAAAGTTATTTAGTTCAATGACGTTATGAGATGGCAAAGAACGATAAGTTATAATCTGGGTTTATTAACTAAATTTAAGGTTGCTTCTAATATAATACCACCATGATCAGAAAGTCTAGTATTTATTAAACAGTACTTATGCTAGGCAAATCTAAATTAGTAAAGATATTATCGAGTCCATTATTGTTTCTAGTTGGTCCATTAACAGTCATAAAGTATCCATAGGAAGCAAATGCATTAGTTACTCGCAGAGTGTGCATATCGTTAGGTTTGAGAAATTGAATATTGAAGTCACCAGATATGAAAGTAAGTTTATTTAATCATGTATATTAAAGTCATGTTCAACTTCTCCACAACAACTCAAAATCGCCTTGAGGTGGTCTATATATTGTCATGAGTTGAAAATGTTCAAAATCCACTGCATACATCTCGTAGTGATTCTGCACAGATATATTTTTTTACAAATTCTAAATTTCTACAATTAATATAATCCTTAAAGACGTATATAGCTACACCACCATACGGATCATTTCTACCGAAATCAGAAACCAGAACTCATCAATATTCATTTAAAAAAGAAATTTTATACTGTCAAAATTACCTCCAAATAAAGAACTTTGCTTCTTATACTCTGTATATTTATGTGGAATAATCTAAAATTACAATTCAAATTAGGACTATAATAACTGATAGATTGGTTAACGACATCTTCACTGGCAATTAAATTTCTAAAAAAGTATCACTGTTTTTTTTTGTTCGCTTTGGTGGTCTCTATTAAGCCGAGGACACATCGTTCTGATGCCACGCCACGCCATGCCACGTGATGTGGTGTGGTATATACTCTGTGTGCACACTGTTACCACACCATGCGATCCCACGTTACGTTACATTCGGCAATTCCATCATTTAAGGAATATTTCATGTCAGAAGAAGGTCAAACTCAAATTATGAGTCGAGGATGAATACATTTAAGTACCCTAATCCATTTAGCTAGAGTCGTTAAAATGTATGTTATGTTTCATTAACAATGTGCTGTGAGAAACATTTCCTGTGTAATTTGTTCCTAAGCTTCTCCTCTCATAATTTGTTCTCTATAGCGCTTACGTTTTATACTATAGAGACATTCATGCTCGCAAATCTTTAAAATAACAAAATTTCGTCAATATTTTCATTTTATGCATGTGACATCATATTCACGCGCACACTGCTACCACACAACACGACGTTACACCACCCGACGTTATGAAAATCTAACTCTCTAATCTAACAAGAGGGGATTTGTGACACGTCGGATGGCATGACGTAGTGTGGCGTGGTGTAGCGTCAAAGCAGTGTGCACACAATATATAGTAGTAGTAGCAAGTGCGGGCGGCCTTAGCCTGGCAATTAGACCATACGTGGGCCCTTTTTGCCTACCCTGGCATCCCATCACCCCTCCACTATTCGCCCTCGGTCTTCCTCGAACCTACCCGATGCCCTAATGAACGCCAGGATCCTGGTCCATGGTAGGCCCCTCATCTCTTCCCTTTGCAGCTCCTCGATGCCAAAGATCCTATATCTTAGTCTTCCAAGAGCCGCACAATATCCTAGAAAATGGATAGGGGTCTCCTCCCCCTCTCCGCATTCCAGACATAAGGGACTATCCTCTATGCCTATCAAATTCAAATGCCTTCTGAGTCTGCAGTGGCCTGTCAGGACCCCCACCATTTGGTTCAGGGACCCTCGACTAAGGCTCAGCAGCCACTTCGTCCTAGATTTATTAGGTTCATTGAAGAAGTCGTGGGCCTGTCTACATCCCCTGTTCCTTCTCCAATTCCGTCCTAGCGTTTGATAGGCCCATTTATCAAGGGAACTATTCATACTACCTCGCGTAATTTCCAAAAAGGGTTCGGGTCCCTGGCACGGTGCCCCAGATCCAAGACGAGCTAGCAAGTCAGCCGTCTCATTACCGGGGATTCCCTTGTGGCCAGGAACCCAGACCAACTCCACCTCCCTTTGTCTGGCCAGGGACTCCAGGGCATCTCCACACTCTTGAACAAGACTAGATCTAGTCACCGGAGAGCTAAGAGCCCTGAGTGCAGCCTGGCTATCAGAACAGATGAAGATTTTCTCCTCCACACAATTCCTTACTTCTTCCTTGCCTGCTACCATCAAGATAGCAAAAACCTCCGCCTGGAAAACCGTGGAGTGCGTGCCCAGCGAAAAGCTCTGCCGGATGTCCAGGTTTTCCAGATAAATTCCTGCCCTAGAAAACTCATCCCCTGCCCGGGATCCATCTGTATAGCATATCAGAGATCCCGGGGGAAACATGTTTTCTGCCCTCTCCCACTGCTCTCTCGAAGGGAAAACAGTGGTATACCTCCTTCCCAACCTTAGTTTATCCTTTGCTTCAATAACCCTCAGAGCGGATACTGGAATTTCATTCTCCGCCCTTAAGGCTATAGCAGCGTGACCCTCCACACGACCTTCTGCCTTCCAGAAGCCTGCATCCCTTGTTCTTAGGTAGATCGCCATCGCCTCCCTTACAATCCATGTTGGGAGGGTGGCAACCCCAGCAAAACTTCCAGGGCGGCAGTTGGAGTTGTCCTCATCGCTCCTGTAATACTTAAGCAAGCCAGCCTTTGGATCCTCGACAATACCTTGGCCACAGTCACCCGGCTCACACTCGGCCACACAATATATAAAAATACATAACAATACACGGTGTCAAATCCTTCTGACGTTGTATCACATGGCGTGACGTGGAATCAGCAATGTGCTCCCGGCTTTAGTATCTAGCTCCTTGTGCTGCTTAAATCTAAACCGTTGAAATATCACATTTTTCAGCCAGAACGTATGCTCGTACACACGATCTTTCAGATCATACTTTATTCCAATTTGGAAACATTTTTTATTTGGTCGAGTTTTCTCTATTCTAGTTACTAAATGCTTTATTACGACATCATCCTGATTAGATATATTAATATCTTTTATTATATAGCTTTTAACTATTTCTTCATTCACTTTATCAGGAATTTTCGATATGAATAGCCAAACTTTTTTTATTACTATCATCTCTTCCAGTAAATTCGTCACTCGATTCAATTTTTTCCGTACTTACGTAAATATTTTTTTTAGGTATCTAGATAATTTAAGCGATGGTTCAGGAGTTGTAGGTTTACTGTTGACGAATACTTGAGCCCAAGATGGATTGGTTCCACGAGTCGATCTTAAAGTGTTTCCGGTATCCCTATATGTTACTATTAAATTTGAAGACTTGTTTTGAGTATAGTCAACTGGAGGGTAAACAAAATGTGACTCATTGCTAGATGCATCTAATCCAGGTGTTGACAAAAAGTTATTTGTAGCATTCTTTGTATTCGATGAATTTATAGAGCTTTTTGCTTTCTCGCAACCACTGGGCAAGTAATTTAAGAATATTATTTTCATCTGGCACAGATTTCAAAAGAAGCGATATTGTATTTGAATCAATACAGGAATTATCGTTGGGTAGATTCAGGTATGTTGCAAATTGGACAATACAATCGTTTGCCATTAGCTTCATTTTTAACTTTATTTAATTCTTGAATTTTTTCAATTGAAAGGTTTGCACAATCTCTATGAAACCAATTTACACTATTCACACTGAACTTTGTAAAAACATTTTTGTATAGATTTAAGGCACTTGAAACTATTACAAATCACGCCCGGCATCGCGGGCGGTTTGTATATCAAAGATCTGTAAAGGAACTTATATTTTTCTAAACAGAGATCGTAGTTGGTGGTGATCAAAAAAGATAAATATAAATATATATATTTTCTATGGCTACAGTTTTTTAGGTTAAGAATGAAGTTCTTTTGATTGGCTTTATAACGTTAGGTAAAACAATAAATGTAGCTAGTTATCGTTAGACTCTTCGAGCATTGAGTGGCCCAAAATAAACGTCTAGAATTCTTCACTAAGGCAATATGTTCTAGTTAGAGCCTGTGGGTTATTATTAAACAATTAAATATAGAGCTAAATTAGATGTTACAAAATAAAAAAGTACAATCAAATGTTTAACATAACAAAAATCATGCAAGTTATTAATATTTTGTCAGAATCAGAAGCATATTTTCTATATTATTGAATACATTTCGTAATATATTATTACGAATTGTTACAATAAAACAAAAATATTAACACTTACCTTAATTAACCCAAATCCAGCTAGCCCACCTAACATTTGTCCCACGATAAATATAGGTACTTGTATCAATGGAATATTTCCAATTGTAGCAGCAGCAACTGTTACTATAGGATTTATATGACATCCCGAAATGTGACCAAAAACCTAAATAAATTTACGCTGCACATTAATCATTGAAAAAACGATTAATGGAAAGAGATGTTTTATTTTAATTTAATAGTTTTTAACATGCATGCCTATTTTTATGCAGGGTGATTCAGTCATATTGTCATTAATTTTAATCACGTAATTGGAAGGCCTAAAAAGAATGAAAAAAAAAAAATGTTTACTCGACCTTTCAAAAGATAAACACATCACCCTATAACAATCGGTAACACGGCTCTCCTGGTACGTTATGAATGTTCTGATGACGCATACGAGTATTGAAGCTAATAAAAGTCCAGCAGCGTTGCTAGGCCACTTGCATTTTTATGGTGTTTATTAAGCGTTTTATCAAGTTCTGACGTAAAATTCATTCATCATATCAAAAGTTCCGGAAAATTGTATACAGAAAATGATTTTAGATAAAACATACCTATTTTGTGTTACTTTTTCGTTATGTTCTTGAAAGCAGAATCAAGTTGAGCTTGTACGTTGATATTCCTAAATAATGCAAATCGCATTTAATTATGAATATGAATCAGAATCAAGTCTATTACTCATGAACAAAAGGTACCGAATAACACAGACGCACACGGAAAACACATATGCACATGTCTATTAAAATGTCTTAATTTTTTTCACGAATATCGTGGTCTTTCACTATTTCATTTTATCCAACTTGCATTTTTATTTAGGCAAATAGCAAATTTTATTAATAATTATAAACTACACCGCCGACTCAAACACATGAAATTCAGCAACCTCTACCATGCGAAATCCTGAAAATGATTAATGTGGAATGTGGATGAAGAAGAGAGAGAAGTCAGCCGTCCACGGCGGGCACGCCTGCATAGAACCCGAACGATGTACGACCACAGAAATCATAAAATATATAGAACGCCAAAGAGATATCGAAAATAGTCAACCTATGGAGAAAACGCGAGTCTGGTAATATTGCAGTAACTTAGCTTTCATGAGTTGGTTTCACTACCGAGGCAGCTTCACACTAATAGGCGGGAATTTCAAAATATGAAAATTTTACGTCCAATTTGTGATTTCTATGGTCCTTCCGTTTTGAATTCAATTGTATGCCTGACTTAAAATGCAGTGTAACCAACTGCTTCCATTAAGTTTTCCCTAGATGGCTGATTTCTAAGCCCCTCCATAGTCTGACTATTTTTGAGTGCCTAATGTAAAGGCTTCTGGCGTTCTATATATTTTATGATTTCTATGTGTACGACTTATTCTGCCGGTAAGGTATTAAACGGGAATTTGAACTACCTCCGTTTTAACTGTGCCGAGTGTGGTCATTACAAGCTATCTGATGTCGGCACTGATTGCTGCTGTTGGCATTGTTTATAAAATTCTCATAATTTCCTATTGATTACACCGGGTGTTTATAAAAAATGTAAATTTGATTATTGTTTGTTTCTGTTATTATTTAGCGCTTCTGCCAAAATACGGTAGGTCAAGACTCGGATTGCGGGATAGTTGATCACTGAATAGGTATATCTCGGATTGTTTTTTGTTGACAGCACGAGGTTTTTTTTTTATTACTGTCTGTATTTAAGAGGGCTCTTTAGGTATCTTAAAACTAGTTTCAGAATAACTCCAGTAATAATGATCCGATTTTGATGCAGCTTGCACCAGTTTTTATAGAAAAAAATCTAGTTTCTTGGATGCCCTAAATCATATTTTTTGACACGAGTAAACTAAGATCTAAAACGCAAAGGAAAAAAAAAATAAAAGGGCATTCTAGAAGCGGCGAATTATTTTACTAATTTATACATACTTTGTTTTTGAAAATAATTTATAATAACTTTGTAAATTTGGAACTAAAAAAGTGCATGTTAAGTTAAAGGCTGCTAAAGCAGCCGCTTACGTTTAAATAATATCAGGCGATGAAATACAAGACAGACAAAGACAGAAAATGTAAGGGAAGTCGGCGGTTGCAATGCGCTTAGTGGAACGGTCGAGTTGACTTGTATCTAGCATTGCCCCTTAAATACAAACAACGTTTCATCGTCTCTTAATAATTTAACTTAGCGAGTATTGGATTTTATTCCACTATTTATGTAAAGTAATGTGAATGGTTTATTTTGATCCGTTGGTGTTTTGTAATTTCAATATTAAATATTTTTATGTTGAAACTTAATATCCCAGACAGCACACTTTGTCTTAAAGACGTCGTTTTTAAGTCCGCATTATGTCTCAACGCCTAAAGACTTAAAAAGACATCTGCAAGATGTCATTTTTAAGATATCTTATGAATAATTTCTATCAACATCTTTAAGACATATTTCTAATGCCTTTAATGTAAACCTAATTTTCTTCTATAATTCGTATGTTCGGAGGGCGTCCGACAGCCCACTAAACAAGAGACCTTACATAACATTTTAAAGTTGCATTCATTTTAAATATGTAGTTTTACACTGTAAAGTAACTGCAGGCTTGCTAGAATATTTCATATGAATGTTTTAACTAGATAGTTAGTTATAAGTGAACCGCAAAAAGTTTCTGTGACGTTACATTAGTACTTGCTGCAAGTTATAACATAATTTACAAAGAAAAGTTGCGATGCAACGAAATTATCAAGATGTCGAAACTTTATATGTATATTAATAGGCGACAGGTGACGCCACTTATATATTACTGATACTGTGTAACCGAATTTTGGTAGGATATCTACAAGATTTGTGCCCAGTGTTGCCAGTGCTGGTACCATTGTACCAGATTTGGTACATTTCAATGTGAAAAGTACATCTGTACAACTATAACAAAATTTGGTACAAAACCAGTATTCTTGGCAAAGCAAAAAACCTTTTGAGTTTGTGAGTATGAAACCGGCTTTCTTACTGCTGTCCTACTAACTCTGTGGTCAGTGGACTCGTATGTTTCGAAGAATTGAAGTATGTAACTCATTCTTTACATATCATCTATGATGGTTCACGGCACCATTTGAATCAATGATCGTAGTTAGGGATCTATGATCAATCCATAGACACTAATCACTGAAATGTAGGATATGGTACGTATGTAATGCGTTTAGTCCATTGCGCATCCAAATAAACGTACCAAACCTAGAAGCAGACAAAAGGAGGCACATGAAACTCAGCAAATAAATACTTCATTGGTTATGTATGTGGGTTCGAGAGAGACAACCATCTGCACGTACGTTATTTTGTTTGTAAACACATCATTGGCGTACAGTGTGGTTTCTTCTTTTATCTTGTATCTCGTTAGTGTTATTCTTTGGGTATTTTTGTGGGTGTTATTGTTGGAACATGTTATGTTTTATAAGGGACTGTAAAATTAACCAGCATATAGCACGAAATAATTCTTCATATCCAGAATTCAATTTCATTTCAATTCACAATCAGCTAAGCCCCTACTGCTCCGCCATTGCTAGAGGCACAAAGCAAAATATGGCGCTTATCATGAATAATCCATTCGCGCAGTCTTTAGCTTTCCAGTAAAATATAAAATTACATTTCAGTGACAGTAATATATCTATGCATCTATCCCTTTTTCTGTTTTGTGATGTAAATCACGTAACAATAGACAAGATTACAAAAGAGTATTCTCTTGTATATGCGTGTAACCTAAAAACTGAAATTTGCTGCTTTATTTATTATTCTTTTAGCACAAAAATGCAGAAGTAAGTAAATGTTAAAGAGTTACCAATGATATGATTCGTAATTTGGCAATAAAATCTGGTACAATTGTGAAATGGTACAACATTTTCTTTGGCGCTGGCAACACTGTTTGGGCCCTGTCAATTGCACGGGCAAGGGAATAATAGATCCCTACAGAGGAAAACCTCGTTGAAGGAATTTATCCTGGGAGGTGTGGAGAAAACTACCATTTATTTCGCAATTTTGTGTTTCGCAAAATAACAGGTCGAAGTATTTCTAGTAGTTTGAAACCACCAATCTCTGACTGTGAACTGTGAAGACAGACGTATTTTAAACTATTTAATTTAAAACAAATGACAATATTTATTGGTAATTTCTTAATTATCTTTGTAGGCAAGGCAAAGTGGTATGTACAAGGCAAGCACATTTCAACTACTGTGAAATTGCTAAGAAAAGTTATAGCAAATCAAAATAAATAGGTGTATCAGAAAACAGAATTTTATTTTAATTTATAACCCTCTTCCAATATGTCTTAAATATGTCTTAATAGAAGATATCTTAAAAATGCAGTGGAAAAGATGTCTTAAAGATAGTGAGTTTTGTAACATTGTACGTCTTAAAGACGTCTTTAAAATGAACTAATGGCGACAATGGACGTCCATAAGATGTCTGACACATCTTGATCGGACATCTTTCCGACATCTTTGAGACGTCTCCGTGCTGTCTGGAATGTTAATTGCATACTTTAAAAAAATAATTTATAGCATTAATTACACTATAGGAAAATATTTAAATTTGGCAACGTCGCGCTAGCCTGACACCGACTTGAATTGCCGCCAGCGGTTAGTGACAGTCTAAAAATGGGGTTTAAATAATGATATGAAAAATTTTCTCCGTCGTAAATAGGCATTTAATTTTTTTTAAAATCAAGTATTCGTATTATACTTTTTTCCCTATCTTCTCTTAAAAATAATGATATTATGACTGAATCACCCTGTATACAGGGTGGTCCGTAAGTAATGGCGCATGGAGACATACTACATTTTTCATTTTAAAATATTACAATTTAAGCCAACTTGTCTTAATAAAATGTTGATAAAAAAGATGTCAAAGTTGGAAATTAAAAAGTGATTCTTTTGTAATAAATGTAAGCGTAACTTTTTTTAATCTAATGTTATCACGTTTTTCATTATAAAATATTAAATCTACATTGTTTTTTAAAAAGGTATACCTGTCATTAGTTTTAGAAATTGACATTTTCGAGGTAATAGCTATCCAACAGCCAGTTGCATAGTTTCTTGTATAATATTTTAAAGTAGTAGGCATCAATTGCCCCTTGTCGTGTCCTTTACAAAATATGTCAAAGTAGACAACATATTATGATTTCTCATATCCAAAAACATATATTTCCATCAAATTTTGAAGTTGATACATTCAAAGACAGTGGAATTAATACAAAAAATTTGATAAAGTTAATAAGTATTTCTAAATGTAAGGTATTTATTCAGTTTTGATTAAAATCAATTACTTTACAAAATTAAAAAATTCTGAGACACAATAATTTTTCATATATAGATATGAGAGATCACGTGCTGGGCAATGAGAATATTAGGGAGGATTTCGAAGTAGATTACCTACTACCTGATTAAGGATGATTATCTGTAGCTGCAAGAATCAGTATGATGTCCATTTTAAAAACGTTGCATGTTGAAAAATACTATCCGTGCCATTTTACACTCAGTGCAAATTTTATTGCTTGTCGATCTACCTTCGACATATCAAATTTGCAAGAGAATTTTGGCGCCTACTATGTTAAAATGTTGTACAATAAACTAACTACGCAGCTGATTGTTGAAAAGTTATTTTCCCGAAAATGGCCAATTTCCGAGATAGATTAATGTGAAAAATCTCCATGAACCTTTACTTACGGACCACTCTGTATATGTTTTAGTAAATTATGTTCAGTACTAAAAAAATGAGAGTAAAATTACCTGTACAGATATCATTATAGCTAAACCAAAAGTAAGAGAAACTTGTTCTGAAGATACCGGAATTGTCATCATTCCATTTACACATCCGAGGCATCCCAAAAACACTAAAATAGCGGTGCCAAAAATTTCACTTAAACATAACACGGCTCTCTCTACTGTACTCATGTTGTCATCCACTTGGTAACCTTTTCCTAAAATACAGAGTAATTTATTTGGGCTAAAATATTTCAACGCGAAGAATGCTTGCCTTATATAAACCCAAAAATGCTTTATCGAATTATTTCGGGAATAAATGTTTACCTATTGTATCGTTATACATGCTTTGCATCATTAGCAAAACTAAAACAACTAAATTAATTAAAAAAATTATCGCTATATTGATTTCAAATACTGTAAAAGCGGCAAGTGTGTGATACAAGGATATCTGATTAAAAAATATACAGTGTGGAAGAAAGGTATGGAATAAATTCATTATTTCTAAAACTATGAAGTTTCATGAAATTTCCTCGGACAGGTCGATTTTGCTTTTTAAAAATACTCTTTTTTGTATACCAACGCATTTCCGACGTTCATTTGTTTTCGCGTGATGACGTCATCGGATATTTTTTTAAATAGAACCCCTATATTTTTTTATCGGATTCTTGTAGAGCTTAACTTGCTGAATTCGAAAATGTATAATTTCAACACTTTATTTCTTGAACTTTAGCAATAGTGCAGCTATTGAAAACTGTTATCGTTTCAGGTAAAGTGTCTTTTCTACTGAAAACACAGCAAAATTTTACTTGAAAAAGTTGTTCAAAACGGTAAATTATGGAGACATGCACAATTTTAAAAAGATCGGCCTGCTTTGATAAAATCTTTGTGCTTTGTTGAAAATGGTTTCAAAATCAAACCAAAAGATTAGATAGATTTCCAGATTATTATTATAATAACACAATAATTGGTTATTTAAAGGGCATATAATGTTCTAACATGAAACATGAACTGCTAAGAAGCATATAAACAAGAAGTTTTGATGAAATGCAACGAAGATCTCATTAAAAAGAAAAACAATGAACGATAAAACCTGACAAAAATTGCCCAATTGATCGTGACATAAACGATATTTTAGATATGATAAAAATGTAGCATAAAAACATTTCAAAGAAATTACATTTCCTTTAAACATACAATTATATACACGGAAAAAACATTGTCACGAAAATTCATACAACTATATTATAGCTCATATAACTCCAAATACAAATTGTGCCAGAATTGTGCTAGAATATACTATGTACCATTCTAGTAATCTCCTAGCAAGGTCAGACATAATAATAATAATAATAATGAAATGCCTTTATTCAAAATTATTGTACCTACATCCTCACTATTAATTGATGGCGAAGTCTAGCATTTAGCTACTCCACTTAACCTAAATTATATTAATATTATAAACACAAAGCATAAAATAAATTAATAACACAGCAAGATTTATAAATTAATGATGTAAAATTTAAAACATTAATAATAATTATTAATGTTTTAAATTACGTAAACATGGAAAATATACGGTATTGCAGTAACTCAAAATTGACATCACCAAACTTTCACAAAGTTTTTTACGCAGTAGCTTATACTATGGTAAAGAAACTTCAAAGCAAAGTAGCACTTCTTTGTCAATAATGAAATATGTTCTCTAAATCTCAACTTTTCGTCAAAAAGAATACCCAAGTTTTTAACGCTACTTACATGTTCTAGAATTTGGTTATCAATCTTCAAATTTAAATAGTTAACAACAAATTGTCTCTTTTTTCCGAACAAAAAATCATTACAGCACACTTATTGGGATTCAGTTTGAAATTATTTTTACTTGCATAATTTGACAAAGACAAATCTACATTAATGTTTTGTTCTGCAGTTTGAACCTCATTGGGATGAAACAATAAAATAATTGTGTATCATCGGCATATGCTACAGGAGTTGTAAATTGTGTGCAATTAGAGATATCACTAGTATAAATTAGAAATAGAAGGGGGCCTAAAACAGACCCTTGTGGTACCCCGAAGTAATTCTGCTGAAATTAGAGGACTGGCCGTCTATTGTGTCTATTGTTATAACTTGATATTGATTGCTTACGTATGAACTTAAGAATTTTATAGCTGTAGCATTAAATCAATAATATTTTAATTTTGAACAAAGCATGGCATGATCCAAAGTATCAAAAGCTTTGAAGTCCAATAGGATCAGTGCATTCGCTTGGCCACTATCCAATGATTTCAGAATGTTATCAGTCGAAAGTAAAAGAACTATAGATTTATTCATTTATTACTTTTTCTAGTATTTTGGACAAAATGGGAATAATATTAATAGGCCGTAAATCTGAATAAGACTGTGGACCTTTGTTTTCTGTAAAGGTTTAACTAACGTTACTTTCCATTTTCAGGGAAATATCCCGTTTCCAGGCAGCAATTGATAATATGCGTAATATGTTTATAAATAGAAGGCAGACATAATTGTATCATCTTAGCACATATACCGTCACTGCCGTAAGCATTAGAATTTAGGTTCAGAATTATAGATTTTATAACATCAAAGGAGTTTAATCTAAACTTAAAACATATATTTTGGTTAAAAGTATTGGAACGGAAAAAACACTAGTATTAGAACAACTATTGGTAAGACTAAATACGGATAAAAAATAATCATTGATTCGATTTACATGTTTTAAAGCAGATGGAATTTCTATAATATTATAGATATAATATCTTGTGGAATAATATTAAAATTGTCTATAACTTTCCAAACTGCTTTATTATCATTGGAGTCCTAATTATATAACAAATATGCACTCTTTTCACATCTAATTGTGTTCACTACAAGATTACGAAGCGCTGTATAGCTATTCCAATCATTAATGTTTTTTGAAACTTTAAATTTCGTCAGCGCCTTATCACGATCAATCGTCATTTGCTTTATAAAGATATATAAAACATTCCATAGCACCTTTCCTAAGTCAGATAAAAAAATCATTTTGAGAAAAATGCTTAAAATTTCTATGTTATTATTTTGGGCTGCAAAAGTACATGTGCGAAATCAAGTTCACAATAAACAATTTACTGATATACAAGATCAGCATTTAAAGTACCAAAACTTTTTACAAATATCATGTTCCTAAAACCTGACGATCTTTAAACCAATCATAATTCTGTTGAGCATGAAATTGGGACTAAAAATGAATATCCTCTTTTTCATAAAACTAAAATTCATAAATAAATTGAAAAAATAATACAAGGAAAAATTTACTTAACGCATCTGATACTCAAAAATAGTGACTCTATAGATGAGGTGTAATTAATGAGTTTTTTCAGGTTTCCCTCATTACTTCACTGAATGGTGATTAGGACCTACCAACGTAAGTCATTCCTGGGCGCAAATGCGGCCTGTTTAATTATAATATGCCGCCCCCTCTCCCGCACAAGTCTTCGACTTCTGGGCTAATCCTCGTGATTAGAATGTGGGGTAGAGATATTATTATTATTTGTAAGATAAAAGATAAAACTATATAAGATAGGTACCCACTTTCAATATTACTAGGTCAATATAACTATTTCACAACATTATATTTGTCCAGTGGCTTCCATCAGATCTGTCAATAAAACCGCATTTACTGTTGAACAAGGGCTTTACAAACTTTTAAGGATTTAAGAAATACCCCTAGCGCTTTCTAACGCATTCTGGATAATATTCTTGAGGATCTCCAAAATAAAATGTTTAGTGTACATGAATGACGTTATATTCTTCTCAATTTTCTTCAGGAACATGTAATGAATTTGCACAATTTGAAGCATTCCGAAAACGTAATCTCAAAATTCAAATAATTGGACAAATCCAAATTCATGTCTAAATCTGTAGAACTTTTAGATCACATTGTTACTTCCCCAGGTGTTAAACGGAACCAGAAGGAATTAGAAGCAATAAAACGTTTTCCATATATTTTAAGGTATTAACAATATTGTGTGAAACTAACTACTCTGCGGACTAAAGCCCCGACCATCGTTGAATTACACCCACAATATCTACCCATATATTTTTATTATTAGCTTCTGTAACATTTTTTACTGTTACCCTGTAACTGTACTGTTACTTTGCGAAAATTTCTACAAAATGTACAAAATCTAGATGACCGAACTGAAAAATTAAAATATTGTCATAAAAGAAAAACCAGTCATAGCGGAATCAATGAAGTAAAAATTTCACTACTCAAACGATATTATTGACCTAAGCATATCAACAATGCTACGAATTATATAAATTCATGCAAAAGAGCAAAATATGAGAGACACCCACAAAGAAGTTCTATTAACGTTTATCTCACATTTTGATATTGGTAACAAAATAATTACTGATGGTGGCAAAGAATTTGATAATATATTTAAAGAATTTTGTAATCTGCGTCAAATTGACTTTCATATAACTACTCCCAAAATTTCAGATTCCCATGCTCCTGTCGAACGTTTTCACTCCACAGTTAGATATGATACGCTGTGTTAAAATAAAACACCCCAATAAAGATTTAAATCAAATAATGAAAGTAGCAATTATGGAATATAACAATAATTATACACATCAATAAAAAAAACTAACTCCATTTGAAGTCGTATTTGTAAACAAAAATAAAAAATCCATTTGACAAAAATTTAAATTTTAAACGATTATATTAACCAAAAGGAAATATCGGAAAATATATAGGACTATATTAATTAACGAATTTCCCTAACTAAAGATCAGAACATTTATTTTACAAATTAAATAAATAAAGAGACGAACAAATTACAAACAAACCAGATGAAACAGTAAATTTGAAAAAAAAAATTACTTCCAAAACAAATCTATAAAGACATACCGACCAAGAATATTTAACACAAACAAAAAAGACTAACAAAAAAAAAACAAGACACAAACTAACAGAATCTTCTTTGTCAAAGGTTGACGGTGAAACTGACTTTGAATACCTTATCACTGCTTATCGCATTCAACGGACTGACAATGACCAGCTAAGTAACTAACCTGCCAGTACAACTAAGACCCACAAAATGAATAGAGTCAACACATAAATTTGTATACCAAATAAATGCATTAATGCTTTCGGAACATGCAGATAACTTATACTGAATCAATAAAAAATATATATTACAACTGATCTCAGGCCTTAATATTTCTTCAAACCAAAATAGTAAAAGAGGATGGCATTGGTAAAATATCAAATTTTCTCTTTCGCTTTAACCGAAGACGATAAAACAAATATTTGAATAATACTAAATTTAAAATATAAATCAACGTAATTTAAAAACACGATTATCTATTCTTCAACCACTTTCTAAAATTCTTAGCAATAATTCAGACGACTTATGTCACAGCTGACGTTACGCAATTGTTTTTATTGTCAACATAATTTTCGATATTTGGTCGCGTTAGAAACAACCACTCATTTGCAATTTAGTGCAATATATAGTGCAAACATTTAATGTAGTATGTAATTCTATTATTCTCAGTTGCAGTTTCTCAAATATTTTGTTAAAAATATAATGAATTAATCATTTGTTCTTATGACGTAAGTCGTATAAATTCTTGCCGCAACTATATCAACCTTATTAGATAATCAGCAAGAAATCGCTTAACAAGTTAAAGAATTAAGGAATGATGCTAGAGATCTAATGAGATAACAAATAATTGGTAATAAAAATTCTCTGCTAACATAAAATTGATAAAATTTATATAGCAACGTCTTTACACAAATTTATAACTCTAAACTTTTACCTTTAGGAAACGATTTTCTTACTTTAAATGAATGAAGATGTATCCTTCAATCAAAAACTTTATTATAACCTTGCCATTGTTCTCAAGCCAATGTTACCGTTATTCCTTACAAACCAATAATAATGCTTGATGAGAAAAGTAGGAGTAGGGAGAATGCACTTCGACGATTGCGCATCCACTTGTCGTCCGACGTTATGGGCGCAGCCATTTTCTACTAGAAACGTCAAATTCTTTTAGTTTGTTGTATTGTTTGTGGTTATGTGTTTTTGTGTCTTCCAGTTTTACATATATGTATTTTATTAATAATGACTTTAAGTACTAATTTAGTTAGTATTTATCATGGCGTGTTGTTTTGTAAAAGACTGTTTAAATAGCAAAAAGTTTTTACCAAAAGGCATTAGTTTTCATTTGTAAGATTTCATCAAAACTTCATCAATACCTAGATGAGAAATGTTTACAAGTAGAAGGCGATTACATTTGTGATGAAAAAACTACAGCTTATTCAGAACGACTGTATTTCAATAATAATTCATGGCCAATAAACTACGTACTAGTTATACCATTCAAAGAATTCACCATCCGGTTCCAGTGTGATTCCAATGTAGTAGAACAAATAGAATGTCCCATATTAACAATATCCAAATTGTAATCTGTGTATTGACGATAAACCATACTTATTTGTCATTAAATGTCACTACAGTCACAGTACAAAAAGAAGTACACATGTTAATAATCATTTCCCACGATCTCCATCTAAAAACTATTCACTTCGAAGATATCAATAAAATCATTCATCATCAAGTCATTCACTTTCTACGGTTAGTACCGTAGAACTACTACCAGAAAATTCATAATATTTTAGATACTTTTTGCTGTCACATTAATCTTTCCGAATTTAACGACAACTTACCTCTGCATCCAAAAGAAAATGTCCAGATTCATAAGAATCGCAAGATCTATTTATAACTAATCTCATCAACAGATGTACCACTACAAAAAGAAATAAATATGTCAAGCATCCTTTCACACGGTCTCAATTTAAAAACTGTCTACTTCGAAGATATAAAAAAAAATCATTCATTCATTCACTCTCTTCAAAGTTCAAAATATATTGGATCTTCTTTGGTGTCACATTAATCTTTCTGGGTTTAACGATAACTTACCTCTGCTTCCAAAAGAGGATTTCCAGATTCATAAGAATCGAAAGATCCAGAGACAACTGAACTCACTGACAGATGTGCCAATGGTGTTCCCAGACCCCCATGTGCTATTTTAAAGAGGTGATGTCCTCCGTTTTCGGATTTTTTGAGGGTCAGAAATTCAGATTTGTTTTTAATTTTGCTTTTGCATGACATAATATTTTCTCGGCTTACTGTATCCATCTGACTATTGAAACAACCGATTCTCTTAACTTTCTTATTAGAAAAATATATACCTTATCCTTTTCGTAGAATTGAGTTATGAACTAAATTCCAAGAGGTGAATACCTACAATAACATCTTTCAATTCATTTATATATTGTAAGTTCGTGATTCATTGCATCAGTATATTTTGAATGGAAATTGTAGTAAACAGTAGAGTTATCTGATTTCCTATTTTATCAACTTGATTTATAAATTGTAGTATCGTTTTTTAATTTTCTACTAAAACTGTTATGTTATAATCTTCAATTAGTTTGGTATAAGTAATGAGTATGCCATCGTCATGTTTTCCTGAGTTGTAGTTGTTCCTGGAACAATTCTACTCGTTTTTTTTATGATAAGCGGCTTTAGGTGCTTCAACATTAGTCTCAATAAATCGCGGGTTAATTTTTCTACGTGTCTGATCGTTTATAATAAATATAGTGTCTCATTGATTTAGATTTTCTGGCAAGATAGTTTTTTTATTTAAGTATTCTCTTAGTTTTTCTTTTTCTAAGAGATTTTATTATGGATTTTCTGATATAACTTTTGTGAATTCTTAGCTCTCATCAATATGCCGTAAGTGAGGTAACCAACGGATAATCCTGGCTGCTTATGTCTGTCATGTCCGACAGAAGGGACCCTGAATACGCGAAAGGTACCTAGTCTACATCTAGTCTACTCAGGAATTGAGTGTACTGTACTGTACTGTACTGTGCGAATTTAAAGGGGAATCTAGAAATGTTAAAAAGATGTTATTATTAACGAATAATAACTCAATGTGAATAATTTCTAGGGCCTTTGAAGGTGCGTTATTTCAAATGGCGGGTTTTGAGATTTTCTTTTATATTTACAAGGGTGTAGAGATTAGAGAGTCAAAGGTTGAAAAACAAATCGCGTTTTCTTTAATAACTTTCAACTGTTTCACGTTAATTTCACGAAATTTTGTATCCAAGGGTTTCTTGCGATGGCAAATTCAATTTTATTGTCCATTTCGGTGTATCTTCTAGACACCGCCCCCGGCGACGATTTCGAATCTTTTAAACCGTTACAACTTTTTTGATCCACCCTGTATGTTATTTGGACCTAGAAAAATTTCTTTCTCTACCTTTTTTTAGTTAAGAAAGGTATACCTTATTGAAGTCGCTAGGAGCAACAGTTTCCGAGAAAGACACAAGTCCTGAAGCAACACTGGTAACTTTTCTTGCAAATAGCTTTCTGTAATTAAATTATTTGGTAGAAAAATAGGACCTATTAGATTTGATCCTATTATGCCCAAACATTTATTCTATATTCATGTTGAAAGTGTCTTGCTGGTGAATTTTCTTCAGCGCTGATATGTTCGATATGGAAGTTAGTTGTGCCTCTTCTTCTGAAACACGCTTCGTTAGTAAAGAGTTTTTTATTTTGAAAATGAATATCAATGTTTCTTCTTTCATAAATAAAATGAATAAATCTCAATTGTCTGTTGGACATTTGATGTCATGACAACATTAATTCTGTTATTTTATTTAAGTAAGTAGGTATAATAGAAAGTTGTTTATTGTTTTGTTGACTGTCTCTTACATCTGGTACATACAAGAATGGCTGGCACATACACATTTGAAGAACAGATATGTTGCTAGTACTAGGATTCTGCGAAGGAAATTGTAGAAGAAGTGTTACAGTTTACCAAGAAGGATTCCCAAATTAACGGGTACCAAATTTTAAAACTTTTGGTAGGATTGAGAGAAGACTTCGAGAAACGGGAAGTTTAAAGTCAAGTACGGTAAATTGGGGACGTTCTAGACAAATTTGCAATCCACAAGTAGAAGAACAAATCTTGGATATTATTGCGGAATATCCCGGAGAAAGTGTACGTAATCTTGGACGTCAGCTGGTGGTTTCCAAAAATATACCACATAAAGTGTTGAAAAAATAATTGCTGCATCCCTTTCATGTACAACTAGTTCAAGAACTATTGCCACTTGATTTTGATGCCCGATTGAGATTTTGTCATTTTATTCGTGAAAGAAGAAACACTGATATTCATTTTCAAAATAAAATTCTTTTTACTGACGATGCGTGTTTTACAAGGAGAGGCATAACTATCTTCCATAACGAACATATCTATGCTGAAGAAAATCTACACGCTATAAGACCAAAACACTTGAACATGAAATTAGAATAAATGTTTGGGCCGGTATAATAGGATCAGATCTAATAGGTCCTGTTTTTCTACCAAATAATTTGAATGCTGAGAGCTACTTGCACTTTCTTCAAGAAACAATACCAGTGTTGGTTGAGAACTTACCCTTGGATTTTAGATGTAGAATGTAGTTTCTTCATGACGACGCTCCACCTTCATGTGCAATATCCAAACCGATGGATTGGCAGAGTGGACGCACCGGAGAAATGGCCTGCTCGATCACCGGACTTGAACATATGTGAATCATGTTTGCGGGAACACTTAAGAACAAGGCCTATTCAGTCGTTATAAATAACGAAAATGAGCCAAGAGGACGAATTCGTGCCGCTGTTCAAGATATCGCTACTAATGAAGACATGCTACGCAGAGTACAAATGTACTTTGTACGAAGAATAAATCTGTACATACAATAAAATGGTGGTCATGTAGAGCATTTACTTTAAACTTTAATTATTTATGTTTAGTATAGGCGTTTACTTATTTTTTTTTCACTATTCAGATCACTGCAAACAATAGATTTAGATGTGTTTTTCTCGGAAATCGTTACTTCAATAAAGTATACCCTTCTTAACTAAAAAAGGCAGAGGAAGAGATTTTTCTAGTCCAATATAATATACAGGGTGAAACAAAAAAGTTGTACCGGTTTAAACGGTTCGAAATCGTCGCCGGTGGCGTCCTCTAGAAGATACACCGAAATAGACAATAAAATTCAATTTGCCATCCCAAGAAACCCCTGGATACAAAATTTTGTGAAATTAAAGTGAAACAGTTGAAAGTTACTAAAGAAAACGCGATTTATTTTTTAACCTCTGCTCCGTGCTTATCAACTTTTGGACTAAGACAAGTTTAGTTAAATCGACTTATTTTCAGCTGAACTTTATGTGGCGAAACGTTGTCCCGAACTTTAAGGGACACCCTGTATAAACTGTGCTATCTATTTCAGTCTAAATATCAATAATTCAGTAGTTTATATTTATATTTATTTTAGTAGTTCTAAAATGTACTTATATATTGAAATATATTAATATATAATAGAATATAAATATATTATAGAAATAGAATGCTTAAGAACCGGAGGCAGACAGATGAGAAAATAATTAAAGCTAAGAGACAAGGATTCAGACAGGCATTAAAGAAGGACAAAAATAAAGGACTCAAGATATAACGCAAAAAATATTAGAAGTTGATAACGGAGATATCGAGATATTTAAAGAGGTCAAGTAAGAAGGAAAAGATAATGTTGGCAAGATTCAGGTGCGGCAATGAGGAAAAAGAGAATAAATGGTGAACAGAGGAAAGTGAGAGAAGAAGGGCCTTTTTTTGAATTAATAAATCAATTGTACTTACTTGAGACGTATTTATCTCCTATTTCGGGAGTAATCCATTTGGGTTCTGGAGTTGGTGTTAAGTTAGGAGTTGGTAAAATAGCTACCGAAACCCCATTTTGATGAGAGAATTGCCTATCTACCATTTTAAAAATATAGTGCACAATAGATTGAACACTGTGTAGCTTCCGTGTCCTATACGTTGTTCTGAATTATACTCTGGAAATTTTATTGAAGAATTTAAAGTTAAAACCTGTACCTATAACCATTAATAAATCAGCTAATTAGAAAAATAATATAACAGCGACAAAATATCGAATAATAATAGATTTGATCTGACTTTACTGTTATTAATGTAAGCACTTATTACAGAATCCTTATAATTTATTCAGGTAGGTACCTATATGGAAATGAATGAGACAATCAATAAAAATAGTTATCAAAATGACGATATCTTATCCTTTAAAAGAATCTAGTTGCCTTCATAATATAAAGCATGGTAAATAGTAAACAAGTTATGAAATATCGTCATATGGGTATAATATATTTAATAATTGGGAACCATGCGCAATGCTGATTTAAAATAAGATCAGTAAACATTAATATTTATCAAAATTTTAAATAAGTGTTTCAAAATTTCATCTGTCATTCTACTACAGCGTTTTGTCATCATGACAAACATAAACGTTCAAATCGACGTCACATTTTCCCAGACTTAGTGTCATCTAAATGTTATTTTTCTACGTTCATGCAAAAAACAATACTTTATTGAACTATATTTAGTGGAAAAAGTGGTTCTTTATTGCACTCATCTGTCATTCTACTGCAGCGTTTTGTCATCATGACAAACATAAACCTTCAAATCGACGTCACATTTTCTAGACTTACTGTCATCTAAATAACATTTTTCTACGTTCATGAACGTAGAATAAATATTGTATGCAACTCGTACAAAAAGTGTTACTTTTTGCACTTGTTGCATAAATAACTATTTTTGGTTTTTGCATGAACGTAGTTTAAGACGTACTTGAATCGAGGTGACTAGATCGCTGTGGGTTCGCCCCGCAGCCGGTAGACCGTATATAAGCTATATTCGTGGAGAGGATTGGCACCTTCTCTACGGGTATGGTAGGGTAGAAGAATGTTGACTTGGGTCAATGTCAGAGATTGATACTGGTTGACGTTTGACTACCTCCTTAATTAATGAGGTTCTCCAGGTTTCCCTCATTCCTGCACTGAATGGTGGTTAGGGCCTACCAACGTAAGTCGTTCCTGGGCGCAAATGCGGCCTGTTTAATAATAATATGCCGCCCCCTCTCCCGCACAAGTCTTCGACTTCTGGGCTAATCCTCCTCTTGATTCGAATGAGGGGTAGAGATATTATTATTTTTTTTGTTTTTTTTTTAGTCACACTTTCCGAAGCTCCGACACTTTCGGAGGTGTTCTGAAGAGTGAAACAATGACCACTCCCCACTCCGTGGAGTCAGTTATCATTGAGCCCGCAAATCGTGTGTTTTCAACAGACGTAGCGATTATTATCATTATCATTATCATTATCATTATCATTATCATTATCATTATCATTATCATTATCGTTATCGTTATCTTTATCGTTATCGTTATCGTTATATTTATCGTTATCGTTTTCGTTATCCTTATCGTTATCATTATCATTATCATTATCATTATCATTATCATTATCATTATCATTATCATTATCATTATCATTATCATTATCATTATCATTATCATTATCATTATCATTATCATTATCATTATCATTATCATTATCATTGTCATTATCATTATCATTATCATTATCATTATCATTATCATTATCATTATCATTACCATTACCATTACCATTACCATTACCATTACCATTACCATTACCATTACCATTACCATTACCATTACCATTACCATTACCATTACCATTACCATTACCATTACCATTACCATTACCATTACCATTACCATTACCATTACCATTACCATTACCATTACCATTACCATTACCAGTACCATTACCATTACCATTACCATTACCATTACCATTACCATTACCATTACCATTACCATTACCATTATCATTATCATTATCATTATCATTATCATTATCATTATCATTATCATTATCATTATCATTATCATTATCATTATCATTATCATTATTTAATAATAGTGATAGAAGCACCTGCACAAGTAGGCGCGAGCAGCATGATATCTGTGATAATTTTTAAAATTCAAACGCACCAGGCGGGGAAAGCGGTAAGTTCCGAGACACGGTATTTAATTCTCGCCTCGGAGTTCCTGTCTACACATTTAGTTTGAACAATATTCGTTTTATTTGCATTATTATTAGTAATTTTGTTATTAAGTTGTGGTTATTTGACTTTTGTGCTATTTTATAGATTTCAGATCATTCATAAATAAATTTTAATATCGATTTGACTATTTTGAACTTGAAAAAAAAAATATTATTTATAAAGCCGATTTAAAAATTATGAATTAAGTAATATAAATATAATTTTACCAAACGCTACACAAAACTGCCACAAAACAATTGAGAAACGGTGGAATCGCACGTAGGTGTCGGTGAGTTGTCATATGAATATTTTTTAAATTTTATTCCAGTGTTTATCTGATTTATCAGTTAAAAAGAACACATTAAAATGAAGGTCAAACTTGGTGTTCACCTGGCACTAATAGAATCTTATTTTAATCAATAAATAGTGCAGTGGAAGCATTTTAAATAGAAAAGCTCTGTAACATATACCAAATAAAATTATTTAAACTTTATCCAAGAGATCAAAATACAAAGTAATGTTTTGTAATCTGTGGCATAAAATTATTAAAAATTAAATTTTCGTTTAAATAGTATTAAATTTGGACACTTAAATTTACCGAATTTTCGTTCAATACAGTTGTGGTAAATTTCCGAAAGTGGTCAATAAATTCTGAACAAAAGAACTGGTTGCAGTTTATTGGCTAATTTTAGTATTTCTGTAGTGACTTATATAATATTTATTCAATAGTACTAGTAATTTAGTTCCTTCTACAATTATGACACTTATTTTTAATTTGAAGAAAACTTTATATGCATGGTTAATTGATTGAGAATTCAATATCTATGGGAGCTTCAGGATTTCGACGCCACTGAATATATTGGAAATTTGAATAGTGCTTTTAATTTCTAAGGAAACTTACTTATGAGTTCTAATTTAAATTGAGCTTATGACAGTTGAGCCAACTGTCTAGGTCTCATTCAACAATAAAAATCTACAGGAAACTTGAATATATCATAAAATGTCAGAAATCCGTTGATACAGAAATGTAAAAAATGCATTTCTAAGTCAATGCCTTTTAAATTTGTGACTCATTACATTGTATATAATATGGAATTTCTGATAAAAAATGTCCTTGGTTGTAATCTTAAAATAAAAGAAATCATAATTCTAAACGACCTTTTCTTTCCAGTTTCCAAAATAACAAAGAATTGTTATATACATATAGATGTGGAAAACTTTTGTCTTTCAGATATACGGTGTTGAAATTTAAAAAATCATATTTATTTAAATACGTAGACTGATAAAACTTGGGCTAATGGCTTGACTAATTATGGGCTAAAATTTGCCGAGTTGGTTCACAAACCCCTTAGCCAGTGGTAGTATGTTATTAAAAACTCTAAAATTTCGTCACTGAATGATTTGGAAATTGGATAAGTGCATTTAATTTTCATTATTATATATCAGAAATAAAGTACATATTAATTTTTTATTTATTTTGTTAAATATTGAAGTTAGCTAGATAGATACATAATAGTTAAATAAATAAATAATAATTGTATTCGTATTTGTCGATAAAAATATTGTAAAAAATTACCATGTAAAATTCAGAAGACAAAAAAATCGGAGGAGTTACAATTTTAATTTTTTAGTGGGTCACTATATATTTATGGACTTTTCTTATCTACATTGTAGGTATTGTATAGCTAACATTAAATTTCTGTATTTGTATACGAATAGTTTTGGAGTTATTTTTATTACAAGTTGTACGATAACTTGTTTTTCAAATAAAACGCACGATTTTTTTTCTTAGAAACAACCGGAATATTGATAATATTAAAATAGATCGATAAATTGGCCAATTTGTTGGCAAATGTAAAACAGGTTAAATTTTTATTATAGCCTCGAATTTGTCTCAATTGGTATTCAATTGATTTTGCATTTAATTTATTAAAATAAAGAATAAAACAGAATTTTTAATTCACGAAGTGTAAAAAGTAGGCACAACTTCAAATTTTTAAATTATATGTTTTGGTATGTTGTTTATTAAATGATAAATTGAAAATTGTTATGTAAATAGGTATTCCGTTGGAAAAAGAAATATACTCTATGATGCTAAAAAGTCCAAATCATTTTCAAGGCAAATTGTGTATTTCATTTGTATCTAATAAATGCCGGGCGACACTTTTTTTAGAATTTTGACGGATTCTTATTAACATATTTAGATATATTAAACTTTCGACAAATTGTTAATATGACCCCGCAAAATACAATGTAGAAATAATCGCACTAGACCCTGCATTCTGAACGAGACAAAACACCTAAAAGTGTAATATCTCATCTCAGAATTCACAGACCCGTGCTCATACTATACCTAACATACTGTGTACTAATATTTCAGAACATTATATCTTAACGATTTTTATAAAAAAAAAACTTGGAAGCTTTCACAAAAGCTTTTTCACCGATTTATGTGAATACTAAACATGCAATAAAACCACAATTACTGAAATTGACAATTCACTTACTCACCTCCACCTACACCATAGAAATAATCATGATGAAAACATTTATAATGCCTGTCGTTCCATGTACTGCTTTCTCACTCTAACAAGTAATTGACTTTCCGTTACATACTTTTTTTTATATGTATACAGAACGACTCCGGGCACAGAATGGTATAGAATTGTGGCTTTAGAGAAAAATGGAAAATTATTTTATAGAGAAATTATTTTTCAGTTTGTAAAGAAAAATTTGTTCAGTACAAATACATAGGTACAGTGTCGCCACACATAAAGTAAATGTATTTTATCGAAAAATTTAACTTCCCCAATCATCATGTTTGCCGAGAAAAATGAGAGAACTATAGTAGGAATCAGAATGTGGCTATTAGCTCCTACAAGAGACTCCACAAAGTTAAGGCTGACGCCCATTTAACAGCACAGTACATGAATGGTAACTGCTCGCCGTCGGGCACTTTTACGTTTTTGTATGTTTATTAAATGGGAAAGCACTCACTTAACAGCAACGGCTCATCAACTGCACGCCTTTGTACCGACACCGGCAGAGTATCTCTAGATACTAGAATATTTTGCTGGTCAGATGACGTTGATGTAGTGGTCACAGAGAGGGTATTTTGAAACATGATATCTAAGTACCTATGTATCCAATATCTGGCATTTTTTATTACTATGTGTGGGATGAAACGCAATAGGTATTTGATATGGGCGCTCAAATGAGGTGTTGTAGAGCTGTGCCATGTAGATGTCGAAATGTGCGAGATGTTCGTATGCTGTGCTATTAAATACATGACGGCCTTTAAAGTTTCTAAAGACGAGAGCTATAAGGACTAAAATTTTAGAACCGCATTATACCACAAACCGAAGAGCTAAAATTCACCAATAAGACTGACATATGCACTAACTTGTATATCGTCTAATTGTACATAAAGTTCCACTCCATTCGTATTTTGCCAGTTTGTCAAACCTCACCATTCAAAACGTCCACTACCGTCTATGTAACATTTCTAGCATGATCGTATAAGATTGACGTCATAAGTTTGCTTGTTGGCCCGGTTTCAGTGTCTTCCTATCAGGTAGGTTTAATAAACCTTCTTTCTAATACGTTAATATTAAAAATATAAAACAAGAATTCACAACTACTGGATATATCTCCGGAATAAGATGCCCATTTGTTGTGAAAAATTAGTGAATATTTTATTTTTATATTATTTTCAAAGACAACACACATTAACATGGATTATGAGTAAGTCTTTAAAAATAATATATACCCAAAAATTGACTCTTTTCCATTTCTTCAACAATTAGATTTTGTTATTACTTGCGGATAATTAATCAACGACATTTATATTATCAAAATATATGATAATCTCTTTCAAGAACAATTAATTATAAAAATACCAAGATATTAGTTTTTAGTTAAAAAATTGCAATAAGTAATAGCAGTACGTATGTAATATGTAGCCTCAAAGTCCGTCCCTTATATGCATGCCGGCAATGCATGTTGTCAATGTATTTATTTGAAATGTTAATGTTTATAAGCGGCATATAAAAAATAATCGATAATTCGACTATTAGGCCACGCTGTTGAATATACAGCTTTTTGAAAATGAAATGCTAGACTGAGTAAAAAATGTATGTACCTAATTAGGTAAATGGAGGTCAGTATATATAATTATGTAATCATATCATAGTGGAATATTTCTCTATTGTAATCATGGCCACTAAAATAAATTAAGATTTTCTGATATTTTGCTGCTGTTAGTTGTAATTTAGGGTCTCTTTACATAGTGACAGTTTGTAATCTGATTGAATGTAATGTAATGTAATTATTTGATAAGTATTCTAATTTTATTAACTATACTATGGGGAATGAGGTCGATCATTTTTTGTCATCTGACAAAATAATTTTAATAGTGAAGTAATGACGTGTTATATAATAGCGCAAAAGGGATTACTGACCTTACCACTTGTGGTTAGTGAAAATTAAAGCGGTAATTTCTTGATAATGAGGACGGGATCCCTATCAAGGTTGCTGAAATAAAAAATTGAAATATAAGAAACTTCTTCCGAAATGCCAAAAAAACGAACTGTATAGACGTCGGTGAAGTGAGAATGAAATAATGTTATAGTTTCGTTTACAATATTTATTGATAAAAATAAATAAAATTGATTTTTTTCCCAATTTTCTTATCCCTCTGCTGGATAGGCCTGTGTGGGTCAAACAACTATGTACAATAGCCGCGAACGCACTTGGAGCTACGGCATGCATTGTTATCATTAAAATTTTCCTCATCATCTGTGATGTACTGCTACACATAAACATATCATACCATCCCTCACTGAAATAAATGACTAAGAATAATATTTATATAAATTTTATAAAGTTAACCTTAAAGTACAACGCTGCTCTAAAAAAATTGTATTATAAACAACTTCTCATAAACTGAAATGAAGTCATCACTTCATTTCGTTATATTTATTGACATATTGGACAATTCTAGTTTCGCCCAATTAATCTTGGCGGTGTGTTTTTTAGTCCATCTATCAGTATATCTATCTAGCAGGTGTTTCTAAACTAGGTCAATGTATTGGGTAAAGAATAGTATCTTTACTCAATGGTCAACGTAAGAGGTTATTGATATTGACACTTTAATATAAGATACCGTAAAGTCAGTACAGCTGTTTCAAAAAGGTAACAGGCTCATGGCCGCGCTTCTGACGACGGAGACAAGAATTTATGTACACTTTAAACAATTAATTAAACGACTATTTATTTCATATAGAAAAAAGATCTAGAAAAAAAAAAGAAAACGATACTATTCTCGAGAACGCGTACTATTATCTCTAATTCTCTAAGAACCTGACCCCCATTTAAATTAAAATCTATACATAGAAATCTAGATTCAGTTATGGCAATTCCATTATTTTAACAAGCTAACATATTAATAAACAGTGACTTTCCTTTAAAAAAAAAATAAAAAAGTTTTTCCTGTCTACGAACACACTGTATGTGCAACGCTTATTCGAATTTCAGGAGAACATAGGTATCTCTATTGCACCTTATAATTTCGCAAACATTGTGTGGAATGTTTGAATCACTAAATTTCTCTTTATAAACATAAATAACGGGTTGTTGCGTACATTTCGATATCAAAAATGAACACTTTAATTTTTATCGACTTATTACTTTGAGATTTTATTTTTTGAATTTTTAATATAGGTACATATTTAATAGGCCTTTCTTCAAATACTACAGTTTGTTAGTATTACATTGCTTACCGTTATTGTTTTAACAGTGTTTTGATTTGATCCATTAACGTTATTTTTTCTGGTTTCAGTTTTAAATATATAGAAACATTGTAAAAGAGAGTAGTTATTTTCATTACCTCAATGAAAGAATATGACTCGCTTTATAGAACTATATTTAATTAGCAGTTGCAAATATGTGTTAGTTGAAGATATTGTTTTGCAGTAAATAATTTTAACCATAAAGAATTGACACGTCAATTTAAATCTCTATACGATTGCCCAGTAAATTGTGAAAACTGTCCATATAATTATTTATTGATGTGCTAGCACGAAGAGGTGTATGTTTTACCGTCGTGGAATATATTATTTTAAATGGAAGTGCGCTTACTATACACGATATATTTTTTTACTGAAACGTATAAACAAACATTTCACACTTTATTTTTCCGACATGGAATAGCCCACCAAAAATAGAATAACTTATTGTTACAGATGGAAAATATTAAATGAAGACTAAATTTTTTCATGGCCCATTCCTAATCAGTTAGGATAATAGGATTAGATTATTTTTTTTATAAATGATAAACAAGCTCTTACATATAAAAAAATAACAGTTATAAGTAGATTATACATATATAAAAATATAAAAAAATTATCAAAAAATATTATATATACAATAAATAAAAACAATGAGTTAATAACAAAATCTAATCTGTTAATAAATAATAATAACTACAATTTTCATTACATATTGACGTCATTTGATGGAATGGTTCTGATTCTAAAGGTGGATAATTACCCCCAATACAGTCATCTTCGATACGCCACTGATGTTTGTAGTTACTGATTGATTACTAAACACTATTACAAATACAGTGTAGATCATCTAAAACTGGCCACTCAGGTTATTTTCGTTATAATTCAAAAACTAAAACATGCTCGGACCTGTAATTTTTTATTTTATAGGTGTATTTATTTTCAGAATTTCTAAAAATAACTTACTGCTCAAGTTTTACTAACATTAATACATGCACACTGTATAACTTTTTGTAACGTAATTTAACCGTAAGTTTTCCCCAATTACTGTAAATAGGCACTTTTACACATGATATAATATATTCTGTAATCCATTATTTTTTTTATTGGTTATACATCTCCGAAAGTCTTGCCCCCCTACCACTTTTATTCTTGTCTTGTGAAATGTAAGGTGACCATTTTTTGTGTATAAATTCTCTATTATCATGAAAATAAAAATTGTACCGTAGAAAAAAATATTTTTTCGTCCGAAAATAAGAAGATATTTTTAAAAGAAATCAGTTTAAATTGACATCGAGTATTAAAATATCAATTTAATTTTATTTTCTCACAAAATTTTACAGGCTTAAATAGTGGTCGTACAGTAAACACTGCCAGCACGAATGCCAGTGATTGGTCGACCTAGAGCGTCATTAGACGAAGAAGACAGTTGTATGGAACTAAATGATAATGGTAACAAGCCTTCTAAGTCGTTTTATGCAAATATACAGGAGAATTTCAAATCTAAGGGCATACAGACCTTTAAACGTGCATCGTGCTTTTACCTCGACATAGAGCTGTGCGTTGTCAATGGGCTGAAGAACGTAGGGATAGAGTTTTCCCACTAGGGATTGCAATCCGGTCCCATTTTCAATCCGGCCGGGTCCGACCGGATTTCCATCAATCCGGTCGGATTGTTGTAACCAGGATAACTTACCTTTTCATTTTCGTTCCAACATGGACCGTTGATGAAGTGTAAAAAAACTGTGCGTATACGAAATCAACTTTATTATAACTATTTTAACTCTTTAATTCCTAAACAAATAAAATGAATTATTGGTTTGAAAAAACGATCTAAGGAAACAAATTGTGTTGATTGTGTCATCTGCCAATCGACTTCTAATAAAGCTGCAAATGTAGCCTGTGGCCGAGAAGGCTCTTTCAGCTTCTCACTAGTCGGCTTAATTGTCAGCAAATAATCATGAATAGCAGACAAGTATTCACCTCGAACTCCTTCACCCTCAAATGTAGTCATATCTTTTTTCAGTATTTTATCAAAATCCTTCTTCTTTTTGGTTTGTACGGTATAAGACGCCACTTCCTGCTGGATCTGTAATTGTAATTCTTCCTGTAATGTCAAATCTTTTTTCAGTGATTGTGAATCTAAGTTCTTCTCTACTATTTCTTCGACGAGTTCCACGCTATCGTTAGAGTTGTTATCTTGGTAAAGTCTTTCCAAGAGTTTTTTCATTTCTAGTCGCATGTCTTTCTTCTTTGGCATAGTAAATGTATCATCAGCTCGGTTTGAATCTTCTTGATATTTCTTTGGATTCTGTAAATATATCAATATTCCTGTTACTACAGTGCGACGTTCTTTAATTCTCGCACGTAATGCTTCGGATAAATCAGTGCTTAACACCGTGTTATAAGTAAGCAACTTCTCTAAAAAAAATGTCAGTGTTGTTTCAGCAGTTAATAGGGTCGAATCTCTTCTGTATAACGCATCTACGGCTAATTTAAATGGCTGCAAACTGTCAATCAAGTCTTTTATTTTCAACCATTCAAGATCACTTAATTTCATGTCAGATCCTATATCTATTAAAGCTTTATCGATGCACACTTTCAGTTTATAAAATCTTTCTATCATAGCTAGAAGACTATTCCACCGCGTTCGGCAATCCAAAATAAGGCTTAGTTCTTTACCCGTATCTTCTTTTACATACTTTTGCAAATAGATATCGTATTTAGTGGGCGACCTTTTAAACAGTTTCACCACTTTACGCACGTTTTGAAGAATGTCACTGTATCTAGGAATTACTTCAACCCTAGAAAGATCCGTTATTGTTACTGTAACTCCTTGATCGTCTAAAGCATCATCTGTTGTGTCTTCATCTGTATCTGATTCATTAGATGTTGATGGCGTTGTTACTTCTTCTTCTCTTTTTTTATACAAAACATCGACCACGGCTAATTGTAACCCATGTGCGTAGCACAGTTGCTGATAGCAATTCATTAGCTTACCTACTTTCACCATGACACTTGCACCGTCAGTACTCATGCCAATAATATCAGTATCGGAATCAAGTCCGAAGCTTTTTAAGCGGTTTCCTGTTAGTATTTTCCCGCAGTGCACGAACCATGTATTCTAATCAAGCCCAGATTAAAGTGTTTTTCCTTGTAGTGTATATTTAGGTTCAAGTATCTGTGATTTTTTTGTGAAGTCCATTCATGAAAACTCAAGGAAAATCTTTTTCCTTGTTTCTTAAGAAATTCGCACTCAACTATCAAGTCGGCTTTAACGGTATTTGCAAAATTTGAAACTATAGATCTTATAGTGTTTGGTGAATTAGGAAGTTTAAATCCGCTTTTAGAAAACAAATATTTCAAATCTGGCGATGTACAAATAAACTGAAGGGCACGCCATCTTTACAGACCATTCTGGAGATCATCATTTCCATAGAGTTTTCCTTCTTAAAATAACTGTCAATTGTTTTAGTCTTCTTCTTGGGTGTAGGAGTATCTTCCTCAGAAAAGATATCAGCTGATACAGTTTTTGATGTAGATGGTTTAGGAGATGAATCAGAGTTGGGACGTTTTAATTGACTATTTTCAGAACTTAGATCAATGCAATGCTTTGTTTTCAAATGTGTTTTTAAACCTTTATAAGAACCTTTGCTTATTTTTAGTATGTTAGAGCACAATGTGCACTCCGCGTTCAGTCTTTTCCATTTGCTTCTTTTTAAAATAATTCCATACAGTTATTTCACTGTCCCCACTACAGGTCTCCTCATTCTGGCTTGGTTTCGAAAGTGACATGTTATGAAACTTTTACATTAATAATGAACTTGTATACTATGTACGAGTAGTATCTGTAACAAAACACAAAACATGTAATACAAATTTGCTTTAGCTTTACTTCGTTACATAACACAACACAAATTAATTTATTCACTTCAGGAATTATTTATTTTTATTCAATAATCTATTTTACTCAGTCACACTCACAAGTGGAACTTAAACGTAATTCATTTATCAAAATCTACCAAAGAGCAAAAACGATATCTATTCAAATAAAACACTTTATGGATTCCCTCGCGGTTTATGTTATTCTAAATCTTAAGCCAAGAGTGCGTAAATACAAGAAAAAATTCTATTTACTTACAGTTGACGAAGCAGCGACAAAACAAAACACACATTGCTTTACTTAAGCGAGTCGCTAATGAAAATGAAAGAAAAGAAACTGACTGAACTGTCAAGACAACTGGTCTGCGTCTGAGCATGTAGCGACACGCTGCGGCGCCGGCGGGTCGGTAGGAGGGGCGGCTCAGCATCAAACGGCTCGCACACACAACCATCACGCGTTTAAAATGCCTACTCATGCAACAGCGCGGACCCGGACAATCACCGGATCCGGTATATTGGTACCGGATCCGGTAAGAGTATATTGATGCAATCCCTATTTCCCACAATGGAACAACGCCTTTTTTCCGATGAATAATGATTTGACCTACAGAATGATAATCAGCGGCAGAGGGTCTGGAGAGGTCCAGGCAAACAAGAACGATTCCTTGTCAGAAAAAGTTGTTTCCTATCGAGAATAATGGGCGATATTTTGGGAGGTATCATGTAAGCAAATAAATGAAAAAGATTCTATGAATACGTTTTTAAAAAAACTATTACTAAACTAAATTCCAATGTAATGCCTATAAGCATTTTTACTGACATAAAAACAGCACGTATTAATGCAATCAAAGTTGATTTTCCAAAAGCAAATATATATGAATGCCATTTCCATCTTTCTCAATCTTTGTGGCGACGTATCTAACAAACTGGTTGGGCAAGTTTATATACAAAGAAAGCGAAGACCTAAAGACCTAGACCTAAAATGCAAAATGTTATTAACACTAAGTCTTGTGCCAAACGGGATGTTCAATTTGTGTTTCAAATTATTCAAGAAGACTTTCCACCTGAATTAAATGTTTTGGTTAGATATTGGGAAGATAACTACGTAGGAAGGCGATTTCATTAAGTAGAACGTAAATTCCCAATAAAATTATGGAATGTGTTAGAGAGAGTGTCATCTGGTCAAGCAATCATTCTTTTCTGGGGAAAACGTTTGCAAAAAGTTTTACAAACAATAAAAAGAAAGATGAAAGTTGCTGATATCAAACTACTTATTTTCAGATGTAAAATATCATCTCAAAGCGGTAGCACTCAATTTATTTATCTAAAGTTGAATTGCTACAATAAGGAATCAAAATTTATTTAAGAGAAAATGCAAAAGATATATACTATCTCAGAATAGACAAAACATCCATATATAATAGATTTAAATAATAACTAAATGCTTTGCCTGCGATGGGTGTGTATCTGTAGAGTTTTGTGACAATTCATGTATGAAAAAGATAAAAATAAATAAATGTTATAGGTACTTTAGAAATAGGTTAGCATTGTACATTAAATTTTTTTGTTATATTTATGCGTATATATATGTGCATATGTATATATTTATGCGTATGTATAAACGTGTGTGTGTGCAAGTATATTATGATGTCTCTTTATATAACTCTTGTCTTCACGTACAGCATTTCATGCTCTGTGAATGTTTTGATATTTGTAGATTTAGAGATTTAACCGTAGCAAATTGTAAAGATCTGTAAAGATTTTAATGTGTAAATACACTTTTTTGTTATTATTATTATTTTCTTTTTTTTTTCAGTCACACCTTCTGAAGCTCCGACACATTCAGAGATGTCCTGAAGAGTGAAACAATGACCACTTTCCACTACGTGGAGTCAGTACACATTGCGCCCGTAAATCGTGTGTTCTGAGCAGACGTAGCGAACCAAGGACGATTGCCTTCTGCATTCTGCCGGCTATGATCTTTAATTCAGAAAGCAGCGTATGTCTCATTCCACCCAGGACGCCTATAATTAACACCACAACCTTAACAGAGTGGTCTGGAAACAGCCTGCGGAGCTCGGAGAGAAGATCTCGATACTTCCTCCGTTTCTCCTCCTCTTTTAGGACGATATTGTTATTATTATTATCATTATCATTATCATTATCATTATCATTATCATTATCATTATCATTATCATTATCATTATCATTATCATTATCATTATCATTATCATTATCATTATCATTATCATTATCATTATCATTATCATTATCATTATCATTATCATTATCATTATCATTATCATTATCATTACCATTATCATTATCATTATCATTATCATTATCATTATCATTATCATTATCATTATCATTATCATTATCATTATCATTATCATTATCATTATCATTATCATTATCATTATCATTATCATTATCATTATCATTATCATTATCATTATCATTATCATTATCATTATCATTATCATTATTATTTTGAATGCCTCCTATTCGTCACGGAGTCTTTTATTTTTATTGCATACATTATATTTGTGTCAGTTTTACTATAATTTATACAGAGTGTCCAATATAAAACTTTCCACCTGAATATTTCGTTCAATATGAAGTTTCAAAGAAATTTGAGGGGGACATCAACTTACATATAATTACTTATTTTTTAGTTCGAGGTATCAACTTTGAAATTTCAAATGGGACTATAAGGCATGTGATGCATCGTTTGATAGTTATTTATGCAACAAGTATAAAAAGTAAGCGTTTATTGCACTCATCTGTCATTCTACTGCAGCGTTTTGTCATCATGACAAACATAAACCTTCAAATCGACGTCACATTTTTCTAGATTTAGTGCCATCTAAATAACATTTTTTGGTTTTTGCATGAACGTAGAAAAAATATTGTATGCAACTCGTACAAAAAGTGCTTATTGCACTCGACGTGTTGTCCTACTCGGTCTATGGCCTCGTAGAACAACTTCACATCGCGTGCAATAAACGCTTACTTTTTGCACTTGTTGCATAAATAACTATTTTATAATAGATACTCAAATTGTGCGCCCAGTTGTTCTTGACAAATATGGAGTCTGTCTACGAAACATCTCCTTACACTTGCAAAAACCTCTGGAGTTAAATTCCGACATTCGTTTACGTCTTAAATCTTCAAAATTTTCGGTTTAACTTCGCTAAAAAATCACTGATTTAAGATGTCCCCAGAAAAAAAAGTCATTTTGAAGATTTTCATCCAGCTGATCATCATTCACCAGAATTTCTGTGATCATGGGATTAATATGATCTTCCAACAGACGTAAATAACTGCCTCCAGTCAAAGTGCCATCTAAAAAAATGGAACTATGTGATTACCTGCCCAGACGTTCAGCTTTTTTGGATACTGAGTGTGCAATTCCCTAACACAATGAGTGTTGTGACGCACCTACGTCGCTTCGGCGACGTTTGCGTTGCGTCACTATGACGCCTGAGCTGCGGCGGTCAGGTTCCTCGGGCGCCAGTTTCTGTTTTAAAGTGTAGAAACACCACTACTCAGGCAGCTACAGTGAAGATACGGTATGTCCAGCGGGTCTAGGGAAAACAGTTAGACTTCACGGAACAGAATAAAAAGGCACAATATATATCACTATCTATATATTAACTACCAAACCTAATTTACAATTCTAACTTAAAACTAAAAACGAAATTGCAATCAAAACAAGCTAAACGGGCGGTACATGCGCTAAAAGCAGGACGGTTGCGGTTATTGGTGGTCTTGGAAAGAGAGTTACTGAGTTAGCCGGTCGGTAATAAGCAAGCGGTGGGAAGCTACGGACTAAATACCACGAGGGAGGAAGCAAACAAGCAACAAGCAAAAGCAATTACTACTATTGATTAATACACTTGGCTACAATCACTCCTGAAAGAAAACAATTAATAGCAAGTTACAGACAGATGATGATCCCTCGGGCAGTTCTTAAGTCTGTTCTTAATATCACAAGACAAGTCAGTTTACGACTTACGTTTTAGAGCAACGAGTGATCAAGGCAACCTCCTTCCTCCGAACGCGCAGTTAGGATCGACACACGTGATCAAGTCAACCGGCGTCACTACGCCGTAAACAGACAGAGAACAGGTTAGGTAGGTTGGACGGAGACGGCCTGCGTTTCAGACTAAAGAGTTTCCTCCTTCCTCTGAACGCGCAGTTAGGATCGACACACGTGACCAAGTCAACCGTGTGCGTCACCACGCCGAAAGACAGACGGAAACGGCCTACGTTTCAGACTAAAGGGTTGCCCCCTTCCTCTGAACGCGTAGTTAGGATCGACACACGTGATCAAGTCTACCGTGTGCGTCACCACGCCGGAACACAGGTTAGATGAGAAGAACGGAGACGACCTGCGTTTCAGACTAAAGAGTTTCCTCCTTCCTTTGAACGCGCAGTTAGGATCGACACACGTGATCAAGTCAACCGTGTGCGTCACCACGCCTAAAGACAGACGGAAACGACCTACGTTTCAGACTAAAGGGTTGCCCCCTTCCTCTGAACGCGTAGTTAGGATCGACACACGTGATCAAGTCTACCGTGTGCGTCACCACGCCGAAAGACAGACAGAGCACAAAACAGGTAAGACGGACGAGAGTTAAAAGTAGCCAAGTGTTACTTACAACTACTTACTTCCAGTGTTTGTGGTTGGACACGTCTTCCTTCTACGAACGGCAGGACGAAACTAACTCTCGAGTTCCGCTCTCTTACCAGTTCACCCGGCGGAATTCGGAGACTTGCGCACTGGTAGTATGCTGGACTTATTACCGCTGCTTGCTGATACGTCTTCATGTTGGTACGGCTGCTCTGCTGGTCTTCTGACAGGACTGCTCGGCTCGCTAGCTGGACGGCAACTGAACTAGCTAGCCGGTAGTTGGAAGACCTAATGCTCCTGTGAGGTTCACGGCTGCGCACTAGTCCCCAATCTGAACTTAGAAAATTCTCACCTAATACGGCTTCTCCACGGCCTGGCAGGTCTTCTGGTGCTGGTGCGGATAGGCAGGACTTCTCCCGGTGACAGCAGGACAGGAACTAAATATCCAAATCGGCGTTTGAAAGCCCTAACGTTGATGCGGAGGCAGCGGCTGCGCGCCAGTCGATTTTCCGACAGTACTCGCAGGTTCGGTCACTGGACGGCTAGAGACAACGCAGCTGCTCGATGTGGGCCAGGACAGGTACTGAATTTTCGTATATTCGAAAATATTGGGCTTGACTCGCAATCGCCCGCTGGACGGAGCGCGCATATCTACGTCATACCTTTCGTAGTGGTGGCCGCATCTGACCGGTGATAGATGCGCGTTCGGTTCAAGCGGTCTATCTCCTACTGGCTGACGTCCGCGCGTCGATAGGCTTTCTACGGGGATATTTTCACATACTGGTAAATTAGTTTAACGGACTATTTTAATAGTAAAATAAATAAATATGGGGTAGTTAAAAATCACTTCATTACAGTGTCTAATAACGAATATTATGCATATTCACTGTACCGTACACTCATCACTGAAGCAGATACTATGAATTATATTTTGATTTTCTGTAATTCTGTTAGACACGATATCACAAAATTCTATTCTTCAATCCGGATCATCCTCGTTCAAACAATGCACAAGATGTATTTTGTACGGATGCGATTTATCTTGTTGCAAAATCCGATGAACGCTTGACTTAGGAATCCCTGTAGTACGCTCTAACGACCGCAGAGATTGGTGTGGAATCATTGTCGGTTCGCCAACAATTCCTATTTCCATTAATTCGTTAGAAGAATTGTTTTTCGAAATTTCTTAACAATCTGTCTCACGTAGGTATGACTTGTTTGGTGATCAGGATGCAACTCATTGAAAATTCAAGTAGTGTCTGTAGCACATTCATTTTGTTTTCCATAAAGAAAAATTATTTAAATTTTTTCAGCTAACGAATAAACCATAATGAAAAATTAATAAATGCAATAACACATTTCCGAAAAAATGATATCAGACAAAAGGGAATGCAATGGCATTTATAAAAAAATATGATAAGAACGTCAACCTTCCTTACGTTTTGTTTATTATTGTTTTTATCATCTGACGTGCAAACCTACTTTTCAGTGGTTAACACATGCTATAAATTAAGATGAAGCAATTTTAAATGTAAAAATACAAAATTCCAAAAATTTATATTTCAGTGTAATTTTTCTTGAAAATGAATTATGTTTTTAAAGATTCAGAGTTAGTATTAAAAGAGCTATCAAATTATCTATCATACGCCCTACATTTGAAATTTCAAAGTTGATACCTCGATCTACGATGAGGTGGCAACTACAAAAAAAAAGTAATTATGTAAATCGATGTCCCCCTAAAATTAAAAATCGACATTTTTTTCGATTCTTTTCAAAATTTCACATTAAACGAAATTGATGGGTGTACCACAGGGCTCAGTACTGGGACCTTTTTATTCTTTATGTTAATTCTTTAGATGGTGCTATTGGCAACAGTTGTTTTTTCAATGTATGCTGATGTATGCCGATTTAACATTGGTCTTTTCAGATAAATCCACAGAAATCTTGACCATTGCTCTACATAAAGTTATAAATGATGTCTGTAATTGGTTTGGTCACAATGATTTATACTTTAATATATTAAAAACAAAAATGATAAGATTTCACTGGCAGAAAGAATGTGACACTATCACTGCAAATGTTAATAATGTCGCGTGTATTGTTTTCTAATAAGCGGACTGTATTTGGTTTTTATGTGAATTAATTTTATTTATTTTTATTGACATTACAAAAAAGTTTTTGTACATAGTTACATCAAAAAATGACATGCGCTCTCCTCGAGTCTATCAGCACACTGGATAGTTTTTTTTTATTTTTTATCTTGCTTCACTCCAGCGACTGCACACATTGCCAAGTCTAAACATACCCGCCCCGTTGAAATGACTGACATTTCAAAAGAAAATAAAACAACACTAAATTTGAACCAGGTATGTCCATTTTAGAAAACTTCAAAATATTAGTCTATAGGCAAAATACATACGCGAACAACGGCGCGTTTTACGATACCAGCTTCAGTTTTTACCGATATCACTCTGATTACACAATCCGGTCCGGGAAGCAGCTGGACAATTCTTCCTAACTTCCAACATTGTGGGGGCAGATTATCCTCCTTTAATAGGACTAAAGTTCCAACTGCAACCTTGTTTTGGGAATTAAATTTCCATTTAGTACGGGCCTGCAACGTCTGCAGATACTCTCGAGACCAACGTCGCCAAAAATGTTGTATTATCTGCTGCATATGTTGAAATCGGGATAAACGGTTGACTGGTTGATCAATTAAACGTTCTGAAGGTAGTAACGTTAATGCTTGCCCAATTATAAAATGTTCAGGAGTAAGAGTCTCCAGGTCAGAGGGGTCGTTTGATAAAGGTACAAGAGGACGTGAGTTTAAGATTGCCTCTATTTGGGCCAATAAGGTATGAAATTCTTCCTACGTAAAATGTAAATTACTCATTACTCGTTTAAAATGATATTTGGCTGATTTCACAGCAGCCTCCCAAATGCCACCGAAGTGGGGAGAACCAGCTGGGATAAAATGCCACTCGATTTGATTGTTATTTAGATAATCCTGAAATATTTTATCATCCTTTAATTTTAAAATATTATTTAGTTCATGTTCTGCACCGATGTAGTTGGTAGTATTATCGGAATAAATATGTTTACAGATTCCGCGTCTTGATATAAAGCGTTTAAAAGCATTCAAAAAATTATTAGTAGATAAGTCACCTACCGGTTCTAGATGAACAGCGTTACTGGCTAAACAGAAAAATATGCAGAAATAAGCTTTTATTAACTTCCTGTTCCTCAGTCTACCATCTTTCACGACACGGAAATAGGGTAGGTCACTCATTTGGGGGTACATGGTAACAGGTTTAGCCCTAAAACATATCATACATTTTCTTAAAACGCTTCTAACTGCCTGCTTACCGTTTAATGGCCAAAAACGTTTGCGGATGTTGTATAAGGTAAGTTGTGCCCCTCCATGTAAAGTTTGAAGATGTTCGTATTTAATTAGTAATTTTGTCAAATTATGTTTCGCAGGTAAGACTATAGGGTATTTCTGATTGAAATTTAAACTGGAATGGGTAAGTCTACCACCAACTCTGATAATATGTTCAGAATCCAGAAAGGGATTGAGTGAAACTAATTTACTTTTACGACTTACGCATTCACCCTTTTTTAATGACTGAATTTCTAAAGAAAATTCTTCATTTTGTGCTAGTTTTACTAACCTTGACGCGGCTCTATTTAATTCATCTATAGATAATTTGACAGAATCATAGTTTTTAGATTTATCTCGAAATCGGTCTATAAAACTCAAAGAATAAGCCATAACGTTACGTAATTTGCTAAAGTCAGAATATATATCAAATAACTCGCATTTTATTTCAGGTAAGTCTTTTTGTTTATTTAAAATATTAGGTGGCCACTCTGTTTCTTCGCGAGTAAGGTAAGATGGACCAGACCACCAAAAAGAGTTATCCAGTAAATCAGCTGGAGAACAGCCTCTACTAATTATATCAGCAGGGTTTAGTGCTGATGGAATGTGTCTCCATTGACCTTTGTTTATTAACTGTTGAATTTCAGACACCCTATTGCAAACAAAAGTTTTCCATGTACTGGGATGAGCTGAAATCCAAGACAACACAATACTCGAGTCCGACTAGTAAAATATTTCTTTCATGTGATTTAGATTAATATGTTCATTCATAAATTGTTTGTATTGAGAATGAAGAGATTCATTTTTTCGTAGTTTACGTTCAACCGAGTAGAAGCGCTTAATTGCTTGCTTCTTAGAGTCACCTAGCTTATCGTTTTCGCGAAATGGCAAGCTGACAGTGAACTGCCCTGTATCATCCCGAAAATAATTATTTAGAAAATGAGTTTCACAAGCTTGTTCTTCCTCTGTATACTTGGCGTTAGGAGATAATGAATTTTCGACGTGCCAGAATCTTTCTAGTTGATCATTTAATTGTGCATTGGACACAGCGATAATGTTGTTAAATTACAAATCGTGTTTTCGACTGGCAAGTTCGGTATTGCACCCGAAATTATCCAACCGAAAACCGTGTTGTGTAAAATAGAACTCCGTTTGTCTAACTTTATTTGACCCGTGTGTAATAAATTCCAGAATACGTTCGCGGACAACAATACATCTATAGGACCACTTACGTAAAATTCAGGATCAGCCAAAGTTAAATCCGCGGGTATGTTCAAGGAGGAATTATCAATAGTTATTTGAGGAATTTTTTCCGTTATGCGCTCGATAATTAGGAATACTAAATTTTTTTGTAAGTTATTACACGTAGATTTTATGTCGCATTGAACTTTACATGAAATATTTGATGATATTTCATTTATCCCCGAAATTGCTAATTTGAATTTGGTGGGTTTAATATTTAATTTTTCAAAGAAGTTTTGCGTCATAAAATTGGACTGGCTTCCACTGTCTAGAAGTGCCTTGCATTTTACATTATTACCTTTATTATCAGGTACATATATGACTGCAGTGGATAGTAAAACATAATTTTCATTATAATGTGAGTAATGGACCAAAGTGGTAGAATTTAAGGCATTGTTTGATTGAACTTGAGAATCTGTACAAGTTATTTCATTATTTCCAGTGACTGTTGTATGTTGTGACACCAATGACGTGTTAGTTTCAGTTTGAACCTTATTTGCACCTGGATGTTGACTGACTTGAGTATGAGCTTGAGATCCGTCGTTTGCAAAATGAAGTAAGGTGTTGTGTTTATTATGACACTTTTTACAAGGGCCTTTAAAGCAAACTGAGGAACTATGACCCGCTTTCAAACAGTTTACGCATAGATTCAATGACTTTATTTCCTCAAATCGTTTCTTTGGTGTAAGCGATAGGAATTTTTCGCAAGCAAATATATAATGATTACAGAATGTTCATTTAGGGTTTACTGCGATACTAATGTGAGAATATGATTTGAGGTTATCTTTTCTGTTATTAAAAGTATGACTTGCAAAAACTTTGTTGCTGATTGTTTCTAACAACTACCGGTTATGTAGAAATTTTTTGAATTCTGTTATATTTGGTGAGTCTTTATCTCTAGTAGTTAATTCCCACTCTCTTTGTGTCGCTACATCTAATTTTGAAGACAATACAAATATTAAGATTGTGTCCCATGTGTTTACCGGTTGTTTTAAATTTTCTAATGCTCGAAAATGTGTTGTGAAGGCATCTAGAAATTGTCTTAACGACGTATGTGACTCTTTGATAACATTCGGTAATTCAAAAATATTTTTCAAATGGCTGTGAATGATTAATTTTTTATTTTGGTACCTTTCCTTTAGTAGGTCCCACGCCACTGGATAATTCTCTTCAGTTATTTCTAAATTTGATATACCCTGCGCGGCGTTACCTTTTAGTGCTGCTTGTAAATAATAAAACTTTTGGATTGTTGTTGTTTCATGAATCAAAGCTTTAAAAGTATCAGAAAATTGTACCCAATTATTGTAATCACCTGCGAATTCAGGAAGACTTATGTCAGGAAGTTTTACATTTAAGTTTTTGTTTGTATCCGTGTTTGACACTGAACTTGTATTTGCTTGTTTAGAACGTAAGGCATTTAATTTTGTTTCGGCCAGAGAAATTAGCTTAAAATACTTGTTCTCAAATACCTCTGCTTCAGCATCGTGAGCCTGCTCATCTGAACCTATTTCTAAACTGAATTTCTGCTTGAATGTCTGTAAAACTATCCCAAACCGTTTCTAATCTATTTGTGTGTTTTTCTAGCTCTACTGACTGTGAATCTTCGAAATTATTTATGAATTGTTCAAATCTGGTTAATTGACCTTTTATTACACCTCGTTTTTTAATTAAAACACGAAGTTCCGCTTCAGACATGATGATAAATTGTTTCAGTATTATTTGTACAATGAAAATGTGTAATTGTGTATTTATTTTTATCTGTGTAATACAGTTATTTTTTTTTTAATGAAATTTGATATGTGAACTGTGAGTTCTTTATGGTTATAAATTGTGAAATATTAATTACGTATTATCAAAAATGTGCATAAAATACCTTACCGGCTCAAATAGTATGGAATCGGTAAAAGGCAAGTACATGAAATTAAGGACCACTGACCTGGGACTTACTTTCTTCAAAAACGGCTTCGGACGTCGCCTCTACCTTTCGTCTGCCAGATGTGTTACCTCAAAGATGTGTTGTGATGTTATGATGAGCTCGCAATGGCTGTTGTTGAATGTAGTTACTTGAAAATGCTTTTTCTGTTATCCGACGGACTGCAGCTTGAAATATATCCAGAGAACTGACAATCTGCGCTCGAACTGGACCAAAAAATATGTATTGTTTTCTAATAAGCGGACTGTATTTGGTTTTTATGTGAATTAATTTTATTTATTTTTATTGACATTACAAAAAAGTTTTTGTACATAGTTACATCAAAAAATGAAATGCGCTCTCCTCGAGTCTATCAGCACACTGGATAGTTTTTTTGTTTTTTATCTTGCTTCACTCCAGCGACTGCACACATTGCCAAGTCTAAATATCGCAATTGATGGTGTTGGTGCAGATGGTGTCAAGTTCTTGGATATGTTTTCTGACGAGAGCCTAACCTGGAAAGTACATTGTAATTCTGTTGTTTCTACAATGAGCTCTGTAGCTTATTTATGTGAATGCATGAAGGAGATATTAACAAAGCAGCAATTATTGAATACGTATTATACGCAGGTCGAGTCAAGATTACGCTATGGAATATGTTTCTGGGGCGACTCCACCATGTCTGAATCAGTCTTCATTACACAAAAACGTATTTTAAGAATAATATCTGGTGCAAAAAGTCATGAAACTTGCAGAAATATTTTTGTAGAACTTAAAGTTCTTACGTTGACTTCTTTATTTATATTTGAAATGAGTCTCTATGTATTTAGGAATAAACAACATTTATTGTAAATAGCGACATTTATTCAAAAGATACCAGACAGAAGAATAATATTCGAATCCCTTTCAGAAAATATTGTGTAACAGCTAAGTCGCCAGATAGTCTAGGTATAAAAATATATAATCACTTACCCGAGGGACTTCGAATGAATGTGAAACATATAACTCATTTCCAACGAAAATTTATTTATTTATTTATTTATTTTATGCAAGGCAACCCAACATAATGTTATCAAGCATTACAATTATAGGGTGCACAATAACTAAAAAATAACAGAATATAGAATACAGAATACAGGTATGTACAATGACGTGTAATTACAATAGAAATATAGCTAATCCTTAAGCTAAATTATACTACAACTAAGCTAAAAAAGAGAAATATAAAAAAATGAGAATAATACATACCATTGTGCAATAATACATATTGTGCTTTGTAAAAGCAAATACCTATATAAATATCAAATATTATTGAAGACTTGAATAGCTTGGCGTTTTACACAATTTAGTGACAGATGGAGTATATCTATGTGATTAAAGAACATGTTGTATTGTTTTTGTAACAAACTAATAGGTGAGTGAGTTCAGGCGCTGGTATTATATATTTGATGATAAAATAAATTCCATGATCGAGTAGAACGTAGTTTTATATTGAAAGACAAACGACCCAATATATAACTGCAGTTAATTTTACCAGTTAACAAATTAAACAAAAATAATATATATGCAATATTTCTCCTAGAACTTAATTTTAGCATATTATAGTGATTAAGTCTTATATCATAATTTTCAAATTGCAAGTTACGATTGTATCGGTAATTAAGGTGCTGAATAATTTTTTTTTTAATTTTCTCGATGCGTTCAATATATTTAACATATTTAGGATTCCAAACCAAACTCGCATATTCAAGATGAGATCTCACAAATGCATTGTATAAAATAATTAGAGTTCTAGGGTTACAGAAAGACTTAGAAATACGCAAAATAAATTCCAAGTTACGTAAAGCTTTTCCTACAATATTATTTATATGGTATTCAAAAGACAATTTAACATCTAAAGTCACACCAAGATCTTTAATATACTGTACTTTATTTAATGGAACAGTGTGGATGGAATATGTATAATCAAGATTACTTTTTAGACGAGTAAATTTAATAGAGCTACATTTGTTAATGTTTAAAAATAACCTATTGATATTACAATATTCAGAAAAGAGATTAAGATCTACTTGTAAATTTTCACAATCGCACAGAGATGATATAGATTTAAATACTTTTAAATCATCAGCATATAATAAGTGAATGAGAGAAACAGGTGCCAATATCATTGATAAATAAAGAAAAGAGTAAAGGTCCCAGATGAGATCCTTGTGGTATGCCTGAAGTAATTTTAACATAATTTGAAGTAGAACTATTAATCTTGACACACTGCGATCTATTAGATAAATACGATATTATCCATCTTAGGAGGCTACCGTACACACCGATATTCTCTAATTTAATAAATAAAGTAGGATGATGAATCTTATCGAAAGCTTTAGAACAATCGGTGTACACAGCATCTACCTCAAATCTCTCATTCATACTCTCGGAAATAAACTGAACATATGGTACAAGGTTAGTTGCAACAGATCGACCTTGGAAAAAACCATGCTGCTCTTCTATAATTATATTTTTAAAGTTAAAGAATAGTTCTTCGGTTATAATGGCTTCCAACAATTTGCCAGGAATAGAGAGCAACCAGATTGGACGATAATTTCTTATATCACTCTTGCTTCCTCCTTTATGAATGGGGATAACTCAAGCTTCTCTCCAAACACATGGAAATACGCCATCACGAATTGATTTATTAAATATCAGATAAAGAGGATGCAAAAGCGATTCTTTACAATGTTTAACAAAAACTTCAGGTAACCCATCTGGTCCGCATCCTTTATTGACTCCCAATTTATTTAACTGATTTTCAATTTGAGTAACACTAATATGATTAATAATTACGGATGTACAGGAATTTGCAGATATTTTAATATTCGATGGGGTCGATGATGACTCATAAACACTACCAAAATAATCCGAAAATGCATTGGCAATGTCTTTGTCATTGCAAAAAGTATTACCGTTGTATGATATTGAGGTGGGTACTTGTTTATTTTTATTTTTGTTCGCAACATATGACCAAAAGTGCTTAGTATTATCTTTGATATAAATTTCGGTGCGTCTTATATAATCTCGATAATCATGCTTTATAGCTTTTCTTACTGATTTTCTAATGTTGGAAAACGCAATATAATCTAGGTTATTTTTATACTTTTTTCACCTTCGGTGTAGCTTAAATTTATCTTTGATCAAATTTTTAGTATTTACAGAGAACCAAATGGGATACCTATTACTGACTGTTTTTTGGGGAACATACCGATCTATAATTTGCTGAAGTCTTATATAAAACACAGAGACGGATTCGTCAGTATTAAGACTACGAAGTAAATTATCCCAATTAATTTCATTGATCTCTCTATTAATGCTGTCGTAATCTGCAATGCGAAATCTATATGTTTTATACGGTGCTTTGCATTTTAAATTAAATTCGTCAGTTAAGTTTATGTCAATAATAAGAGATTTGTGAAGAAGAGACAGCAACATTAGTTACATTACTGAAAACAAGGTCTAATAACTTACCGTTATCATTTAAGATATCATTGTATTGATTGAACTGAAGAATATTATAAGTATCAGCAAGGTTTTCTCCAAAGCGATCATGAATATCGGTAATAACATAACAATTCTTATTCATCAGTCTCGGAATATTATAATCTCCGACAATAATAAAGTATTCGTTAGAATGTTGTTCCACTATTCTAGAAACACTATTTAAATGTGCAATAAGATTATCTCCAGTGGCATGAGGAGGCACATAAACACAACAAACGTTTACTTTTATTTTAGGACCCAAAAACACTGTTATCCATATATCCTCACATATTCCTTGAGATATCCAGGAGCTACGTACTTGCGATGAAAATTCTTTCTTCACTGCTATCAATACACCACCTCCGTCCTTTTTGCCACTACAGATAGTATCACGATCACGGCGGAAGACTTGAAATAAGTTTAAATCAAACAACTCTCCATCTCTGACACTGTTAGTGAGCCAGGTTTCAGTTATACAAATTTTATTAGCAGTAGAACTAGTAGATCATGTAAAAAAAATCATGTGTTTTGGATCTTAGGCCCCGAGTATTTTGATAATAAATTGTAATATCCATTAATATACACAAAAAAAATAATGAATTAAGCAATATTAGGTGATTTAGGAAGCAATCAATTTATTCAGGACACTTTCATCATTTATATGAGTTGTCTTCCCATTCTTAGAGAGGCGTACATATATTTTACAGTCCCTAGACTAACAGGAGTTTCCAGTAGCCTTGCAAAATTCTCTAGTTTTTTTGTAGAGTAATTTATTTTTTGGAGTCAGATGATCATTTATAAAAATCGGATTATCATTATCAAAACCAATCTCGCGCAGCTTAATACCCTTGCGTTTTTTTACAGCCGCTAGAACATTATCCTTATCAGATCGTGCAATTTTAGTATAACAGACCGTGGATTTCTATTTCTTGAATCAAAATGAGGCACTCGAAAACAGGATTCGAAAGAAGAACCTGCCAAACCAAGAACACTAAAGATGTTATTGATGGATGTGGATAAGTATTCGGTAGATATTTCAGGAATGCCATTTAATTCAAGATTATTCAAGCGAGCTTGTTGCTGGATTTGATTAACTTCAACCTGAAGGTCAACTACAGTGGATGAGAGAGAAGTGACTTCAGATTCGAGTTTTGGAACGATCTTGAGCTTTGTCTCAAAATCAGTAATTTTCTTTGCAAAATCATCGATTTTATGGCCCTAAAATTCAAAAGACTCCGTAACTGAGATCTGTTGACTTTTCATTATGTTAACATCTGCTTGGAGATGATCAATTTTGCTATTTAGATTATTTAAAGTTTCCATTAGGTTTGATAGATAATTGTCACAAATGATTGGCTTGTCACAAGGTCCAGCTTCACTACAGGATACACATTTAAAGATAAATCCTGGAAATTTTAATACATCCGAAGAAAGAGTTGGTTTGACGCAATTTAAGTGTGATACGCTACTGCAGACTCCACAGCAAAGAAGGTGCCGTCCAACAGCTTTACTGTCACACACCATACAGATATCAGATATTGCAAAAAACACTCGCGATAAACACAAGATAAAAAAAGACTGAATAAAACACGAAGTATGCACTCAAATAGACCATGCACGTATTACAAAAAGATAGGTCAGTTAGATTGAGATTATGTATATATGTTGTAAAAATTTGAAGAAAATGCTTGAACTATTAACCACTTTTTTAGCAGGATAAACATGAACAATCACACCGCGTGGAGGTTTGTCTACGTACCCGTATTTCTTTTTCAACAGTCCAAATTAAGACGCTTTTTGGTGGAGAGATGCTTCTATTCGTTGTCAGAGTTTTTTAGTTGTTAGTTGTAGTTTGTAGTTATTTAATTATTAAGTTTTTATGACAATTGTTATACAATGTAAATTGTCCAAAACAAAATAAAGAAATTGAAATTGAAAATGTTGAATATCAGATTAGAATATAAGTAAAATGTTATACAAAATAAACAAGAAGATTAATATTGCTAGAGGTTTTATTTTCTTTTTTGTATACATTTATAAAGAGAATAGTTTTCATTTTCTTCGAATATATATCGGTATACAAATGCGGCAGTCATAGCTCCAAGATAAGGTCCTAGATGGAATAACTAAAACAAATAATTTTAAATACGAAGATATATATACAGCAGAAGAGGTTCACCTGACTGGTGCGTTAAGGAATAGACTTGTAAAATTAATTAACCAGGTATAGCAGTCACTAGGCAAGAAAAATGAAAACTCGTTATTTCTATTCAAGCTTTCGAAGCCTTTATTGCTTCTTCATCAGGAAACTACAAAAACGTATAATAATTATCAAAATGTAAAAGGATAAGTTAAAGGGACTTACGAAAAAGATTGAGATTAATAAAAGTGCAATGGAACCATCCATCAGAACAGAAAACTTAAAAAAAAAAACATTATCACAATGTTACAACTTCTTAAATCATGTGCAATATTAAAAGAAACCATTAAAACACTGGTACAAGACCAAGATGAACACCGATTACTCAAACATTTTGAGAAAAAACTTCTCTAAGCTACAACAGGTGGTCAAGGAAGTAAAAATAGGTTAGTTAAACAAAAAATTCTTAAGCCAATCTAACTCTCTTCATTGGCTGGCCTGGTTAATTAATTTTACAAATATATATATTGTTATATTTTATTTTTCTTGATGTATTGTGATTTATGTATTTTAGTATGATATGTGTGTAGATCTTTAAACATTTAAATTTTAATTTTAAATATTTTAAGTTAATAATATAAATTATAATTTTATTTTCCCGAGCTAGCTTTTATCTACGCCTTTTTTATGATTAAATATTATGTTCCTAATGTAGAAAGTCTGCTATTAAAAATCACATCCGATAAATTTATTTGTTTCCATATTTTAATTATTTATCGTGCTCCTGATGTCACCAGGATGACTCCCAACTTTTATGTGAAAAATCGAGTCTTTGAGTTCACAGCTTGATAACCTTCTTATTATTGGAGATTTCAATTTTCCCAATATTCCTTGGTCTTTACTCATTCCATCAGAGAATAATAGTGCTACCGCAGATTTTACTAATATGTTGTTGTCAACAGGTCTGACTCAACATATTACAGAAAACACTAGATTTAGAGCGAATCAGCTTCCATCTCTCGTTGATCTACTTATAACTAACACTGATGATCTTTTAGTTATCTTAGTTATTCACCCCATTGGGCAAATCTGATCATTGTTGCATTGAATTTACTATGCAATTTTTTGTTTATGATTACCGCAAAACTAATAATAATGTATCAAAATTCAACTTCTTCAAGGCTGATTATATATCTATGAATCATCATTTGGCTGAGGTGGATTGGTTTGAAGACTGTACAAACAAAAATAACCCTGAAGATTTGTGGCATAGTTGGTTGAATACTGTCAGAAATATCATACCTACATATACTCCTGTTTGTAGATATGCATCCAATTATAAAAATCAGTGGCTTAATGGAGAATTATTTAAAATGTGTCAGAAAAAGGCACTTTGGCAAAGATACAAACGATCCAATTCTTTAGACGACTATCACCTACACCGAAATTTTGCTAATAGACTAACAGGACAGTTACGGCGTGCAAGGTCATTGTTTGAAAACCAGTTAATTGATAGAGGACCTAAAGCTTTTATAAATATACTCGCTCTCGACTCACAAGTAAAGTTTCCACACCACTGATTAAAAATGCTTTGGGTAGTGTGTGTAGTGATAACTGTGAAGTCGCTGAGACTTTTGCTGAGACTTTCTACAATGCATTTACTTTAGATGCTGGTGATCAGCTTCCGCAATTGGATGTCAACATTCGTGTACCTTCTACACTAGAGGAAATTCAAATTAGTCCTGCAATTGTGTCCGAACAACTGTGTAAACTGCGTATTGATTCATCTCCTGGTGCAGATTTAATCAACTTACTTTTTCTGTCAAAATGTGCAAATAGCATAAGTGGTCCACTTTGCGAAATTATGTTCAAATCCCCCTATATTCAAAAAAGGTGATAAACTGTCGAGCTCTAACTATCGCCCAATTAGTTTAACTTCTGTTCCGTGTAAAGTATTGGAGAGAATTGTTTGCAAGGAACTTATCACATTTTTACTTAACAATGGTGTCATACCGCCGCATCAACATGGTTTTCTACCTGGTCGATCAGTTTTTACCAATTTACTTCAAGCTATTAATTCTTGGACCTTATGGGCAGACACTGGACAACCTATAGACGTTTTGTACTTGGACTTTTCTCGTGCTTTTGATAAAGTGCCGCATGCGCGATTATTATATAAACTTGAACATTGTGGTGTGCGTGGTAAGCTGTTAAACTGGATAAAATCGTTTTTGAAAGATCGTGAATTTATTGTTCGAATCGCTGAGAGTTTTTCTGACAGAAGACAAGTATTGAGTGGTGTTCCACAAGGTTCTGTCCTTGGACCAATTCTGTTCCTAGTATATGTTTCTGACCTAACGAATACGTGTACTTCCCAAGTGTTATCATATGCAGATGATCTTAAATTATTTTCATCATCATCTCTTCACCTACAAGATGATCTAGATATTATTAGTAATTGGTGTTCCAACTGGTGCATACCTCTAAATCCTTCAAAATGTTGTGTACTCCATATGTCTAGAACTAATCCTAAAGTAGTATACAATATAGATGATACAGAGTTGCCAAGCGTTTCACAACAAAATGATCTCGGAATAATTATTACGGAAAATCTCTCATGGAGTGCACAGGTTGCCAAGGCAGTGAAAAAATGTAATCAATTGATTTTATGATCAGAAAATCTTTCAGTAATCTTACCGTGGATACATTTTTGAAGTTATACAAATCATACATTCGCCCCCATTTGGAGTTCTCGGTGGCCATATGGTCTCCACTATTAAAGCAAGATATCGCAAGACTAGAGGGGGTTCAGAGGCGAGCCACCAAACTTCCAATTGGTCTTAAATATTTTTCGTATGAAGAACGTCTTCGGCGTCTTCGTCTTCAATCTCTAGAAAATAGGCGTATTCGAGGTGACCTTATTACCACTTATAGGATCCTGCATGGCGAACTGTACTGCCCACACGTGATGTTTGACTTAAATTTTGACCCCCGTCTCAGAGGCAATTCATTCAAACTTAAAAAGGAAAGCTTTCGTACACGGAACAGACAACATTTTCTACCCAACAGGATATTCGATCAATGGAACGATTTACCAGATAATGTGGTTACAGCACCGTCTCTAAATTCTTTTAAGAATAGACTTGACCATCACCTTAATCAACATCCAATGTGATTGATTTCTTATTAATTTCTAATATTTATAGTATTTATATATATTGTACTTTGATTTCTTCTGTTTTTTTTTTGTATTATTTGTTTTTACTATGTTATCAGCCATTTATAGGATGAATTTATCTTTTGTTCTTAGAGCACAACAAGCTTTTAGCTTCAGCTCTAATTATTTGTTAATAATAATAATAATAATAATAATAATAATAATAATAATAATAATAATAATAATAATAATAATAATAATAATAATAATAATAATAATAATAAATATTATGAATTTTATATTATAAATCTTATGGGTTCACTACTATTGATTGATAAATTTGGAAATTCACTTTTATTTGGTTTTATGACTCTTTATCTCAATGGTAGATTCTAACAGGATTAATATTTATTATTCAGATGTTCTTCACTAATATTTTTTGATAATTTTATTTTTTAATGAAATTTTAAATATTAAAAGTTTAACAATTAGATTGATCGAATCTTTCCTACTCCACCTAAACCCTGGTCTATCTTATAATCTAATAACAATAAATATTACGAAATACAAAAGTCGTTGTCTGCCTGTCATGTTGTATGAATTACTGTCTTGTATGTAGTTCGTATTTCTTTAGATCCTATTTAAATAAGTACAAAATTGATCCATGTCATTTATATTATGTATGGCTAAATTTTCAGCAATTGCTGGTTTAAACTGTCTGGATATGTATAGAACAATCTCACTTTCCATCATTGGCGGTTTCAAATATTTAGCTTTAGAATATAATTGTAATGCATACCTTGATAAAGGTGTTCTTTTCGTGTAATCATATCTCCCAAAATACAAATTTTCTCTTACCTTATTATGAATATAATCCCTCCAAAAATATTGTAAAAACAATCTTTCAAAATTAGTTAAATCTGTAATTTCTTGTTCCTTACTCGCAAACCAAATCAAACTATCCCCTGTCAAGGTATCTCGAATAATTTCTTTAGTTTCTATATTTCTATGTTATCAATTTGTTGAATTTTATTTTTAATTGTTTTTAAAAATACTAGTGGAGGTAAATTTTTAATAGATCCATCATATTTGTGTGCTGTATTTGTATTGTGACATGTAATTATTCTCGTTTGTGTAATGTGTCTTTGTTCTTCTTGTAGTCTAGTTATTTCTTGCCTTAATTCATTTCTCAATTGGTGTATCTCTAATGTATTTCTTACTTCTTCTGTATTTCGTATTTCTTCTGTATTTCGGACCTCTTCTGTATTAACTACTTCATCTCCATTATTGTTTCTTTGTATTTCAACCTGTTGTTCCATTGTGTTTAATCTTTGTCTATTGTCCTGCATTTTCTTCTCCAACTCCTTGATTTCTTTATCTGTTTCTTGACTCTTTTCTTGTGTATCCTTTTGGAATTCTTGTAAATTTTCCCATATCTGTGTAATTCTTTTCTTTTCACCCTTTTTATTATTATTTACCTTTTCTCTATATTCTTCAGCTTTTTTCTCTATTCTGGTTATCTTTGTTTCTAATTCTTCTTGAAATTTTGGTTGTTCTTCTTTGAATTCATTCTTCATCATCGCCAATTTTTCATCCAGCCTCTTGCCAATGTCCTGAATATTTTGCTGTATTGCTTCCTTTAATTCTTCTAACTTATTTTCTTCCCCTTCCTTTTTCTTTTCTTCTTTATCTTCTTTCCCTTTTTGCTCTCTTTTTTCTTCATCGTATTTTATTTGTTGTTCTCTTTTTTTCTGCTTTGTCTTTTCTTTGTCTTTCGATATCCTTGAACATTTCCATTAAACAAACCATTTCTAAGATCCCGCTCTCGTTCCTTGTGAATCCCCTGTTCCTGTTTCACTTCCTGTACTTTGTTCATCTTTTTCTCTTCTAGTCATATATCCACTTCTTAAATCCATTTTAGGTTACTTCTTAGTATTTTCTTCCTACTCCTGTTTTCCAAAGCCCCACGTTGGGCGCCAATTTTATTATATTTTATTTTTCTTGTATTGTGATTTATGTATTTTAGTATGGTATATGTTTAGATCTTTAAAAATTTTCAATTTTAAATATTTTAAGTTAATAATATAAATTATAATTTTATTTACCCGAGCTAGCTTTTATCTGCGCATTTTGTATGATTAAATATTATGAATTTTATATTATAAATCTTATGGGTTCACTACTATTGATTGATAAATTTGGATATTCACTTTTATTTGGTTTTATGACTCTTTATCTCAATGTTCAAATGTTCTTCACTAATAATTTTTGATAATTTTATTTTTTAATGAAATGTTCAATTTTAACTAATTTTCTTTTATTTTAAATATTAACATACGGATTCATCAACAAGGCGTAACGTTAGTCAGACTAGCGGAGGTTACGCCAAAAATTTACGCTTCTGTTACATTAATTTAAATAATAGCCATACTCTTAACTCCTATTAAGTACTATGCCTAAAATTGAACGTAGAATAACATGAAGTATGTACAATGTACATCTCCTCATGAAACACCATGGAGATAGTCTATTTGAACGTAACTAATATAATACATTGATCAAGAGACACAGAGGGTGTTAATTATACATAATGCTATTTTTAAAATTTTATTTTTAATTTATTTTTTTTCAATTGATATTTTTGTAAAATACCCAAATCGGAAATGAAGAGGTCACTTATTCGTGCATTTTGCAAAATATTTGTCTTGTCCTTATCAACTGGTCACTACAATTTGTTAATAGATTTTTCAATAGCATTGGCAATGGCAGGACAACTAGCAATTTTTTCTGAAAAATTAGGATTCAAATAAATGTAGGTATACCTTTTTGTGTAGAATACAGACTGGAAAAAAATTGGCAGAAAAATAGAAAAGAATTTAAAAAACTAAATAGCATATTATGCATAATTAATGTCCTCTGCATCACTTGAAAAAACTACTATATTAATTAATCACGGACACATACAGTGTGGATACATATTGTGGAATATCGCTTATATTTCTTAAAATATTCGTGATATCAAAAACATGCTTTTTTTTATAAAAGTGTTAGGGGAAATTATTTCGCGTTTAGTGATATCAAGCAATCTTTCGTAGCACAAAAAATGTGGTTGCCAAGGTAACCGACTTATTTTTTTTAAACGGTACCATATACTTTTTTTGGTAAAAATTAAAACATTGTACCGTTCTAAATACGATACAATACAATTTTAATGGGGTGACGTAAGAAAAAAATACAGTAAATTTAAATTTTCTATTATGCTTTTGACACTGTTTATCAAAATAATTAGGTATTAGGCTAGCCATGCCAAAACCATAACAATGCGAAATTGTCAGTTGCTTGTAATTTTGTGCATTGGTGTAGTAAACGTACTTTTTTACTCAATTTTCTGTGTACGTAAGTACTTAGTAAGTTATAATTTCGCTTGAATTAATTAAGTGAAACGGAATGAATGCGGGTTTTAATGATGGTGGGATATGGTGACAGGAAAAGGACACAGCGAGTTGTTTAACGTGTTTCCAAATTGTTAAAAAATTGTTACGAGACGGGAAGCCTTAAAGACAAACTACATACAGGGCGGCCAAAAACAGCTAATGATGACGATAGTACTTTAAATGTGGTTCTGTCAATACAAGAGAACCCACATTTGTCCATTCGAGAAATTGGTAGGATACAAGCCATTTCTCACCGTTCTGTGTTGAAGGAAACAGCTCCACAAGAAAAAGTGTATCCATACAAAATGCAGCTCGTTCAAGAACTTGTGCAAAATGATTTTGCAAAAAGTGTTGAATTTTGTAACACTATGTTAGATAAATTTAACATGGATTTGGAATTTGGCAAAAAGATTGTGTTCACCGATGAAGCCACTTTTATGCTTCATGGATTTTATAATAAACAAAATTATCGATATTGGTGTCAAGAAAATCCTCACTGGATACGAGAAACTCGAACCCAGCAACCAGAAAAAAATAATGTCTGGACAGGTATTCTAGAAAATAATATTATTGGACCATTTTTTATTGATGGGAAACTAACTGCTGACAAATATCTTAATTTGTTGAGAGAACAAATTGTACCTGCTTTGGAGGTCCTAGGTCCAATTCATCAAATGTGATTTCAGCAAGATGGAGACCCTCCACATTATGGAAGGGCCGTAAGAGAATATCTAACTGAAATGTTTCCTGCAAAGTGGATAGGTCGCGGAGGTGCCATTAAATGGCCAGCAAGGTCACACGATTTCAATCCGTGTGATTATTTTTTGAGGGGTTACTTAAAAAGTATAGTCTACAAAGAAAGACCAGTAGATGTGAAAGATCTTAATGCCAGGATCAGAATCGAGCTACGGCAAATTCGACACCACACGTTGGCAAACTTGAGTGATTCGTTTTTAAAGAGATGAATGTGCCTGAATAATAATTACCGTCATTTTAAACATTTAATGAATTAGTTCACATCCGTTCCATTTTTTTTCATTTATACTATTAATATTAGTTTAGTTTTTTTACTCCTTACTTTAGGACATAAAATAAAATAATAAAAATTGAATTTACTATATTTTTTTCTTATGTGACCCCATTAAAATTGTACTGTATCGTATTTAGAAAGGTCCAATGTATTAATTTTCACCAAAAAAAGCATATGGTGCCGTTTAAAAAAATTCGGTTACCTTGGCAACTACATTATTTATACTACGAAATATTGCTTGATATCACTAAACGGAAAACAATTTCCCCTAACACTAAAACATGTTTTTGATATGACGAATATTTTAAGAAATATAAACAATATTCCACAATTTGTATCCACGCTCTATACTATTTACAATTTTATTAAAACAATTCAATCATTAAAATCGCCTTAGGAGTTCAGGAGAAATTATTATTAAATTTTAGACCCAATTTTATGGGACAATTTCTAGGGATCTAAAGCCCCTAAAAATTAGAATTCGTGAAAACAAAAAAATACTAGTCAAATAATTCATCAAATTGACTGTATCGGCCCATTTTTTCCTAAATCTTATATCTAAATCACTGCGTATAAGAAGCCAACATTTTGTGTTAGTGACACCAATATTTACCTCCCTCCGCCCCTGAAAAGTTGGCTATATAGCTCTGCATTAATAGTTTTCCAAAAGTTGGTTATGCAAAACACTTTACTAAAAGCAGAGTATCGGAAATAAATTCAGTAAAAATAAATCATGCTTTTATTTGTGGTAATTTCAGTAATTTTACAGGAATTTCTAAAAAAATCTTACCCAGTGGTGGTCCCAATGATTATTTAGTACTGACGGGGCAAGACACCTCGCTGGATTAAGAGAGGATGATGTGAACGGTGCCTATAATAAATTAAAATCAATGTTATGCCAATGTAATTGAAACTTTTTGGTCTAATTTCAATAACGGATTTTACACAACACGTTTACATATATTTATTTAAATAGATAATTCCTTATATACGGTGTTTTAAAGAACCATGGTATAAATTCAGAGAATATTAAATAATTAAAACGATTTTACTTTTACTTTTACTCCAAAAGAATAGACATCATCATTAACCAAGTAGGGCATGTCTGATCTTTCAACACTGAAATCCATTTTAAACTAATACAAATCAATTGCTTCTTCAGGTGGCCTCCTAAAAATACAAAAATAGGTCAGATCTCATCTAATGTAGTTGAATTTTTGAGTTCCTACAGTTTCAAAAGTGAACTTAGGTATTGTAGGAGAACTGATTTATATTAGCTTAAAATGCCTTTCCAATACAGTAAAAATGTTACAAAAGTTAATAATAAAGCATATATGGGTAGATATTGTGGGTGTAATTCAACGCTGGTCGAGGCTTTAGTCCGCAGAGTAGTTAGTTTCACACAATATTTGTTAATATCTAAAAATATATAAAAAAGTAAAAACTAATTAAAACAAATAAAACAATTAAAATTAGTCGTAAAACCAAACGTTGTAATAATGACTAAATCACATTTCCTTTGTTAATGCACCATCAAAGAAGTCAACAGATGCTTATGAACTGTAAGTTCTGTATTTACAAACATATTGTTTACTGATGAAGTAATTTTCACAACAGATGGAGTAGTGTCAGCACAGAATTGCAGATGGTAGCCAACATAGAATCCATAATTAACTGTAGAAGACAATATTGCGAAAAGGTAAATGTTTTGGAGTGGAATTTTAAAACTACAAATTAATCGTTCATTTTTATTTGATGGAAATTTAAACAGCCAAACATATTTAAATTTTCTTAATATAAAATTTCAGCACATTTTAGACAATGAAGAAGAAGACATGAAGTTAGATGGTTCATGTTCAAAATGCACACATTTGAGCTGATCGAGATACAAAAAACCTAATCAAGAAAAATGTGGACGGTTCAGAATAGAAAATTTGGATAGTCCTGGACCACTTCGTACAGCAGCAGTGAGCAGTTGTCCCAGTCAACTTCAGAACAGATCAGTAGTAGCAGAATTACATTACAGAATTAAAACTACATCAGTTACAAACTATTAATTCATTATTTGTAGAATTTGATAACATATAATCAAAATTGAATGTTTATATGATACAGACACATACAAAGATAATATTTAATTACTACTAAGATGTAAAATTATTATAGACAGCGAGCATGATCTTCGTTTTACATCTATTACGTTTAGTGTGGATTTTTGGTGCACATTTAAGATACGAAAACGCCTCTGCAATAAGGATTCTGTGCAGGAGGTTTGTATAAATTAATTTATTTTGTTTTGCATTATAGTATTAGACAGCTAAATGTTTAAATTATTGCTGGAGCGATTATTTTATCAAAATAATTACTCAAATATTACACAAGTTAACAGTTTTCTCTCTCGTGCAAGCATTTTTTTCCCTTTGGAATTTTGAAGTTTTACCGTTGGAGATTATTTTTGGAATTTTGATTTTGCCGTTGGAAAACTGTCTCTGCCGTTTTTCCCTTACAGACTAAAGGTACGGATTCGCTGGTGCAACTGCGGCTGCGGCTCGCGACTGCGACTCGTCGCCGACCAATAGGCAGTCTAAATGCTGTAGTTGATGAGACCATTCAGACTGTCTATTGGTTGGCGATGAGTCGCACCAGCGAATCCGTACCTTAAGGCTAACGGTGAAACACGTGATCAAGTTTTATTAAAACCAGATATCTCGCTGCGCAGAGTAAGACTATGTTGACGTGTTGTGACAAAACGCTGAAATATGTATACTGCCTAGAGGCTAATTCATTTGGGATGGAGACGAAACGAAAGATACACTGAAATAAAGGAATCATAACTCTATTAGTGGAGCAAGATCGATTCTCAATTATGCCGTATTTTTTTGAAATAAAGATATAACTAAAATAAACATTTACCATCTTGTAGAGGGATAATTTGGGCATCCAAAATGGACTTTTATCAGTAGGGCCTAACTATATAAAATCAAATTTTAGGTGCTTCGGACGTTATTTTACAATTATGTTTTTCGAAGCATAAATCGCGTTTGTAAATCAGCGATTCAAGTTATGTTCATAATTTTTTCACAACATATATAAAAAACTACAGCGCTTCTATTGGTACACACCAATTTTTGATAACTTAAAGCCTTTTCGAAAAAAATTGTTCCAAAGTCTGTACCAGCAAATTTGTGCATTAAAAACTTTACTATGAGGAGAGCTACATTAATTATTGAAAATAGAACTTTAGTTATATTGAGATAAATGTAGTCAAAAGTATGAAAAAGTTTTGTAAAAAAGTTTACTTCGCCACGTGTTACAGTTTTCAAGAAATTGAATTTTACATATAATATAATAATAATAAATAATAATAATAATATAATTTATTTCCGTTGGACATATTACATGTATAGAAATTGTCACAAACACTTACAGACTAAGATACACATGTTAAAATTTCTGACAGAATAATAACATTTATCTAATAAATACCTTTATATAAAAATTCATTTTTAATTGTTTTTATTTCGTCAGATAGTTTGTTAAACATTTTTAATCCTAAATAATTAGGAGAATTTGAAATAATCTGTTTCTTAGTGAATGGAACGTGAAAATGTTTACTTTGTCTTGTATTGCACTGATGAACTGAACTATTCAATGCAAATTTATTTCTATTTTGAAAAACATATAAACACAACTCGAAGACAAACAATCATTGTTAAGTTAAAATATTGATACTCTTAAAAATATTTCTACACGAGTAAGTACTTGAAACCCCAACCATACATCTCATTATTCGTTTCTGGGCAATAAAAACTTGTGAGGAGAGTGTAGAACTTCCCCAGAAACAAAGACCATATCTGAGACGAGAATGAACTTGAGCGTAGTATACGCACACAAATTGTTCCAGATCAAGTACTGTCCTCAAATTCCGAAATAGGTATGTAAGAGAAGAAAGTTTACTTATCAATACATCACAATGATTTTTCCAATTTAAATTCTTATCGATATGAAGCCCTAACAATTTTACTGTTTCGTCATTAGTACTCAAACAAACATTGTTTGATGTAAAATTAAAAGTCCTACAATTTTTCTGGACACAATGAAATCTCAAACTTTTGGTTTCGTTTATATTGATATACAGAGAATTCTGGTAGAACCACTCTGTTAGATTACTTAATAAAGTATCACAATTAGCCTCTAATGCATTCTCATTGATATTAGATGTAATCAGAGATGTGTCATCAGCATATATTGTAAAATGCGTACTACTGGAAAGAGTATCTATTTCATTCACGTACAACAGATAGAGCACTGGACCTAGAACAGAACTCTGTGGGACACCTTGTTTCACTTGATGAGACTTGTGAGAATGAGTCCTATTCTCAAGGAAAGTTTTTACCCACGTCAAAGCTAAGCCTCGAATACCATATGTGTATAATTTAGACAATAATTTTCTGTGATCAACACAATCGAATGCTTTACTGAGATCACAGAAAATACCCACCGGATACTCACCAATGTCAAGAAAATGGTAGACGTGTTCTAAGAATGAATGCATTGTGGTACTAGTTGACCTCCCTCTACGAAAACCGTGTTGATTAACTGAGAGAATGTTAAATTTTTCTAAAAAGTCTAATAAACGGTCCAAAAAACAATATTCAAATATTTTAGAAAAAACAACAGGCTGAGCAACAGGTCTATAATTCTCTATGCGAGGGATTACCTCCCTTGAAAATAGGAACAATTTTCCCAGATTTTAAGACATCTGGAAAGGTACCACATGTATTGTATTATGCAACCAATAACACGTTTTATTAAAAACATTGGTATATCATCAGCACCAGATGATCTTTTATTTTTTAATTTTATATTCAATAATTTAAGAATTTCGTCAATAGTATAGGGGTTTAAATACATAGAATTGTTGTTTTTCCGCAAATAAGTCAAACTGGTATTATTTCCCGTATTGGGTATGTCTCTGATAATTTTTTGTGGTGCACTTATAAAAAATCATTAAATAATGATGCCACAGTTCTAGGCTCTTTATAGGAAATATCGTCAACAGTTATCTCTAGAATGTGATGGATTGTCTGAGAGAATCATTTTATTTTGATAATAATCCCGTTTAGTTTGTTCAACCAGGTGGTGATGTCTTTTCTTCTGTAATTTATAAAAAGGTTTTAATACCGGATAAGTTTTCTGTAATATATAAATATTTCTCAAATTTAAACTAGAAACTCTCACATTTTCGTTAACCCACTTTTTGTTAGCGGGTATATTGTTACAATATGTTCTGATTGGAAAATTGAGGTTAAAATAATATGAAAACACATTATAAAAAAATGAGAATGCATCATCATCAATATGCTCGTGTTTCGTGTGGAAGCTAAAGTTTATACTTGATGTGCAGTATATGTTTTCAGAATAGGACAATGCATTCATTTGGAAAGTCAGAAATATCTATATTTTCCATGATTTTTCTTGTATATATTATCATTATGTTAGATATATACATGATATCGCTCTCTTTAAAATTAGAAAATCAAAGATTTGAAAACAGGTACCCAAATCCGTATATACATAAAACTAAAAGTATGTCGAATAAGATTTTAGTTTTTTATGCTCATATTTTTTTAATACAGAAAACTTTTCTTAGATTATAGAAAATTCATAAGAAACATTAATATAAATGTATATTTATGTCCAAAATGTAAAATATAAGGACTATGTATTGATTATTGAAGAGAAATATAATAAATTAAAGTATAAACAAGCCAATTAGATTAGATCAAATATTGAAACATATACCTTTGTTTTGTTAACATTTGTACAAAATACATATGTGGCGTACTTGATATAAAGTTTTGCTTATATCGAAATGCCATAAGCAACTGGCTTATGATTGACGTATTCTTAAAACAATGTCTTCTACAGACATATAATTTTAAATATTTAATAACTGGATAATATAGGTATTAGCAAATAATAGGAATGTTTTCTTTTGATACTTGGGTATTTTCAAAGACACCGAAGTAAAAGAAACAAACAGCTGCAAAAAGCTGTCTAAGATTTTAGATATATAGATCTACCAAAATACTTACTTATTTTAAATATATATGTAGATATAAATATTCTCATAACATAAATTTACTTGATAATAAAAAGTGTTCACTATTTATAATTAAGTGTATGAAAATAATTGTTAAATGTGGAGTTAGGATAGCTACAAATGCGTGTCTTACAGACGCTTTTTAAAAATTATTATTATATTTGAGTAACATTTAAACAGTAACTGTGAATAAATACAGCGTTGCGGTTACCTTTGTTGTATATGTTATATTTTTCAAAATTTCGATAGTTAAAAACTCCAGAAATTTTCACTGCGAAAAATACGGCGATGTAAGCAAGCGGTTCTTAATTTGTACTTCTGTTAAACTTTTTTTCATAAAGTTGTGTGAAAATTGAAGTACTTACTACTTAAACACGTAGTTTCAAAGCGACAAAAAAAATCCATTTTTAATTGTCATGCCCATAAATATTCAATTAATTTATATTTACAATGTTATCAAGTATACTGTCACGGATTTTCCAATCCGACTTTCTCTTACTGCCAGAAAAACAATCCGTTAATTAATCACTTATCTTTATTAACTACTCTTCACACTACTGAATAGTAATTACAGCTCAACTAAATACTATTTGACTTTTAATTGCTATCTAAATCGCTCTAAACACTCCAATTCAAGACTGTAATACAAAACTAACCAACTCGGCCGTTTATTCTTCTTTTATAGACCCAACGAATAAGTATTCCAGGTATATTCTAGGATTTCTAGATCCATTTCCCAAACGACTCGAACGCTTCTCGTCTATTCGCCAGTTCTCCAGTTGCGCCTCGATACTCCGGCATTATTTGTTTGTTTACCAGAATCGCGTAGGGGCGATCGGGGCAATTTCCCGTTTTGCGATATCACAGTCGTCGATTTGGGTGTGAGTGGGGCAAATTCCGTGGCAATACTATAGAAATTAATAAAATGTTAAAATAATGCATGCATGTTTTTACTGAAAAATATACAGGGTGTTCCAGAATGATGGTCAAATATTTTACCAGTGTATTCCACAAGTCATTTCAGGGGGGGATCTTCATATGAAAATTTTCATCGGGTCATTGTTGAGACATTCGAGTCTCAAAATGGCGGAAAAAATAGTTTTTATATGTTTCCTTAAAAACGGCTACACTTAGAAACTTCAATTTTGGTACACGTTATCAGCTAGTCAGAAGCTATTTTGAGGTGGTGTCTATTCCTTGGCTCATGTTTCTAGAGGGCGGTAATAAGCAACCCCTAGATTTATTTCTTTCAGAACTTTTTCCTGCAATAGCCGATTTCAACAAAACTATTTTTTAAATACTACATATAATTATACTACTTTTTTCCCTCTTGTAATTTTTTCATACAACCAACAGTTTGCGCGGAAAATAATAAAAATAGTTTTTCTTACTCTAAACATCTTTTCGTCACCGGTTACTGATAACCGCAGTAGGCGGTATATTTCTCTGTTGTCTTGTCAAACAAATCAGTCTTGACAATTTTTGCAAATATTTGTAAACATAACTGACTCTTCCGTACAATTAGCGAATAAATTGACGGAATATGCATACGGCAGAATTGTCAACAGTTATAGGAAAACCTTTGATTAGAAATATTTGCAAAAGCTGCCAATTATAGGCCTAATGGCGATTTGTTTGATAAGACAATAGAGAAACATCAACATAGCAACCGCGGACGTACGTCCGTGAAAAATCAGCTAAACTTAAAAACTTGGGTGCCAATTGGTCTGAAACTGATTTAGTAGAATTAACTATTCACGGTATTTCTGAATTAGATGTACGCAATGCCGCAATGAATGCTAATTGTTATACGATTACCGAGCTCTTGGTATTTTTGTCGTCATATGTGAAACCAACATCTAAAGATAAGGAGTTTCTAAAAAAGTCCGGGGATTCGTTAGTTTTTAAACGAAGCTATCCAGCTAGTGAAAGGCATGAAAAGGCTTTAAAACATTGGTATCAGTGCGGTAAAATGGGGCATGTTAAAGCAAATTGCCGGGTGGAAAGACGCAGATTGCTCCCTGAAACTGCAACTTCAACTTCAGTTAATCAGTAATGAGTCCTCGTCTCTTACCACGCCCCCAAATCAAAGTGAAAATTGCACATTTTGTGTTAAGCGGGGTCATGATGTCTCAAACTGCTATACTAAAGCAGCTATCGAAAACCGTCGAAGTATTAATTATTGTAGTGCAGGAAAGCGAAAAGGAGCAATAAAAGTTTTTATTGAAGGACATCTATTTTGGGCCTTGATCGATACAGGCGCAGACCTTTTGCTAATTTCAGATAAATTTTTACATTTATTCGAAGATCGAGTGTCTCCTTGTAGTGTCATGTTGAAAGGAATTACAAACGTCACACTTGATGCAACGAAGAAATTTACAGACCGAACTAAGATAACGAATATTGACACTGTCGTTACATATGTTTTTGTACCAGATGGGTGCCTCGACTACGATGTTTTTATAGGACATAATCTGTATGAAGACCAGAGCTTGATCAGTGTAACAGATTTTGAAGGCTCCCGTGTAACACGCCGTCAATTGCCTGGTATAAACCGAATAACAGAAAGTTCATCTACAACTGACATATGTGAAATAGAAGCTCCTCTAGCATTCCGCAATAAAATAGAAGAATTACTCCAAGATTACCAGGGAATGATAAACCACTGGAAACACAGTATGAAAATAAGATTGGAAAAAGACATGATTGTAACCCGTTCACCCTACCAATTGGCCGAAAGTGAAAGAGTAGCTGTCCGAGAAATAATCAGAGACCTAATTGTAAATAAGATTATTCGTCCGAGTGAGTCGCCATTCGTCAGCCCAATCATCTTTGCGAGGAAAAAGGATGGTTCTTTCAGAATGTGTGTCGACTACCGTGAATTAAACCAAAATACAGTAAAGGACAGATTTCCATTACCTCTCATTGATGATTGGTCATTAGAGAGACTGGGGAAGGGACGTTTCTTTTCGTCACTGGATATGGCATCAGGGTTCCATCAAATTCCCATCCATGAAGAGTCGGTCGCGAAAACTGCCTTTGTCACACCAGATGGTCATTTCGAATATCTTCGGATGCCCTTTGGGCTTGCAATGATCCAACTATTTTTCAAAGGGCAATTAATTTAGCATTGGGAACACTTAAGGATACAGTTGCCCTCGTATACTTGGATGACGTATTGATACCAAGTTATACCGTAGAAGAAGGTCTTATTTATTTATTTCAAGTATTGGATGCATTAAGTGCCGCAGGATTCTCACTCAATATTCGAAAGTGTCGCTTTCTACAGTCTTCATTAGAATACCTTAGCAGAGAAATATCGGCGGGAGGAATAAGACCTGGTAAAGCCAAAACTCAAGCATTAATCGACTGTCCTATTCCAACAAATGTAAGAGAAGTACGGCAATTCATGGGGCTAGCCGGATACTTTAGGAAATTTATATCTGAATTTGCTACCCGCACTGCCTGTATAACTCGACGACGAAGCAAAAAGTGCAATTCAATTGGAAACATGAGCAAGAAGAAGCTAGAAAATACGTGATAGATTGCCTAACGACAAGACCTCTCTTAGTAGTTTACGATCCGAAGCTACCAACCGAATTGCACACCGATGCTAGCAGCATAGGTTATGGTGCCATTTTAATCCAGTAGTATGGATTCCAATCAAAAGTAGTGGCATATTTCAGTAAAAGGACAACGGAAACGGAGTCGAAATTTCATTCTTACGAATTAGAGACCCTTGCCATTATAGAGGCTTTAAAACACTTTCGTCCTTATCTGTTAGGAATAAAATTCACTGTGGTCACAGATTGTAACGTCATCAAGGCTACAACGACTAAAAAGGATTTAGTTCCACGTATTGCACATTGGTGGGTCTATATGCAAGATTTCGACTTTACGATTGTTTACCGCAAGGGAAGTAGTCTCCCTCATGTAGGTTACGTAAGCAGAAATCCCATCCCAGTCAATACCGTCAGGCGAGTAAAACATGATGATTGGGCATACATAGAACAAAAGGGCAACGAAGAGGTTCAGAACCTTCTTCGACAATTGCATGATGGAAAACTTGACCGTAACCAGTATGTTGAAAAAGATGAAATGTTATATCACAAGCAAGTCAATGCAGACAAAACAGTAAACTTACAATGGTACGTCCCTAGGCAAAGTCGTTTGGGGTTGCTTCGGATTTTCCACGATGAGCAGTGCTATGTAGGCATTGAGAAAACATATGAATCAATAGCTGAGCATTTTTGGTTTCCCCGTATGAGGAATTTCATTAAGAATTATGTCAAACATTGTCTAGTGTGTGCAGTAAAGAAGACAAGAACCGGTCCGTTGCAAGGCTACATAAATCCAGTAGAAAAACCGAAAGAACCTATCCATACGCTACACATGGATTGTTTGGGTCCCCTGCCAATGTCTACAGATGGATATAAACACATTCTGGTAATTGTTGATGCATTCACAAAATATTGCATTCTTACACCTATGAAATCTGTCACAACTGCTGAAGCTCGAGAAAAAATTCAGTCCGTTCTGGCGTTATTCGGTACTCAGAGAAAAATCATAATGGATTCTGCGACATGCTTCAAAAATACTTCCCGAAGTATTTAGAACAATGGCAAATTGATCACCATTATGTAACACCTGATATTCATCGAGGCAATGGTCAGGTCGAAAGATACATGAGGACTATTAGAAACTTATTGAGGATCGAAACTCAAGTTAAGTCAGAGTGGCCGAGTGGGCTATGGAAAATACAACTGGTGCTAAATACAACCATCCAAAAGGCCATCCAAACCACCCCCCTACAACTGCTTTTAGGAATACGAAGTTCCATACCATTAATACAGGCAGTGTTGAAAAATGTACCAGCGGACTTGACTCCAATCCGCAATAGAAGTTTGGATAGACAACGTGTAGCCCAAAAACTATCATCGACCCGGGTTCCGGATGATGTCAATAGAAAACGAAAAGACACCGTCAACTTTAATCTAGGCGACTTTGTACTCATGCACCGCGATTCGCAAATGCACATAAGCAAGAGTGATTATGAGTTCCTGGGGCCGTATGAAATAATAAAGTGTCTAGAAAATTGTCGATACGAAATCCAGAAGGTCGGATCTACTGAGATTACCAAAGCGGCAAAAAAGCAGTTGACACCATGGCCGTCTCAGTGGTCTCTTTCTTTGGACATGGCATAAATTTTGGAATTTCTGGAAAATGATGACCATGACACTGTAGACACAGGTCAGCATAGTTTTAGTCTCTGTCCCGTTAGAGGTAGAGCTAAGTAGAGGCTGCGGTCTCTACCGGTGCGGTTACAAGTTTTAGTCTCTGTCCCGTTAGAGGTAGAGCTAAGTAGAGGCTGAGGTCTCTACCGGTGCGTTTACAGTTTTAGTCTCTGTCCCGTTAGAGGTAGAGCTAAGTAGAGGCTGAGGTCTCTACCGGTGTGTTTACAAGTTTTAGTCTCTGTCTCGTTAGAGGTAGAGCTAAGTAGAGGCTGAGGTCTCTACCGGTGGGTTTACAAGTTTTAGTCTCTGTTCCGTTAGAGGTAGAGCTAAGTAGAGGCTGCGGTATCTACCGGCGCGTTTGCAAGTTTTAGTGTCTGTCCCGTTAGAGGTAGAGCTAGGTAGAGGCTACGGTATCTACTGATGCGTTTGCATGTTTTAGTCTCTGTCCCGCTAAAGGTGGAGCTAAGTAGAGGCTGCGGTCTCTGCCTCTATGCACGTGGTTTGATCCAGGAATATATTTGTTTACAGGTAGTAACAAGTAAAGTTAGAAGAGTTGCTACTGTCTTCCATCCCGGATTGGAGCCATGCAGGTTGAGGCGTCGAGAGCGTCGCCAGCGTCAGGATGGTGGTGTTAGATATTGTTAGATATAGGTTGTTTCTTTATTAGTTTTTGTATTATACAGATTTGGAAAGTGAGGATCTTGATGGTGAATTGTATTTTGCCGCTTGCGTGTATTTGTGTCATGCTACACGCATACTTCGACCACAGCGTGTTCGCATCAAGCAGTGTTGCCAGGTGGGAAAAATTCAGTGCATGAGAATAATTTCAAAGAAGCATGAGGTTTGGAGAAAAAAGCATGAGATGGCTTAATTTATCAAAAAACACCTCTTGACACAACTTAATTTTTAATTACTTTTGTAATGCCATTTTTATTTCATTAAAAGCATTATGTTCTGCTATCTTATCATAATATTACATTGTAAGTAGGTACTTATAGGTACTTACTTAAAAGTTATTAACCACGTAACCTTTCTAATTTATTTTATTGTTAGGCCGGGCCAACGTTGAGGCGCAGTTGGCGTGACGCAGGGTGACTCACGGGTCGTAAAATCTGTTGTTTCCAGAAAATGTAGGTATCCTTACGGAATAGAGTTAAGAATCACTGCAATACAGCGTGAATACAGCACACACACCGCATATCCGTAGACTGTCATACCTGTTTATGTATTCATTGCTAATTATTAAGAGAGCAGTCTACAATAAAGGACATTTCAAGTACCCAAATATTGTAGATACCTACCTCTATCTATTCAATTTTGCCCTCGATTTTGCCTTTATTTCTCGTTAGGTCTTTGTTTTGGTAGATTTCAAAGAGTAATTTTAATAATTTTATTTTTTTTTGTGTCTATTAAAAAGCATGAGATTTTGTAATCAAAATATGAGAGCATGAGATTTCCTCGGAATGCATGAGATCTGACAACACTGGCATCAGTTGGCCGGACAGTTAGATTTGCAATGGCGAATTGGCGTTGGCGATACGGAACCGATTACCGTAGTAGTGGGGAATGCTAGACCAATGCACGTCGCCGCCCCTCTTAAAGTTCGTACCTTCCCTGGGATGAAGCGGCAATTTCTACTTTCTCTGTAAAGATCCGCAATTTCCGAATCTGTATAACATTTTCTTGCGAGAGCCGCTGCCGGTCAGTGAGAATATGTGACGACGGGGAGTAATAAAACATCTGTGATATTGTTTTGCAAGAATAATTACGGAGGTTCCGTAAAAGCAATCGAATAGTCGTCAGTTATATTTTCGGTGCTCGGGCGAAAGGCTTCTCTCGGTGTGTTAAGCTTAATTACTCGTTGTCTTTTACTTTAAAAAATAAACTGTTTTAATAGAAAAAGTGTTTGAATGACTGTGCTTCCTATCAATATATAGTAAAATATGTTATTCTATATATTATATACTACAAATATTATTTTAGATCGAGCGAAAAATTTTAAATAAAAAAATAATTTTACATTATTTAAAAATTTTAAAAAACAGCGTTGATGTAAAATAATATTTGTAGTCTATTAAAAAAAACCGCATATTTTTATAATTTTCCGTTGAGGAGTTACTGAGCGAAAACTATATCCTGTTTGATAGAGTGTTTACCGTTAGCCTGAATCACTTCTCTCAGTGTTGGACATTTCGAATCTAATGTGATCGTCTCTTTTATCAAGGCCACCGCATGGTGGCAGCATTTTATTGCTAAGAAATATTCATTTAAAAAAATAAATTTTACATTTTTTCAAAATCAATATATCGTTTGATAGAGAGCTCACCGTAAGCCTTAACGGCTGAATTTTTCCTCTACCACAAAAACGTGAGGTCCTGTAACAGACTTAGAATTGACTAGAAACGTCGCGGGAATCGATCAAGTAGGTACCGATCAAACGCTCAATTTCCAGCAAACCGTGTCAGCTGTGCGCTGGAAAGCGTGGAAATTATGTTTCTATTTTTTTTCTTTAAATTGTGATTACGTACCAAAGTACCCATTTGCAAATCTTTCCTTTCTTTAGACCGAATTCTACGAGTTATTTTAAACGTCGTTAGTCAATCTACCTGAATTTGTTACCACCAAATTTTTTTAAATATGTAATCGTTTTTTATTATAATATACCTAGCATAGTTATCCGTGCAGAAAGTTGGGATCTCAATAGATCTTAATTATTTTCAAACTATCGTATAAGATTTTGTTTAATATATATGTTTGTAGGCTCGGATTAAACGTTTATTTTTTATACTACGCACGTTGACGCTACGCAATCCCAGTCTACCAATCTCTTGCATGAATCAGGCTAGAGACAGACACTAGATGGCGCGTAGAATCTGATGATAACAACAATTCTTATGCAGGGTGTTCCATTTTCCAGGAAATTGATTTAATTTTGATTTTTTGGTAGACAGCCACGCTAAAACTTATGTTTTAATTGAAATATACTTAATTATGAACATTCTGAAAAATAAACATTCAAAAATTTTAAAATTTAACATAACAACACCTCTAAAAAGTATCCAAATGTTATTGTTTTGTCATGTAAATTGTCAAATATTAATGGCATAAAGTATTTTATTGGACATAAATGCAATTTACGTATGCACAATGGTGTTATTGAAACTTGTCGTTAAAAATTTAGACTTGGGGTGAGGCTTTTGAAGCATTGAGGTCGTTGCGCCGGCGCAGTCTTCCGTTCCAGCTAGGGTTACAGCTCCAGCGTGAATATTGTGTAAAATATCTGTGGATATTTTTAAATTGTTCCATTATAATGTAATAAAACTTCAGTAAATTGTTTTTTTCGTTATGTTACTACAGTGTACATAATAATTAGGTACTCGTATTTTTTTTCACAAAATAATTTATCAAATTTACAAAAAAATGTAGTTTCATCTATTTGTAGACACCCGGTACAGGATAATTCAGAACTTATATAAAAAAATCAAACAGGGCAGTTAGAAAAAGGTTTAAAAGTGCACTTATGCACCGCACTGGAAATTGGTCTACTGTAAAACCTGCAAAGCATGCAATCGGCGACCGGAGAAAAAATTTAAAGACAATTTCAGGAAAAGAAGTAAATAACATTTTATAACACCTATTTTATACAGCAATTTCAACTGGTTTTGCCGCTGTCGTTATTAATTATTAATATTAATAATAATAAATAAATTGGACATATCTTACACAGTTTCTACTAACTAATACAAATGATTCTGCTTGTTGTCCGTTTTGAACTCGAAAGTTATTGGCAGCAGGTATGATACGTTTGCGTAAATCATCAATAGTGTCCACTTAGGTGCAATATACTTCATTTTTTAAATATGCCCACACAAAGAAATCCAAATGGTATTGGCCCTCCTCATCCATTCCCTTGGTCTTAATGCTTGCACGCGCTGTACATGGTACGGATATAAGAGCTGCATTTGGCACATGTTTACATGTAGGTTCTGCTAAAGCATTATCACTTCGCCATTAATTAAAACGATATCTATCAATTCCTAGTTGCTATACACGTAAGCCATCTTTGACACTTGAAAAACTAATGTAAACACTCGCATTACAAAAATGTTGATGCATACTATAAGTAATCGAATTTCAATATTCGAAATCGTCTGGTTGCCCAGCGATGTAAAAGTTGAAAGTACCACAACTTCAATAATTTTTTTCTATGAGGTTTAACAATTTTTTTTACGATATTGACTCCATTTTGCATGACGCATCTATTCCGAATTTTTTTTTAAATAAGTTCTGAATCACCCTGTATACCTACAATGTGAGGACTCACCAGTTGGATCTAAATCCAGTTTTAGATGCCTTTTAAAAAATTGTTCGTGTTATAGAATTATTACTAGAATTAGCTTTCCGGTTGTAAATTTGTAGAAATATATAAACTATTTACTTACCGTTACAAAAACAAATCCAGTTATTGCAAAGCCTATTCGCAAAGGGATGGAATCAGTTTTTATACTATTCTTAGTGTCCATGCAACCAGCAATAACTAACATTAGAATGAAGGTGACAATGAATTCTATAAAGAACCCCTAAAATGGAACTCGATATTATTTATAAATTAATTCAACAGAATGGAATCAGTTACTCACTTGAGTTAAAGTTACACCATTGGCTAACTGTAGAACACATATCTGGTAACCACTTGGCATCATTGCCTGAAATTTTAAGTTAACTGTGTTTTAGATAATATACAATAATATATATTAGTAACGAAAGAATTATTTGAATGTTTTTTTTAATAATATACCTTTAAGGCAGCATATCCAGCCAGTCCTCCCAAATACTGACCAGGTATATATACCAGAAGTTGTAACCAGCTTATTTTTCCTAAAATTAATATGCCCACTGATACTGCAGGGTTTATATGGCATCCTGTAATATGGCCTACTGCCTAAAAGATACAAAAGATATCTACATAATATCTTTGAACGGTAAACAGTCATGAATCATATACTTAGGAAATATCAATAACACAAAAAGTTTCTAAAATTAAAATTGATAAAATTTATTTTAAATTGTTATTTTCGATTATGCTGGAATTAACAAATTTAGGATTCAATCTCCTATAGTTTCTTTGGGGCCGAATTCAATATATGAGCGTCCAGGGTTTCTGATATCCAGTTCTCCTCCACAAAGCCTAGCCAGAGAATTACCACGGCATGTCAAAGACTTCCAGCTAAGCCTAATGAAGTGCACAATTATGTGACTGGCGGCGACCAGTTACTTACACAAAAAAATATATGGTAGATTAAACAACAGAACGGCCTGTGAAATTCTTAAAATATATTAAATCAACTTATTGTTGACAACTGATCAGGTAAATGCAAAATGTAATTTCTTTTCATTTTATTAAGATACGTATGTAAAAAATATTTTAAGTGTGTCTCATAATTAGCTGCCAACCCTGAACATGCCGATTCTATGATCAAAACTAAGTAAAAAGATCACATGAACATGGGTCCGGAAATGCTTCCTAAGGGCACAGGGACCCATTGAAGAGGAGGAATGGAAATCATTTTTCTGCAATATCTCTCAACGGGGGCCCTCGGTATTTTGCGTGTGTAACTTTTTCATCTTTGACTTTTTAACAAATTGGACAGCAAATTCCTGTTTTACGTTAAAAGGTACTCTTTGTTTCAAATCGTTATATTTAACGGTTTCTGAGAAAATCGCTCTATAATTAATCCCACTTTGGTCAATTTCATAGTAATTTAAACAAAATTATCTAGGTATTCTTATGTCAAAGTATTGTCAACCCGATTGCCAATTTAATAGTTCTAAGCGAAAAAAATGGAAGAGTTTATGGGACAAGAGTTAGTTGATATGATATTTATTTATAGCTTTTGCGATGGTAATGCTGCAGCGGCAGAACGCGAGTACGGAAGAAGGTTTCCAAACCGAACCAATATCAACTTCAAAACGTCATGTTTGATATTTTATTTTATTTACAATTTCCTTGTAAAAATTTAGGACACATGCATAAATTATTCTGATATTTTTTTATTGTATATAGTTAGCAATCAAATTTCTGTACTGCAAGTCATGAGACAACATCCATCCAGTCACGAAGTGATTACAGCGACAATTATTCCACTCATGTATAAAAAATCCCATTGACGAACGCAAAATTCGTGGTTTGCTATCGGTAATACCATAAGAACTCAGATTTAGCCGGATATTTGTTTATGTTTCTTTTTGAGTATTTACTGTCGTGGCAATTTAACGACAGGTGTTCGATTTTGTCGAACAGCTAGAGTTAAATTACCTACGAAAGTAAGTACGAGATAAAAAATATTAAAAAATCGGCTCAAAATCTGAGCTCGAATGGTATTTGGTAAGACAATTTCATAAATAGAATAATGATAATTTAATAAAAACTTTATTTAAAAGTACAGAAACAACAGACAATGAACGCGTAGTAATTAATAATAAAGAGATTATTTTTTTAAAGTGAACAATTATTAAAAACACAATTATTGTAAATAATTTGCCCTGTTGATGTTGACTCTATTAATGATTCTCTTGTGGATGCTGATTGTAAGGCTGATTTTGAAGGATCTGTTGATATTGACTCGTTATTCGAAGGTCGATATTGTCACGGATTTCCCAATCCGTCTTTTCTTTCACTTCCAGAAAAACAATCCGTTAATTAATTACTTCTTTATTAACTACTGAACACTACTAATTACAGGTCAACTAAACACTTATTTAATTAATCGCTATCTAAATCACTTTGATATCTCCAACTAAACACTTTAATTCAGACAGTAATACAAGACTTATACAAGACAAGACTAACTCGGCCGTTTATTCTTCTTTTATAGACCCAACGAATATTCCAGGTATATTCCAGTATCTCTAGATCCATTTTCTAGTACGACTGGAACGCTTCTCGTCGTTTCCACGATTTTCTAGTAACGCCTCGATTCACGCATGTTGTTTGTTTACCAGAATGGCGTAGGGGCGATCGGGGCAATCTTAGGCAATTCGCGGTGCCACAGTCGTCGGTTTGGGAGTGAGTGGGGCAAATTCCGTGACACTGCCCCCTCCTTAGGACCGATCGTCCCGATCGGATACACCTCTATACGGGGACAGACGCTCCAGATGGACGACCTTCATCTTACTCCTGGGCGTCCTCTGTATCCGGTAGACGACATCATTGATTCTTTTAATGACTGTGTAGGGGCCCTCCCAACGGTTCTGTAGTTTAGGCGATCTTCCTTTCTTCCGCGTGGGGTTGTACAGCCACACCAGGTCACCTTGTTGGAATCCGACTGTATTGGCCCGGACGTCGTATCGAGTCTTCATGCGATCGCTCTCTAGTCGCATTCGAGATCTGACTTGATCGTGTACGGCTGCTAGTCTTCGTTCTAGCTCATGGGTGTAAGTGTCTGGCTCGGTGGGCTGTTCCGCAGGACGACCAAATACCAAATCTGCTGGAAGGCGAAGCTCTCTTCCAAAGATGATCCTTGCGGGAGTCTTCCCAGTAGTTTCATGGACAGCTGAGCGGTAAGCTAACAGGAAGAGTGGAATGAGCTTGTCCCAGTCTGTTTGGTTCTCGTTCACAAACATCCTCAGATTGGTTTCTAGTGTGGCGTTGAAGCGTTCCACCATACCATCTGACTGGGGATGCAGTGGGGTGGTCCTGGTTTTCCGTATTCCCATAAGCTCGCAGACCTTTCGGAACACACCTGATTCGAAATTTCTGCCCTGATCTGAATGCAGTTCCATGGGCACACCAAATCTGCAGAACAGGTTGTTGACTAGGGCTTCTGCTACGGTCGTGGTCTCTTGATTGGGAAGAGGGTATACTTCCGGCCATTTGCTGAAGTAGTCCATGGCTACTAGCAGATATCGGTTGCCACTTTGGGTTTTCGGAAATGGGCCAGCGATATCAATGGCAATCCTCTCGAACGGTGCTCCTACGATGTACTGGCGCATTTTGCCTCTGGAACGGGTCTTCGGTCCCTTGCTGGCTGCACATACGTCACATTTTCGGCACCAATCTTCTACATCCGTCCTACAGCTCAACCAGTAGAAACGCTCCTAATCTTCTGTAGAGTCCTATTGATACCGAAATGTCCACCCCAGTACCTCCATGTACTTCCTGCAGCACTTCCTTGATCCGGGACCTCAGGAGTAGTACTTGTTTCTTGACCTCCGTTCCGTCATTGTTCTCCCATGCTCTTTTAGGACACCGTCTTCCAACACCAAGGAATTCCATTGAGCCCAATAGCTCTTTAATGTTGGGCTTTTACTGCTGACTTCAGCCCATGAGGGTCGGTTGTTGGCTTCTTTCCAGTCTAGTAAGGGCTTGATGTCACAGTCAGCTTGCTGGTCTTCCCGAATCGCCGCTGAACTCCATCTGTCTTCAGGTTGGGCTGCTACCACCTTGCAAGGAACTGATGAGATGTCCTCTTTCCTTTCAAGACTACTACAGTGCTTGCAGTTGACAGGACAGGGTCTCCTAGAAAGGGCATCTGCATTTCCATGTTTCCTACCGGCTCGATGTTCAACAACAAAGTGATATTCTTGGAGCCGTTCCAGCCACCTGGCCATCTGTCCTTCCGGGTTTTTAAACTGGAGCAGCCATTTATGGCAAGCGTGATCCGTTCTTAGGAGGAATTCTTGGCCATACAAGTATTTATGAAAGTGTTCTAGGCTCTTGACGATGGCAAGTAATTCTTTCCGAGTCACACAATAGTTCTTTTCGGCTTTTGACAGGACTTTGCTGAAGTAGCCCACTACTCGCTCTTGGCCATCTTGTATTTGGGAAAGAACTCCGCCAATTCCAATGTTGCTTGCGTCCGTGTCCACTATAAATGGTTGTCCAGGTATTGGGTATGTCAAAATCGGGGTAGTGCAGAGGGCCTCTTTCAGCGTCTCAAAGGCTTGCTGGCATTTCGTCGTCCATTCGAACGGGATGTTGTCTTCTGTGAGTTTATGAAGAGGCTTGGCAATGTCCGAGAATCCTTGGACGAATCGTCGATAGTATGTGCATAGGCCAAGAAAACTTCGAACTTGATGTTTGTCTTTAGGAACCGGCCAGTTCTTTATGCACTCTGTCTTCTCCGGGTCTGTTTTCACACCGTTTGGAGTAATAATGTGGCCTAAGTATCTGACCTCCTTTTGGAACAGACTGCACTTCTTCGGGTTCAACTTCAGGTTCGCTGCTTTCAACTTCTTGAACACTTCGGACACGTTCTTCAGGTGCTCCTGGAAAGAGCGTCCCAGCACCACCACGTCGTCCAAGTAAATCAAGCAGGTCTCCCAATGCAGGCCATGAAGTACAGTTTCCATCAGTCGTTCAAAAGTGGCAGGGCATTACATAGACCAAATGGCATTACATTGAACTGCCACAATCCATTTCCGGTAGTGAATGCTGTCTTTTCCTTGTCTTCTGGGCTGACCTCGACTTGCCAATATCCACTCTTTAAATCCAAAGTGGAAAACCATTGCGCACCAGCCAAGGTGTCCAGAGTATCGTCAATCCTCGGTAATGGGTAACTGTCTTTCTTGGTGACGTCATTTAATTTTCTGTAGTCCACACAAAATCGGGTGGAGCCGTCTTTCTTCTTGACCAGAACTACAGGAGAAGCCCAAGGACTCTGAGATGGCTCTATGGTGCCTTGATTTTGCATCTCGATTAACATCTTGTTAACTTCTTCTCGCTTGGCTAGTGGAAGTCCTCGTGGTGGCTGCTTTATAGGAGATGATGAACCAGTATCGATTCGATGCTTCACTACATTTGTTCTCCCAAAGTCGCCCGGTTTAAGTGCAAACACATCTTCATTTTCACTTAGCAGCTCTTCCAGTTGTTCCACCTCCATCTCTGTTAACCTTTCCTTGGCCCTATCCACGATGTCCCTTAGACATTCCGGTAGACTGGTCTTGTTTGGTTTCTTCTCCATTTCGTTGTCTTCTTTGAGTGTTCTGACCATGATAACAGGTTCACAGACTCCTACTTCAGTTCCTTTGTAATTTTCTGTGGAAAGGTTTTCAGGTTAACTACCCGTACTATTGTCGTTTTCTCTGGTTTAATCAGGGTGCGGCCGGTGACTATAGATTTATTGAACAGATCCGGATTACTGGGTTCCACCACTCCAACACTGCAAGACATTTCCCCATCCATTACAGTGGCAACCAATGTTTCGGTCTGACCAGGTAGTACCACATCTTCTTTAACAACAAGTCTCCGTACAGCGTTATTCTCAGTGGTGGTCGTTAGCACTACTTCCTCACCCATTATCCGTAGCGTACCAGCATTCAAATCTAAGTTCACCCCCTTTGCTCGTAGTAAGTCTAATCCGAGTATGACATTGTCCGATATATCTGCTACCAGGGCTCTGTGTTTGAATTTGATATCTCCTAATTCTATGTCAAGCTCGCATTCCCCCTTGACTGGCAGTTGTTGTCCATTGGCTGTTGTAAGGACATAACGCTTGGCAGGGCTCTTAATACGCCAATCACCAATAATATCCGGTCGTACAATAGTTCTTGCCGCTCCAGTGTCGATTACCATAGGGAACATACGACCAAAAATAATGCCTTCTACTAGCAAGGAGTCAGAGTCCTGGAGACGTGACAACGTAACTTCTTCTCGTGGGGCATGGTAGGAGGACGCAGCCGGCTTTTGCCCCGTCAAGCCGGCTGACCCTAGTTTTCCTGTGTATCTGCCGCCTGGGAGTCGCGCTTTTGCTGATCCGTGACCGGGGCCCTACACTGTCTTTTTAGATGTCCTGTCTGTCCACAGTTCCAGCATTTAAGAAAGCGATCCCTTCGACTATCAAATTGTTCTTTCTTTGGCCCAGTAGATGGGCTGAATTTATCAATAATCTCCTTTAGCGTCTTTATTAGGTCTCCATTTGCCATACTATCGCTGTTATCACTGATGGCCCGAACTTTAACATGTCTACCGGATGCCATCTTTGCTGCCTCGAATTCCAGCGCATGTGAAAGAGCGTCATTCAACGTTTTAGGTCTAGCGAGCCGTAGTGCCTGCTGAGTTTCGCAATCTCTTAGGCCGTCGATAAAAACTTGGATGGAGAGCTGATCTACAAATTCGGACGGGGCTGTTGGATAAGCCAATCGAACCAGTCTGGCAACATCGGTCTCAAAATGTTGTAAATTCTCTCCACTTTGTTGGTGACGATTTTCAATTGTGCCTGGTACACTTGCTGCAGGTGTTTATCCCCATATCTCATTTCCATATGCTGTTTTAGAATATCGTAGCTATTCTGTTGCCCAGCAGGAACTCCTTGTAAGACGTCAAGAGCTTCCCCTCGTAGAGCAACTATCAGAGCTGTAGCCTTTTCATAGTCAGACCATTCGTTTGCTGCAGCTGCTGCTTCGAACTGACGCAGATATACATTCCAGGAAACCTTGCCGTCGAATTCAGGGGGTCTCGTCTTCTGAGTTCGGATAACAGGTCCTTCTGATTTGATTACGTCCTGCTTTGCTATCTTGTCTAATGTATGTCGAAGCTCTTCGCAGGTTTCTCTAACCAAGTTTATTTCTTCGTCTATTTCTTGTTTTTGTGCTAACATTTCTTCGTTGATTTCTTTTCTTTGTTCTAACAGCTTCTCTTCTACTTGTTTTTCCACTTTATGTGACTGCTCCTCTAGTTTCTCTTCTAGTGTATTCTAATTTTTCTAACTTTGTCTGCATTTCTTTCGTTTGATCTCTCATTTCCTGTTGTATTGTCTGTATCTGATCTTTCATTTTACACCCTTGTTCTTCTAATTTCTTTTCTAATTTCTCTTGCATAGTTTGGGACTGATCTTCAATTTTATGCCCTTGTTCTTCAAATTTTTCTTGCATTGTTTTTGTCTGGTCTTCCATTTTATGCCCTTGTTCTTCCAACTTTTCTTGCATCATACGTCCCTGTTCTTGCATCGTTTGCATCATTTCTAACAGTTTCGCCAGTTGTGCATCCATATTGACTTGGCTTCTAGTTACAGGCATTCACTTTATTTTTTTTTAGAATGTTCTAGAATGTCCACGAATGTATTTCTAGATATCACCGTTGCCTTCCTTACAATGAAACGAGTGCAGTGATATGCCACACTTGGGCCTTTGTCTCACTTTGGTATAAAGTTCTAGAATGTTCGAGATTGTCCTTCGCGAATAACACCGTTCACTTCCTTAAGTCACGACGAGTGCAGTGATATGTCGCACTTGGGTCTTTGTCTCACTTCGGTATAAAGTTCTAGAATGTTCGAGAATGTCCTTCGCAAATAGCACCGTTCACTTCCTTAAGTCACGACGAGTGCGGCGATATGTCACACTTGGGTCTTTGTTTTACTCCCGTACAAAGTTCTAGAATGTTCGAGAATGTCTTTCGCAAATACCACCGTTCACTTCCTTGAGTCACGACGAGTGCAGTGATATGTCACACTTGGGTCTTTGTCGCACTCCCGTACAAAGTTCTAGAATGTTCGAGATTGTCCTTCGCGAATACCACCGTTCACTTCCTTGAGTCACGACGAGTGCGGTGATATATCACACTTGGGTATTTGTCTCACTCCCGTACAAAGTTCTAGAATGTTCGAGATTGTCCTTCGCGAATACCACCGTTCACTTCCTTGAGTCACGACGAGTGCGGTGATATATCACACTTGGGTATTTGTCTCACTCCCGTACAAAGTTCTAGAATGTTCGAGATTGTCCTTTGCGAATACCACCGTTCACTTCCTTGAGTCACGACGAGTGCGGTGATATATCACACTTGGGTATTTGTCTCACTCCTGTACAAAGTTCTAGAATGTTCGAGATTGTCCTTCGCGAATACCACCGTTCACTTCCTTGAGTCACGACGAGTGCGGTGATATGCCACACTTGGGTCTTTATTCCACCCGCGCACAGGGTTCCAGAAAGTTCTTCAAACTTCCACTTAAATCCCACTTTGTGGACAGGGTTCCAGAAAGCTCTTTAAAACTTCCAACTAAATCCACTTCCGACACCAAATTGTCACGGATTTCCCAATCCGTCTTTTCTTTCACTTCCAGAAAAACAATCCGTTAATTAATTACTTCTTTATTAACTACTGAACACTACTAATTACAGGTCAACTAAACACTTATTTAATTAATCGCTATCTAAATCACTTTGATATCTCCAACTAAACACTTTAATTCAGACAGTAACACAAGACTTATACAAGACAAGACTAACTCGGCCGTTTATTCTTCTTTTATAGACCCAACGAATATTCCAGGTATATTCCAGTATCTCTAGATCCATTTTCTAGTACGACTGGAACGCTTCTCGTCGTTTCCACGATTTTCTAGTAACGCCTCGATTCACGCATGTTGTTTGTTTACCAGAATGGCGTAGGGGCGATCGGGGCAATCTTAGGCAATTCGCGGTGCCACAGTCGTCGGTTTGGGAGTGAGTGGGGCAAATTCCGTGACAATATATTTGGATAAATTTGTGATTTTGACGTCTAATAATTTTAAACTGACGTAATTTATGCGTTTTTTTATCCAGTTGCATTTTCTCTTCCTTCCTATTTAGCCGATAGCAAACCACTATTTTTGCCTTCGTCAATGGAATTTTTTATACATGAGTGGAATTGTCGGTAGTAATACCATAAGAACTCAGATTTAGCCGGATATTTTTTTATGTTTCTTTTCGAGTACTTACTTTCGTGTCAATTTACAAATTACCTACGAAAGTAAGTACGAGAAAATAAACATAAAAAATATCAGGCTCAGAATCTGAGCTAGAATGATATTTGGTAAGACAATGAATAGAATAATGATACAATTTTCGATTTCAGTTACTATTTCTTTTTCACACGTATTACCAAATCGAGACATTTGGATAAATTTGTGATTTTGACATCTAACAATTTTAAACTGACGTTATTTTTAATAAATAAAGTAACATAGCGTTGCTATGATAACGTAATTTATCCGCGTTTTATCCAGTTGCATTTTCTCTTCCTTTCTATTTAGCTCCCGACAATACCACATGGGTATTTTCAACAAAAATGACATGATTTATTTAAAATGTCGAGTTAAAAATCAACAAATGTCAAATTGACAATTTATTTTATACTTCGAAAAATCAGTGCCAGCTTCAATTCAATATTTGTTGTATAAATAATTTTAAAAATACAAATAAATACAACTTTTATTTGGGTACCTAAATGATGTGATATATTATACAATACTATTTGTTATTGAGATTCCTTCAAGTGTGCAATGTCAGTGACTAAATTATCTCGGTATTATCAAGGCTCTTGGTGTATTATAGATTAAAATTTCGTATCAACGTTTTCTAACCAATTATAGACTTGTATTTTGTTCCGTTTCCATGGCAATTCAAAATTTTCCGTAAATTTTCATTCTTTTGGGGTAAGATGCTGCTGTTATTACACTGGATATTTTTATAAATAGATTGACATTTTATTTGATAGAACTTGACTTTTAAATTATTTTTTATTCTTGAGGTTTATGGCCATTTCCACCGTTTGTTTTAAGCTACGCTTACGCTTTAAGGAACCTTAAAAATACAATTTGCCTTCCACCGTTTGCTAAACCCGACATAAAACGTCTTAAACCTTCTTAAATATAAGTCCTCGAAATTCTAGGCTTAACTCTTTTAACGATAGTTAAAGGTTCTATATAACCTAATTCAATAATTTGGTTTTATTATTTCCAAAAATAAACAAAAAAAAAGAACTATGATGAAAATGATATATTTAATAATAATTTAGATATATTATAAATAATAGAGTATGGGTTTCCTCGAAAAGTGTACGAGAGAAGTGATCACTTCCATATGATAAATAATTTAACTTTTTTTAGAAGATACCGGCTGTATAAAGAAACAGCTGTACATTTTGACGTTAATCGAGGAAGATCTCTAATTTCCAAGTAATATGTAAGCTCTTAAAATGAATCTGATAAAATTACAAATTCACCTGCTATCATATTCCATGCATTTGTCTTTTTCTTGTACAGAGACATTATCGCTTTTTATTCTCCACCATAATTTTATAATTTGCTATTATTTTTAGTAATACTTTTTCATTGCTATTTGCCAATCGTGTTTTTTTGGGAATTATTTCCATAATCCTACCAATTCGAAAACAGAACTTAGCAAAACAACATAAAGTCGCAGCATGCTGTGATAAAGTCAGAACAGTGAGTGAAGTGTCACACTTTTGAGGATATGAAATAGTCATGAAGCTAGCAACGCGTGCAAAAAACCGAAAAATTATGAATATTGGCTTTTTGGGTAGACTTTACAAATGAAACTTAATAATTGTGCGGTGGAAACATTACTATTTTAAACTAGGCCTAAAATTTTAGTCGCCCTTAGTTAACTACACTTAAAAAGGAATGCGGTGGAAATGGCCATTAATGGTGTACATATATTATGTAAATTAAAACAAACAAAAACAGTAAGTTTTTATTATTTATCATATTGCATATTTAATTATTTTAAATTAAAGTGTAAATCTGGTAATATCCCATTTGCACCTTCTATGATCTAAGATACTTCAGTACATGTATTGCGCACATAAAGTACGTTAAACAAAATATTGCAGGTATGATCTTAGTTTATTTAATTAATTAATTTTTTTTTCGAAATTTATAACTTATAAGATTAAATAAGAACTGACAAACTATCGAAAATGCAACCACAATAGTGCAATAAAGTAGTAAAGTGCCTATATTATTTCTGATTATAAGCCTACTTACTTGAAAAGCAGCTAAAACTGCAAATCCGAAAGCAAATGACGGTATGATGGGTCCTCCAGGAAATTCTAACACACATCCCATACAACCAATGCACATGAGGATAGCTGTTCCGAAGAATTCACCCATAAATAAAATAATGTATGGTACTCGTTGCACTGGAACTGATTTATAAATAATATTACTATCTTGCATTCACATAGGTACATTTTTTATACTTGTATTGTTTTTTAACAAAACTCTTTACATATTCAAAATTTGTGTTTGTTTTTATTTATTATAAACATTAATCGACTGTTCATGAAATTCAATCAATAGGTCAATTTTACTTGGTTAACTCTTTCAAACCCTTTGTTGTTCACCTCAAATACCTATATTTAAAACGTCGTCTAAAGGTACGGATTCGCTGGTGCGACTGCGGCTGCGACTGCGGCTGCGACTGCGACTGCGACTCGTCGCCGACCAATAGACAGTCTGAATGTTCTCATCAACTCCAGCATTTAGACGCAGTCGCGAGCCGCAGCCGCAACCGCAGTCGCACCAGCGAATCCGTACCTTAAGGCCAAACTATCTACCGCATGATTCATATGGTTTGTACCTGCAGCAGCTGGAATCGGATTGAAATTATTAGAAATAAGTATTCGACTACTTAAATTGAGAACCACTTACCAGTGAATTTAACCAAAGATGTAGTTGGACGGATATTTCTGATAATTACAAACCTTGACTACGTGTAGCGTGCCATTCGGGCAGGTAGGTATTTGATTTCCTCATTGCTTGATGTATTTATTTATGATAGACAGACATTCACATTCTGATTATCAAATGTCCTTTTTTGGAACTTACGAACGATCTTACGATCTTAGGGTACAGACAGAGTGGAAGCGGGTTTCTCGCATACCTACCGGTAACTCGCGCTGATTTCTCGCGCGGAGATCGCACACATCAATGATTATTTCATAGATGCTCCCCTTAAGTTGATTGAGAATATTCCATTGACTAATAATAATAATAATTTTGTAGCCAAAATCAACAGTACCCTTCTTTTTTTATTCAACCGTATTCGTCTGACGAGTTGTTGATTTTATTAGGAAATTAAAAAATAAAAATTCGTCGGGACCGGATGACGTTCCGGTTTTCATCATAAAAAAAGTTCTGACAGCTATTGTAAAACCTCTTTGCTATTTAATTATTTTGTCGTTTCAGACTCGGTCATTTCCAGACTATCTGAAAATTGGAAAGGTTGTACCGGTTTTTAAAAAACACGATTGTTATAATGTGAAAAATTATAAGCCAGTGTCCGTCCCTTCATGCTTTTCCAAAATATTCGAATATTGTTTTCACGATTTCGAGATTAGTAAAATTTCTCAACAAATATGATATTGTTACATTGTATTGATAAACAACACGGGTTCTGTGCGGGTAAATCAACCACAACTGCTTTACACTCGTTTTGTGAAAGAGTGATTGATGGAGGCAGGCGAGTGCCCTGTTGGGATTTTCTGTGATCTCAGCAGGGCATTCGACTGTGTGAATCATGAAAAATTATTACAAAAGCTCGATGGCTATGATATAAGGGGAGTGACCTATAAATGGATCTCTTCATTTCTCAAAAATCGGACACAATATGTAAGTCTTCCTTGTTCCTCAGTTGGTACCGTTCAAAGAATAAATTCTGGGTACAGGGAATTAGGTATGGGTGTACCACAGGGCTCAATATTGGGACCTGTATTATTTGTGTTGTACACGACTGAACTTGATACGTTAATATCCGCATTCCCAGTTATGTACGCCGACGATACGTCACTAATTGTTTCTGATAAAACTGATGATGCACTGGCACTCAAATGCAACTCGGTCCTAAATAAAGTTGGCGATTGGTGTGGCTCTCACTCATTATATTTTAATCCCTCAAAAACATCTAATATTAGATTCTATAATTATCAGAAAAAATGTTCTAAACTAAATGTTCAGGTATACAACTCTCCATTGTCCGATACTGTAACAACGGTCAATTTTCTAGGTTTCACATTGGACGAGTGCCTAAATTGGAAGGAGCACTGCACCAACCTAATAGCAAAATTAAATTCTCTATGTTACCTGTTTAGAAACTTAAAATCAGTTCTGACGAAGCCTCAGCTTATGAATTTGTATTACGCTCAAGTTGACTCCCGCTTGAGATACGGTGTATGTTTTTGGGGCGATACTACCCTATCACCTGGTGTATTTATTGCCCAGAAACGGGTATTGAGATGTATTGCGGGTATTCCAAGTTATCACACGTGCAAAGCTTTGTTTAGGGAATATGGGGTGTTAACTCTTACAGGATTATTAATTTTTGAACTATGCATATTTTTAAAAATCGAGCAACATTCAAAATTAATAGCGACATTCACGCAATTAATACGCGTCAAAATGGTGACTTCCGGATGCCCTATATAAATTTAATATATCACGAAATTGTCCTAACTATCTTGGTTTGAAGCTTTTCAATCATTTGCCAGAAGAACTAAAGCGAATCCAGTTTTTTTAAAGTTTTAAATGTAAATTAAAATTATTTTTAGTGGACAGGTGTATTTATTCTGTAGATGAATTTCTGTCGTCTTAGGTTAAATAACACTGACTATTCCTATATATGTATACACATGTCTTAAAAGAAAATAAATGCTTTATTATTATTATTATTTTTTCCAGTAACACCTTCAGAAGCTCCGGCACATTCGGAGATGTTCTGAAGAGTCAAGCAATGACTGCTCTCCACTCATCACTTCTCATTCCCCACAGCGGATTCTATATCCCCCGGAGCATAAGGCAGCACTGGCGTCTCGTCTACTCATACGAGTGTCGTAAATGATAATACAACACCCGTAAGGCTGAATCGTGTCTTTGGATATACGCTGTGGCCGCATATACCGGACAGGCCGACAGGAGATGCATAAGCGTCTCCGGCGCCTGGCGGCAGGCCCTGCAGCTGGTATCAGGAACCTCGATACCCAAGACACGACTACGATAGACGAGTGTGTTAATTACACCATCTTGGCAAGCCATTATGAATCCCTCGGTCTCAGAGTTCAGCCCCGCTGACCTCAAAAAAGCAAAGGTCAGCCTTTCAGATAAGCCAAGCCCCTCTAGATGACGGTAGAAGAGACCGTCATAAACGCTTTTTACAAGCAACGACACATTTATAACCATTTTACATTTTATTGTGAGTGTGTGTGTGTTACGTGTATTGGTATTTATTATGTTCAAACATCTAACATGGTAGGTCGCATATTCAAAACCTCTTTGCTCTCATATACCGTTGGTCAGTGTGTAGTACAATTTATCATACAGCAAAATAAAGGCACCCTGTATGTTTTAATACTTATCCTCTTCTACAGTCACCATCCGTCCCGATTTTGGCGGGACGGTCCCGTTTTGTCCCGCTTTTATAATCCGTATGTTTCTAAAACTAATTTTGATATAGAAACACTACACATTAGGTACTGTAAAATATAATTATGTATGTATTAATAATTTTCTTCATAGGTTGCTTAATGAAATAGTTGCTTAGCTGTTTATAACTGACATAGTTAAAAAATCAGGGAGAGTTTCCTTGAACAAAAATAAGAAAAAAAGTCCCCGTGAACCTGTATCCGCAAATGTTTCATTTCGGAGATTTAGGGTGTTGAAATTAAAAAAAGAGTTTTTATTAATATCTGGAGAACCCTAATTCCGATTTTTTTGAAATTTTGTATGTTTGTTTATAAAAACCATACACTTAACTCACTTAATTTGATTTATTTTATCTACTCCAGTGGCGTCCGGGAAATAATTCCTATTGATATTAATATGTAAAAATATGAGACGCCACTGCTTTTCCTTAGGTTTCATAATTTTTTCTAATTATACGGTTAAACATACAACTTTTTGTCTTTTTACTCTGTTTGGCATCTCGCTTCGTTTTCTAGCAAAAAAGTAATAACCTTTTCCATGCGCATTCCTTATGGGAGAAGAAAACAAAAATAGAACAAGGTACGCCACTGGAATTGATAAAATAAATTAAATTAAGTCAGATGTCTATGGTTTCTATAAACAAAAATACAAAATTTTAAAAAAATCTCCGAAATGAAATATTTTCAAACACAGGTTCATAGGAACTTTTTTCTTATTTTTATTCAAGGAAACACCTGATTTTTTCGAATTACTATCGGGACATTTCTAAAGCTTGTTGGAATAAAATAAAAATATATAGTTTTGTGTGCTGTTCTCTTTTATTAACCTCGTCCAAAATATGACTGTATAATAAATTGTACCAAACAAAACATAACAATTTTCTCTGACCAACGGTATCTGAGAGGAAACAGGTTTTAAAAATGCGACACCGTCGCACACCTACCATATTAGATGTTTGTATATGTCATAGTCAAAGGTCGATATGCAGTCTCTTCCCAGAATGACTGGTTTATCCTAGATTTGACCATAGCCTTCGGGCAAACCCCGAAATAAATTCCAATTTCGACCTTTGATTAAAGTATTTTTAGTCAAACCTAGAAATTCCTAACTTTTCAGTCAAACGTCGAAAGTAAAATAATCTGTTTCGGGCTTTGCCTAGTCGATCCTAGAAGCGACTGGCAGACTCGGACAAACGTCGATCTGTATTCTGTAGGGACTGTACTCTAACAGGTTTAAACAGGTTTATACGTCTCTTGCGGTGTTCCGATTAATTATTTTCTCATTTCATTTTTGGACATTGAGCGTGCGGGTGTGTATGATTACTGAAAACGTGGACGAAAAAGATTTGAAAGTGAAGTTTAAAGAGAAAATTACTAATTTGAATAAAGATAAGTGTTCATTTCACATAAGAAATAAACAGATGTATGAGCAGATTTAACGTATTGTGCAATTCTAAATGTCATAATTCCTCACCATGTAAGAATAAAGACTAATTTGTTATTTTAATTACATATGATTAAAACAATAAACATTAAAATTAAATTTTTATGTTGTATCTAGTGACCTTTCATTAATTATTGATGTTATTTCTGGGTCTGGTGATAGGTCAATTTCAGGTAGAAAAACCAATTTTTTACATATTGCCTACGTTTCGGCTTATATTTAAGCCATCTTCAGAACTCTAGAAATGTAAATGCGTTAAAAAATAAAATAACATTACAATAAATTAAACCAAAGCACATTGAAAATTACACATTAAAATACAATTTTTAACTTAATATTAAAGTAAGCTAAGCACTTAGTAATATTTATTTTATTCTATTTATTTTAAAAAGAAAGGGGACAATATAGGCAAACATAAGTTAAGTTAAAAACAAATTAAAATTAAAACTTTTATAAATTACCTGTAGTTTAGTTTTTTTTTGTCCAATTTAATATAAAAATTAATTGTTTCTTACAAGTGTCTCTTATAAGTGAAAAGTAATGACAATCAATGGGAAACAAACTATAGGAATAGAGAACTTCAATTAAAATGATGTATCGACTAGATACTGTGCAGAGGCGTTGTAATTTTTTCCTCTTTAAGTAAAAATGGAGAAAGAAAACACAAAGAGGAAAAAATTACAACGCCTCTGCACAGTATCTAGTCGATACATCATTTTAATTGAAGTTCTCTATTCCTATAGTTTGTTTCCCATTGATGATAATAATTATATTTCTATATATGGGTATATATTGTCATTACTTTTCACTTATAAGAGACACTTGTAAGAAACAATTAATTTTTATATTAAATTGGACAAAGAAAAACTAAACTACAGGTAATTTATAAAAGTTTTAATTTTAATTTGTTTTTTACTTAACTTATGTTTGCCTATATTGTCCCCTTTCTTTTTAAAGTAAATAGAATAAAATAAATATTACTAAGTGCTTAGCTTACTTTAATATTAAGTTAAAAATTGTATTTTAATGTGTAATTTTCAATGTGCTTTGGTTTAATTTATTGTAATGTTATTTTATTTTTGTAACGCATTTACATTTCTAGAGCCCTGAAGATGGCTTAAATATAAGCCGAAACGTAGGCAATATGTAAAAAATTGGTTTTTCTACCTGAAATTGACCTATCACCAGACCCAGAAATAACATCAATAATTAAAATTAAAAATGTCGTTTTATTAATACCTAATCTAACAAACTAAGACCTTCTAATACCTAATTGAAGTTTGACTGGTCAAACCTCGATTTCATGAAATTGAGTTTCGACGTTTGCCTGATCAAATTAGTCTATCATAGATTTGACAAAAATTCTTTAGTCAGAGGCCGAAAAATTTCATTGATTTGGGCTTTGACTAAGACTTCAAGTCAGACCTGAGGATTGACTAGTCTAACCTAGGAGCGCCGGAGCTTCGAGGTTTGCCTATAACATATATAATAAATACAAATACACGTAATAAACATACTTAGTGAACGGTTTTCTTAGATCTATTTTCACAATATAGAATATAATGTGAAGTAAGTGTTCAAAATGAATGTCGTTGCTTGTGAAAAGCGTTTATTGTACAAACGTCTCGTAGCCTGAGAGTTGTTGAGAGTTGTCATGGTTACTATGAATTGTTCCAATTTTGTTTATGTACGCAAATATCAAACAAACACTAGGTACAGAAAAATGAAAGTTTTGCTTAGATTTGCCATAAATTAACTGATCATGGTTACTATAAATTGTTACAACAAACACGATGTACAAAAAAACGAAATACACTAGCCGCACTGCTACCACGACTATTTATATTGAGAGACACCCTGGCGGATCCAGCTGTCCTTTCGCTAATTTAATTATAATTATTTTTTGTGTTTCTATTCTGAAAACTGGATAATAATTTAAGCTCTACAGCGTGTTCTCACAATTGTACACTACACGCCCTAAGCCGTACACAAATGAGGAATATTGGATAACAAAACTGTATTAAGGAATTAGGGCTCAAGATCAATATATGAGTGGGTGCCTGTAAGTGATGCGGGTGAAATATATAGTTCATCAACAAGAGTGTCTGTAAGCAGTGTATATCGTCAGTGGCGTAGCCAGAAATTTAAGATGGGGGGGGGGGGATTGAGTGAACAAAGTTAAGTATTTCAAATTAGATTTTTTAAATAAAAAAATAAATCATTTTTAATAAATTATTACAATAAAAAGTAAATAAAAAACGATCTCATCATAAATATGTAAATAGTAAACAGGTACGCACAATATTTGTTACAAAAATGACGAAAATAAAATTAGAACTTAGTTGCAGGTGAACCCTAATGTAGGGTTGCCGTAGAAGATCTAGTTCATAACCGTGTTGCCAAATTTTGGCAAATAGAGTGATTGCAGGTTTGTAGTAGGACATTACCTATATGACCCAACCAACCCAACCCATGGGGGGTTCTAACCCCCAAAACTCCCCGTGGTTACGCCACTGTATATCGTGCAATACAAAATGGCAAAGAATAATATTAATCTGTGACAGAAAATATTGAAAACTCACGGAAGGAAGAAGATAGATGTTGATGATACAAAATACGCGAATAATTCATGGATGATATTTTAAAAATGAGCTTCCGACAATAAAAAAATTGCTATCTCACAGAATGAAACTTGCTACTTTTGCGAATTATTTTGACATGAATTTTTGTTTTATGACACGAAATAGAAAGAGTATGCTGATAGAAAAAGGCAAAGACAAAAAATATTAGATGGTCGAAATTTGAATCGAGGAATGTATTTTATATAGTTATATATTATATAATACACTGATAAAATATAAATAAATGAACGCCATATGATGACAAAACTATGCCACTATTTTGCTACATATGGAACTTGGTGCTGTCGTGGTTGTATGGATAATGTACCCTATAATCTTTGATCGCAATACAAGAATCAGTTTTTAACCGTCAGAAACATACATACTGCATCTAAAATAAAATATTTTCAACCTTATGTGCGCAATATAAACGCAATGCGTCTGAGGGTTGGAAACTGTTCTACGAACAGGTCTAATAGTCGAAGATACTTAAGCGTTAACGTGTGATCATTATAGTGACAGTACTAGTAAGTTTATAGTGTGCAAGTAAATAGTGCAGTGTATGGTGTGTTATACGCGAAGTACGAATTAGGTAGGTGTAAGTGGGTGGTGGTAGGCTATCGTCATATAAAGGAACGACATTTTACGGGTGAGTATAAACTTTTTAAAGTAAATTATTAAAATGGTTCACTCAACGTCAAATTATTTTTCGTAATTTTGTGTTATTTGAGCCCTTTTCGAGTGAGACGCTTATGGAATATTGTCCTCTGCAACTCTCTTATTTTGGACCTCGGTTATAGTATAAATTTCCGTAAAAAAGTTCAAAACTGGTATTGATATTAGTTTCCTTAGGATAGTATCTTGTTCAAAATGAAACAAAATTCAACAGTTTTAGAAATAACAAGTCGCGGTTAGTTTCACATAGTATTATTTATTTTTCTTGTTTATTTTAATACTTAAAAGTATATAAAACAACCCAAACGTAAACTATTTTACAACTTACAAATACAATGAAATTGTTTACTGCATTGCATAATATATAAAAAACCTAAATAGAAGAATAAGAAGATGACATCCGGCTACTTGAATTACGTATCAGAAATATATCAGCAATAAAATAATAACTATTTTTGATATGTTATGTATTGAATTGATAACATTTATAATTAAATCACACTTAAAAATTAATTCATAGTCAACATGTAGTGAGAGAAGCCTAGTTTGTATTTCAGTAACGTATGAAAATCCTTTTACAGGTGGGTAACTTTAATTGATGGGAATTTAGTTAATTCAAATTAGCTAATATCTTTGAAATGAATATAACATAACAATACAAGTTTAAAAATAAAATTTGCATGATTCACCTTTCAGATTATAATCACCGTTAAAAAAAATGAAATGTATTAGTTGTTTGAGAGAATTAAAAATTTATGATTAGTTTCAACAGGATTATTATAAAATTAAGTCGTATTTATTGTATTGCATTAATACTTCAGGTGTACTGCAGTAATACTTCAATTGATTTATTACTGATTACATAAAATCATAAACTAATAAAAAAATTTCGGTAAGTGTCAATCAAGTTAAGTTTTATTAAAATAAAATGAATTGCTAATATTTTTTATTAGGTAATTATGAGATATGGAATAAAAATAGGTCCGACTTTATAAATTTTCCAAAAAGTATGCTACGTTAATTTTACTGTGATATTTTTCATATATTTTTTCTCTGTTAACAGCGCACATATAATTAAAAATCTTAGATAGAAGAAAGAAGAAAATATACAGTGTTTGAGAACTTATTTTAAAAAATTTGAGAATAGATGTGTCATGAAAAATGGAGTCATTATAGCAAAAAAAACTGTAAAATCCTTATAGTTTCTCAGAAAAAAATTATTGGACTTTTAGTAGTTTCAACCTTTACATCGTTGGGCTACTGAAGTCTCTAGTCAGGTGATTTCAAATATCCGATTACTTATCGTCTTAACTTTTTTGTGATGCAAGTATTTACATTAGTTTTTCAAATATCAAAAATGGCTTACGTATAGCAACTCGCAGTTGATGAGTATCGTTTTAATTTATGGTGAAGTGAAAATTCTTTAGCAGAACAATTTTGCGGTAAATATGTACCAAATGTACCTACTTTTACAACGGTTGTTTGCAGTGAGTGCAAGTGTAGCAAACGCAGGCGTGACGCGGGAAATTTGCAACTGAATCGTGGAATAGATAAAGGTCCAGGGCATCTACGACGTATTGGCTCAATTATATCCGGATCATGTACAGCGTGTCCAAGCATAAATATCAGGGGATTAGACGAGGACCGGTGTACCATGGCCGTCACGATCGTCTGACTTAAAATCATTTGAACTTATTTTTGTGGGGATATTTAAAAAATAAAGTATATTGCGCCGAAGTGGATACTATTGATGATTTACTCAAACGTATCATAGCTGGTACCAATAACTTTCAAGTTCAAAACGGACAAGAAGCAGAAACATTTGTGTTAGTTTGTAGAAACTGGGTAAGGCGGGCCAAAACTTTTGTTGTAACATCAGGTATATCAAAACTATTTTACTAATTAGAACCACAAAATAATTCGATAAAAGCAGTTGAATTTGCTGCATTAAAATAGGTGTTGTAAAATGTAATTTCTCTCCTTAGGAATTTCTTTTAATTTTTTATCCTGTTTAGTTTATATTGATTTTGGGACATTATAATTTTGTAAAACTAAAAGTGTGTGTACTTTGCGTCAATATTACGAAATGAGTTCAGAGTATATTAATATTAAGATTTGAAGAGCATAGGTCAGAACAGCTTTCATAAACCTGTTTATTATTTTTTCGTCCTTTTCACATAAGGAACTCAATATTAAGGTAAGACCTGATTTATAAGAATTTAATACTGAAAACCAATTACTGTTTTCCCATTTGCTATGGTCTACTATACTAACAAATATGCGCCTAGATCTACTTTATAGTTTTAAGTGGAGCATGAAATGATCAATAGTCGTAACACTTCATAGATGGAGACACATTGACCTTTTCTTAATTTTCGCACTAGGATTTGTACCGATAAATATTTTATAAAGAACTAGCATAATACAACTTCTCGTTAATAGATGTCGCCCTCACGAGAAATGTGGAAGTATATCTAATAAAATTTCGTAGAGGCACAGAATATATAGCTAACGCAACAGAACTCTCGTGGGGTCATATTAGGGCATAGCTCCTGTCGTTGTTGACAGATGGCGCAACGATACGTATTTGTTAAAATTTTAAAACTTATAAATATGCGCTCTTCGAAAGAAACGGCCTAGCGCGTTTGTTTCCTTGACGACCGCTGCCTTTGTTGCCATGTCTTGCCGTCTTTATAAAGTGCGTTGCGTTTATGAGTTTTAATAGTGGATTAAAATCGCCTCGCTAACTCGCTTATTTGTGGTTAATTTTTTAAGCTATAACTAAATGGAACGTTTACCATAATTTAAAATAAACTTCTACAACTTTTTTCAGTAGGGCCGAACTTAAAATCAAATTATTGATGCTTGGATTTTATTTGACAATTATGTTTTTCATTACATCGCAGTTGTAAAACAACGATTTTACTAATGTTCATAATTTTTTCACAACCTATATAAAAAAGAACTATAACGCTTCTAATGCTACACACCAATTTTTGATAACTTAAAGCCTTTTCGAAAAAATTAGTTTCAAAATCCTACCAGTAAATTTATGCATAATTAATATTATTATGTTAGTACGCGACTATATTAATTATTGAAAATTGATATATAGCTAGCTATACCGAGGCAAATGTAGGCAAAATTTTAAAACATTTTTTAAAAGTTTACTTTGCTATGTGCTACGGTTTTCAAGAAATTGAGTTGAATTTTATGTATGTGCCACGTGTGAATAAGCTTATATTTGCGGTACAGAATATGTTTTCATAAATAAGCTCGTAAATAAGACGGTTCATTCATTCGGCGAGTTAGAAATATCTATATTTTGGATAGACAAAAGAAGTTTTAATATATATTCATATTATCATTGTATTAGATATATTTATGATATCGCCCTCTTCAAAATTAGAAAGAATTATTGTAAACAGGTAATTTTTTATATAAAACAAAAAGGAGTTTTTTATGTTCATTATTTTTTTAATATGTTTAATCATGTTTAATTTGCCTAAATGCCTTTTATTTATTGAAATATGAAATTGAAAAAACCAGCAGAGAAAGGTTTAGAATATATTAAAGGCAGCTGAATAAAAGAAAATTGAAGACGAATTCTAAATAATATAAGCAAAATATATTATCGAGCAATAAATGTTAAAAATTTCACATGGGTTGTCGAGGCTCAAATTAATGAAACAGTTAATAATTACACCTAAAATAAAGTCTAAATCATCCGTTTCACCAAGCACTAATTAAGCCAGTGCTAGACACGTCAACTACCCGCCCCGCAACTAGAAGCATTATTTGCGTTTGCGATGTGGGTGACGGAATATTTGCACTCGCCAGGCACTCGTCCGGGAAAATGTGGGAAATCTCTCGGGTGCAGATAGAACATGAAAAAATAAGATGATAAATTTGTATAAAAATTTTTTCCTACGGAGATATGTGTCTGAAGAACGCAGCTGGTAATCGTTTTTATTTAATAACTTTTAAAGTACTTAATATAATTTAATACAAATTTAATGTGATGGACAACTAGTAAGGAGCTCTTAAAATAGTGCCCTTAAAACATATTTAGCTTTTTTAGTTTACCAGGGATGGGCTAAACTTTACAACTTACTGCCTAAATTTCTAAACCCTGTATGATAAAGACTTTAAAATAATAAATCTGGGTAGCTTCAACCTTAGACTAAAAAAAGTACTCTCGTTTATTGTCGAGAAAATAAACTAAAATAGTTTGACCTATGTTCGCATGTTGAACCCTCTTATGAAGTTTTTCAGACAATAAAAAAAATCAGTGAAATGTGATAGGCAAAAATAGTAGGTATCCTCTTTCGATATACTATCGATTTCGAAATTTTTGTAGTTAAAACTGTATTATGAATAAATAAACACATAAACAAATCAAATCAGAAATAAACATTTTGATAAATAGCTAAATGGTAACAGGGTAAAATAAATCATAAATAAAATAAAAAGTGGTAAATATTACAATAAATCAAATCAAATTACCACATCATCACATAAAATCGTGGTAATAAATAAATAAAATATTTATCAAAATGCAAAAATAAAAATAACCTTCCAACCTCTTTGGATACACCGAATTCAATTGTAAACAATTGGTGAACTTTTATGTATATTTTCCATAATTTTTAGTACCTACTACAGAAGTAAACAAGCTATATTCTTATTTTGGATCAGTCATAATAAAAATTGGTGGTTATATTGCTATTTAAAAAATTGGATAGATTTTTTTTCTTTCTTAGCTGTGTGTAATTTAGGTGATTATTAGATAAACATTTTCTTACTCTCTTATTTTGTGCGGTAAATTTGGTTTTAGAGAAAAAAATCAAAATTAAATCAGTTCACTCAACTTTATACTTAGTTTGAAACATTGACTAATTCCTATGGAATATTAAATTTTCTTAAATTGAATTGAATTAAATCAATTTGAACTTTTAGTAGCAAGTCAATATTAAAATTTATATATGTAAATTTTTTAGAGAATTAGGTATTTTTAAATCATATATTTTGTGTCTCCTAGGATAAAGACAAAGAGAAACTATTGTTGTATCATACCGTTTACAAGTATAACAATGTTATGTATTATACAAACTTACAGTTTTAAATTGTATTGTTTGCAAAAATTAAATTATGGGTTAAAAAAATAATAATTGTAGTTTTTTTTTTGCGTATAGACCATTTATTACATAAATCTTCATTTTTATGTAGAAACCGAAACATTCGAACACCCGAGTTTCGAGTTTCACCACAATTAAAATATTGGCACTTAGGTATTTCCAGCCATTATTGTAGATTTATTCTAATATACCTACTCGTATTTAATAATAATAATAATAGTAATAATTGAAATAGAAACTTAACAAGTGCACATAAACAGTAGCAAAACAAACTGACATAAAAAGATCTGCCACTGTGTGTAAAAAATTCTATAAAAACAGTTGAATGCACGCCTTGGCCATATCTCAAGACAAAGATAGACGAGCAGCGGCCGCTCGGCTGCCAATATCGTCGTAACCATCGTCGACTGCAGCTGCGCTCACCTTTCGTCTTTGTACTATCGTTTGCAATATTAATGACACTCACTAAAAGGAATTTTGCGATTTATTTTGAACATCTGACATATTCATATTGCAATCTGATTTAAATTTTTAACATTAGTTATTAGTTGTTTCACGTACCAAGAGAGATTTAATGAAATTTCTATTCAGAACTTCAAAAACTGTTTTAAGAAAGTGTCATTATTATTGCAAACGATTGTACAAGATACAAGAGGCACATTTTAGACAAGCTGCCGCCGCTCGGCTAAAACGAGCCTCGAATGTCTTTGTCTTTTAGCCATTGGTCTCCAATAAATTCCGTAGACCGCGTACAGTGTCACATTATCATTATAGTAAAGTATACCTTTCGTATACAATCAATAATAATTATAAACATTCTAACTATCTATAATCTATATGATACTGAAAACATCAGAGGAATGTAATTTGTATTTTTTGTGAAAATATAATTTTATCTATCTGTACAGAACACATATTTAACACAACGCATATAAATTTAAAGAAATCCCCAAAGATTATTTATTTAAACTTTTTTCGTATCACAGTTTCTGAGATAAGGGCACAAGGAATTTTATTATGGACATGTATATGTATATATGTATGTATGTATTATGAATGTATGCATAAGCTTTTTTCGTCGTTTTAATATTTGCTTCGATTATAAAAATGTCACTTGTAATTATCGAAGTAATATACAAACAAGATATAATTCTGGAGCTATACCGAAAGAAAAATCATGTCATATTATTAATCAATTAATAAAATTATAAATATTTACGTTTTCTCAAATTGTTATTGATGTATTATTATTATTTTAACACAATTTAAAATTTTTAAATGTGTTTATAAAGTGCCTATTTATTTACATATGTGTCTACCTTATTTTTAATTACAATTACTGTAAATTATAAAAACGTCAGTTGTCACTGATGTGTAAGAATACATATTATTATTGTTATTTAATACTTTGTATTATTTAGGTATAATATTCTAATAACTTCCGTAAAATTTACATTTGGCAACGCTTTCTGAATTGGGCGGTAAAATCGACTCGCCTGTGGCGTGACCTACGAGCTAATAGCTAAACTTACTCTTTCTACTGTACATACGCAGTTTGAAATAAGCTGGCTTCTTTTCGGGGACTACATTTTTAAACATCACTTGACGAGCCTTCTGTTGCGTTAGCTATATATTCTGTGGTAGAGGGCAGTGAATTTCTGAACTAAAAATTAGCCGGCTGCCGGCTACAATAGTGGTCCAGTAAAATAATTACATTGAACTGAGGAAATCGATGATGCAACTAATTTGGTCACTTGGAAACAAAAACTATGAAATGCAGGTGTTCCCTTTTTATCTTATATTTTACATTCATTTTTATTCTCATTTAGTTTCTTGCCATTTTCGCTCATATTCAATATTCAACTGCCGCTCTTTACTTCTTATATTTTATATCGTCATTTTATTATTTTTATTCATTTAGTTTCTTGCCGTTTTCGCTCAGTATAGTATAGTGTAGTGATTTATTATAATACGCGTAAAATGCCGAAAATTGTTGGAAAAAGAAAGAAAAGGACTAATCGTGCCAAATCCATTAATTTTTTTTTAAATTGACATTTAAAATGTAATGAAATAATTATTTTGACCATTTTTTATTCCTATGTTAATGTACTCCTATTCAGCAGTAATTATATATCGGTAGTTTTGTTAGCCATAATGATTGTTCTTATGAAAAACACGCCGTCAGTATGCACTGCTTTAAAAAATAAATTTCTCCTAAACCCTCGATTTTACTGAATCCAAACAGGAGTATATCTTTGTTAGCAAATCGTTTGTGAAACATATTTTTAATGTTTGCAGATCGTGAATGTGCATGTGAAGTGAAAATTTTTGACTATTATCCACCGGGCCTCGTCCGTCTGGCATTTGGGGGGGGGCTAATGTGAAATTACTTAATTATTATTATTTTATTATTATATTATTATTTAATTAAAAAAGTTATATCTAGTTCTGATATTATTTTGACCTCATCTACACACTCCCGAAGCTCGGGACACCCTGTATGTATATCTATTGTAAGAAATAACTGTAAATTAAAATTATATCAAACATTTCTTGATTATTTGAATAATTTCAATCTTCAGCTGCCATTGAAGAATAGGTACACAAAAATTTTTTTTCTGTTTCAAAGAAATATAAATTTGTTTTTTTTTTAGATACATATATGTATTAGACAAATATAATAATATTAAAAACATTTTTTTTTTCAGTAAAGTGTTATATTTTCTAGAAAAAGCGCTCTTTGCTCCAGAAAATAATTTTTCTTATGTTTCATAAACTGCATAAAAAGTGTACAAGATTGTTAAAATAATTGCAACAATGTAGTTATGAAACTCGATTTCATAATTATGATCCACACAAAGAAAATGGAGTAGACTGATTCAATATAGGTATGAGATGTGCCGATCCACAAGGAGATATTGTGTACCAAATGTAGTTTGTCTTAATTTAACCAATAGTTTTATTAAAATTTTTAACAACCTCGAAAATGAATGAGTTTTGGACATTTGTATAGAGAAATTTTTTCCAGAGGTCCCTAATCACCCTTATTGTTTGTTCCACATATTGTAAAACACCCTATATATTACCAAAGTGTAAACCACCAAAACCATCATCCTTGATTTAGGTATTAAGGTATATTCACATCAAACACTCGGCATTATCGGGTGATAACTGTGTCTCTTCTAGTGTGTGTATTAAAAAGGCTCCGACAAAGCCGACCTTTTCATGTGAACACTCCCTTACTTAGGCAATCCTATCATCAATTACTGCGAAAGCAAAACAGGTTTCTGCAAAGCTGCATCGGTTCTGCCATCTGTGACAGAATGTCCAAACTGCCCTGTATACATATATATGTACGCTTGGGTGCACATCGCGGCTGATAAACATGGCTGACATGGCTGACAAATGATAATTTTACAAAAATCTGTTCATTGTCATTATTAGTACGCATTTAAATCCAATTTTCAGGAAACCATTTACTGAAGACTATATGCAGGCATTGACAAATTTTGGTCACGATCTGTGACATGAATTATTCATTTGTTATTGAATTTTAATTGTTTATAACTTAAATAATACAATGTATTTTGCAATAAAATATATGTCAAGTCCTAGCCCAATATTCTGTCTACATACGTATTACTAAATGGTATTGATAAACTATACGGTTTTTGAAATGAACAGATTTTGGTAAAGGTCTATTTTCGGTATATCTTTTCATGCCCCTCTTAACAGTGTTCTGTAATCTAGGTTTAAATGAGGAACTTCAGCAACAATTGTTTTATATTAAAAATAAATCATTTTCTTTCTGGTGGAATTTTTAATCATATATTGAGAGAAATTTTTTCCTATGTGGAATGTGAGATTTAGACAAGTATACTTTTCAAATAAAAAACGTGATAACGTTAGGGCAAAAATTTATGTCACAGATGTGGCACCCTCTAGGGAATACGTCGACATAGACAACATATCATGATTTCTCATATCCAAAAACAAATATTCTCAACTTTTTAAGTCGATACAGTCAAATACAGTGTACACTGAAAGAAATCCACCAAGTGAGGGGCTTTGTTAAGATATTTTAGCTGCAGTAGGTAAAATTTTTGCACCCACAGCAAAAAATTAATGCTGCAACAAGTAAGTACGTTTTGCTGAAACGTCTTTGCTACCACAGCAAAAAAAGTCTTATGGCTATAGGATAGCTCAGTTAGAATTTTATTTTAGTCGGCGGTCTATCTGTCCCAAGTGAGTTGTTTTGCTCAGGTAAGTCAATGTACTTTTTTAGAATTCATCCAGTTGGGGTTAGTCAGTCCTTATTTGTAGTACTTAGGGTAAGTAAGCCCTCACTTAATAATTACTAGAACAAAACCGGAATTCGATTGTGAGCGCCGCATGTTTCGCCCTCCTTCCTAACTTAGAGTTATGGAATGGTTATGGACGTTTTGTGCTCGCACATAACAATTTGTTAACTATGAAACTTCCTGTGATTTTTGTGCAATGGGTTAGTATTTTTGTTGTTTTATTATAAATATAGAAGTATATTTTAGACTGTTTGTTACCAAAATAAATTTGAAAATGTTTATCTAGTAATAAATTTACAATAATTTTTGCTATTTTGTAACATTTAAACTTTGTATTTGCTAATTTTCATGTGATTTTTAGTGCAATTTTCTCGTCGACAATCCAAATCTTTTATTTTTTTGTTAATTTGGTTATCATCTTGCAGATTGTATTTGAAAATGCTCCATTGGAGACATATATTATTATATACTTAAATAGCGAATCTGCTACTTCTTTTATAATTATACACGTATTATCCCTGTATTATTCTGTTGAGTTTTATAGTTTTAGTAGAAACTTTTGAAAATAAACAGAAATTGTGCTTTATATTTTAAGGTATTTTATTTTCTCATCCAGCACATTACAATATTACAATAACATCACAAAATAAAAGACAAACGCAATAAATTTTTTCACGATACCTACACCTGGTTAACTTGCTCACATTTTGATTAATTTATATAGAACTGTAAAGCTGCTGATTTACATTGGGCATTTTTGTATTTGATGCTACCAACTCTACTCTATTTTTAATGATGTTTTAGCTTTAAAGACAATATTTACTTTTTTAAGCTATAGATCCGATGGCTTTTTGGTCAAAATATTTAAAAAAAATAAGTTGGACATTTCCATTGATATTATTCTCATTAGCTTGACAATTAATTTACAAAAATATATTTTCAACACTAGTGGCAGGATATATGAAGTTTTTATAAGGACTTTGTTGCTTAAAATTACTCATAGAACAACTATAATTTTTCACCATTAGCTATATACATTATTTTAATAGCATGTTATACAGGGTAACTAGGTTTTGACAATAGCATTTCATCTACAAAGTGCTCTAAAACATACTATTAGTGAGCTAAGCCTAAATTTTCATATGTATACCACTAATACCAATAATATCTAATGATGTATAATGACAAAAATTGTGCCTAGGAGAAATGTTTATGGTAAAAAAGATCGATAATTTCAAATTGTAACATTGTTATTGACGTATTGCCGCATTTACATTTGTTGATATTGTATATTGTGCACCTAGGTATAATATATTTGGAAGTTCAAAAAATTGATTAACAATTGGTAATTTAATGGATTGTATTTCGCTCAAGGCGCATTTCATTAATTTTTTTAATGCACTTTTATCTTGCTGAATTTTATTTTAGTTCTCAAAGTTATCTTGATTAATACCGAATCACTCTGTATATGCCCTGCTATTGTAACAAAATACCCACCTGTGACAGAAAAGAGTTTCCTGTGATAAGTACTTTGTTAGGATAAATCACTGTTAATTCAAAGGTAAGTAGGCAATCTCGTAGCAGAAAATGAATTTGTTCTTTTACCTGGACAAAGGACTCGCACTTAAGGCTGGATCTGACTGTGACATTTTAGTGGAGTCAACTTGTGGATATCAATAAAGTTATCCTGCAATGTCTGGGTGTGATCAATAAGTTACCGTAACGTATTGATCACACCCCGACATTTCAGGTCAATTTACTGGTATCCACAAGTTGACTCCACTGAAATGTCCCAATGAGACCCAGCCTTTACAGTTGTGTGAGTTAGCTTACTTAGGGCAACAAAGCTGTTCACTTGATGTTAATGAGTTGACTCACTTGGGGTTAATCAGTTGACTCACTTGGGGCTAATGAGTTGACTCGTTGGGGGGTAATCAGTTAACTCACTTGGGGTTAATGAGTTGACTCATTTGGGGTAGCAAAGGGATCCTAGCAAAACTGTCTACTTACTGCAAGTGAGTTCTTTCCTGCAAAGCAGTTTTTCTTGTGGTAAGAAGGCAACTCACTTGGCGCCTATTTAATGCAGATATTTTGCTACGGTTAATGGATTTTTACTAACCGTAGCAAAGTAATTCTCTCAGTGTAATTATTACAAAAAATTCACTTTTTGAATTCCAACTTTGACACCCTGTATCTTTTTTATTATCAACATTTTATTAAAGCAAGTTGGCTTAAATTGTAATATTTTGAAGTAAAAAATCTAGTATGTATCCATAGGTCATTACTTATGGACCTATATGTCATGTTAAGTAAAAAAATGTTATATATTCTAATTCTGAGTGATTCTATACGAAAAATTAATGCCGCAAAGTCTTATAATATTTTCTCGAAAACTCAAAATTAACGGGATTACAGAGTGTCAAAAAAACTTTGTATGGATTTCTTTTAATAAATTTTTTGCGAGTCTACCGGTTATTTTCTATTTTTCACACATATCACTAGTGTTGCTTTGGCCTAGTGTGTTTCCACATTCTTAATGTGGCGTATATCATCCAATGGCAAAGGGCCAACACTGTTCTTGGTCTTCAAATAATGACTTGGAACTCAAAAAATCTTTAAAAACAGTACTCTTGTTATATCACGTTAAAATTAACCGTTTTCGAGAAAAACGACTTTAAAAACTCACCTGCGTAAAATGAACAGCCACTCGAATTAATTTTCAAAACTAATAAAACGCGCCATGAAAACAAGAACATGAATACAAAGGAACACTAGTGATACGTGTATAAAATTATAAAAAAGAGGTAGACTCCCAAAAAAGTTATTAGAAGAAATTCTTCAAAAAAAAAAATGTTGACACTGTAACCGTTAATTTTGAATTTTGGAAAAATGTTGCAAAACGTTAATTTTTCGTGTAGATTCACCTCTGGAAATATTAACGCATGATTTCCGGGCATAATATTAGAAGAATAATAAATATATGACATACGACAGAGTGTGTAATGCATACAATGTTCATTAGTTACTACATTTTAGTTTCATATGCAAAAAGTTAAAAGTAAAAAGCTTGGATGGGTGAATTTCTCCAAATTGTAGGCATCTCGCGTTTTACTTGTAACTTTTTAAATGTAAAATGGAAGTTGATAATTCAGCTAACCTAAGTGCATATAACAATGGCAAGAAAATCATTTAATTGTAACTATTTAATGCAGCTAGTTTGGTGAAAACAATTAATTTCTACTGATGGCTAAAATACCTGGATATTACTCCTCAGTGCAGATAGTAGTAAAGATAAACTTTAGTAAATACGAGTATGTGATTAATTTAGATGTAGAAAAGTGATCAACATACCTTTTTGAGTTTGATCCATTGTGCTTTCTTTATGGGAAATGACTCTGTCCAAAACTGTATTGAAAGGCATATTTGCTACATACTATATGTATTACATATACGTAAATGAAATGCGAAATCAACTGATAATATTCTAAACCACAACTAGGATGTCATCAACACATGAAACTTCTGAGTTAAGAAGTCAATACCTTCGACTGGTTCGCGAATAGACAAGTATTACTTGGTACCAATGTGGTACGTTCTTTAAAGGAATTAAAAATGAAATATATTTAGCAGTGTCACGCTTTAAATAAACAAATAGTGGTATGTAATTCGGGTGTTTTATACCCATCTAAGATGATTTATAATAACGATATTTTATGTCAACAAATAATTGTAATTGAGGATTACCAAATTAGGTCAATAAATATTTTAAACTGAATTAAAATAAGAATACAATTTTATTTCTGCAATAAATAAGTGAAACTTAATAATGTATATACATATTCATATTATCTCCAGTTTTTTTATAACTCATCTTTAAATATGGAAGTTGTGTTCTATTAAGAATCAATGTGATTGATATTGAGAAAAATACTAAAAAAAATTGTAAAAATGTTTTATGAGAAAAAATTACTAAAACATACAACGCGCAATTTAAAAGTTGATACCAATTGGATTAATTTAATTGTAATATCGCACTTTTATTAAAATTAAAAAGACAAAATTTAGGTTCATTTTGAAATCTCCACAAATAATTTTGCAGAGCTCAATAAAATTGTTAATAGGTAGTAATAATAAAATAGACAGCTTATTTTTGTGAAAATGATGTGTAACATATGTAACGGCTCTTAGTTTTACTTTTATGTGCCTATTCACAAGGGGCTGAGGCCTGCGGACCAAGTCTATTGGATCTATCGGCTCGTGTATGATAATCAAAGACACATGATTCATTTTAGATGAGCAGCGGCCGCTCGGCGGCCCACTCGATACATTGTCGTTATGATGAGCCAATCGCTGGCTGCCGCTCATCTTTTCTTCTTTGGACAAGACACACTAAAGGCGGTTTTCCACTAAACGGACAAAGCAAAAACAAAACACAAACTCCTGTCGATTAAAACAAAATTGAAACTTTTAGCAAACTTTTTGAAGACTGGCGTGTTTTGCGACAGTTGGAGTTTTGTTTTTCGAGTCCCGCTCAGAAGCGGTCACATCAAAAGGTTTCGACGTGTTTTGAGACTCAAGTCTGTTTAGTGGAAACGGTTGTGTTATGTTTTCTATTTTAGCTTAGTACACAAACAGTATAGGATAGTATACAAACTTAACTAACCAACCAAGTAAACACTTGAAAAAAGTAACCGTACATATATACACTTACTTTTTTCCCAAGTACGTCAGTCCTGTCCCTAAACCTGTCACAGCCAAGAATAAAAAATCTTCTCTAAACATGTTGGTTGGTTTTAGTTGCGGCAAGAAGTCGGACGACTTACGTCACAGCTGACGTTACTCGATTGTTTTTACTATTTTTACATAATTTTCGATAGTTTGTCGTGTTAAAAACAATACATTTTTATAATTTAGTGCATACAGTGCAAACATTAAGTGTGGTATATAATTTTATTATTTTCAGTTGCAGTTTCTTAAATACTTTGATAAATATATGATGAATTATTCATTTGTTCGGATGACTTAAGTCGTCTCAATTCTTGATGTAAATTTATTAAAAAAATGTGTTCTGACTCCCTTGCGACAACTAGTGGAAAAGAACCGAAAACAAAAACAAAACTCGAACAAAATGTAGCCCGGTTGATGGAAACAAGAGTTTTGGGGTTTGTTTCAGTTTCGTTTTTGTTTTTCAAGTTCTAGAAAACACAAACACAACATAAACTCAACTGTCCGTTTAGTGGAAAACCGCCATAAGCCTCGTGTGTTTTTGTCCTTATATAGTCCTTCAGATGGGGCAGCGTAAAGCACGCTCTACAACCTACGCTTGAAAACGAATGCCATTGAGCTAAATATTCTCGAAATTCACAAACCGCTAGATGGCGTTGTAAAATTCAAGATGTCGGATGTAGAGGTAATCAACAATTGGTTTACAACTGCCGTTATTATTATAAAGCTTTTAATTGCAAATAATATTGTGCTTTATGGTGTTGTAGCGTACTTTCCCACAATTAAGGAATCAATAGCAATTTCCTGACCATGTTATTAATCTTATAGATTCAATATCCTGGGACAGTAGGTCATTTGAACAAAGAAACAAATGAAAACTTTAATTTTAAGTACGTTTCGGGTTTTTTACATAATACCCATCTTCAGAAATTACAATATTCTTATGCTAAAAGAGTAAAAACAATAAGACGTAAATAACATTTTTTTAAAAAACAACCAAAAAACATAAACAACATTTAGTTTAAAACATACCTAACATCGCATAAGAACTTTTAATTTTTCATAATAATTTTTCCAAAAAATTATTTTAGATTTACTAAAAAACATATAAATTTTAATTATACTCGTAGTTTGTCTTGCGGTGCGAAATGAAATATAAACTATTTTAACGCGAATATTAAGAATGAAAGACGAGCTCATATTTAGGAATGTCAGAAAAAAATTTCTATTTTTTAAACAAAAAAATATAAAATGTCGGTGAAAAAATAAAAAACATACCAGTAAATTTAAAAGTTTCTTTAAAGGGTAGTGCAAAAATCTGCAAAGGATCAATTGTTAATCAAGTCAAAATATACATGTGATAAACCATTAATATCAGTGTTATTGTTAATAGAATTAGTATTTCTCTTAATCTAAATCATTTCAATAATAGAACGTTTTTGCAAGTTATTTTCATTCATCGTGATGTATATTAAATTGTATATAATATATTGGCAACTGATTTTCTTTTGTCGAAATATGTTTACATTTTTCTCCAAGGGGGCTCAGACCATCTCTAGGAGAGGCTACGGCCCTGTTTGTATATTTTCATGTGTGTAGCCTGTCGGCTACGGCGAAAGAATGAGTGTGAAACACTTAAGGTTATATCTACCTACTGCATTCAACTTTTTTATTGGGAATAGTAGCAGTGGACAGAAGGTGACAAAAGTCTACACTTGTTTGGTATTCATTCAACTGCGAAACTAACCTTAAATGAAAAATGAAGAATGATCGTTTAACAGAACATTTTTCCATCAATTACTTTTCCGTGTCATATCAACCAGTTGCGCTACCACCATACCATACCATATGAAATTACCATACACTTACCATATGAAATTGATTACAAATTGTCATCCGCTAATTGAGCAACCACTATTGGCAGTTGTAGAAAAGGCATTGTTTTTAAATCCACCGGTACACGTGGTACCGCAACCAGCAATTCAGAAAGCATTGAGTACAATTTATTTTATTTTGTAACGAAACTGGTTGCACTGCCACTGGCGTCTTGGTGGGAAATTGTATATATAGTATTGCGTAACCAATCAAATATAAGTGATTTTATGTATCCTCATTCGCTCAATTGCTAATTGCGCTGCATACTCGTATATTCTTCCTGCAAATCAATTGTTTGTCTAAAAGTAATGCATTTTGTGGTGGAACATATGTGTGGAGTTTCTTCTAGCTAGCTTTAGACCGAAACTAACTCTTTTATCGAATACATTATTGAATTTTTTTTCATTCAAATACTTACGAAATATTTAATAGCGCTGATATTAGTTACGGCGTCTTCCAATATTTATTTATACTACTGGTTGATGTCGTTCACAAACACACTGAATTTTTAACTATACCCAAGTATGCAAATCATCAACCCAAGTTTCATTGACCTGCGTGTATTTTCCAAAACACACTTAGTATTCGAAAACTAAGCTGTTTAGAATATACGGTCCCTGAAACTGTTATCCTTAAAATAATCTAAGTTGCCTCTGTATCGTAGGTGTCGAAGAACGATCCCACTGTTTCGTAATCATTAAATACGATACGATACAGTAATAGTTTTAAATTTTCAACTGCTTTAAAAGGCGTTCTATTTCACACTACTATAAATTTCTACAGATATCTAAAAATATAAACCTGAATATAAACATTCCTAATATAAGCAGTGATTTTAAATACAAATTGGGTAACCGATTAGGCAACTAAATATACATCATTAGTTGACCATCGTACTTTAATATTTCTATCCAAATTAGGGTTAGAATAATATTTTTTTGTAAGCATAAGTAAATATCGCTATTTTCGTTGAATTTTAAAGAAGAAAAATATGTTTAATTGTTTAAATAATGGCATTAACGTAGGCACTAACTACAAATTTTATCATAATGATTCTTTTACACTGTTGCGTTTTTATAATTCTTCCAATTAATTGTGTAATAAAGAGATCCTACTTATATGTATTGTTCAGTAGTTATGTAATACGGCTCCAGTATTTAGACCAATCCAGTAAATCTGTGAAAATTACAATTATTTTTCTCATTTCCGTCCTTCTTTGGTAGGTATGATAGATTCCATTCTTGTGTCGCTGAGTACGTCCGCTAAGGCTTATCGCTCAGTCCAAAATTTGTGTCGCTGCGTAAGTCGGGAGCGCTAGTGTAAACATGTCGAGGCAAATTAAAAGGAAAATGTTAGAAGAACTGCGGGATTTGAAGAGGAAAATGGCTAAGATGGAAACATACGTGGTCAATATTTCAGGAAATGAAAACTGCAGTAAGTTTAAATAAATTATAGTTTGAATAATGGGAATGTTATTTTTCTTCAAGGAAAAACATTTAAATTTAAACAAGGTGACATTGAGCACCAACATTAACTGCAAGAATATTGTTCAGATACATATTTGAGATGAGATATTTTAGCAAATAGGTACTTGCATGCCTACTTAGCTATATGCTATATGAAGTTGTATACAAGGTGACACGTTGGGGCACCATAACTTACATATATTTATTGTCTGCATATGTATTTAATGTACAGTATGCGCCAAAAGTATGGAATAAATTCAATAAAAAAACAATTATTTTTTGGGAAAAATCCTCGAACAGGTCGATTTTTAATTTAAAAAATACATGTTTTAGCGTAAAATGCGATTATAAAGTTTTTTTTAAATGGCAACACCATATTTTTTCCTTGATTCTGAAAGATCGTTTAATTCTCTATCAGACAGTACTAAAATTTTGCCCTCTTACATAGGAAAGTTTTCGAGTAAATGACGATTGAATGTTAGAAAACGTAAATTTTATCCATAAAAAGTAACAATTCTGAGGTATGTAAAATAAAATACAATTGATTAAATTTTATACTTAAATTAAATGTTCGAATTGCCATCCACCAACTTCTTGACAATGCGCAAGTCTGTGAAGAAATTCTTCTTGCACATTATGAATGATTTCTGGGTAACTCTGCGTATTTCGTCCCGAATGCGATTTTGAAGTTCTTCTAAATTACGTGGTTTATTAATGTACACTTTTGACTTCAAGTATCCCCATAAAAAATAGTCAAGAGGTGTAAGATCTGACGATCTTGCAGGCCATTCTATCGGTCCGCGTCTGCTGATCCACCTCCCAGGAAAATAGTTGTCCGAAAAATCTCGTACAGGTCAAGAATAGTGCGGAGGTGCTCCATCTTGCTGAAAACAAATGGTATCGTCAGGATTTTCAGGGTCTTTATCTTTTGGAAATATTACTGCAAGGCTGGAACAAGGTCATTTTCTAGAAACTCTAAATATCTTTGTCCTGTAAGGGTTCCTTCAAAGAAGAAAGGCCCTACTATTCTGTCGTCAACTATTTCAGCCCATACATTTCATTTCTGAGGGTGTTGGGTATGTGCCTCTGCCATCCAATGAGGATTTTCCCGACTCCAATATCTGCAAGTTTGACGGTTTACTGTACCATTCAGACAAAATGTGGCCTCATCTGAAAAAAGTATTTGCCGGTGTAAATTTATATTTCCTTGACATAAATCCATTAGAATTTCGCAAAAGTGTAAGCATCGATCGGGATCATCTTCATTGAGTTCCTGCACAAGTTGAATTTTGTAGGGATGATATTTTTCCTTCCTCAAGATACGTAGCACTGTGCTCTGACTAGTGTCATTGTTTAATGCAACCAATCGTGAAGAATTATGAAGATTATCCACCATACTTATCAAAATGTTCTGTTTCTGATTTTCATTAATGCTTGGACGTCCAGGTTTTGGAGTATTTACAACATTGCCAGTTTCACTAAATTTAGACTCTACCTTACTGACTGTTGATTGGCTGATAGGGCGGTCTGGATATTTTCATTAAATAAATCGCAAACTTTCTGCTGAGTTCTAGTCATATTCCATCCGATAAAATTAAAATTTCAATTCTTTGAGTAACAGTTAAATGTGCCATAATACTTTAAATTGAATAATAATTTCTATGTCGCTTACAATACTTATTAGAAAGTCGGTGTGACAATGACACTTTGCAAAGATTTTCACCTACGTGATCCATAAACGAACTATGGAATTCGAAAACTAAACTTGATAACTTTTTGCTTTATTTTAATTGATTTACGTTTTCTAACATTCAATCGTCATTTACTCGAAAACTTTCCTATGTAAAAGGAAAAATTTTAGTACTGTCTGATAGAGAATTAAACGATCTTTCAGAATCAAGGAAAAAATATGATGTAGCCATTTAAAAAAAACGATGACGTCATTACTCGAAAACAAATGACATTTGAAAATCGCATTTTACGCTAACATATGTATTTTTAAATTAAAAATCGACTTGTTCGAGGATTTTTCCCAAAAATAATTGTTTCGTTTTATTGAATTTATTCCATACTTTTGGCGCATACTGTACAAAGGAGTTAATTGCTCAAACCAGTATTTATGTTTCTAGTTTATTATGCTATATAAACGTATATACGGGGTGACACATTGGGGCACCACAACTAGTATATTTTACCAGAATAAGAGGCATACAAGGTGACGTTGGGCACTACATATAGATGAAATTTAAGCACAAATTAATGGAGTAACTCCACAAAATGCTAGAACTACGAAAGCTAGATTTCGTAATAGTAATTATTCTTTTTTCTTTCTTTCCTTTGATAGGTTCTTCCTTCTCATTTCAATCCGATGGGAGTGACGATGAACTACCACCGATAGAAAAAACGGTTGCACAGATTCATACCGAAAGTGGCTTGGATGTAACTCCCTTCCTAGGTGTCAACCCTACTAAACTGAAACCTGTAGGAATTAGTCTAAATGATGAAATTGTCGCTAGATGAACATCATATCTAACCCAGGGATTGACGGTAGACCCTCAAAATTCTCAAGCTTTTCATCCTCCAAAAATGAACGAGGAACTAAAGTCGGTAATACCAGAGTCGGTTATGGTATCAGAAAAGTTTCTAGTTACTATACTGGAACAGTTAGCTACAGGATTAACTGCATTGGGGAGCTGATGAATGAAAAACTTAACAGCCCAGAAAAGGAGGTCGTATTATGAGATGAGTTAACTCAAAAACTCGCAAAATCTGCGCAAATGTTTGCTAATGTGCATCATACGATATCAAACGGTTGCACAGATTCATACCGAAAGTGGCTTGGATGTAACTTCCTTCCTAGGTGTCAACCCTACTAAACTGAAACCTGTAGGAATTAGTCTAAATGATAAAATTGTCGCTAGATGAACATCATATCTAACCCAGGAATTGACGGTAGACCCTCAAAATTCTCAAGCTTTACATCCTCCAAAAATGAACGAGGAACTAAAGTCGGTAATACCAGAGTCGGTTATGGTATCAGAAAAGTTTCTAGTTACTATACTGGAACAGTTAGCTACAGAATTAACTGCATTGGGGGAGCTGATGAATGAAAAACTTAACAGCCCAGAAAAGGAGGTCGTATTATGAGATGAGTTAACTCAAAAACTCGCAAAATCTGCGCAAATGTTTGCTAATGTGCATCATACGATATCAATAAAACGAAGAACAAATATTATTCCATTTATAAATCTTTACTGCAAGGCAGCATCTTTACAATCACCTATCGATGAATTTTTGTTAGGTTCCCTTTTTGTGGAAAAAGTAAAAGCTTGTCGAATATTAAGAAAAACTGGACTAGAAATCAAGAGGAGGAAACCTAGGGAAAGAAAGGAGCCACAGCGTCCATTAAAGAAATCTTTAAACTTCAGGTGCAGTTACAACAGAAACAATATCAAGCAGGAAGGAGAGGAAAAGGAGAACAAGGGGAGATTCAATTATTCCAGACCAGGGACATTCAACCAACCGAGGAGGCAGAACAGGAGAAATGAAATCAGGTACACAATTCTAAATATGCAGGAAGCCTAAAATATTTCATGAAGAAATGGGAGAAGAGTGGAAACAACAGGGTGGTCTTAAGTTGGGTTAAAGGTGTACGTATACCATAAGGGGTATGTATACTATTTGCTTCAAAACTCTATCAACTATATAAACCTCATGTTAAGATTGCACTATCGGAATATCCAAAATATGAATACGAAATAAAGGTGCAATAATAAAATGTAAGCATCAACGGGGAGAATTTCTTTCATCTTACTTCATTATTACAAAACCAAATGGGGGTTACAGCTTCATTTTTAATCTGAAAAAATTAAATAATTTCATTCAGGCCCCTCACTTTAAATTAGAGGGATATAAATCAGTTGTTAGCTTACTTACAAAAAATTGCTACTTATCTAAGATTGATTTAAAGGGTGCATATTTTCTTTTGCCTATTAACAAAGCTTGTAGGAAGTATTTAAGATTTGAACTCAAAACAAATATTTATGAATTTACATGTTTACCCTTTGGACTCAATATTGCTCCCCTCATCTCACAAAATTAATGCAACTTGTGGCAAAATATCTAAGTCAAATTGGCTGTAATTTAATGATATATCTATATGACATATTAAATATAGGCACAACATTTGACAAATGTAAAACTGCTGTTGAAGAAACAAAACATATGTTTATATCACTGGGCATTTTGAAAAGAGCAGTATTGTTCCATCTCAAGAGTTAAAATATTTAGGGTTTATGTACACCTGCAACGTCATTATATAATTGTCATATTTTGCTGCTCATAGACAATGTTACAGCTGTGGCCTGTATAAATAAAATGGGCAGTACTAGGTTTCATAATTTAAATAATACAACAAGGAAGTTGTGGCTATAGCGTGAAAGGCGAAATATCATTATTCACGCATGTTACATACGCTCAACGGAAAATATGAATGCAGATAAACTTTTAAGAATTACATCGGAGGATACAGAATATGAATTAAATCCAATAGCATTTAGAAAAATTATTAAAAAATTTTGGATACCTGAAATAGACTTATTTGCTACAACAAACAGTACAAAATGTAAACTATTTGTTTCATGGGGACCAGGGCCGTAGCTAGGCTATTTCGCGCCTGCGTGGGATAATCTAAATGTCGCCCCTATTCAGCACTTCCCACATATAAAAAAGTATCACAACTTTTTCATTAAAATAATTATTAAATTTTATTATGATTAATTTTCCCATCATCCATTTTCCACAATTGTCTATAGTAAAAATACATAGAGTTACACTTTATGTATAACTTAAAGTGCGAAGAAATTGAGTGTTACAATTCCCGAAAAGAATATAATATATGTCGATTGCTGTCAATTTGCTAAGGAGTTATTAGAGCACTCCTGTAAGGATACAGCTTAAAAGTACTTGGCCATGTCTAACACAAATCTTTGCCTGGTGACAGGTATTTAAACTGGACACTGTTGACTAAAGAAACAGCTTTACTGTATGAGGAAGTGTTTGTAGCGGTGGTGAACAGTAATACGATACAGTACTTCATAGACTTTGTGAGTGCACTGCCGCCTCGTCGACAAGAGAATGCGTGTTGGGAGAACGATGACTTTCTATATTAGAGAAACCCCCTGAGCAACGTAACCACCTTTTTGTCTCTAACGGGCTGGTTAGTGGTTCAGAAAGTACATACAAGGTACCCAATGGGGTTAAGTGCTGTAGATTTTCAGCTACTCTTCCTCTAATTCCAAATTCCAGATTCGACACGTAGGTTGAAAAATCATAGTGATCAAAGAAGTGGCGGTACGGTCTCTCATTCATACGGTAGTCAGTATGATCTTCTCGGCGCTGTTTCATTTGTCGATACTTTTGCTCAAATCAACGCATTACTCAATGTAATGCCTGACGGGGGAGTACGTTGACTGTTTTATTAAAAAATTTTATACCAGATTTTAATGTCGGACATTTGTAAAGTAATGGTCCATTTAGCCAATCGTCCAGAAGGGTTTGGTAGAGATTGCATTCACTTTAATGAGCGGTAACCTTTTATCTAGGGCGTCATTTTTTTGTTTTTTTTTTGTACCCGCAAACACAGGCTCGTTACAAGAACTTGCATTACAAAATTAATATGTTGTGCATGAGGAAATGTATTATTTAATTATTATTGAACCTTTTAATTTTATAATGATTCAGTTGATTTCAAAGATTGATAGCATTCGCGCATGCGTGGGAGCTGCTGTCACACTTTATATTTGATTTTCTTGGACAGCTGATATTTACGTATTTTACCTAAAGTAAAGTACATTTTTTATATCGTATGTCAGTGAAATCTACCAAGTAAAAAAATAATTGACAATTAAATATGCCTTGCCTCGTGTTGTAGCGATTAAGCTATGATAAAAGAGAGAAAATAGGTTCATTAAAAAGGGGAGACGGAACGTGGACCACCTCAGTGAATGTTTAGAACTCTTGCTGGAGACTCACTTTGCGGGTGAAGGGTACGTGTCTATCATGGCGGAGCCATTGCCAAATGTAGATTGGCCCCTTGCCAGGAAAATATTTAGCGGCGAAACAATAACCTGGGAAGTATACGAGTAAACTCTACAAGGCTGTAGGGCCAGAGTTTTCCCTACAGAAAGCCAGGATATTCTCTTACCATTTATGGTGAAAGTTTTTCGGGCCAGTCTGGCGATAGGATATGTTCCACTGGCATGGAGGAGCCAAGATAGTCTTCATCCCAAAAGCTGCGAAGGAAGACTACACAACGGCAAAGGCGTTTAGAGCGATCAGTCTCACATTCTTCCTATTCAAAACGATGGAACGGATTGTGGACAGGAATTAAGTGGAGGAAGTGTTGATCAGACACCCGATTCATCTGAACCAGTACGCATATAGGCGAGGCAGGTCTACGGAGACCTGCTACATATTATTATACATAAGGTAGAGAAGACCCTTCAGTACAAGGGGGTCGCATTGACCATGCTCTTTGACATAGAGGGTACCTTTTCAGATAGGTCAGATCCGCATTGGAGGAGAGAAGAGTCAGTCCAACTATGGGAGACTGCCACTGGGTTCTTGGGGTGAAGGGTGGCTGCCTCCAAGGTAGTTGCCTTTCGCCACACCTATGGTATGCTTGAGTCAAGAATTCAGACGTCTTACGTCACGGCTGACGTTACACATTTGTTTTTATTGTCAACGTCATTTTCGATATTTGGTCGCGTTAAAAATAATATATTTTTACAATTTAGTGCAATATATAATGCAAACTTTTAGTGCAGTATAAAGTTTTATTACTATCAGTTGCAGTTTCTTAAATATTTTGAAGAAAATATAATGAATTATTCATTTGTTCGTATGACGTAAGTCGTCTGAATTCTTGTCGCGAGTATACCTGGTGATATACTATCACCTAAATCGCCTTACCCTAGAGGGATACAGGCATATGCCGATGATGGTGTGGTTTTAGTGGTAGGCCGGATTCTGAGCGTAGTATGCTACAGAATGCAGGGGGCTTGTAGGATTATAGATAAATTGTGTGACGAGACGAGTTTCTCGGTCAACGCAAGGAAGACTGAGATTGTTCTCTTCACAAAAAGGATGAAGATAGAGGATTTCTGGGCTCCAACTATGTATAGGAAGACCTTGACTTGGCTGTAATCTTGGATAATAAGTTGTCTTGGGGGCCACAGACTGAAAAAGTTAAGAAAAGTAGTAGGTAACAACTGGGGACTCAATCCGAGGGTACTTCACTGGGTGTACATGGCTCTGATCAGGCTACAATATGGCGCCGAGTGTGGCCGGGTGACTGTGGCCAATGAGTTGTCGAGGATCCAAAGGCTGGCCTGCTTAGGTATCACGGGGGCGATGAGGACAACTCCAACTACCGCTCTTGAAGTTTTGTTGGGGTTGCCAACCCTACCAACATGGTTTGTAAAGGAGGCGATACCGACCTACCTGAAAATAAAGGATACGGGCTGTTGAAAGGCAGAATGGCGGAAAATGAGATCCCAATCTCTGATTTGGGGGTTACTGAAGCGAAGGATAGATTAAAGTTAGTAAGGAAGTATACTACCACCTTCTACTCGAGAGAACGGTGGGAGCGGGCAGAGGACATGTTTCCCTCGGGATCTCTCATGTGCTACACAGATGGGTCCCGGGTAGGATATGAGTTTTCTGGGGCAGGAATATACCTGGAAAATTGGGATATCCGGCAGCTTTTTGCTGCGCACATGCTCCATGGTTTTCCAGGCGGAGGTCTTTGCTATGTTGATGGTAGCAAGCAAGGAGGAAGTAAGGAATTACGTGGAGAAGAAAATCTTCATCTGTTCTCAAAGGATGCGATCCAGTCTCGTTCAGGAGTGTAGAGTCTCTGGCTAGACAAAGTAAGCTGGAGTTTGACTGGGTTCCGGGCCATAAAGGAATCCCCAGTAACGAGAGAGCTGGCCTGTTAGTTTGTTTCGGATCTGAGGCGCCTGGCCAGGGACCTGAACCCATTCTCGGAATTACACGAGGTGGTACTAATAGTGCCCCCAAATAAATGGGCCTATCAAACACTAGGAGGGAATTGGAGAAGGAATGGAGGAGGGCCCATGACTTTTTCAATTTACCTAATAAATCTAGGATGTGCCTGCTAAACCTCAGCCGAACGTCCCTGGACCAAATGGTAGGAGTCCTGATAGGCCACTGTAGACTCAGAAGGCATTTAAGCCAAACATCTAGGTATGCTCATGAACAATTCCACAGACAAAAAAAATAATCTAGCTAAATTTACTAACCTGGTTTAATAAAACCATTCTATATATATATATATATACAAAAACTAATAATAAAGAACATATGGGTAGATATTGTGGGTGTAATTCAACTCTGGGCGGGGCTTTAGTCCGCAGAGTAGTTAGTTTCACACAATATTGTTAATACTTAAAAATATATAAAAAACGATTACATAAAGAATAAAAATTGTTTTATTAATTAAGTAGGTAGTTATCATGTTTAATTTAAATTCATTGACAGGTTAAAGTCACTTTTGGCATTGTCGATATTTAATCTTATAATTTTAATTTATTGGTATAATAATTTTTATAGTTAGATATTTGTCTCAACTTAAAGGAGGACACCTGAAATGTTTTCATTAAACCAGGTTAGTAAATTTAGCTAGATTAATTATTATTGAATAGAGCTTTGTCTGTGGAATTGTTAATTAGAATACCTAGATGTTTGGTATCAGAGAGCATACATATGACTTCATTGATAGGAATTGTAGGAGATTTGATATATATTAGCTTAAAATACCTTTCTAATACAGTAAAAAATAGTGCAATTAAACGCTGCTCGGGGCTTTAGTCCGCAGAGTAGTTAGTTTCACACAATATTGTTTAATACCTAAAAATATAAAAAACGATTACATAAAGGGTAGACATTATTTTATTAATTAAGTAGGTAATTATCATGTTTAATTTAAATTCAGATTATTGTTAATACCTAAAAATATATAAAAAAGCATTTAAGCTTGATAGCAATATTGGAGAATCTCTTATGCCTGGAGTATGGAGAAGGGGGTGGAGACCCCCTATCCATTTTATAGAACATTGCGCGGCCCTTAGGAAACCAAAATCTAGGATATTTGGCCCCTCCGCTTCCTTAGTTGGTTTTGGACTCAGCTTTTACTCTTGTTGATTAAATTAATTACTAAGAACAAAACAGAGTTAGCTCAAATCTTTAACAGTGTTTTGACTTGATTAAGACTGAACTGAACTGAAGCTGAAAAAGTTTAAATCATATATATATATGGTTGTAAAATTTCTCCGGGTTCCTTTCTGCGATGAATCTGCATGGTCTTCAGAACCATTTGTTGAAGACCATGCAGATTCATCGGGAAAGGAACCCGGAGAAATTTACAACCACATATAACACCGCGGAAGCCTACGAACTAATATATATATATACCGGGTGTTCCCTCTAAGACTTTCAGTGCGAATATCTCAGACAGAACAGATGGCGCGTAGAATCTGATGATAAAATCAATTCTTATACAGGGTGTTCCATTTTCCAAGAAATCGATTTAATTTTGATTTTTTGGTTGTCAGCCATGCTAAAACTTATGGTTAAATTGAAATATACTTAATTATGAACACATTCTGATAAATAAACATTCAAAATTTCAAAATCTAACAAAAAAATGCCTCCAAAAAGTACCCAAATTTCATTGTTTTGTCATGTAAAACGTGCATAGCCTTGAGCCAGACTTACACAGAAGAAACTAACATCGCTAAACGTCAAAACTATGAATTGTCATTGAATTGTCAAATATTAATGGCATAAAGTATTTTATTTTACAGAAATAACGCTGAATAATGTATTTAATGCAATTTACGTATGCACAATGCTGTTATTGAGACTTGTCGATAAAAATTTAGACTTAAGTTGAACCTTTTGGAGCATTGGGGTGGCTGTGTCGGTGCAGTCTACCGCTACAGCTAGGGTTACAGTGTGAATATTGTAAAATATCTGTGGATATTTTTAAATTGTTCCATTATAATGTAATAAAACTTCAGTAAATTGTTTTTTTATGTTACTACAGTGTACATAATAATTAGGTACCCGTATTTTTATCACAAAATAATTTACAAAATTGTGTAAGTACCTAAAGAATATCTCTCTTTTCCAACTGCTGTAATTATTGATTACTTATTTAGCAACAACTAAATTCGAACAAAACGATTCCTAAAACTTTTTTTATTATAATGTGAACGTGTTTGTCGTTGAAAGTCAGATTGGAACCTACCCCAGCCCCACAAAAGAAATGTTACGAAAGCATAACCTAGAAATTATTGAGATTACTTCTGCTTGTGTCCACATATTTCAGCAGTTCTTTGTGTCCAAAATATGTTTAAGAAGAACTCTACATCTGTAAAATAATAAACAATGAACTACAATGTTTGTATTTCATATGATACAGAACTAAAATAAAGCAACTGGTTTTTGCTAGGAAGAATCATCTGCAAACGTACTATACCCATTTAAAGCTAGATAATAATTTGTAATTGTTGTTTTTATCTTTCAGTTATGTGTGAGTAGTGAGTGCCAGACTGCCACCAGAAAGAATAAGCGAAAAATATTATAGACATTTTCTTGGAAATAATTCAGAACATGGAATGATGGATAAGGATAATATTATAAAGAAGTCTCTAACTCACTTTGAAAAGTATTCTACAAGACATTAAATTCAGTTGTCTGTCGTGGATTTTAAAATAAACTAATTTCATAATTCTATGTACAGTATGAAAACATCTAGTTAGAATATCTTAAAAATGTTGAAAGCTAACTGTTGTTACAATATACACAACATAATGTAATATAAGGTTGGTATCGAACAATGAAATGGCAAGATTTGTTTGTAATCGTACATGCATGACCATCCCTCAGATTGAACGTAATAGAAATTAGAATACAGAATAACTGTTTAATATCAAACCAGATGTAATAATGTAGATACTTAATGTAATTTTTTATTTTTTTTTTATTTTATTGTTAATAAATTAAAGTCTGTAATTGTTGTTTTTATTCTACACAAATTATTAAACAAATGTTTATGAAATAATGAATACTTAAAGATGAAGGGTCAAGTTAATCAATTTAGTCACTAATAAAAAAAAAAACCACTATGTAGGCAGGTAGTATTATTTTTTAATTGAAATTATGCTGGTTACAACTGAATAATAGCTAGATATAATAAAATATAAAAAATCGCTCAGTAACATTTTTGAATATTTTGTCCTTGTAGAATACTGTTCGCAATGAATCATACTTACCTTATTTAAGAACTGAATTTTAATTCTTCAGTGAAATTTATGTTTTAGACATGTTAATTTTGTTATAAAATTATTAAACACAAGTGGTATTTGCTGTAGTGTATAATAATACTTACTAACAATTTAATAAACTTTAATTTCCGTTATACTTGCATTATTTACACTTTTTATTTAGTTCACTAGTTAACTTACACATTCCATGCACTTTAATTTTATTAAATAATTAAACCAAGTACAGAAAGTTAGGTATGTCCTTATTTATGGCAAAACGTAAAGTCTAATGTTTTCTAGCAAAATTTTCCTCGTCTCTCTCATCTATCTGTCGTACGATATAAACTAATCTGGCTTCTTCAGTATCTTATCGAATCTTTTAACCAATGAATAACGTAACTGTGTATGTCAACCTGTTTTCATAAGAGTACTTTGTTTTCCTGGTTCTTATCTATTGAAGATATGCTGGTGAGACATAACATTTTTGTGGATATTTTTACGTTTGTTCTTTCTGTTCTACAAATATTGGAAAATACCTTCTCATCCCTGCTCTTGAAAGTAAGCCAGAAATTTCCCAATAACTTCTCCATCTGAAAGCAATTAAGTAAAAATAATTCTCGTATATGGGTAAATGAGCAGTTTCTTATAAATATAACCCTACAGTTCAAAAGGTCAAAAGCAATATGCAAGTTGCAATTACCTACAACATTGACATTCTTGCTTTGTACTTACCTCTTAGAGTTTTCCTTAGGCAAGCTACCATTAATCGTTGGGTTGTACTTAAAGACCTTATGTTATCATCTTTTATTGTATTAATGTACTTAATTTGTGTAGGAATAGGTCTCCAAATTCTACTCAGATTTGATAAATGTGGAATCGTTTTTGAAGCAGGTGAATTTTTATTTATGCTACTGGAACTGAAGTATTCACTCAAGGAACCCATTAAATCATTATTTATGATTGTTTCTAGAGTTTAAAGCCTTTCTACCACTTGTTGCCGGCACGTTATTATTATTTTTAATTCTAGGTTAAGCAACCACAAGTTTAGATTGTAAGTACATACATAGCTCGCAGCGCGCTTGCGCGCTTCAAGTCGAACCAAGGGAGAGGCTGTTCATAAATTCAGCTTTCTGATTTAGGGATCGTCCCCTATTGCTTTTATGATTTCCCACAATATTATAATATTTTTTTACAGCTGTTAATGTTTGCACGTAATTTATTAGTTTGAGAGTGATATGGTGAAAAATAATAATAATAATTCCCGATAAGAATTACTGTATCGTAAGAAAGATGCAATTAAAAAAACGGCAAATGTTTCACAATTTTCTGTGTTCTGGGTATTCATTACAGGCAAGGTTGTTCAAACTTCCATTTTCTTTTAATAAAACTGTACCATTATTGCAAATACGTACACACATTCAATGTAGGTACCTCGTGGTATTACGTATTTATAATAAAATTTCTACAAAAATACTCAAACTTGCTTTGACAGTTTCTGTCACTTCACGTTTTGACGTCTATCCATGCGGTAGTTGCGTGTGTGTAAATTGGACTCATGGCTATTCTCATTTGGCATGACAAAACAATGAAATTTGAGGACTTTTCATAGAGTTTTTATGACAAGATAAAAATTTTTCGTGACTTTTTTTATCAGAACGTGTTCATAATTAAAGATATTTCAATTTAAATACAAATTTTGCTGAGGTTCGCTACCAAAAAATCGAAATTAAATCCATTTTCTGCAAAACCGAACACCCTGTATAAAAACTAATGCCATCATCGAATTCTACGCGCCATCTAGGTGTCTGTATACCAAATTTCGTCACACTGGCTATGATGGTTTCTGAGATATTCGCACTGAAAGTCTTAGAGGGAACACCCGGTATAGGTATATACGGGTGGTCGCGACGTAATGGGCCAAAATTCATGACTAGATTCCTGACGTGAAAATATTGCGATTTAGATAAACTCACCTTAGTCCAAAAGTTGATACTTACAGAGATACAGGGTGTTTAATGCAAAATATTATTTTAGATTTTTCTTATTCATTTCATAATAAATCGTCATATCGAGATGAAATTTTGGTGTTAGGGGTTTTCTGGGGCGAGAGATTGAAATATATCCATGGTTTGCTTGTAGCTCATAGAGAGCGTTACCTGCGCAAATTCTGATTTTACAACTTCTGTCACACAAAAAGCTATACTTTTTATAGTCGCTATCTTGCACCTTTCTCAAGATATTAAGCTTTGGTAATTCGAGTAATCAAAATAAGGTACGAATGTCAAAAGTTTCTTTATAGTCAACTGATTTAAAATAGCACAAGAATAAAAATCCTTTTGATTAAATTAAGGACTACGAGGTGTCCATTATATTCGTCTCCCCCGAACGATGCAACAATCCGGAAAAATGTGGTAGATAGTTCCGTAGTCTGACTGAATAATGAGGAGCTACATCTTGCATGAAAAATAGATTTTGCCGTGTATTCAGTGGTAAATCGTCGAGGTAGTCAACTAAATGGTGCTGCAGGAAATCTAAATGCAAGTCACCAATTAGATCATGTGGACCCAAAAGGTGATTTCCTATGATTCCGCACCGAACATTTATCTTAAATTCATGTTGGAAGTGACGCTCACTGACTACGTGAGGATTTTCATTATCCCATATGTGCTTGTTTCTAAAATTGAAAATTTCTCGACGAGTAAAGGTCGCTTCATCAGTGAATAGTACATTATCCAAAAATTTCTGGTCAAGGTTTTGCTGATTGCGCATAAAATGAGCAAATTGTAATCTAGCTCGTAAGTTTGCTGCTAAAAGATTTTGTACGCGTGTAAAATGGTAGGGATATAAATTTTCCTTGTGAAAGATTTTGAGAACTGTTGTTTTACTAACACCGGTAGCTAGCTATCTGCCTGCTGCTAACTTCAGGATTTCCTGTCACTCTTACTAAAATGTCTTCTTCTTGGTGAACTGTAACAGTACGCCCTACTTTGTCTCTTTTGGGACGAAAACTACCAGTTTCTCAAGTCTATTAAAAGTTTTGAAATAGTTTCCGATTTGGTTGCCTTCTATTCGGATACAACTCTGAATATCGACGAAGCGCTCGACGTCCAACATAATCTGATTGCGCATAAACGCAAAACGATATCGCGCATTTCTCCATTTGAAAATAAATGATGACGTGGCATGTTATCTCGCACTACGATTTAGATCATAAAGTAAAGGATACTTTTAATAAGGCACGAATAATACTGTAATATTACTGACAGCACTAAGATAAGTGAAAAATGTAAAAATTGGATATTAACATAAGCCTACTTAAAAAAAATTTTTCAATAGCAAATTTTACGAGAACGGTGCAAGATAGCGACTATCAAAAGTATAGCTTTTTTGTGTAAAAGAAGTTGTAAAATCAGAATTTGCTACCTGAGAATTAGATTTTTGAAAGATAAAAAAGTTCTGTCGTTTTCAACGCATTCGACCTAGCGCAGGTGGCCTCTCTATGAGCTACAAGCAAACCATTGATATATTTCAATCTCTCGCCCCAGAAAACCCTTAACACCAAAATTTCATCTCATAAATAAGAAAAAACCAAAATAATATTTTGCATTAAACATCCTGTATCTCTGTAACTATCAACTTTTGGACTAAGGTGAGTTTGTCTAAATCGTAATATTTTCACGACAGGAATCTAGTCATGACTTCTGGCTCATTACATCGCGACCACCCTGTATATATATTGTGATAAAACAGAAATTACATAAGAATTAAATACTATGAAATTCATTTTAAGCAACAAAAATAGAGAATTATTATTGAAATGTTAATATTATTGATGTAAAATATAGATAAATTATTATTATTGAAATTATCTTAAATAAACATATCGAAAGAAGCCTATTATTATATTAAAATAACAAAATTTTACAAATTTTATCAAATTCAATTTAAAATTTTATCTATCAAATCTGGACATGACGATACAAAAACATACAGTACACAAAGAAAATGAATTCAAAAGCCAGACATTGACATATAAAAAGAAAGCTTAAGAACAAAGATTTAGAATATATGCATATAGTTATACTAAACCAACAATCTAATAAAATATTAGTTAAATAAAATGAAAATTCCAATTTTGAACATAATGACAATTAGAAATGTCAAATGTAAAGATGGCTATTCAATGAAATTTCAACATTTCTGACAGGACTCTAAAAAGAAATAAATTAAAGAATATTTCCATATAAAATTAGTAAAAAAATGTTATGTAGTTGTAAAATATAGTTATAAGAATACAAAAGACAATTAGTGTCGTGAATAGTGCTTCGACAAGAATTATTAAAAGTGAAAATGTTAAACATGTGTATTGACCCTAAGAAAAACTAATAATAATCTAGAAGGTAAAATTACCTAGAAACAATAATTTGTTGATTAGTTACGCAGAGACTGTGAAAACGAGAATATGTACTAAGTTTGGGCTTAGAATAAATTTTGTTTTAAATAGAAAAAAGCAATTAAACAGTATAATTTTATACTCACCGATGTCTCACAGTTCTAAAAAAGTAACTCAATTTACCATCCACAAGTATCAAATTCAGAAGTTTGGTGGAAACCATCTACATAGCTAGAGCTGGAGCTGCAAAGGTTTTATATACAAGTCTCCTGTAGAAGATAACCTCAAACAAGCTATCAAGAATATCACCAGGTAGAAATTCATCCTTGGAACATCATATCCAGTCCAGGTCATCAACGACATCTTGGGAGTTCTACGGCTTCCAGAGAGAGGAAATCAACTTTTAGGGATCACTACTACAGCCAGTCTACAGAAGAGTAAGATAAAAAATTTTCATGTGCACATTAAATAATTTAGCTAGTTAATATGCATCATAACTGATATTCAACTTCTCTGACGATACAAAAAAAATATAATATATAAAGACTTACCTCTATAAAATCTAAACAATATTGAAAGTTTAAATTTTATGAAATTTTGATTATTAAATGTTCAACAAACAATACGTAAATCAAAGGCAGCCATTTTCTTTAAACTATATCAATAGTAACTAGGCAGTTATCACAACATATTTGTATATTTCTGGTTGCATAAATTAAAAATTAGTTTTACCAGAATTTTAAAAAATAGATGAAATATACAGGTATGTTACTGAAGGTAATATAAAACTTCTTGTTTACATATTAAAAATTAATTAATTAGAATTGTTAGAAAATATTCCTTAATGTTTATTGATACTATTTCTTATTTAAATTGAGAATTTTTCATTTTGTATGAATAAAAACAAGGAATGTACAGTTCCATGTCTTATTTTATGTATACTGGGTGTTAACAGATATAACAGCATTATATAAAAAAGGTGTTATTTACTCTGCTGGCACTCACTCCTGAGGAAAGAGGGAAAACATAGCCAGGGTACAGTAAAGTACAGTTAAAAAAAAATATTAGCAAAATAAAATCAAAAATTAAATTTTTAAAACAAAACTTATATTTATTCACTTATACACATCAATATAACATATAACATAAATACAATCTACACTAAAAAAATTTTTAAATAAAACAAAACAAAATAAAATAAATCATTGGCGCCCAATAAAATTTTTTTTATATACATAACAAAAATCAAATCACATATCACACGTATCATCACAAACACATACACATTTACAAATCACAACAATATATACATGAAAAATACCTAATACAAATTACTAGATTGCTTCGTGCATTAGGAACAATGAACAATAGATAATTTCTGGAATTAACATAAGGTTACTGATATTATACGGTATAAAAGATAAACTTCGACAGGAATCTTTGTCAGCACTTCTACCACACTTTATCACTTATGGTGTAGGTCAGTTAACACAGGGTTGGCTCAACGTCTATGTAACAGGTAACTTAGGTTCGAAGAGGGCAGATAGTGGAGACATGATGGGATGGTAGGGTAGGCAAAAATATTAGACAATAAACACAAAAAGTAGGTTAATGTTTTTATTAAAGGCTTTATTTCCTTTTTTGTGTAAGTTTATAAACAGAGTAGTTTTCATTTTCTTCAAATATATACCGGTATACCAAAGCGGCAGTTATAGCCCCTAGAAAAGGTCCTATATGGAATATCTGAAACAAATTAATGTAAATACAAAATCATGTATTAGAAATAATGTATAGTTTTTATTATTAATAATATATGTATAAGCACGTATACAATCCTATGTACCCATGTGTTAAAGCATGTCCAAAACATAGCAGATATAATATAGTCAAACTATAACATATCATACTCTTCATTCATCAAAAGGCAGAATTTATAAGCAATTCAATTAAAAAGCTAAATTTGTAAGGTATAAATCACCTGCATGTATATGTAGTTTTCGCGGTCAGTATTAATTGAATGATATACACTTTCTAGGCTTTTTTGCCGTGGTTGATGTTTAACTACAGATGTTTTACCATACTTAATAGATGGCATATTCAGTACTTCTCGTATATTGAGCGGTAGCTGAATGGTAACAGTGGTGTCTAAGTCGAGCTTTTATACTAGTCGGCGTGTCAAGGATGAGTAGTTCAGTATTTACACCACCATGCATGAAATGCATATAAGCTTATCAGCCTGAAAAATGGGACGTTACTAAACATGCTTGGAAAGAGGGACACATAATTGCACTAGGAGACACTAGAGTCCTGGTTTGTACCAATGGAAATTACAACTTAGCGCGCAGGGACCTCTGAAGATTATACAATACCCGAACAACATGCACACGGACGAAGGGCTGGGGATTAGTTATACTTGGATGTCTTTACTTAAGAACAAGCAAGTGAACCAGAGCGTACCTGAACCAGCCATCTGAACTGAACTAACCAACCTTGACGCACCAACTAGTATAAAAGATCGGCTTAGGCACCGCAGTAACTATTCAGCCGCCGCTCCAGATATGAGAATCGCAGAAGATGCTATCTGTTAAGTATGGCGAAGCATTCAAGGCCGTAGCCAGGGGAGAGGGATCGCCCCCCCAAAATATTTGAAAAAGTCCATTCTGTATACGGTAATTATACAACACAAAATGATGAAATATAGATACACACTTAGTTATAGTCTGTAATAAGATAAGTAAGTATCTCAATGTATGCTTTTTTCATCTGTCCTACTGTATCTTTCAGACGACTAATTACTGCCAATGTTTAATTTTTTATATAATTCACTGTATAATACACCATGCTTGACAAAGCTATAACTACCAACATTTGAGTAAATAGGATGTTTTATATTTCATGGTATAAATAGCCCTTCTGAAGACGAATTCAGCAGTATCTGGTTAAAGCACAAAATAAATACGATTCTGTGGTTACTTTTCGGTGCCAGCCTTATTCATATCAAAGTTTACAGAATTTATAAAATATAAGTTGCTTCACTCGACCACGTATCGATACTTTCAGTCTACCCTGCTATCATACTAGTACATTATTATAAGAATCAAGAATTGGACAGGCGACGACATCTGGCGACCGAAGGTAGGAGCAGGCAGGAGCTCAGAGAGGAGTATTCTACTGGACAGGCGACCGACAGCTTATGGTTGGTACAACTGATAGGCGTTAGGCGGGGACGGGGGAGGGCATTCTACGGGGCGAAGACAAGCTGTCGGTGCCGTGTACTGGTGTTCTGTGTAAAATAAGAAAATTAAGAGAAAATACGATAGGCGATAATTTTAGGTTTAACAACTCAGAAGTGGGATAGTTATCACGTGCTGTGTGTAGTGTTTTGAGAGGTGATTAGCCGCAAAAGACGGTAATAGAAATAAGTTTGTCAGGTGTGATAGGTGTGGCGTAGCCATTTTCAAAATGGCGGACAAGCCAAGAAAGGAAGGTGACATGTTGGGAGGCGATAGCGAAATCGAGCTGGATTATGATATGGAGTTGGAGGCAGGTGCATCAACGTCAGGGGCGGAAAAGACGGAGGAGGTGGTTAGGCGAGTGTTAGATGAGAAACTGGCGGGATGCATGGACGCCTTCATGGAGAAGATGCTGAGTAGGATGGCGTCGGTGACAGGTGGAGCAGCGTCGGTGTCAGGCGGACCAGCGTCGGTGTCAGGCGGACCAGCGTCGGTGGCAGGCGGAGCAGCGGCGGTGACAGGTGGAGCGGCAGTGGCGGTGGCTACCCCAAGCAGCTCGGCAGGCGTATCAGTAAGTATGGGACAGGCGAAGACGGAGTCTCGGGCCAGCACCGAGACTCAGGAGGTAAGTAGGCGGAGAGGCGATTTGATGGAGGTAGGTGGCATTGTGGAGGAGTTCGATCCTGATGATCGGCACTCCAATGTTAATAGGTTCCTAGGGCTTATTGACCAGTTAGGCGATGTGCATGGGTGGTCAGCGTATGAGCGATCATACCTGATGCAGGTGAAGTTGAGAGGCGCAGCTAGGAGTTGGTTCAGGCGATTAGATATGCTGAGTTACACCTGGGAGCAGTGGAAGGCGAATCTGCAGAAGGCGTTTCCCAGGCGGCATGATTTCTACGACTGTTTGGCGGAGATGATGGAGAGGCGTAAGCAGGTAGGTGAAACAATGACCAGCTACTTTCACGCAAAACTGGCGTTGTGTGAAAGAGTGAAGGTGACAGGCGAGGATGCAGTTTCCTGCATAATCAAGGGGCTGCCGGAAGAACTGTGGGCGAACGCGTGGGCTTGCAGGAGCGAGTCACCAGAGGAGTTGTATTCCGGCTTTCTAGCCGGCTTGAGACTTACCGGACTCCAATGGCGATGGTGGTAGGTAGGCGAGCGGAACCCTCAACGTCAGGCGTAAAGGCGAAGAGGGTGAGCAGCCCAGGTGTTCCCCATGGGAAGAGACAGGCGACAGCGGAGGTACCCAAGGTTAGGTGTTACAACTGCCAGGAGTATGGGGCCCACATTAGCAGGGATTGTCCTCACCCCAAAAGTAGTAGGTGTAGCTGGTGTGGGAAGGAGGGACACTGGTTCAAGAATTGTCCAGTCAGGCAGGAGTACCTTCGTAGGAAAGGTGGAGAGGTGAAGGAGGGAGGTGAGAAGGAGAAGAAGAGCAGCTCAGTCAAGGTGAGACTGGTGAGTACTGCTAATTTAGATAATGTATATAAAAGATTGGCGTAATTAATGGGAGGCGTATTAAGGTGTATGTTGATACAGGGTGTCAACATAATTTAATGTCAGGCGAATGTGCTGAACAGTTGGGGTTGGAGGTGACCACAGAAAGTGTGTTTTTGAGAGGATTTGGTGGAGGGTTAGGCGCAGCTCATGGACACACAAGGTGTTCAATTGAGGTGGATGGCATCACGATGACAATCACCGCATTGGTTACTTTGTGTGATATCTCTAATGCGGATTTAATTCTAGGGCAACCGGCGATAGGCGAGAAAGGTGTCACTATGGTGGTAAGTGACAATAAGGTCACTTTTGTCAAGGAGGTAGGCGTAGAGGACCCTTTCAAGGAGATGAGCCTCGAAGACGATGAGGTAGATAGGCGATATCTAGTTGTCCTAGAAGAAGATGTTGTGGTGGAGCCAGGCACAGAAAGGCGAGTAGGTGTATGTGTGCCCAACACACAGGAAGGTGAAGAAATATTTGTAGAGGCGAAACTGCTTGAGACAGGCGAATGCACCGTAGTGATGCCAAGCGGTGTTGTAAGGTGTTCAGGCGAGAGGGCTCAGATTAGGGTGACCAATTTGGGCCCACAGCAGCTCAAATGGAAGAAGGGACGAGTGGTAGCGAGGACTGTTAGGTAGAGAGGCGACTAGGCGAGCTACCAGGCCAGGGAAAAAGGATATTAGGGTGAGCAATATTCAAACTATTAATTTGTCTGAACTTAATGTGGGTGATATAAATGACGATGACAAAACTAAGCTAACAGAGTTGTTGTCACGAAAGGCGTACTGTTTCTCAGCTGGTGAGAATGATTTAGGGTTAACACAGTTAGGTGAAATGAGAATTAAGTTGGTGAATGATATACCTGTGTATTACAGACCCTATAGGTTGTCGTGTTCAGAGAGGTGTAAGGTGAGAGATAAGGTGCAAGGACTTCTCGATAGCGGCGTTATCAGAGAGTCTGATTCAGCTTATGCCAGTCCCATAATACTGGTCAGCAAGAAAGATGGCGGAATTAGGTTGTGTGTAGATTATAGGGCGTTGAATGCAATTACGGTTAAGGATAGGTACCCTCTCCCACTGATAGCAGATCAGTTGGACCGATTAGCAGGCAGGTGTTATTTTACAACATTGGATATGGCGCAGGGTATCACCAGGTGCCTATGCACCCTGATTCTATTGATAAAACGGCGTTTATCACTCCTGATGGACAGTATGAGTACACAAGGGTCCCCTTTGGTTTAGCTAACTCTCCGGCGGTGTTTCAGAGAATAATCAACAAGATGTTAGGTGGATTGCGACATGATCAGGTGTTGGCGTATATGGATGACTTGTTAATTCCATCTAAGACAGTTGAGGATGGTTTGACTCTTTTAGAACAGGTGTTGGATTTGATAGGACAGGCGGGATTTAAATTGAATATGGCGAAATGTTCGTTTTGCAAGCTTCCATCGAATATTTAGGCCATGAGGTGAGCGGAGGTGGCATTAGACCTGGACCCCGGAAGGTGAAGGCGGTGGCGGAATTTCCGGTGCCAACAGATGTGCATACGGTGAGACAATTTGTTGGGTTGGCTAGTTATTTCCGCAAGTTCATTAAGAACTTTGCAATTTTGGTGCGTCCACTTACGAAGCTCACAATGAAAGGAGTAGAGTGGCATTGGGGCGAAGGTGAGCAATTAGCGTTCGAAAAGTTGAAGGCGTTGTTAATAGAACGACCAATATTGGGGTTATATAGCAGTGAGTTACCTACGGAACTGCACACAGATGCTAGCAAACTTGGGTTAGGTGGCATGTTGCTCCAGAGACAATCGACAGGTGATTTACAGGTGATCTCTTATTTTAGCAGGGCGACAACTAAAGCGGAGGCAATGTACCATAGTTATGAATTGGAAACCTTGGCCTTGGTAGAGTCCGTTAAGCGATTTAGAGTTTATTTGCTAGGTGTTCATTTTAAGGTGGTTACTGATTGTTCGGCAGTAAGGGCGACACTGCTTAAGCGAGATTTGGTGCCACGGATAGCTAGGTGGTGGTTGGCGATTCAAGAATACGACATGGAGGTGGAATATCGACCAGGTGATAAAATGAGGCATGTTGATGCTCTCAGTCGTAATCCAGTACAGGTGAATTTGGTGACAATTTCTGAGGCGGACTGGTTTGGAACAGTTCAGTTGCAGGATGAGAAAACACAGGCGATTGTTAAGGCGTTGGAAGGAGGTAAAGCTGACAAAGATGTGCGAACAGCTTTTAAGGTGAGAGACGGGCGCTTGTGGCGTATTACAGGCGAGGAGACAGGTTGTATGTTCCTGCAATTGCAAAGTTTAGCTTATTGCGTAAGCATCATGATGACATTGGGCACCCTGGATTTGAAAGGTGTCTGGAACTTTTGAGGAAGACATATTGGTTCCCTAAAATGAGGCGTTTTGTGCACAAGTATACAGCAGCGTGTCTGAATTGTGCATATGCGAAAGGCGTGCATGGGCGAGGCGAAGGATTTCTCCATCCTTATGAAAAGAAGGCACTTCCTCTCGATACGGTGCATATTGATCATCTAGGTCCCTTTGTCAAAAGTGTGAAACGGAATAGTTACTTGCTGGTGGTAGTAGACGCGTTTACCAAGTATACATGGGCAAAGCCTACTAGAACCTTGAGTTCTGCAGAAACTATTGAGAAATTAAGGTGGATATTTGGCGAATTTGGGTACCCAAGGCGAATAATATCAGACAGGGGATTGGCGTTTACTAGCAGGGCGTTCGCTAGTTTTGTGGGCGAAAGGGGCATTAAGCATGTGGAGAATGCTATTGCAACCCCTCGGGCGAATGGACAGGTGGAACGATCAAACCGCACACTGATTGAGGCGATTACGGCGAGTGCGGAAGGGGAGGCGAGATGGGATGAACAGCTACCAGAGATACTGTGGGGAATCAATCACACGATAAATGCCAGCACTAGATTCTCCCCAGCAGATTTGATGTTCTCCTATCAAAGTGGGCGAGTGGCAGACTTGTCAGAGGGCGATGACACTGCTGCACTTGGGCGAAAGCGATTGCATGCAGATAGGTGTAAGGCAGGTGAGAGATTGCAAAAAGGCGGCATCTCATATGAAGGCGAGGTATGATAAAAGGCGTAAGGTTGCAACCGAATACAAAGTAGGCGATTTAGTTCTGTGGCGTCAGGCGGCCACTATGCTAGGTGAAAAGGGCGTCAATAGAAAGGTGTCTAATAAATATGACGGTCCATATAAGATAACAAGGTGTTAGGCAATGACAGGTATGAGATTGCATCATTGCAAAGTGTTAGGGGCTATAAGCGATTCAAGGCTATCGTAGCAGTAGATACCTTAAGGCGTTATCAAAGCGGTGCAGTTAATGTAGGCGACGAGTCTGATGACTCTTTAGGCGATTCTGAAAGGGATCAGTCTGGTCGACAGGATCTGATTGATCTCTTAGACAGTTAGGTGAGACTAGTAAATTAATGAGGACATTAATGTTTCAGGATGGCCGACTATTATAAGAATCAAGAATTGGACAGGCGACGACATCTGGCGGCCGAAGGTAGGAGCAGGTAGGAGCTCAGAGAGGAGTATTCTACTGGACAGGCGACCGACAGCTTATGGTTGGTACAACTGATAGGCGTTAGGCGGGGACGGTGGAGGGCATTCTACGTGGCGAAGACAAGCTGTCGGTGCCGTGTACTGGTGTTCTGTGTAAAATAAGAAAATTAAGAGAAAATACGATAGGCGATAATTTTAGGTTTAACAACATATTGGTACCTAAACGGAAACGGAGACACATCGGGTTGTGCGGGGGGACATCCAGGATCGCGTCTCAAAGGCTTGTTAAAACGCCGCACTTAGTGTTACAATTTATATTTTATATACTTTACTCATATAGTTGAGTGTATAAATTTAGTGTTTTATTTGTTTAAAACTAAAAAAACTACATTTACTATTATATAGTTTACTATTTACTATTATATAGTTACACACATTTAAGATTTCATTCTTTATCTAATTAATTTATGACTTTTTATTAGACTATTATTTCAGGAACTTAATAACTAAACAATTTTCCAGAGTCATCTTCAATTTGTACATATATATATATATATATATATATATTATTTTCGTTTAATAATGATTTATAAACCAACTAATTATGGTACTTGTTAATTCAATTAAAGGTAAAATATATTTAGGTATTCACATTTTACAGCTATATTATACTGTTTATATGAGTTCTAAATTTATTATTAGATATTAAACAAAACATAAAACACAGGACAATAATGTTGTGTCATTTATCGTATATGAAAATGAGGTATGAAATTTTGGGACAAAACTATTAGTTTTATATACCACGCTATTGTATTGTTATGGAAACTTACCTTCCTGTCTAGTTTGTTAATTATGTTCCTTTTTGCGTTAGAATTTATAATTTTTGTAATACCTTTATTTTGACGTTTTCTAGAACATTCCAGGCTATATTGTGGATTGGTTACGCCACTACAGTTGAATTTATATTGAGCAGCCGGACGTGAATCATACGTATATATATGAAATATATATTCATTGTATAATCAAGTAGTGAAGTACCTAGTAATTGAAGCCACTAGGCCAGCATCCAGAAGTGATGAAGTTAGGACAAGGCGGTAGACTTCAGACCGGAGAATGACGAGAAGTCCAAAAGAATGTAGATGAGTTTGTGAAGAGTTCGTGAGATTTATTGGATAACTTTTATAAAGGACGGGACGGTCCTGATTTTACCATGTACAAGAGGCGAAGTCCCATCCTGTGTTGAAATTGTGGAGCAAAGGGAATCAATCAATGCTCTAGGAATATATTCAATGGAAATCAGAAAGAGCCTGACAACTGGAAACCAAGCAGCAAAAGAGTCCAGCCAGAACTGAGTTCCAATATTAAGACACTCAAGAATCAATTATTAAAATTGAGACAGGAACTGGGAAACGAGAAGAAAACAGTAATACATCTGGACAACCAGAATAGAATTTTGGAAGTACTAATGCCGAACTGTTCAACCAGATAAAGTTAATTCAGAACCAAATAAAACAAAAAGAAGCTCAGTGGGTTAAAAAAAACTTAAAACATAAAGATCAGTCGCTGCCAGTAACTTGCGTGTGAGTTGTAACTTTATGAACTGAATGAAGCGAGAGAAAAGGACAAACTTGGATAGACCTAAATGGAGTGACATTTCCAACAAATCTTGTTGAAAAATTAATGGACCTTATGGAATTCGTTAGTAATACAGAATGGCATATTGAAAAGAACACTGGAAAGTTCCAATGGCAAAGAAAGGATTTATCAAACTGTATTTCCACGAAAAAGAGTGCCAGAAGTTCTTGAAAATCTTCATAGTGGTATAGGTGGCATGCATTTAGGAAGAAATAAGACTGTGAATAAACTCAGAGAACGATTTTATTGGCTTGGAAGTCGTTCCGATTTGGAAGAATGGTATCGACATTGTAGTACTTGTGCGTTAAATAAAGATGGTTATGCCGTAGAGTAACCTGATCGGGATGATCAGTACCAAGAGAGGGGCAATATTACGGAAGCTCACCTACCTTTTTAGTTTGTTAATTACCTATATTTATTTTTGTGTTAGAATTGATCATTTTTGTAATACCTTTATATTGACGTTTTCTAGAACATTCCAGGCCATGTTCGATTTGTTTCTTGATACGTTCTCGAGACCGCAGAAACTTCGATAACCCTTAAATATATATAAGCGGATCGGTTTCGCCGCTACAGTTGAGTTTATATTGAGCAGTCGAACGCGAGTCATACGCTAGTGACAGAAACGTCAAAGTAAAGATTTGACAGCTGCGAATTTGTTTAAGGTATATTCGTTCTATAATCAAGTAGTGACAATAAAGTTTGTTTATCAACGTGACATACACAAATTATATAGTTTATGTGGTGACGTATTTCAAGACGGTCAACATAGAGGTTACAGACAGTATCTAATGGTAGTACTAAGTTAAAATATACCGATTTAAATGTTGACATTCAGTGATGATGTATTGTTTGTGCACTATGCACAAGGCTATTAAATTAATTTGCCGCATAAAACAATCTGGCATACAATTTATATTACTTATATATTTTCATGTATGTAAGAAGATAACAAAACGTTTCATAGGTATGTAGCAGAAAAAATAATACTGGATCTAGATTTGAGAATTGCGGGTCACCCGAACGAGCATAAACTCAAATAATTTGGAATCTTCGATTTCATATTATTTTGGATAGACAAGATTTGAACAAGTTTATAATACAGTCAGAAATTCTAAAAGCATATCTTTTTTTTAATTAATAATAATAAATACCAAAATCAATGTATATAACTTTTTTTCGATTGCATAGGAAACATATTTACTAAAAATACATCACGCTTGCTTAAAGAACATCTAGAGATATTTGTTATAGATATATTATTTTTATTAATTTTTTTGACAGAATTTTCTTAAAAACTTACCCAATGGTAATCCCAATGATTATTTAGTAGTGATGGAGGAAGACTCCTCGCTGGGTTAAGAGCAGCTGATGTGAACGGTGCCTATAACATAATTAAAGCCAATATTGTAGCAGGGTTTAATTACAATTTTTAGACAAACTTCAATGACTGATAAAATATTAAATGAATAAAATGTTTTTTTTCTTCTTTTAAATCATGAGCCTATTTTTTTGCTTTTGAGATACTAGGCGCGAAATTTTGGTTATTTTTTTTACCTACGATCATTACTGTAACTATAATAGTAAAAAAACACTACCAACCATAACCTTGTCTGTGCTACCGACCATCTATGTAAATTGAATATTACGCACAGTAAACAAAACGCACGGAGCCATGGGCGAAGTTAGCTCATCAAATCTGGAGGGTCTAAGGCCTCAGGTGGACTGTGTTTTAATTTCGGTTTTGTGTGTGTTGCTTACAAATATTTGAGGGGGGGCTAATTCGATTTTCTAACCCCCCCTAACTTCTCCCATGCTAAGTTTTACGAAATATTTGTATATAAAAATGTCAAGCGATAGTGAGAACAACTAACCCCTAACATCTCCGAATATAATGTCAATTGCAGAAACTGCTACAAGTAACTTATTGCCAACAAAATCTCGAGAAAGTTATGAAATTGCATATCAGAAGTTTATGGATTGGAGGTCAAAGAATAATGTCAAGTTGTTTTAGGAGAATGTAATGTTGGCATGCTTTCAAGAATTATCTGACAAGATGAGACCTTCTTCGCTTTGGGCCTTTTATTCGATGTTAAGAACAACAATTAACTTAAATCGCAATGTAAACATTGCATCTTATTCTAAATTATTAGCTCTTCTAAAAAGAAAATCGGATGGTTTTAGAAGTAACAAGTCAAAGATTTGGACAACTGAAAACTTCATTGATTTTCTAAAAAATGCATCTGGTAAGCAATATTTGTCTATGAAGGTAAGATATATTAATTTTTATACAGAGTTACCTAGAAATTTACATATATTTGTCATTTTAGGTTGTTCTTATAATTGGTATAAGTGGAGCATGCAGAAAGCAGGAATTACGAAACATAAAACCTGAACATATAGAAGATACAGGAAAATATTTGATTATTAGGTATTATCCCCGACTCTATAACTAAGATACAACGTTCTTTTGCTGTATCAGAATATTTTTACCCCACACTTAAAAATTATATGAATATACGGTGTACAACAACGGATACTACAAATTTACCTTTTTTAAAATTATGTCAAAATGCACCAGACAATGCATTGGTATAAATAAATTAGGGGGCGTAGGTATGTACCAAAGCAAATAGCTACAGGGCGATTCCGCTGGAGACGATTGTCTACATTAAATTCTGAATTATAGTGTTTATTACTTTTTTTGGTGCCAATATAAAGAAAAATATATGAATTTAGTAATAAAACTACTTTTTCGGACCTAAATTCATATTTGAATATTTAGTGCGCTTAGAAACGATAACATTTGAATGTTCGGTGCGAACTGAACATCGGTTTCTTTACAGTACTTGTGCAAAACCGCTGTTACGGACAGTTTGAGCTTACACTGTGCTGGTTAACCCTAAAGTGATAGCATTGCTTATTTGTTTATGCAAAAACATATAAGTACTTATTTTTAAATTTTCAAACAATATTGACTACAAGAAACCATTGTTAGTTTGTTGCACCCGCGATATAAAAGATATGAAAGTTCGGTTTTTTTCACAGAAATAAAGTGCTAATGTTTTGACTTTACAAAAGTAAGAAGAAACAAAAGGAAAACTTAAATCAACCACAATTAAGGGCATATTGTAATTTGAGTTAAAATAAACGTTGACTCAAAGTGGTTGCATCCGCGATCGCAATATTCGGGTCGCGGGTGCAATAAGTTTGATTCTTAACATAAAGGTATCATTTATCATATTTTATTAATTTATCAAGCCTTGAATAGTAATATTATGCTATGTGTCATTAGTGGTTTATATTTAGTAAGTGTTTATGTTAATATTTCCCACTTTTTTATATAGGTTGGTTAAAATGACAAGAAGAACGGAAAGAGACTGCATCACAGAAATATACGGAAAAAACTGAATGAAAATGCTGAACTCTATGCAGATCGGTCAGTGGTCGCGCGGTTTAAGGTGTCAGTACCTGAATCGAGGTGACTAGATCGCTGTGGGTACCGTATACCGGGTGTTCCCTCTAAGACTTTCAGTGCGAATATCTCAGAAACCATCATAGCCAGTGCGACGAAATTTGGTATACAGACACTAGATGCGGAGTAGAATCTGATGATAACATCAATTCTTATACAGGGTGTTCCATTTTCCAAGAAATCGATTTGATTTTGATTTTTGGTTGTCAGCCCTGCTAAAACTTATGTTTAAATTGAAATATACTTAATTATGAATACATTCTGATAAATAAACATTCAAACATTTCAAATCTTAACATAAAAACGCCTCCAAAAAGTACCAAAATTTCATTGTTTTGTCATGTAAAACGTGCATAGCCTTGAGCCAGACTTACACAGAAGAAACTAACATCGCTAAACGTCAAAACTATGAATTGTCATTGAATTGTCAAATATTAATGGCATAAAGTATTTTATTTTACATAAAAATCGCTAAATAATGTATTTAATGCAATTTACGTATACACAATGGTGTTATATCACAAAATAATTTACAAAAGTGTGTAAGTACTTAAAGAATATCTCTTTTCAACTGCTGTAATTATGGATTACTTATTTAGCAACAAATAAATTCGAGCAAAACGATTCCTAAAACTTTATAATTATAATGTGAACATGTTTGTCGTTGAAAGTCAGATCTAATCTGAACTGAACCCCTACTGAACCTAGGTACCCCAGCCCGACTAAATAAATATTACGAAAGCATAACCTAGAAATGATTGATTCTTGTGCACATATTTCAACACTTTGTGAAGAAGATGTTTAAGAAGAACTCTACATCTGTAAAATAGTAAACAATGAACTACAATTTCTGTATTTCATATGATACAGAACTAGAATAAAGCAACTGGTTTTTGCTAGGAAGAATCGCCTGCAAACCTACTATACCCAGTAGGTACCTATCAAATAGTCATTTAAAGCTAGATAATAATTTGTAATTATTGTTTTTATGTTTCAGTTATGTGTGTTAGTGCCACAAATTAGTACCTACATTAAAACAGACACTAGAACGAATAAGCGAAAAATATTACAGACATTTTCTTGGAAAGAATTCTAAATATGGAATGATGGATAATATTATAAAGAAGTCTCTAACTCACTTTGAAGAGTATTCTATAAGACATTAAATTCAGTTGTCGTGGGTTTTAAAATTTCTAAACGAATAAATTTAAGAAATTTAACTAATTTCATAATTCTATGTAGAGTATGAAAACATCTCGTTAGAATATCTTAAAAATGTTGAAAGTTAACTGTTGTTACAATATACACAACATAACGTAATAAGGTAGGTATCGAACAATGAAATGGTAAGATTTGTTTCTAATCGTACATGCTTGACCATCCCTTAGATTGAACGGTGCTCTGCAAATTAGAATACAGAACTGTTTAACATAAAATCGATTAAATGTGTGTAAGTACTTAGGTACTTTTAATTTATTGTAGTTTTATTTTATTGTAAATAAATTAAATTTTGTATTTGTCTTTTTTTATTCTACCTGAATTATTAAACACAGATGCTTAAGAAATAATGAATACTTGAAGATGAAGGGTCAAGTTAATCAATTTAGCCACTAATAAAAAAAATAAACCACTGTAGGTACGTATTACTTTTTGAAAAAAATCTTTCATTTAGTCTTGAAAATGTAGAATACTTTTCAAAGTGAGTTTTTTATATTATCTATTTTTTTTTATAATTATACCTACCTTATAAGAACTGAATATTAACAGTTCTCACTGATATTTATGTTTTAGACATGTTAATTTTGTTATAGAATTAGTAAACACAAGGATTATTTGCTGTAGTGTATAATAAATACAAACGATAACAATTTAATAAACTTTAATTTCCGCCATACTTGCATTATTTATATTTTTATTTAATTCACTCGTTAACTTACACATTCCATGAACTTTAATTTTATTAAATAATTAAACCAAGTACAGAAAGTTAGGTATGTTTTTATTTATAGCAAAACGTAAAGTCTAATGTGTTCTAGCAAAATTTTCCTCGTCTCCCATCTCTCTGTCGCACGAATATAAACTAATCTTGGCATCTGGCTTCTTCAGTATTTTATCGAATCTTTTAATCAATGATTAACGTAATTGTGTATGTAAACCTGCTTCCATAACAGCACTTTGTTTTCTAAGTTCCTACCTAGAGGTGAGACGAAACATTTTCGTAGACATTTTTAATTTCTGCATACCACAAGATGAAATGAATATGTTTATATTCATTCTGGTCTCCTACAAATACTGAAATATGTTTCCTCATCTCTGTTCTTGAAAGTAAGCCCCAATAGCTTCTCCATCTGAAACTAATTAGGTAAAGATAATCCTAGATTTTGCGTAACTAGGCTATTTCTTATAAATTTAACAACATAGTTCTTTGAAATGAATTAGCTAATATGAAACATAAGTACCAGGAACTACAACTCATATTCAATGTAAAAAGACGAAAAATAATATGCAAGATATAATTACCTACTAAGTACACTGATATTTTTCCTTCGTCTTTCGTCTCAGTTCCCATTAATCGTTATACTTAGTACTTACACATCTCGTTCTATCAAGCTTTTACTGTATGAAAGTAATTTTTAGCACACCTAGGTATATGGCTCGAAATTTTACTCACATTTGATGTGGAGTAGTTTTTATAACAGATATATTTTTGTAATACTGGAACTGAAGCTTTCACTCAAGGAATCCATTGCATTTTTATCTGATTGTTTCTAGGCTTTAAAACATTTTTACCACTTGTTGAAGAGGCTTTATTCATTATTTTCATTATTTGGAACTCTAGGTTAAGTTTACACATCGTTCAGACCTCGAGAGAGTCGGGCTCTGCGTCTGCGCTCTGCAGCATATTCACAGTAAACAACAGTCAACAGTCCTCTGTCTGTGGTAAAGCACAAAGCAGCGAGTCAAGGGCGTGACGTGTTCATAAATTTAATGTCTTCTCGTAGGGATTGTTCTTTATCGCTTTTATTATTTCCCAGAATAGTCGTATTATACAATTAAACAAACATGTTTCACATATTTTCAGAGTATTCATGCCGAATAAAGCTCAGCGTACGCGAACAGCTAATAACCTCTAAATTCCATTTTTAACAAAACTAGCATTATTGCAAATACGTACGCAGATTCAATGTACCTTGTGGTGTTACGTATTTATAATAAAATTCCTACAAAAATAGTCAAACTTGCTTTGACAGTTCCTGTCACTTTACGTTTTGACGTCTATCCATGCGATTGTTGCGTGTGTGTAAATTGGACTCACGGCTATACACATTTTGCATGACAAAACAATGAAATTTGGGTACTTTTCATAGACGTTTTTTTATGATAAAATAAAAATTTTCGACTTTTTTATCAGAATGTGTTCATAATTAAGAATATTCCAATTAAAATACATATTTTACCGAGGTTGACTACCAAAAAATCGAACTTAAATCGATTATCTGCAAAACTGAACACCCTGTATAAAAATTAATGGCATCGTCGAATTCTACACGCCATCTAGTGCCAGTATACCAAATTTTGTCGCACTAGCTGCAATAGTAGCTGAGATATTCGCACTGAAAGTCTTAGAGGGAACACCCGGTATAAGCTATATTCGTGGAAAGATTGGCACCCTCTCTGCGGGTATGGTAGGGTGAAAGAATGTTGGCTTGGGTCAATGTTGATACCGGTTGACGTTTGACTTGAATGAAGTTTTTCAGGTTTCCCTCATTCCTGCACTGAATGGTGGTTAGGGCCTACCAACGTAAATTCTTCCTGGGCGCAAATGCGGCCTGATTAATAATGAATGAGGGGTAGAGATATTATTATTATCATACCTGTCGATAACGGGCTCGTGATTCGAAACGGAGAGATTTAATGAAAAGGAAAATTAATGTCGATAAAAATTTGAAAATGGTGGCCAAAATCAGATTAAGAGAGAGAGAGATACTGGTTCTGACGAGAATTGATGGTGAATAGTGAAATAGTGAATGACATAGCAGACGTTTATTTTGAAGATATTATTGCAAAATTGAAAGCACCAAGGAAGAAAATTGATGGCAATATCTTAATAGAATTTTCGGCGAAAATTGACGTATTTGAAAATAAATAATTAACTTAAGTAACAAAGAAATATACCAATTAGTAACACACATTGTTTGATCTCTTATTTCTTTTATTTATGTGATTATAATGGCGTTTATGTCCACGTAATTTAGACGTGTTGTATCCGCGATAATTTGGCGTTGCACCCGCGATTGCTTAAGCAGTGAATAATTCACAGTTTATTTTTGTTTTCTATAATTTTTTTATTACTGAAAGGTTGATTAATTTGTTCTCTTGTAAAATATGAATGCATAATAAAATAAATGTTTCAAAATCACAGACTTTTGTGTTTTTGTGTTCTATGATCTGTGAAGATGGACCGATTATGTTGCACCCGCGATAGCACATTAAACCTCTCTCGTGACTATTTATCCATTTCATTTGAATGGTTATAAACGAATCAAAAGAGAACAGGTTCAAATGTAGCTTTTCAAACAATAAATTTATATTTTTTTAAATTATTTTATTAGTAGGAAACCTTAAATGAGTCTAAATGTTGCACCCGCTGTAATGATATCGCCCTACATATCTTGGACTTCCAGACGCTGACACCTATACAGGGCACTGCTTTCAACGGTCGTCAGCGGCTCCTCTTGTTAATGCCGGCGGTGACCTACTAGATTTAAAGAGACACGGTGGATGGAAATCAACAACGGTAGCTGACAAAAATAACATCTGCCATAGCAAATAAAGATTCAACTACATCAAGTAATATATAACTGTGCCATATGCCATCAATCAGCAAATCAAACGAAACTCCTTTTGATTTAATAACTGTATAGTTAAATATAAATAATTACAATTCTAATTAATACATATTTCAAATAATCTACTACAAAATGTTCACTTAAGTACTTTTTCCATATTACTATTGAATATTCGTAGACATTAAAACTATACAAATTTGAAAGGCAATTACGCACTCATAAAATTACGCACTAGCTGGGCTTTGTGCGTAACTTTTCTAATAATATTCTTCTATTCTTACGTATATACTATTACACATCAGTGTTGTTAGTTTTCGAATATCTTATAGAATTTACTAAGATCTTTTTCGGAAACGTTTTATGCGGACTTTGCAAAAGATTTTATTTTAACAACAAATGCAAGTAAAATATGCAACAAATTCACAGATTTGTCATACTTTCACATGAACAGGTTGAAAAAAAAGCTTTCTTGGCTTTCGCATCTCAAACTTTAAATCAATTTGAATAAAATTATAGTGTAATTGAGAATAAACTTTTAGCAATTATTGCTAAACAATAAAATACATTAGGTCATTCTTGAAAGACAAAAATTTTAAAATAAAAACTACAAGTAACATTTTACATACAGATAATGTAACTTTCTCGATTTAATAAGATGCATTTGTTGTAGGAAGCACCTGATCCAGTTAACCCTGACGTAGGCAGCCCTCCAAATTCAAAATTTCGTGAAATAGCAATATACAGAGTGTTAGAAGTTTGACTACCACAATTTTATTAGGTGATTGTAAAACAAACAAAAAAGTTCTATATAACATGGGTCCTAATCAGGCCTCGCTGTTGTCATATTGCGCGACAACAACTTTATCGAATTTTATTGATTAAGAAATAAGTTATTGTAACTAAAAGTAAATAACACGAGGTAGTAAACATTGCATTTTATGATATATGCATACAATTACGGAAAGATTCCAAAATTTTTTCTCGAAAACTGTTGGGATTAGGACCCATGGGACTCTTTTTTATTTTGATATATATTATCACCTGTTAAAATTATGTCAGTCAAGCCGCTAACACCCTATATAACCAACCTCTACAAGAATACTAGAATCATACTTTATACATTAGAAAATTCTGAAGTCAAATACAAACACATTAGTCATTTTGTGATGTAGAACTAATCAAAATTTATATCACTAAAATAGCCGTGTTTAAACATTAGTAGAAAATTAAAAATTAATTAATAATAAAAAGTAATTTAGGAAATCTTGATGCAAAGCATAGTCTTATAAGCAAAGGGAGACCTAACCGTTCGTTGATAAATTGTCATTTGCTTCGTATCAAACGTTGTGCATGTGTATGGCAAAGAAAATCGAGAGAGAGAAAGAACGTGAACATTCTGACTCTATGCAATGCAGAAATAAAGACACAAATTCCGACTAACAGCAGCAATGGACACCGAAACATACTGATGGTAGTGGCGGTGACTGGTATATCAATGTAGTAAGCATAGCAGCGTAAAAAAGTAAGCAAAATTGCCATACTTCCTCTACATTTTGTACAGCAAGGAATGACAAAGAAATACATATCTTTATTAGATCATATATTACCTCGATGTAATGAATAATTATATTTAAATTATAATTACAAGCATTATACCATATGGCATATGGTATAGTGGCGGCTCGTTAGATGATGTACCGATAAAAAAAACTTCTGTTTGTTTTTTAGATAAAAATACATGGTTTATGTGTATCTCATAATTTACCACTAGTGTACATATATTGGTATTGTATTGGCATGTATTGGTACAATAGGTATTTTGGAGGTTTTTCAATAAAGCACAGAAAAAATATGTTCTATAATTATTACTTTGTTGCATTCGATTATGTTAATTGTAATGCGCTGCTACTTCGTTATAGCCCTAAAAAAAAATTATAAATTAAAACTAAGTAACATTTATATATTAAAATTCATTTACACAGGTTCAGTAAATAGGCGAGCTGTTGAAGCAAATATTTAGCTTCTTAATACCTACTATATAGAACTAAAACTAGTGTCAGTGAATGAAGTAAGTAGAGAGGAGTTGAGGGGTTAGTAGCAAAAGCAAATTATTTCACTTGAGACGACGGAATACATTTGTGTATTTATACAGTTTTAAGTACTCAGTTTTTGATCTTTAAAATGCCAAAGTGGGACGAAACCACACCTGTACGTTTTGTGGAAATGTACAGAGAACATGAGTGTCTATGGAATGATTATAGCTTAAGCTACAGAAAAAGATAAGCACAGCATACAACGGTAATCAAAATTTTTTTTTCAAAACTATATTAAATCCCTATTTATCGCCGTGACTGACGTTCTGTCAGCCGCGAGGTTAGGTATATTCTGCCAGTCAAAGGTGGCAAATATAGTGACAGGTCCATTGACACGTGTATCAATTTAAGCCGCTTTGAAATAAAAAAAAATCTTTACAAAATGTAGATTATTATTTAATGAGAAGTACGGTATGGTAGGACAGAGAGGCAGCACCTACCTTACTAATATTTATTTCCAGGATTGATATTTGGAGAGATATGAAGAATGTTGAATCATCTTCAGTGTTCTTACTTGTGTAAATTAAAACCTTCAAAGATTTTTGTACTTCCTGTGGGCCTTTCCTTCCCTCGATCGCTATATTCGTGGAGAGATTGGCACCCTCTCTGCGGGTATGGTAGCGTGGAAGAATGTTGGCTTGGGTCAATGTGAAAGATTGATACCGGTTGACATTTGACTACACCCCTAATTAATGAGGTTTTCCAGGTTTCCCTCATTCCTGCACTGAATGGTGGTTAGGGCCTACCAACATAAGTCGTTCCTGGGCGCAAATGCGGCCTGCTTAATAATAATATGCCGCCCTCTCTCCCGCACAAGTCTTCGACTTCTGGGCTAATTCTCGTGATTAGAATGAGGGGTAGAGATATTATTATTATTATCGTTCTTTTTGTGTAAAGCGAGGTACCTACTTGGTTTGGCGGTCTTGACCAGGTCGATTACTTACGTCGGGAAAAAGCTCAAAAAATAACTACAAAATACACGTAAAAGTACACAAATACATAAAAATACTGGCACACGTTTACCGCCACGGCATAAAACAGCTATTTGATGTGGTTCCAAAAGTGTTCAGCAGAATGATTTGTATACTCGGGAAATGTCTTTGACGCTGCCGCACGATAATATGCACTTATCACACTCCTATAAATCAGCACCTTATCCGTCATCTAGGCATTTGAATACGACATGTTTGTAAATACACATAAAATACGCGAAAAATTAAATTTGCGAAAAACAAGTACTGAAAAATTATTTCAAACTAATCAGAGTACCGTAACCGTATATTTACGTTATTTGACATCTACAGACGACATCTGACGACATCTGTAGGCCACTAATACAAGGTGCACTCACGCCGATAAATTTTTAAACTTCATGTGTTGTTGTGTAATTAAATTCTGTTAATACTAATAATAGCAACAATATTAACAGCAATCGACGATGTTTGCATAAAATAATTAGTAATATTTTAAACTATAACATCCGAAGATGTTTACAGTGTTCTGTAAAAATGACCCTTAGATTATAACTAACTTCGCCTGTTCTGGATGGTTTGGAGCATGGAGGGTATGCAATTAGCAATGCAGTATGGCATAACCTAGAACTTACTGTTACTCTAAATCAGCTAAGTGACTAATTTTAAACGTGTTATAGTAATTAAATAAAGTATGTTATGTCGGATATGTCAGTGGATAATTATGGTGAATCTGCAAGGATTGAAAATGTAGTTTTGGCAGTGTGCAACGAAAGAATACAAAATACTGCAGCTAACCGGATTAGCTGTTATCTACCAGGTACTTAGACATTATTATTATTAATACAAATGTTTCGTTTCGCCGTTTCTACACTTGACAATGTTGAAAAAACAACCAGTAGTTGATATATCATGTCGGATGATGATTGATTGTCATAGGCGCCGACTTTTCGTGGGAAAAGAGGGTTTTGCCCCATTTTTTAAACATCGAGCTAGAATTCCGAAATAAATTTTTTATTGTGTTTCAGACCTTCCTGAGCACGTGGTTAAAATTTTTGTACGTAGTCATAGTTAACCCTGTATAGTTTTTCTAGTTAGTTCTAATATAACCTACCATATCCGCAGAGAGGATGTCAATCCTCTCCAGAAGCTGATCTACGGTCTACCGGTCGCAGGATTCGAACACGGCCGTATTCAAGTACCCTTAAACCGTTCGATCACCGACCGATAATGAGTTAAAGAAAGACATCTTTTGCATACCCTTTAAAAAATAATAATTTTACTGATCTACTGCTATAGCAATTTTTCTGGCTGCAAACTCTAGAAATATACAAACTACTTACCGCTGCGAAAACAAATCCACTAACTGTGAGACCCATTCGCAAAGGTGAAGAATCGACTTTCATACTATTCTTAGTGTCCATGGAACCAGCAACAACCAACATTAGAATGAAAGTGACAGTGAATTCTATAAAAAATGCCTAAAATCGGACACGATATTCATAAATCAATTCAGCAGAAGGAACTCCGTTACTCACTTGAATAAAAGTTACACCATTGTCTAGTTTCAAGACACATATCTGGTAACCACTGGGCATCATTACCTGAAATTTGAATTACTAGAAATCACTTACCAACGCTGTTAGATAGTATACAGGATGATTCACAGACGGTAAGCAAAAAAGAAATCTCTTATTCTGGTGGATTTTAAAGGTCTTTCATATAAAGTTTTTAGCTAGGACGCTTTGTTAAAAAATACAGGGTGTTAAACTTGATCTTTCTAAATATTTTATAAGCTAGTGAGTGAAATAATTTGAAATTCGGCATATGGATTTATGTAAATATTGTCTAAATTCCTTTCCTAAAATTTAGATGCTTCAGTGACGGAGATACAAGGTATTGGCAAAGTTTACAGAATTTCAGTAAACTTTGGTATTGGTCGCATAATTGTCGTATACAGTAGTACACAACTCCTTTATTGTAACATTCATGATAGTTTGAAATTCGTGTTTCAATTATCTACAATCTACATATTACTACTTCTTTGGAAAAAGCCTGATTTTGGAGTAGGTACCTAACATTTAAAATATGAACTAAAAAATACTTATTTTTTACATGACATTACACTTCTTTTAAGCATTCTGTTATTTAATAGATAAAGACGTAAATCATCATTTCAATAATTTTATTCGAGTAAATGTTTTAGTAACTGAAATGTAATTAAATGTTCGAAATTGATTGTAGCTTGATTGATAAAACTCATTATTTATTCTTTCCTGTAATAACTAACTTTAACCCACTGGATTTCTTTTTGCGGTGTGCTGTTAACCGACTAGTTTACACAGTGAAGAAATTAATATACCTGAGCACTTACACCAAAAAATACGAGGATTAAGGGAACCGTTACCGTGTAGTAGCAGAGTATAGTCTACAAGACAGTAAGATTTTAAACCCTTGATAAATGTTGGTTATAGCAAAGTTTACTGATTAAATATAAGTTATACCACTCTTTGTCGGCACTTTGATGTTTTGAGATCAAAGCCGTACCGCCGCATGTAAATGCTGTCTCAAAAAATAGGAAATTACCAGGGACTCAAAAAAGTAGTTTCTTTCCAATTGGAAAATATTTATATAAGAGGGATATTCCAAAAGTGTGATGTAACGCTGCTTATTGTATAAATAAAATATTTGTAATGTAATAAATATAAATATAATAAAAGATGTTTATTTAAATATTTAAAAATATATACAGTGTGGAAGAAAGGTATGGAATAAATTCATTATTTCTAAAACTACGAAGTTTCATGAAATTTCCTCGGACAGGTCGATTTTTCTTTTTAAAAATACTCTTTTTTCTATACCAACGCATTTCCGACGTTCATTTGTTTTCGCGTGATGACGTCATCGGATATTTTTTAAATAGAACTCCTATATTTTTTCATCGGATTCTTATAGAGCTTAACTTGCTGAATTCAAAAATGTATAATTTCAACACTTTATTCCTTCAACTTTAGCAATAGTGCAACTATTGAAAACTGTTATCGTTTCAGGTAAAGTGCCTTTTCTACTGAAAATACAGCAAAATGTTACTTGAAAAAGTGGTTCAGAACGGTAAATTATGAGGACGTGCAAAATTTTAAGAAGATCGGCGAGGTTTGATTTTGAAACCATTTTTCAACAAAGCAGGCTTGTGTTCATTTTTCCCACTTTTAAATGTGAAGAATTAATTGTTGAAGTTTATGTAAAAATCTCATAAAAATTAACACAATAAATATTTTAAGTATACATTTTGGCAATATCAATACTAACACTACCTAAGTTGAACTTTCTAGTACCCAATAATGTATAGTTCCTTTTAATAACTTTAACAGGGTCTAAAATTCCTAACTTTAAAATTATATCGACATTCCACCATATTCGGCCACAAATATGGCAACTTTAATTTTTGATCACCTTTTGTGATTCACTCTCTATAATAATACACAAAAATATTCTGATAAATTTTATTTAACTTTAATCTTCTTTAAATCTTTTAGAATAATATACCTTTAAAGCAGCATATCCAACCATGGCTCCCAGATATTGGCCAGGTAAATATACTAGAAGTTCTTTCCAGTGCATTTTTCCTAAAATTAATATGCCCAGTGATACCGCAGGGTTCATATGGCATCCTGTAATATGTCCTACTACCTAGAAGATTAATGAAACACATATGTATATAGAGGATGTTTCAAAAATAGTTGAGGAAATTGAATTCTTTAGTCGATTTTAGAGAGGGTGTTTCATGTAAAAAATAATAATTTTAGTATCCCTGTTACAACCCTTTAAAAGTAAGTGCTGCAATCAAGTTACCATGTTGTTTTAAGTGACAAAACACCAGCTAAACTTATAAGAACGGCTGACAACTAGAATGACAGGACCTACTACAGAAAGTATCGTTCGGAGAATCATAGGGTTTAGATGATGGCTTTTATTTTAATTTTTTGAACGAACACTAGAAGATATTTCATAATCTGTGTAGAGACAAAAATGAATTGTTTTGAATAGGGCCATTCTTTAAAATGTTTAAGTATGAACATCTCTGATAAGAAACATACAAGAGGTGTATTAATTCATCCTCTTACTGTGACGTGACAACGAGTGGAACAGGTCATAAAAGAGACATTTTAACACAACTGCATCCATGAAAAAATTGTTTAATTTGAGCCGGTTTTAAAATAGCTCATGGAAACTTGATTTCAATACCTACTTTTAAAAGGCTGTAACTTTTTAGGGGAAGCTAAAATATATTCTTTTTACATGAAAAACCCCCGCTAAAATTGGCTCAAAAATCCACTGTTTCATTTTCCTTAACTATTTTCGAAACACCTTGTACGTAAGAAAGAAGCAATCATATAACGTAACATATTGATATAACTTATCAGTAATATAAAAAGTTTATGAAATCAAAATTACATCAATAACATTTTTTAAATTGCAAAATTAATTTTAATTACAATAGCGCATGGTGCTACCAAACTTCATTTCAGTAAAAGGAGTGCCTTCAATAAATATTTTTCATATAAATTGATTGGACAAAGAGCACGAATTAGTGATTGAAGAAATTTAATAACGTAATGGGAAATAAATAATAAAATGAAAAAATAATTAGATTTGTTTACGTGAATATAGGGTTTAATTTTAAAAATACTGCAAAGAAATTTTAAATTTCTAATTTTCATTAATATTTTTCTATAGTTGACATATGTTTTGGTAACACCGCTACATTATTAAGTAAGGTGCCGGAAATGTTTACGTTAATTAATCTTTTGCAGAAACGTCCAAAGAAAGCAGTACAAGTTATGTCACCACTTGGTGAGTGAAGGAGGTTATCAAAGAAGTTTGAACTTAATTTTGATCGACACTATCTCAAAATTAATTCACTGTATGTGACAGTATATGTCTTTTCGTTGTTCTTGTATGTACCTATTGCTCCCTTTCTTGCCTCGAGCAATGTCTTCTTATTGGAATGGAAACGAGGTAAGAAGGGAGAGGGAATTTGGTAAAATTTTGCAAAGAATTAAATTAAAAATAAACTATAGTGAGCTGAGAGCACGTATATGCGTACATACGCATACTCACATTATTATTTTAATAAACAAAAAAAGTAAATAGAAAATCTTTGAATAAAATATACAAATACATTGTGGGAAGTGGAAATAAATAACAAAATGGATAAAATTATTATTTATCTACATCAATATAGGGTTTCATTTAAAAAATTAAGTTCTATCTACTACTACTTAAAACTTCTAATTTCCATTAGTGTTCTATAGTTATATAGCCATATGTTTAATAAGCAATAAATAGATTTTTTGAACAAATGCACAAAAAAGAAATGTCACTTTTGATTGATTTGGTTGTTTTAATTATTTTTTTAATTTCTTTTTAAGGTTTATAATTTCATTTGTCCTCCGAGATTTAATTTAGGAGCTATTCGGTATTTTTGAGAATGTTTTACATGCTAATTAAAACATAAGCAACAAACATTATTTGTTTGTCACATTAGACTGCTAAATTCAGTGACAATATAGAAAATAAAAAATATTTAAGTAATCTGTTAACACCTAGAATAATAGGTGGACCCTGTATCTGCCACACAATATTAAACACAAATAAATGTGACTTTAATATGTTGCTCAGGAATGTACTATGTACTCGTAGGTATATTGATCTTGACTTGACTTATCATATTTATTTAATTATAGGATATATACAAAACTGAAAAATTTAAATAGTTTTTAATAATTACATGTTAGCTGGTGGATTATGAGTGAAAAAAAATGAGAGGGAAACTACTAGTTTATTAATGTAAGCAAAATATAAAGGACACATTAACTTAATTTAATACCTACCAATTTATAAACAAATTTTAAATGAATAAAATAAAATCTACGGTACATCAGTAGAAGGTGTATCGGGCAAATAAACTATTCGTTAAACAAAATATTGCAGTTATTAGTTATAGTTAGTTTATGTAATTAATTTGAAGTGTTTTTTATCATTGAGTAAGAACTGACAAACTATTGAGTAGATAAATACAGTAGCTCAATACCGGGTTACCGGGTTTGGTTACTAAAATTTAGCGAACTATTTTGGATTAAAATTTAAATTTTGAATGAACGAGTTCTGACAAATAAAGATACTTATCCAAGCTGCCGGTGGCTACTTCGAATAGATACATTTTTAGAAATATAGAGAAAAAAGAAATTCTGCAACCGAAATGTCCCAGGCTAATAGATACTTTCGCAAATAAATAAGCTTTGTTGTATTTAATAAATTGCATCTAAAATATTGCGAAACCGGCCTCCAAATTTAAGTAACAAAGCTGATTCTAATTAATCGACTTGATAACTGACTATTTTATTTAAACTTAGATATATCGAAAATAAATTTTCGGGAGTAACTTCAGACTATGATAATTAGTGCCACCCAAAGATATTCTTGATCTTTAATGTGGTGCCTGCTATTTTGTAGAAAGCCGTAAACCCGGTTAACAAATAGGAGTAGGTATAATAAATTCTGACTCTTGTCTATAACAAGATCAAAATAATATTTATATGGAAAATTTGGGTTTATACCTAACATCTGAAAAATATTTTTACTTACTGTATGCTACGCCATTGTAAATACAACATTATTAATTAGATGTAAAAATATTTTTTAAAGATATTAAATGATTTGTAAACTTTTCCATAAGCACAAAAGAACAGTAGATTGTTTTTTGAGATAGGGCCACATAAGTATTATGAATGAATTGCATAAAATCACATACATCGTATACTAGTGCATTTCCAGATTTTGTTAATAAATGTTAATAATCAATTTTAGTAGTTTTTCCTCGAGTTTTTCTGATCTAAATCCCTGTTTTTCTGACGTAATATTTATAATTTATTTATCTTGAAAAAAATTATTTTTTTAACAATTCTAGTGTTACGACAAACAATATGTTAGACATTATTCTGCACATTCGCTTTAAAACCATCTAGACAATAATAAAATCAATGACAAGCCATTATCCCTGGCCAATAAAAATAACTTCACTCTAAACGTCGGTCGGCTAAACCAGCAATTGATAGCTGGTAGGTTGCCACCTGTCCTTTCTTCAGACTCTGTGTCCTTTCGTACTTAATATTCTATAAATGTCCTTGCTTAGTGAAAATAGTAAAACACGTAATAAAATATAAGTAATCATTACAACAACGGGACTTCTCGATCGCTTTAAGTGTATGTACGTGTCGCAAAAGTGCTCCGGCATTAAATTTGAACCGTGCCGAGTTATTTTTGGAATACAAATAGTGTGAGTCTTGGTGGTGGAGGAAAGGGGCAAGCAGACGAATAAGAAAATTTGAAAATAACAGAGTAAAAGTAAAAGAAAGACAGAAATTTTTCGGAGGTTAGTGAAAGTAGGTCATCAATAAGGTTCAGTGTTGCTTACAGAGGTTGACAGAGAGTTTCCGATTGGTCGACAAGAACGATTCTGTCAGGCGCGTGGGTAGGCAACCAGTAATTCAGAGACGTATTGCGGAAGAAAATACCTTTAGGTGGGTAGCGATCGGGTGTCAAGTGAGATAGGCAACCAGTAGTGTCGGAAATATAATAAACAGAATGTTAAGGAAAAAACCGGAGGTCAGTAAAAGGGTAACAAGAACACCCGAGCGAAGAAGAGAAAATATTGAAATAGAAACAGAAAGTGATGCCAGTGGAACGGATGAGGGAAAGAAAAAGAGAAGTATGGAAGGAGTAGCTAAGGTATTCAGCTGTAATAAAAAACTAGCACGATCTCCAGTAAAGAAAGCTGATATGGAAGACAACATGGAAAAGGTGCTGAGAATGTTGGAAAGTTTAACGCAGGAAGTAAAAGAGGTGAGAAGAGAAGAGAAAGAATATAGAGAGGAGATAAGACAACTCAGAGGAGAGATTGAGGACATGAGGCAGGAAAATAAGGCGCTTAGAGATAAGACGAGAGAGGTAGAAGAAAGAGTAGAGAGTATAGATAAAGAGAAAAGAAAGAAAAATATAGTGGTTCAAGGCCTACGAATTGCAGAAAATGTAGATCAGAATGAGCTAAAAGGACAGATAGAAGAGTTTATAAGAAAGTCAGTGCATATGGAGATTGGTACAGAAGCGGTAACGAAAATAGGAGTTAATGTATGTTTAGTAGAATTAAAAAACTTGGAGGACAAGATAAGGATAATGAAAAATAAAAGTAAATTAAAGGAGGCAGGAGCAGCCAAAGTCTATATTAACGATGATATGAGCAAAAAAGAAAGGGAAATTCAAAGGAAACTAAGAATGAAAGCCAAAGAAGTAAGGATGGAAGGAAAGGTAGCAAAAGTAGGATATCAAAAACTTGTAATAGATAATGAGGTTTGGAAATGGAATAATGATGCAAGTAGGTTAGAAAAAAAGGAAGCAAAAAACTAGATATATCACTTAACATAAAGGAAAGATGGCTGGCAATGGACATGGTTATGAGAAAAGGAAACGACATAAATAGAACCAGGAACAGAAAGCAAAAAATACAGAATGAAGCTAGAAGGACGGAGAGCGGGAAGACAGGAAAAGACGGAAAGCAAGAAGGAGGAATGAGAATGGGAACATGGAATGTAAGAGGATTAAATGAGGAAGGATCATTAAAAATCCTAGAAAGAGAAGCAAGTAGATACAAAATGGACATAATAGCGATACAGGAGACGCATATAAAGGAGACGGACACATGGGAATTAGAAAATTATTTATTCTTTACGAGCGGAGGCGCAACAAGGCGATACGGAACAGCATTCTTAGTAAATAAACATATGAGAGATAAAATTTCTAAATTTGAAGCAATTTCAGATAGGTTATGTATGATTAAAATCAGAGAAGAAATAAACATAGAGATATTAAATATATATGCGCCAACAGAAGAAAAAACAGAAGAAGAAAAAGATGAGTTTTATGAGAAGCTAGAAGAAAATTATGGAAAGCTGAATAAAAACACAGTAAGAATGGTGGTAGGGGATGCAAACGCGAAAATAGGGAGAGAAAGGATGTATGAAAGTATAGTAGGGACAGAAAGTAAACACCTAGAGAGCAATGACAAAGGGCGTAGGTTGATTGAATTTGCAGAAGAACAAAAAATGAAAATAATGAGCACATTCTTTAAGAGAAAAGACATACATAAGGGTATCTGGACCTTCCGGATGGAGCATTCGAATCAAATTGATCATGTTTGCACAGATGAGAATCACAGAAGCATAATAAAAAATGTTAGGTCATGCAGAGGAGCAGACATAGACTCGGATCACTATCTAGTGAGAATAGATTTGAAGATAAAAAAACCTATGAAAAGGAAAGGATTATATAGGAAAAAAAGAGAACTAGATATGGCGGCATTGCAAAATGAGAGAACCAAAAAGAAGTATGAAGAAGAGATAAGGAAAGGTTTACAAGAAAACATACACATATTGGAAGCAAATATAAATGAAGAATTGATAAAGATCGAAAATGTCATACAAACAGCAAGTGAGAAAGTAATACGAAAAAAAGAGCTTGCAGGGAGGAAAGGATGGTGGTATGAGGAGTGTATCAGAGAGGTGGAGAAGAGAAATAAGCTAAGGATTAAAGCACTTCAGTCAGTACAAGAAGAGGATAAGGAAATATACAGAGAACAAAGACGAAAGGCAAAGAAAGTGTTTAGACAAAAGAAGAAAGCAGAACAGGTTAAGAAAATAGATGAAATAGAGCAACATTATAAGAGGAAGGAAATACGTAACTTCTACAGAGAGATAAAAAAGGGAAAAAAGATAAAGAAGGAAGTAATATATGTGAGGGATGAAAGTGGAAATCTAATTGCAGAGGAAACAGAAGTGAGAGAAAGATGGAGGCAATACTTTGCAGATATGTTGAATGAAGAGAGTGTAAGGGAAGGAGAGGAGCACGAGGAGATGATACCGGGAAGGGAAGAGGAAGTGGATATAGAAGAACCTACAAAAAAGGAAATAGATACAATTATTGAAGCTTTAAAGAATAACAAGGCCAGGAAAAACGGAATAACAGCAGAGAACATTAAGTACGCAGGAGAGGATTTAAGACAAAGAATATACGAAATGATAAGAATGATCTGGAGAAGAGAATGTATGCCTGAAGATTGGAGAGATGCTTTGATTATACCAATCTTAAAAAAGGAAGACGCAACAGAGTGCAGAAACTATAGGGGTATATCATTGTTAGATATAGGGTATAAAATTATGGCGACGTTAATAAAACAGAGAATAGAACCTATAGCAGAACTACAAATAGGGGAGTATCAAGCAGGTTTTAGAAAAGGAAGGTCAACAACGGACCAAATATTCATGGTGAAAGAAATTCTGACTACATGCTATGAGTATGGGATCAAAGCGATTGTGGACTTCAAGAAAGCATATGATTCCATCAAAAGGAATAAACTAAGTAAAATTTTGAAACAATTTGGGATACCAACCAAACTGATTAGGCTATTGAAATACCAAATCCAAAGTACGAATAAAAGATGAATGTTCGGAATGCTTTACTATTGATACAGGACTGAGACTAGTACTAGAAAAGGTCATAAGAGATAGTCAGTTGAACAGAGAAGGACACATATTGTTTAAAAGTCATCAAATTGTAAGTTATGCAGATGACGTGGCTATTATTGCTAGAAATAGTAGGGAATTAGAAGAAGTAACGAGAAAACTTGTGGAGGAAGCACGTAAAGTGGGATTGCAGATAAATCAAGAGAAAAGTAAGCTTTTGAGAATAGGAGAACAAAAAAAGGATACCAATTTTAAATTGAGAACAGAGCATGGAGAGATGGAGTTTGAGGAAGTTCAAGAATATGTATATTTGGGGCGCTAATAACAGCTAACTGTGATTATGAACAAGAAATAAATAGGAGAATAATAAAAGCAAACAGAAGTTCGGCAGCAGTCAACTACTTATTGAAATCAAAAAATTTGTCCAGAGGAGTAAAATTTAGAATGTATAAAACAATTTTGAGACCTACAGCGCTGTATGGTAGTGAAACCTGGGTTCTCAATAAGAAGTCAAGAGAAAACTTTTAAGGTGGGAAAGGAAAATCTTAAGGAGAATTCTAGGGGTAAGAAAACGGAAGAAGGCTATGTAAGGAAAAATAATGAGGAAATATATGCAATGTACCAGGCACCAACAATAGACGAAGTTGAAAAAGCCAGAAGAGTGCAGTGGCTAAGGCATCTAGAACGTATGGAAGATGAAAGGGCAGTTAAAAAAAATTGTAGGAAGTAAACCTAACTACAGAAAAAAAGGGACACCGAGGACGCGATGGAGAGAGGCAGTAGCAATAGATCTAAGGGAGAAAAATGTAACGGATTGGAAAAGAAAGGCGAAGGACAGAATGGAATGGAGGAGAATAACACAGCTCTGGGCCTAAAAGGCCTGTAAACAGCTTTATATATATATATATATATATATATATAAATGTAATGAGAAAATGATAAAAAATGATGGTAACCAGCAACAAATAAAAACATTTCCTTGATAATATGAAAAGGGGGCAACCCTATATGCAAGAGGAAGTGCATAGGTATGAGAAAAACTTTTGACGCGCAGTGGAGAATAAACTGACTTATTAGATATAATATTATACGGTCGTGCTACTAAAATATAACTAACCCCTATTTCTAATTATAATACAGAAAACTAATGGTGTAAATAATTTCTATATTTTTTTCTGATTTAAAGATTAGGTACTTACTTGAACAGAAGCAAGAATAGAAAATCCGAAAGCAAACGCCGGTAAGATGGGCCCTCCAGGAAAATCCAGCACACACCCCATACAGCCAATGTACATGAGAATGGCTGTTGCTAAGAACTCGCCCATAAATAAAATAACATACGGTACTTGTTGCACTGGAACTAATTCATAAATAATAATATTATCTATCTTGCATTCACATAGGTATATTTTTTAAATTTTATTTAGCATAATTTATGAATGTTATTAAGAATCTACAACTCAACTGAAAAAAAACTCAAAACATTAAAAAAGTGTTCTTATTAATTGTAAATATTACTAGCATGTACACGTACTCGTAGTTCAATCCACTCGTAGTTTTAAATCTTTATTTACGATAGACAGACGTCTTGATCAGATGATCAAATCTTCTCTTTTTGTGCATACGCGCGACACTACCGCACGGAATACTGCTTAATAACACCATTTTATAAAACACGAGTTAAGACCAGCTATCATAGGGATTTTTTTTATAGAACTATTGTCATTAAATTAATAAAACTGATTGATTTATGGGAGTGGCCCTCTTATGTGATACAGCCTGTATATATACAGGGTGTTTCCTAACTGGACAGCCAAAATGAAAAGTCATATGTAAAATCGAATTTTAAACATAAAATAAAGAGTAACTTTTTTTCATATTGGGCTTCGTTTAGGAGATATTCAGTTATAAAAATAATTGATAAATGTGGATTCATTGTTAGAATTTGTTAAAGAAAAGTTTTAATTTTCCACATTCCTTTATTTAAATTTGATTATTTTTGACTACGAGTTATAAAAATATTTTATTAAATTAAATAATAAAACAAACAACAAACATTATTACAAAGTTAAGAACTACAATAGATGTTCGAAAATGCCACCATTTACATTGACACATGCCTGGCAACGCAAACAAGTGAATTATAAACTGCTTCAAAATTTACAGTATGTTGTATATTATGCACTGCATTTAAAATTCCACCTTGTAATTGTTCAATAGTGTTGATAGGTTCTGCATAAACTAATTGTTTTAGGTGACTCCATAGGTAAAAGTCAAGGGGATTAAGGTCCGGTGACCTTGCAGGCCAATGAGCGGGACCGCCCCTTCCGATCCATCTCCCATTGAAATTATTATTGAGCCACTCCACCACATTTCTTCCAGCATGTGGCGGTGCCCCGTCATGCTGATACCACATTCTGTTTTGCAGACCAATAGGTGTATATCATCTAATAAATCTTGCAACTCATTTTCTAAAAGTGCCATGTATGCGTCACCAGTTAACCGATTAGGCAAAATTTGAATAGATAGTAATTGTCCATTGAAAATACCACACCAGGTGTTTATAGAAAATCTTTGTTGGAAACCTCTAATTCTAACTGCGTGTGGATTTTATAAAGACCACGTATGCTCGTTATGAGTTGTTACTTCCATTCCTCGTAAACATTGATTCATATGTCCAAAGTGTTTCTCTAATAAAGTTAGGATTTTGTTCATTCTGTTCAAGTAGCCAATGACAAAATGCTAACCGCTGTATCTCGTCCCCTGGATACAAGTGATGAACTTTTTGATAGTGATATGGATATAACATTTCTCGATTAAGAGTTTTGCAAACAAACTTGTGCCGCAATTGTAACTGTGTGGAAATGCTTCTAGTACTGATCGTTGGATCATCAAGTACTGCATCAATAATGGCAATTTCTTGTACAGCAGTGTGCTGTTGTTGTGATCCACTACGCCGTTCATTAATTCCAAACTCACAAAGCCTTCGAAAAGCATTCGAAAAAACTGTACGGTAAGGTTGCCGTCTATTTGGATACCTTATATATTATATTCCCGACACGCAGCCCTAGTGTTACCACAGTACCCATAAACGTAAATAATGTCAGCAAGTTCTTTGTTACTAAACTGCATTTTAAAAGAAACACTAACATAAAAGTCATAAAAGTCACTCAACGTTATACAAAAATAATTACTTGAAGACAAGCTGTCAAATAATAAACAAACTTTTATTTTCATAGCTGCTTTGTTTTACATTTTTTTAAATATCTCCTAAACGAAGCCCAATTTGAAAAAAAGTTACTCTTTGTTTTATGTTTAAAATTCGATTTTACATATGAACTTTCATTTTGGCTGTCGAGTTAGGAAACACCCTGTATATAATTTATAGTAAATTAAATACGTAGGTATGATTTGGTAAATTAAGGGTCTGGTTGGGACTGATCATGTTGAGCCAGCACGCTTTTTGGTAATGAGTTTTATTAATTTTTATGTATTTTAATACTTGATAGTATTTAGTACACAATTTCATAATCTTAATTGAGTTCAATTCCAACAGAATCACTTTTTAACATCACCAGTACCATATATCCAAGAAAAATCTTAGTAAAAAAAATATATAAATACCTAGCATTTAACTGGCAACTATTTCAAAAATAATACTTGTACTTACAAGCATAATGAAATTAATTTTGTGTCTAAACATAACTAAAAAAATTGAAACAGAAGATCAAGTAGAAGACTTCTGGTTACTTAAATTATCTATCACAAATGTTTCAGTAATATAATAATTATTTCTGGTGTATTTATCAAATTTATAACAACATTTTGAATCAAATGATGTACTTAATATTTCATAGTTGTAGTGAACATCGTAGTGAACAACAAGCCAGATAATTTAGTTTTTTTCGAGAACGATTGCACATCCAGTACATATACAGGGTGATTCAGTCATAATGTAATTAACTTTAACCGATCGACCTATAACTCCCGGTAACACGGGACTCCCGAGTGTTGAAGCTGGGCAATACCAGTAACAGTCTGAAAAGGAGATTTTAAAATATTTTTTTTGCTTAAATATGCATTTAATTTTTTTTAATCGCGTATTTGTATTTTGCTCATTCTTCCCTTAAAATTAATGGCATGACTGAATCACTCTGTATAACTTTAACTGATGACAATATAATTAATTCAAATTAACTTAATATCTTTAAAAATAAAATTACGTACAAGAGCTGGTAATAAAAAATGTATGATTCTCCTTTAAAATTATAATTACCGTTAAAATGAATGTGTTCAGTTATTTATTATAACGAATTAAAAGTGATTATGATTATGTGATTATTTTAAACAATGTTATTATAAAATGAAGTTGTATTGTTATAAAATTAAGCCGTATTTATCTTATTGCATTAATACTTCAGCTATATTGCATTAATACTTAAATTGCTTTATTACTAATTACTATTATTAATGTTATTAACAATTTAAATTTATATTCAGTGTGTGCCAACCAAGTTGCTAAAATAAAATAAAACTAATTGCAAATACAATATATAGGTTTGTTTTGGTTCCAATAGTGAACTGTTCCAGAACGATTCTAAATAACTGATCATTTCATTAATAAACTACTAAGTGATGACAAGCTCTTTTATATTAGGTGATGATGGAATATTAAATGATAAATAAAGATACAAACCGGTTCTTTTATGCTTTATTTCTTTCCAAAACAGTGTCATGTCAATTTTACATTAATTTTATATTGCTGCTCATATATACTTTTTTCTATGAACAGTGCACATAGCCGTCATAAAATTGATTTTTTTTTGCAAATATATGGAATATTTTGACATATGTATGTATTTTGATAGAACTTTATTTCAAAATTATTTCAATTGTTTGCCAAATCTGTTTGCAATAATAAAGAACTAAATAACAAAGACTATAATGAATGGAAAACAACGAAAATTCGTTTCACAAAATACTTGATATACGTTATCGGTTTGTTAAACTTAACCTAATACAAAACGCAACAAGAATACAATCAAGAAAAATTAAATAATTAATAGTATAGTCTTGTTGCTTGATGATGCAACTAATACACTACGTTTTAGTTAAATAAAATTAGAATTTTGTAAAATAAGTCTTCTTTATTTTATTTTTTAGTTGGTATTTAAGCATGAATAACTGTAAATAAGGTATTGTTCGTGTCTAGTATAAATAGATAAGTGGTAGAGTGTAAATATTTTAACATCCAAGGGCAAAGGGGTATATTATATATGATTAATGATTATAATAAAATATTACATATTAATTAGAGAGTTAGTTTATTTGGCATAGAATATACAGAGTGTCATAACAACTATCTGATATTATACAGCATACAGCCCGTCAAATATCAATGTCAATATGTATTGACATACCTGATTTTATAATCTAATAAATTAATAACATTTCCTGAATGTAGAAAAGATCTACATACAAAAGTTACTGGTGTAGGTACTGTCAAGGTAGCTGTGCGTAGACAGTATATTTAGCTTCCAGTTCCACTATTGCACACATTTTTTACTTGCCATGTTACATTTGATAAGCTATTCGTGCGTGTATAATGGCTTTAACTTTAAATTATGGTATTTTTTTTTTGGAATTACACTGTACCTACCTGAACGCCACAATATTAAAAGAAATTATTATTTTTTATTCAAATATATAGTCACAGTATATCCCCCAGTAAGGACACCTGAAATATATGCCAAGCAAAAATAGTCCTTATAAACACGTCTCTAAAGACCTTACTTGCGCATCGAAGTATGATGCTAATTTATTTGACCTTGTAAGTGGAATCCATATTGTAATAAAACCTACATTATTACATAAAACATTGACCAACAAATGTATTACCTATATTATAAATGCACCAAATTTAATACTGTCACGGAATTTGCCCCACTCACTCCTAAACCGACGACTGTGGTACCTCGAAATGCTAAGATTGCCCCGATCGCCCCTACGCGATTCTGGTAAACAAACAACATGCCATGAATCGAGGCGTTACTGGAAAATTCGGGAATCGACGAGAAGCATTCGAGTCGTACGGGAAAATGGATCTAGAGATACTGGAATATACCTGGAATATTCGTTGGGTCTATAAAAGAAGAATAAACGGCCGAGTTAGTTAGTCTTCTATGAGTCTTGTATTACAGTCTGAAGTGAAGTGTTTAGTTAGAGAGATCAAAGCGATTTAGATAGCGATTAATTAAATAAGTGTTTAGTTGAGCTGTAATTAGTAGTGTTCAGTAGTTAATAAAGAAGTGATTAATTAACGGATTGTTTTTCTGGAAGTGAAAGAAAAGACGGATTGGGAAATCTGTGACAATACCTTTTATTTGTTTTAGTTCTAATTGACTTTGCTATTCACAGGGAAACTAAGGTTTTTATGTACTTAGTTTCGAATTACTTCGGCAGTTTAGGGCTGCACACCAGCGTCCATCTTTCTGGCTCATTCTGGGAAAAACAGTATACAAAATGGCACAAATTTTACGCTAATGGGGAAATTACAGTAAACAAAGACCGTGGTCATTTCATATTGTTTTCACTTGTTCTTACAGGGGATTTACTGTGATATAGTCGAGTTATATTTAATTTTTTTAACTGAATTAAACTGTTGTCTACGCCGGCACTAGGCAGCATGCGAGCTTACATAAGCGCCCTTATTATAATTGTTGACTTGTTACCTTTTTAAAGGACAAGACCATAGACATACCACTTGAGAATGGTTGAAAAAACACAAAATTACCAAAAATAAGTTGACGAGTGAACCTAGCAATTTAATAGTTTACTTAATTAATTTTATAAACTCGCGTGGTGTCATCCTCTCCACAATTATAGAATGACGACCCACCATTTACACCTATTTCATGCACACTCTGCTTATATCACACATTAACACATAGACTGCACTATACATATACACTACCACTAGTCGTTGCTAGCACTGTAAATAGTCCCACATAACACTTATTATGTTGTATTCATCACTAGAACTGCTGTCGTCTCCAAGGGTTATTATACTCGCGTCAAGAATTCAGACGACTTACGTCATACGAACAAATGAATAATTCATTATATTTTTATCAAAATATTTAAGAAACTGCAACTGAGAGTAATAAAACTATATACTATACTAAATGTTTGCATTATATATTACACTAAATTGCAAAAAATGGATGTTTTTAACGCGACGAAATATCGTAAATTATGTTGACAATAGAAACAATCGCCTAATATTAACCATGACGTAAGACGTCTGAATTCTTGATGAGAGGATTTATTTTAAAAGAAAGGGGACAATTATGTTTGCCTATATTGTCCCCTTTCTTTTAAAATAAATAGAATGAAAATAAATATTACTAATAGGTTGCTCTAATATTAAGTTAAAAATTGTAATTTTAATGTGTAATTTTCAATGTGTTTTGTTTTGATTTATTGTAATTTTATATTAGTTATGTAACACATTTGCATTTCTGGAGCCCTAAAGATGGCTTAAATATAAGCCGAAACGTAGGCAATTGTAAAAAATTGGTTTTTCTATTTAAAATTGACCTATTACCCGGCTAAGAAACAACATCAATAATCGCATTTTTGAACTACTCAATTTTTATTTAAACCCATATTAACTCAATGGGATTCAATTCACAGTAGTAGGGTGACAAGCAAATTACTGTAATCCTATGAGCTGTGGTCATTTCATTCAATACATACTCAATACGCTGGCATTTTTCTCTTCTCGTAATTTTGAGTTATTCAGTATTAATTATTGTTATGTCGCATTCGATCTTTTCGATTTTAACCAGTCTTTCTCTTTGTCTTTAAAAATAATTTTGTGTGGGGAGGTCCTTTAAATAAAGTACATACCTTGCAATAGAAATGCAATATTTATTTTTCAGGTAATTTTTACATAAATATTTCTTGTCTTGTCTCGTAAGACTTTATTTTAAATCTTGTCTTGTCTTGCAATTCGAGTTATCAGTTCTTATCTTGGTCTTGCCTTGTATTGTGTGTCTTGTTGGTGTGACCAAGACAAGATCAAAAATGCAACACAAATTATTAGACGCTGTCCTTTTTCTGAAGGTGATTTTAATTCAGTCGAAAAATTCTTCAACAACCCACACTTACCATCGTATGGTCTTCATTCATCAATATTTCGTCAATATGATATATCTGTCGATTCATGAACTGTTCTACGAATCGCGTATTTTATGTTGTAATCAACCTATATCTTCTGCCTTCCGTGAGTTTCCACTATTTTCCGTTGCTATGTTATTCTTTGTCATTCCTTATTGCACGATATACACTACTCACGGACGCTCTTATTAATAAACTACACATTTTAACCGTATTTAGTAGATGAATCCGAATTAACGCACTTAATCGAAGTCACGGAGTCGTAGAGCGAAGTCAACCATTCTGATATGTTCATGCGTATTTGCTGCAGTGAAAAGAATAATAGCCAGTACACAATGAACGAAACCGAAGCTGGGTAATCGGGTACGCTCTGCAATGGGGAACTTACAATTTTATACGGAGAATTTATGAACTGTATTTACTGTACTGTATACTGTATTGTATTTCTCTTTCTGTTGACTACTATAAATTATGAGCGGGTTTATAAAATGCGTCAGTTTCCACTATTTTGAAATCTGATTATAGTTTAGGTGAACACTTGCAATAAGGCAGTCAACTGTTCTGACAAATATACAAGAAAACAAACAGTCAACGTTAATTTGGCAAAAAAATGGCATCGCTTCAAGATATTTGTAATTCACTAGGTAATTTGCGACTTTCTCTTTTACTCAAATCAATATAGAATTTGTATTGTACAGTATTGTGTTTTATGAAGAATTTTACTTATCAATCTAAAGTGGTAATTAGAGTCTTTGTCTTGTGTAGTGTAAGTGTAACCTTATAAATATATTTATTTTGCGTTCAACGGCGGAATACGGTGTGTTTGTGTATTGCAGAAGTAGTGTGGAAATTTTTTGCTTTCTAATAATAAAATTTTTCTCTTCAATTATTTGAAGAACGTGGATTTCATAAAACTGAAAATGCGTTTAATTTATCATAGCAACTGTTCGAAGTTATTTCCGTGATTTTCAGTACACAGTTGAGATTGCCGAAACCATAAGACGTCACTCGTACGGCCCAAACCAGGCTGTAGTCGAATTGCTTCAGCGGCAGCATGTATGCGATTTCGCAACTCCTGTTCAGTGTTAACTTCAGTAACATAGACCATAGTTTTTATGTGACCCCAAAGATAAAAATCAAATGGATGTAGGTCAGGCGATCGATGGGGGCACCCAATTGAATCACTTTAGCCTGCCCATCATTCGACAAACACATGATCCAAATGTTGTCGCATTAGTTGCGAATGTGGTGGAGCACCATCGTGATGAAACCACATAATATGCTGTTTAACGTTGAGATTAACTTCTTTGAGGAGTACCCGTAAATTATTACACAAAAATTATAAATAAAGAGCACCAGTTAACCGATTTTCGAGAATGAAAGGGTCAATAAGTACTCTGTTCACAATTCCGCCCACACATTTACTGAAAATCGTTGCTAAAAGTGTGTTCATCGAGTGGCATATGGATTTTCTAATGCCCAATAATGCGTGTTGTGAATATTTTGAATACCGTAAAATGTGAAAGTGGACTCATCCGTAACAAAAATGTTTATGGTAAAGTTTGGGTTTTAGTGCTGCTGATGTAATAACCACTCAAAAAAAGTTCACTCGGAACGCAAGATTCCTTGGAAGTAAAGTTTGTACTGTGGATTGTGATATCCCAAATTACGCTGAAATTGTCATAGTGCATAAGCTAGGCTGCTTCTCGACGGCATTTAAAATTTCTTCCTTGAGATTCACCTATTCACCAATTTGCCTAGATCTAATGGCTCCCTCATGTTGCCCAGGCCTCAGGTTTCTCTACCTGAACCACATGTAAAAAGGCTTCACGTCTAAGATGATGTCTTTGAGCATAAAGATGAGCTGCAGCCCACCAAATTTTGATGTGACTCTTCGTATGCAGTATCATGTCCATATAAGTTCTTCGTTAGAGAAATTATGCGTCATACATTTATAATTGCGTGAAAATAAACTCGATTAGGACCACTACTGATAACAAAGTACTGCTAAAAATACCAAATATATCATCTTGACTTGTTTACTTAGTTTTTATAAACAAAAAAAAAACCCTGATCAGTTTTTGTAAACTTCCGACTAACTACAACTAAACTAAAACTATTTGTCTGGGAATTATCATTAATATTAGATAATATTCTCCAAAGCGACGCGCAAGATATTAACTACATGTACAAGAACGAAAAGCGAGTGGCAAAGAAGAACTCACCTGAAGTCTTCTGTTGGAGTGTGGGCCGGCCGGCCTGGTGTTCATAAAATGGATTCCCCAGGATCCCCAAATTGAATTCTGAATTTAAACTTAACACTAATTTGACGATGCACTAATTAATTTTAGCGGATTTTATACGACACGTTGATTGTTCTATACTATCGAGAGCGAGCTGTTCTTGCTTCCTTTTTAGAGTTTTTCTTTTTTACCACAAAAACTCGCAATGATAAAAATTTTAATTTGTGTACATTTATACTTATATTTAGGCAACCTGGATTACTGATGTGAAATAAGACAAATAAGCTTAATTATTAATTACATTAAAGTTACTACTATTACTAAACATACCGCCCCTCAAAAAAGGCGTAACCGTTTTTTTTTCAATCATGAGAAGGGGGTAACGGGCATAGTTTGACAACGGGTCGTTTGAAGAGTCCATTTTTAGTGCGCACAGTGGCGACTCGAATGATATTATTAGCGCCGGCGAATACTTCAACGATATGACCAAGAGGCCATTCTGAAGGAGGCATCTGTTCATTTTTCAGCAAGACCAAATCACCTGGTTGAGGAGGGAATAGAATGGAGAGGGAATATTGGAAGAAGTCCATTTAGACTTTTGGGACAGAGTATGTAAGTACTCCTTCTGCCAGCGTGATGAAAAGTCCTGCTGAATGCGCTGAAGCAGTTGCCAGCGAGATAAGCGGCCTACTGGTATATCTGACAGCTTTTGTTCAGGTAGGTAAGAGCGGTGGAAGATTTAAAAACTGTGCGGGAGTCAAAGCCAAGAGATCATTACTTAGAGGCGTAAGCGGTCGAGAGTTCAGTAATGCTTCTATTTGTAACAGTACTGTATTTAATTCCTCATAGGTCAAAATCTGTTGCCCTACGATACGTCTTAGATGAGATTTTACCGATTTAATCCCGGCTTCCCATATACCCCCAAAGTGTGGTGCATGGGGCGGATTGAAATGTCATTGCAAAGCTTCGGTAGCAGCTGCGGAATGCATTAATGTAGCGCGCTCTTTTTGAGCTTTTACAAAATTTGTACCACAATCACTGTAAATGTGTCTGGGACGTCCACGACGGGCAATAAAGCGACGTAACGCTGCTAAAAATGCGTCTGCTGTTAAATCTGAGGCTAATTCTAAATGTAATGCCTTGGTGATCATACAGACAAAAAGACATAAATACGATTTGTATGATTTCGCACCTCTCACTCTATTCATAGTAATAAGGAAGGGACCACCGTAATCAACTCCCACATGTGAAAATGCTTTTAATTCTGAAATTCTAAATTTCGGCAAGTCACCCATGATAGGTTGATAAGATCGGGGATTTTGTCGCCAGCAAGTTTGACACTTAGAGATGACCGTCCTAATTGCTCTTCGTGATGACAAAATCCAGAAGGTTTGTGCTAACAAAAATTGAACTGTCTGACAACCAGCATGAAGATATTTTAGGTGACACCATTCTATCAGAAGAGTAGTAAGGCGCCCACTGCGAGGAAACAACAGTGGATGTTTACGGTCACCTGACAACGAAGAATGTCTCAATCGGCCTCCGACCCGAAGGAGTCCGGAATCATCTCAGAAAACTCCTAGTTTTCGTAAAGATTTAGATATTTTAAGCCCTTTATGAAAGCGATCAATTTGTACTGAGAAGTTACAATATTGCGTATGCGTTATTAACAAATCTAAGAGCGTAAGCCAAAATTCTTTGAATTTTCGCAAAGGAAGAAAAGCGTTGAAGAAGAGAATCTAGCAAATGTTCTTCGGTTACTGCATGTAAAGAAACTTTCCTAGCCTCAGTGAGAGCTTCGGAAGAAAACTGCGGTGAATCGAAAGGCAAAGTCCAGGAGACGCGGGACCTGTCCACCATTGTTTATTGTTTATGAACTCGGAAGGAAACTGTCCACCGAAAATCCTGCAGATATTCTGCAGGATTTTCGGAGGACTGAACATATCTCCATTGAGTGGAATCAATTTTTTCCTGAATATAGCTTACTCGGTTGCTCGCAAAGGTTTGCCAACGATGGGAAGAAGATTGAATCCAAGACAACACGATAGTGGAATCAGTTCAAACATAAGTCCGATTAAAGTTAATTTTGCCTTGATAAATCCGATGTATTGATGCGACTAAGTTTGATAACATTACTGCTCCACAGAGCTCTAAGCGTGATATGGAAATACGACGTAATGGAGCAACTCGAGCTTTTGAGCAAATAAAGCGAACTTTAACTACTCCAACTGAATTGCATTCTCGAATATATGCGACACTGGCGTAGCCATGAAGAGATGCGTCACAGAAACCATGTAACTGAAGATCAGAATCAGAATTATCTAAGATGCATCGCGGAAGAGTTGATAAAAGAGGCAACTCGGAATCGTCTCCAAAACTGGAGAGCATCTTCAGGCGGATTATCATCCCAATTAATTCCAGCAGACCATAAATGCTGGAGAACGCATTTAATAAAAAATGTGAAAGGTGATAAAAACCCAATGGGGTCAAATATGCGTGCCAACTCAGACAAAATTTGGCGTTTAGAACAATGTTTAGCTACAGAAGTTACATGATAAGAAAAGTCGTCAGAAGATGGTTGCCAATACATTCCTAAAATTTTTAAATCATTTCCTTCATCCCAATAATGAAAATCATTCGCCAAAAAGGAAGTGGGAAAGTCATCGAGTAACCTCGGCTGAAAACCTCCACGAGCAAGAAGACCAATCAATTCAGATTTCAAGTGTTTTGCGTTTTCTAATGAAGAACTACCAGTTACTATATCATCTATATAAATATCGGAGTGCAACATAGATGCAGCATTACGGAAAGCGGCACCTTCATCCTCCGTTAACTTTAAAAGTGTTCGTATGGCCAAATAGGGAGCGGAAGATATATGTTACAGTTTTCAAGCGGTAATCTTTTACAGGTTCCTCTGGAGAAAATCTCTAGACTATGCGTTGGTAATCTCTATGTGAAGTATTAACCCATATCTGCCATTGTTTTATGTCCGCGGTAAATACACATTTGTGAAGTCAAAATTTAAGTAGAACATGTACAATATCTGTTTGCAATTTAGGTCCGATATAAAGAGTGTCATTAAGCGTCGGTCCCGATCGTAATTTTACAGATGCGTTGAATACTACGCGTAACTTGGTAGAAAGAGAATCTGGTTTAAGCACAAAAGAATGCGGTAAATAAAAACTATTATCACAAATATTTGAAAGTGGGACAGCCTCCATGTGACCCAATTCCAGATATTCTTGCATAAAGGATGCATATTGTTTATATAAAGAGGGATTTTTTATTAATCGTCTTTCAAGCGAGTACAAAAGTTGAAGTGAAGTCTAAAATTTTGGACATAGATGGGAGAATACTAATTGGTCTCAGATCTTGTAGACTACTCGGTAAGCTAGTTTTAGGTAAAGGCACGACATAACTTCATAATTTTTTTTACGATATTCACTCCATTTTTCATGACTCATCTATTTCCAAATTTGTTTATATAAGTCACCCTGTATATTGTTCAATTATTGTATATACCTATAAAAAGTTTCCTTCTTTTTACATTTTAAGAATTCACATTTCATAATTGAAATGTTATAAATAGATCATGTAATTAATGCAATAAAAACATACTTTTTGTAATCAATCATATGCATATTTTATGTACTTACTTCAGTGGATACTTAATTACTTTTTTGTAATTAAATAAAGTAAAATGCTTCTATAGTATTATTATTAGCTACTAAAAAATATTTCTTTTTGACTTGCAGACCTTGCAAATCATGAATTATAAAACAATATTAACAAAACTGAATATAAATCTAAACATAAAAGTACTGATAAATTGCAATGATGATAGTTAATACAATAGTCACACCTTAATTTACAGGTCGTCATCAAATGCATAGTGTACGTATTTAATAGTAAAACTTTTTTTATCAATAACAAATACTTTTTGTATCTGTTATGTCACCTATACAAAACTCAATAGTTAAGCAATATCGATTATTAATATATCCATTTTTATATAGATATATATACTGAAGAAAAAAAAGTATAATATGGGCTAAATTCTTAGTAATTCATAAAACAAATCAAATCTCAACGATTATTACTGATTTACTGTTAATTTGTATTAAATTATTTGTTGATATCATTTATTTGCGTTATCATTATTAGAAATGTGAAGTATGTACTGTTACGGAAGCACACCTACCTTTTCAGTTTGTTAATTACAGTATGCGCCAAAAGTATGGAATAAATTCAATAAAAACGAAACAATTATTTTTTGGGAAAAATCCTCGAACAGGTCGATTTTTAATTTAAAAAATACATATTTTAGCGTAAAATGCGATTTTCAATTGTCATTTGTTTTCGAGTAATGACGTCATCGATTTTTTTTTAAATGGCAACACCATATTTTTTCCTTGATTCTGAAAGATCGTTTAATTCTCTATCAGACAGTACTAAAATTTTGCCCTCTTACATAGGAAAGTTTTCGAGTAAATGGCGATTGAATGTTAGAAAACGTAAATTTTATCCATAAAAAAGTAACAATTCTGAGGTATGTAAAATAAAATACAATTGATTAAATTTTATACTTAAATTAAATGTTCGAATTGTCAAAAGTGTACATTAATAAACCACATAAAATTTGCAAAATGCGGTTCAGTTTCACGAAAAAGTAAACTTACAATATAGCGTCCCTCTTTGTCGCGAGTTGTTGTATTTAAATAAAACTACTCACATGTACTATCATCTTTTGAGACGTTGGGTATATTTTCTAACTCCCAAAAGCATTTTAAAATGTGTCCCAATGATTCATGATCAGTATTGCAAAGAAATGAATTGATTTGTTGCGAGAGATTAATTTTTACTTTACCTATTAGAACGTAACCAAAAATTGTATTTAAACAGAAAGGTTGTTCTAAGTTTCCCTTGACGTAACCATCTACTAAAATCTGCGGATAAATGTCAGCATCTAAGAGAATATCTATTTTTCCCGGTATATGAAAAGTAGGATCGGCTAAATTTAAATTTGTAATATGTGGGTAAGTATGTTCTCGAATTTTCACAGCCGGCATAGCGTCACAAATTTTTGGTAGAATAACTGCTACTATGTCTAAAAGCGGCCCAGCCTTCCCAACTGGTCGACAAGCAGTATTAACAGTACCTGAATTTAATAATGTTTGCATAGATCCTAAACCATGAACTGATAATGACAGATTAGAGCGAGGCAAACCTAATTTATTACTACATTCTTGCGAAATAAATGTAGTTTGTGATCCCGAATCAAGCAGAGCCCGACAAACGTGAAAATTTCCCCACTTATCGATGAGTTCAATAAGTGCCGTTGATAATAAAACTCCCGTATTACGAGTAGTTATTCCGGTGAATGACTGCGCAATTGTAACAGGCGGAATCAATGTAGAATTTTTACTACCACTTGCGTTGGAAGAGGAAGGTTCCACTTGTAATGAATCACCCTGTGTATAGCGTTTTGACATAAGTCCATCTTGTGATATATTATAAGATGAGCCACCCTGTACAGGGTCATCCTGTACAGCGAAAGTCATATTTGTATGCGTTTTCTCGATTTTGACCTACAAGCATGAGAAACGTGCATGGAACTTAAACAATTAGTGCATAATCTTTTAGTTCTAACAAAATTATATCTCTCATTCACAGATATCTTGGCAAATTCAGGGCACTTGTATAACTGGTGTGACTTATTGCACAATAAACAATTAAATGTAGATTCAGAATTTGTCAGAAAAACTGAACTATTAAAGCGATTGGGTTTTTCAGATCTTTTGCATTTTTCGGGGGAATTTATATAGCTAAATTTTCCATTGCATGGCCACGTCGTTCAACAAATTCAATGAGAGAAGCGTAAGTAGGAATGAAATTACCTTTTAGCGACAATTCAAAAGCAGTTGCTGTTTCATTATCTAATTTTTCTAACATCTTATTCACTATAATGAAATCCCACTGTGCCACGGGTAAGTTTATATTTTTTAAAGCGTTCAAATTTTCATTGAAAACGCCTAAAATTCTTTGAAGAGAGGATGTATCGTGAGAAGTAAGTTTTTTAAAATCTTCCATTTCGCGCCAATGAGAATTAGCTAATACACGTTTATTAGTGTAGCGAGATACTAATTTATTATAAATTATAGGATAATTATCTCCTGTGAGCGGTAGCATTTTTGCTAAAGTTAGCGGAGGACCGGATAAGCACGAAATAAATAGTTAAATTTTTCTATATTACCCAAATTTTTATTGTTATGTACTGAAGACTCAAACATATCTTTAAAAGTAGTAAAATTGCATAATTCACCCTTAAAATGCAACAGATCTAATTTAGGTAGCTTGACATGGCAGCGGTTTTTCTGCGTCATCACTTTCAAAGATGTCGACATAAATAGCTTTAATTGCGTAATATTCTTGATAAAATGCATCTCTAACGTTTTGTTCAACTGCAATATCTGCACCCTCAACACTTGATAAAAGCGATATTAAATTAGACTGATTTTCCTTAAATTCCGAATTTATTTCTGCAATATCTTCACATCTAACTTTAAATATTCTCCTTGAAGCTATATTGTCAATAGCTGTCTGAGCAATATTATGTAATTGATGCAACTGATCCATTGCCTCCTGACGTAAAGCTTTAAATTTTTTTATATTTTTTTCCATAATTGTAAAATAACTAGTGAACAATAAATAGCTGTTCAAATAATGTATCTAATGTACAACTAAAAATGGTTTGAATTTAAGAGAGATAACCCACGCCTACAAATGGCGGACAGCAGTTTTAAATAGAAAAGTTTAGTAATATATAAGTACCTAATATAAGTATTTAAGTATAAGAAATGCTTAATTTACTGAGATTTTATTATGTGAATTGTGATCGAAACTACGAATGAAATTAATAAAAAACAATTAATTTAATAATTTACTAACTTGCCAATTACAAATAAAAAGCATAATTGTACGCATGTAGCTAATAAGTATAAATGTTATTAAGAACCGGCTCGAAGTCTGACCAAAATATGTCTGGGAATTATCATTAATATTAGATAATATTCTCCAAAGCGACGCGCAAGATATTAACTACATGTACAAGAACGAAAAGCGAGTGGCAAAGAAGAACTCACCTGAAGTTTTCTGTTGTGGGCCGGCCGGCCTGGTGTTCATAAAATTGATCCCCCAGGATCCCCAAATTGAATTCTGAATTTAAACTTAACACTAATTTGACGATGCACTAATTAATTTTAGCGGATTTTATACGACGCGTTGATTGTTCTATACTATCGAGAGCGAGCTGTTCTTGCTTCCTTTTTAGAGTTTTTCTTTTTTACCACAAAAACGCGCAATGATAAAAATTTTAATTTGCGTACATTTATACTTATACTTAGGCAACCTGGATTACTGATGTGAAATAAAACAAATAAGACTTAATTACTAATTACATTAAAGTTACTACTATTACTAAACACTATTTTACTACATTTTTTTTTCACTATTTCTCAATATTTGTCCTCAGCTATAATTTCACAAGTTTATGCTTCAAGAATCATCCAGTATATTAACACAATATTACACTCACAGATATTTTCGACAAGTTAAATTTCTTCAAGCTCTTCTGCGAGCCTTTACCATTTTCTTTAGTCAATAAGTTGTTAATAATGTATTATGAGATATTTTGTATTTGTAAACTGCATTTTGAAACTTTGAGGCTTCTTTAGGCATCTTGAAATAACTCCCGCAATAATGACCCACTTCTTAGAAAAAAATCTAGTTTCTAAGATACCCTAAATCAGATTTTTAATACGAATAAACTAGGGTTTAAAACATAAAAAGAACAAAATAAATGGACATCTTAGAAGCGACGAATTATTTTATTAATTCATATATCTGTTTTTGAAAATAATTGATAGTACCTTTTAATCTAAGAAAGTGCAAAGTAATCGCTTACTTTCAAATAGAATCAGGCGATGAGAGATTAGAGGCAGGCAAAGATGGAAGATGTAAGGGAAATCATACGGTAATAGTGTGCTCAGCCGAACGCGAACTATTCAAGTTTACATGGTTGCATTTAGCGTGGTTTAATGAGATATCTGCGCAAGAAGCACAATAGTTTGATTTGGTAAAACATTGCCTGTTATAAAAAATGCCATTATCCAAATTAAATTAACCAGTTCGATGAATGGGATAAATTTAGACGTCCAAATTATATTTTGATAGTCATCATTTATCAATCCGAATCATCATTAGCAAAAAAAACAAACATTTTCCCTCTATTGTTGATTCCAGTGTTTGTATTCACAGACCGTTCCATACATATGTGCTAGTAACGACAAAATAAGTTGGATACTTGCTTCTAATTTAAACAAATCAGCTCTTTTGCAATGAAACCAAATACTTTAATGTAGGATGATACCCCCTATTGTGCAATCAGGCGTTACATAGATTTCCTCAAACTTAAGAAGTAAGCATACTCATAAAAATTACGAACAAATTAAAAATACCGTATTAAATGTCATAAAGCATGATCCCCACATTTTTATATAGCTAACTGTTTTTGATTTTCTAATTTTTCTGATCGCTTGGTATAAAAGCGGTGATTAGATTGTTAAATTTATTTAATAAAAATTATAACGGGCACTATTTCCATTGCAAATTTGAATAATTAAAAGTTTGAATAATTAAAAGTTATTTCCATTTCAACAATTTTAATCGATCAGTTAATGTAGTGATAATACCGAAATTTTTGAAAATAAAATTAACTTTTAAGTGAAAACATTTTATTTGTCTTCATTAAACTAGATAATGATAAAAAAAATTTGTTTATATTGAGCTTGATCCTTTAACTCTAGAACAAAAGGGAATATATATTATATTTCATTCCAATGAAAGACTACTAACTAAACTATTATTTTTCTAATCAAAGATTTAAAATAATTTAGAAAGATTGTTTTATTTATATTTAATTTACTATTGTTGATTTTTAATTTCCTATAAAGGTCAACTTGCTGCTAATTACTAATATGATATTAATTATACCTATGTAGGTGATCAACATACCCTTTTCAGTTTCGTCCATTGTATCCTCTTTATGAGAAACGATTCTGTCCAAAATTGTATTAAAAACCATTGTTGCTACATAATATAACAAGTATTATATATTTATAAATGCACAATCAACTGAACATATTTTAAATCACATATAGGAACTCATTATCACATGGCAATTATTACACTTTTGTTAACTTTTGAGATAGAGGTTAATACCTTCGACTGGTTCGTAAATAGGCAAATAATGTTTGGTAACTATGTTGCGCGTTCCTTTAAAGGAATTAAAGATGAAATATATTTAACACTATCATGCTTTAAATAAACAAATAGTGGGCAATTAGAGTATTGTATGCTCATCTAAAATTATATCTAAGGTTACAATAAAGATATTTTATATCAACAAATAATTGTAATTGGGGATTACCAAATTATGTCAATAAATATTATAAACTGAATTAAATCCAAAATAAAATCTTATTTCTGCAATAAATGAATGAAACTTAACGATAGATAAGTATACATATACGTGTTTTCTTCTATTTTTTTTTTTTTTTCAATAACACGATGTGATGTGAAAGTAGTGTACTGAGAATCAATATGATGAAAAAAAACTTAGGCAAGACACACAAGACGGAGATAAATCAACTAAAACATTTGCAGGCGGTGCGGATAACCGCAGTACTCAGGTCCGGTGACCCATTGTACTTGCCGCTAGGCTGCTATAGTTTTCGGAAGGCAAAGTGTGCAATAAAGTGTTGGTGAGACGAAATGTATACATTTATTTCTAGTCAACTTATACCTGCTTATGACAGATATAACTGGGTGGTAGATGACAGGAATGCATGCACGGTGGAAAGATTAGAGTAGTGCAGGTGCGTTGGTACTCCATTATCTCTAGATGTAAATTGTGAGAGTCGGCTGGGAAATTTTCCCATAATCAATAATAGTAAAAGCTCCAAAACATTTAACACAAGTTTCCTACTTCGCTCGTTCAAAACTTCACGATAATCCATTTTGAAGTTTCTTTAAAACTGTATCACAAACACACCACAACAGAAGAATCAACACAACGCTATAGAATGATCAACACATTCCAAGTTCGGCTCTGTTCAATCGTCTGTTTTTGACAAGAAGTACACTTATTGGCCATCCTTCTCTAGTGCAGGTAATTTCTCCGCAACGTTATTAAGGGGCGTACCTGAGCAGTTACGTCGGATTTCACTAATGTTTTATTGCCTACTTAACCTTCCAAAAACAATTCTATTATAGTAGTAAACAGAACAGGCCTGTTCTACATGGGAGAGCTAGTGCTAATTCTGATGGAATCTCTCTAATGTCTTTCGGGGATAGGACGCTGTCCCAAATGTGTTATTGTGTAAATATACTTAGTATTGAATTTGAACAGTTAAATTTCAGATCTTTGAAGTATATTTCTTGCATATTTGATGACCTCAGTAATGTGGTTAATAAATAACAATAAAACGTTGCCGAGATCGTAGATATTCTTAGCAATTGGCTGGACAACATACGGTGGCGTGACCACCTGCCGTAGCGTTACCTACCTTGATCGTAAAGGTCGCATTTGTCGCATTTATACTTCCTGGTGGCAGGTGATATGTGACAGGCGATGTCGCTTATATCTGTTTTGCATTATTTTAAATGCTACCGTGTTTATACTTATGGCTGTATGGCAGGAGACGACACAGCGATATCACCCGTATCTGCAAAATGCGGCAGCTGTGAGCGAAATCACCTGCAGTATAATCTATTTCTCTGCAGTGAGCACAAGTACATGCAATGACTAAATATGCTACCTCGAAAGAATATCGCGAGATTTTAATTAGCAACGTGCAGACAGGATCGGCAATTTGGAACGATGCTGACCCTAACCACAGAAATGGTGATAATGAGAACAAGAAGTGGCGAGATTGTGCAGACCATGAAGAAAAACGGTAGGTAAAGAGGTAATAATGTTTAGGTATTATTTGGTATAATATTTTTTGCGATCAATTTTTAGTTGGAAACAGTATTGTTCTTTCTCTGTGATGTTACATTTTTCATTTTACATTTTAATGGTGTAGTCGGCAAATGCCTTACCTCTCGATCGCTTTAGTGTATGTACGTGTCGCAAAAGTGCTCTGGCATTAAAGTCCAATTTGAACCGTGCCGAGTTATTTTTGGGATACAAATAGTGTGAGTTTTGGTGGTGCAGGAAAGGGGCAAGCAGTCGAATAAGAAAATTTGGAAATAACAGAGTAAAAGTAAAAGAAAGACAGAAATTTTTCGGAGGTTAGTGAAAGTAGGTCATCAATAAGGTTCAGTGTTGCTTACAGAGATTGACAGAGAGTCTCCGATCGGTCGACGAGGACAGCTCTGTCACGCGCGTTAGGTAGGCAACCAGTAGTGTAAAGACGTATTGCAGAAGAAAATAACTGGGGTGCGTTAGCGGGCTAGTGTCAAGTGAGATAGGCAACCAGTAGTGCAGAGACGTATTGCAGAAGAAAATAACTGGGGTGGTTTAGCGAGCTGGTGTCAAGTGAGATAGGCAACCAGTAGTGTCGGAAATGTTAAGGAAAACTGAAAAACCGGTGGTCAGTAAAAGGGTAACAAGGACACCCGAGCGAAGAAAGGAAGAGATTGAAATAGAAACCGAAAGTGATGCCAGTGGAACAGATGAGGGAAAGAAAGAGAAGTATGGAAGAAGTAGCGGAGGTATTCAGTTGCAGCAAAAACTAGCACGTTCGCCAGTAAAGAAAGGGGATATGGAGTACAACATGGAAAAGGTGCTGCGAATGCTGGAATGCTTAACACAGGAAGTAAAAGAGGTGAGAAGAGAAGAGAAAGAATATAGAGAGGAGATAAGACAACTCAGAGGAGAGATTGAGGACATGAGGCAGGAAAATAAGGCGCTTAGAGATAAGACGAGAGAGGTAGAAGAAAGAGTAGAGAGTATAGATAAAGAGAAAAGAAAGAAAAATATAGTGGTTCAAGGCCTACGAATTGCAGATCAGAATGAGCTAAAGGACAGATAGAAGAGTTTATAAGAAAGTCAATGCATATGGAGATTGGTACAGAAGGGGTAACGAAAATAGGAGTTAATGTATTTTTAGTAGAATTAAAAAACTTCGAGGACAAGATAAGGATAATGAAAAATAAAAGTAAATTAAAGGAGATAGGAGCTGCCAAACGATATTAACGATGATATGAGCAAAAAAGAAAGGGAAATTCAAAGGAAACTAAGAATAAAAGCCAAAGAAGTGAGGATGGAAGGAAAGGTAGCAAAAGTAGGATATCAAAAACTCGTAATTGATAATGAGGTTTGGAAGTGGAATAATGATGCAAGCAGGCTAGAAAAAGGAAGCAAAAACTAGATATATCACTCAGCATAAAAGAAAGATCGCTGGCAATGGACACGGTTATGAGAAAAGGAAACGACATAAATAGAACCAGGAACAGAAAGCAAAAATACAGAACGAAGCTAGAAGGACGGAGAGGGGAAGACAGGAAAAGACGGAAAGCAAGAAGGCACAAATCAAGAAAGAGGAATGAGAATGGGAACATGGAATGTAAGAGGGTTAAATGAGAAAGGATCATTAAAAATCCTAGAAAGAGAAGCAAGTAGATACAAAATGGACATAATAGCGATACAGGAGACGCATATAAAGGAGACGGACACATGGGAATTAGAAAATTATTTATTCTTTACGAGCGGAGGCGAAACAAGGCGATACGGAACAGCATTTTTAGTAAATAAAAATTTGAGGGATAAAATTTCTAAATTTGAAGCAATTTCAGATAGGTTATGTATGATTAAAATCAGAGAAGAAATAAACATAGAGATATTAAATATATATGCGCCAACAGAAGAAAAACAGAAGAAGAAAAAGATGAGTTTTATGAGAAGCTAGAAGAAAATTACGGAAAGCTGAATAAAAACACAGTAAGAATGGTGGTAGGGGATGCAAACGCAAAAATAGGGAGAGAAAGGATGTATGAAAGTATAGTAGGGACAGAAAGTAAACACCTAGAGAGCAATGACAATGGGCGTAGATTGATTGAATTTGCAGAAGAACAAAAAATGAAAATAATGAGCACATTCTTTAAGAGAAAAGACATACATAAAGCGACATCGACCTCTCCGGATGGAGCATATTCGAATCAAATTGATCATGTTTGCATAGATGAGAATCACAGAAGCTTAATAAAAAATGTTAGGTCATGCAGAGGGGCAGATATAGACTCGGATCACTATCTAGTAAGGATAGATTTGAAGATAAAAAAACCTATTAAAAGAAAAGGATTACAAAGGAAAAAAAGACAACTAGATATGGCGACATTACAAAATGAGAGAACCCAAAAGAAGTATGAAGAAGAGATAAGGAAAGATTTGCAAGAAAACATACAGATATTGGAAGCAAATATAAATGAAGAGTGGATAAACATCGAAAATGTCATACAAACAGCAAGTGAGAAAGTAATATCAAAACAAGAGTTTGCAGAGAGGAAAAGATGGTGGGATGAGGGGTGTATAAGAGAGGCGGAGAAGAGAAATAAGCTAAGAATTAAAGCACTTCAGTCACTACAAGAGGAAGATAAGGAAAAATACAGGGAACAAAGACAAAAGGCAAAGAAAGTGTTTAGACAAAAGAAGAGAGCAGAGCAGGTTAAGAAAATAGAGGAAATAGAGCAACATTACAAGAGGAAAGAAATACGTAACTTCTACAGAGAGATAAAAAAGGGAAAAAAGATAAAGAAGGAAGTAATATATGTGAGGGATGAAAGTGGCAATCTAATTGGAGAGGAAACAGAAGTGAGAGAAAGATGGAGGCAATACTTTACAGATATGCTGAATGAAGAGAGTGTAAGGGAAGAAGAGGTGCAGGAGGAGAGGATACCGGGAAGAGAAGAGGAAGGGGAAGTAGAAGAACCTACAAAAAAGGAAATAGATATAATTATAGAAGCTTTAAAGAATAACAAAAGTCCAGGGAAAAACGGAATAACAGCAGAGAACATTAAGTACGCAGGAGAGGATTTAAGACAAAGAATATACGAAATGATACGAATGATCTGGAGAAGAGAATGTATGCCTGAGGATTGGAGAGATGCTATGATTATACCAATCTTAAAAAAGGGAGATGCGACAGATTGCAGAAACTACAGGGGTATATCATTGTTAGATATAGGGTATAAAATTATGGCAACGTTAATAAAGCAGAGAATAGAACCTATATCAGAAAGACAAATATGGGAGAATCAAGAAAGTTTAAGAAAGGGAAAGTCAACAACGGACCAAAACTTCATGGTGAAGGAAATGCTGACTACATGCTATGAGTATGTGATCAAAGCAATGGTTTTATTTGTCGACTTCAGGAAAGCATATGATTCGATCAAAAGGAATAAACTAAGTAAAATTCTGGAACAATTTGGGATACCAACTAAACTGATTAGGCTATTGAAAATGACCTTAGAAAATACTAAAGCCAAAGTACGAATAAAAGGTGAATGTTCGGAAGGCTTTACTATTGATACAGGACTGAGACAAGGAGACCCACTCTCAACGCCTCTTTTTAATTTAGTACTAGAAAAGGTCATAAGAGATGGTGAGTTGAACAGAGGACACATATTGTTTAAAAGTCACCAAATAGTAAGTTATGCAGATGACGTGGCCATTATTGTTAGAGATAGTAGGGAATTAGAAGAAGTAACGAGAAAACTTGTGGAGGAAGCAAGTAAAGTGGGATTGCAGATAAATCAAGAGAAAAGTAAGCTGCTGAGAATAGGAGAACAAAAAAAGGATACAAATTTTAAATTGAGAACAGAGCATGGAGAGATGGAGTTTGAAGAAGCGATAATAACAGCTAACTGTGATGAGGAACAAGAAATAAATAGGAGAATAATAAAAGCAAACAGAAGTTCGGCAGGAGTCAACCACTTATTGAAATCAAAAAATTTGTCCAGACGAGTAAAATTTAGAATGTATAAAACAATTTTGAGACCGACAGCGCTGTATGGTAGTGAAACCTGGGTTCTCAATAAGAAGTCAAGAGAAAACCTTTTAAGGTGGGAAAGGAAGATCTTAAGAAGAATTCTAGGTGGTAAGAGGACAGAGGAAGGCTATGTAAGGAGAAATAATGAGGAAATATATGGAATGTACCAGGCACCAACAATAGACGAATGTGTAAAAGCCAGGAGAGTGCAGTGGCTAGGGCATCTAGAACGTATGGAGGATGAAAGGGCAGTTAAGAAAATAGTAGGGAGTAAACTTAACTACAAGAAAAAAAGAGGTAGACCGAGGAAGCGATGGAGAGAGGCAGTGGTAATAGATCTAAGGGAGAAAAATGTAACGGATTGGAAAAGAAAGGCGAAGGACAGAATGGAGTGGAGGAGAATAACACAGCTCTGGGCCTAAAAGGCCTGTAAACAGCTTTATATATATATATATATATATATATATATATATATATATAGTCGGCAAATGTATCACTAATTTTCCGGGTTTCCTCTATTTAACGTGTTCCCATTCTCCTTGTGATAAATTTGATTTATATATAACCTGATTGTAGTAGGGGTCGGCATTTCCATATATATCCCTTATTACGTTATGTAAGATGCACATTCATTTAATTGCATTATGAATATTTTGAGGATCTTCGATATCTTTCTCCCAATAGTCTCACAATTATAAAAGCGCATTCTATACATTATCTGGGTTTAGAAAGACGTTTATTGAAGTTGTCTTTTGAGAAGGTTAGTTCACGGCCAGAGTAGGGTCGCATCGTTTCATCACCAATTAGAACATGCGGCAGCACCGTAACAGGACTGATTCAAGCAAATGGAAAAAACTTGGTGCAATAAATGTTACCCACCACTTTATTCCCTCTGCCACCAATTTCTATTGTGATTAATGAATTTTTTGTCTGAATCAGCCATACCTTGCAGGATAACTGAAAAATACTGCAAATAATTGAAGCACATTAATCCACTACATCCTGGCATTTTTATTTGGCAATGCTTGCCATCAACATCACCTATGCAGTTTGAAAATTTCTATTTTGTGTAGTAATCGTTTGCTAACTTGCCTCAACTTCTCTGGTGTATGCGCTGACATGAAATCGTCTACAAGTTACTATAGTACTTTGCAACAACTCTGAAAGATTTTGCTAACTGTTGTTTTACGCATGAGCATTTGTTTAGCTAAACTGTCAAATGAGAGACCAGTTGATAAGAACCTGCAATAACAAAATATTTGGTGAGTAATGTAAGCTAACAGCAAATACAATAAAACAAACAAATAAAATATATTATTTCACATTTATTGAGTCCTCTCTTTCTTTTGTCTTTAGTTGCTGAACTCCAGGAACAAATGGAAGAAAGCAGAAGACGCAAAGTGCGCAAAGATCTATTGAAGATACGTAAGATGAAATCTGGCCTACCCTCTGCAAGGTGGAAATCAACGAATATTTTGACATGTATTTTCTTAAATAATAATTGCCGCAGCTACAACAGGAAATCTTGCTTGATGCTCCCCACAATTCAGAGAGAAATGAAGAGGAGCTTTCAAGTGATCACTCCAAAAATGGAGAAGAAAGTTTTCCTCAAGTTTAGTCGGTACAGTTTGAATTGCCCATCTCTTTTCCAGACTATGTACCTTTTAGCCGCTCTTAGTTTGTGTTTTCACAAGGTCGAAACCTCATCCAAGCTCAAACGTAGCCAAAGTCACAATGACGCTGAGAGGCTGGAACTTAAGAACAAGAAGTTCCAGAAGTTCCTACATACCCAATGCTAGGTTCTCTATCACATCATTTTCGTAGTAGCCTGATCAGCAGACTACTTTCCCATATGTATAACCATTTTGAGTTTTGTTTTACTTTTATTTTCAATTTTTTACCCTGACATATGTTATGTTTGTACTCGTATTTAGGATAAATGCATCTATTAAAACTTTATAAAAATAAAATTTTGAATTTGAGACTGAATAATCTGAAATTCCTCTTTTATGTGCATCCAATACCTAACACCAGAATAAAGTATAAACGAATTGTCACCCAACACCTACCGCCTATCGCCTGATGCATATCATCTGTCGATCTAAGTTATGAGACTAAGCTACCAATTGCACCACCAGTGTTGCGTGATCATCATTAATCGACGTCATAACTTTGTTATTTTTGTGTTAGCTTATTTATGTTAGCTTCTTTGTGTTAGTTACCACGTTAGTGCATAGTTGATTTGTACAGTGATTTTCGTCTCATAACATGAGAAGAAAAATGTAGAAGATGAAAACAGTGAAACAGATGAGAAAAATAGAGATGAGAAAAAACAGCATAAACAGTTGAACAACCAAAAGAAAGCAAAGATGAGAAATGGAAACGTAGAGAAAGATGATAAACGCAAAAATCAGATGAGTAGTTGAAAGCGGTATCAAAACTGATTGATAATAAAATTAACATGGGATTTATGTGAATTGCCTAATTCCTTCTTCTCTTTTTTATTAAAAGAGCAAGGAGAAGCAAACTTTTGTTTTGATACAAAAAATAATGCAAATAAAAAATGTGTAGCGTTTTTACGGCGGTACCGCTAACTACCGAATTATTTTACCCTTCAATTCCATATGCCACTTATGGCTTCCCAGCCAGCACAGCAACGTACTGACAATCTACTTTTAAAGTGCATCTAGTACATCTGATGTTGCAACAAAAGTACTATTTATGTTGCATAGAAGGTGTATGTCCTCCCTGGTGCACCTTAAAAGTACATTTCGGTGAAGTATTGTTGTGAGACATCACCCGTAAAATGATCAAATTTGTGGTGTTTCTTAGGCACTGAAATCTCGAAAAATAAAACACGTAGAGCAAAAGTAATATCAAAAATAAAATTATTGCTGTTTTGTTTATCCACTTTTACTATTTAAACTGTCCTCAAATAATATAATAACTTTTAAATTGCATTTGTATGACACACATTATTTCGCTATTCTAACCCCACATTTTAACAATTATTTTCACATACTTATAAACAAAAGTGAACAATCTTCTATACAGAACTATCTAAGTTTGTGTTATAACAATGTTTACATCTATAGTTGAATTTAAAGAAACACGTATTTTGAAAGATTTCAGTATCTAAAAATTTGGTTTATAAATCGCTTTCTGACGTTATATATTGATTTTACTTCGGTACCTTTGAATATTCGCAGATGGCATGAGATAACATTCTTGTTATTTGCTAAACTCTATATTATTCAGTTCTTAAATGTTTAAAATCTGTATCTGTAGAAAACATTATTTCAAGAATACGGCGCCCTTAAATGTTCCTGGTAATGTACTTAAGGGATGTCCGTCAAATATCGTTACTAATGTAATGCCAACATTCCATTATGAAGTAAAAGTACTTATTATGTACTTGTCGGACATTTAAATGCTATACATTACATTCTGTTGATACATATCGGTAATGAATTTAAGGCATATGTTTCTAATATTACTATTTATGGTAATTATTTACATTAGCAGAAACCTCCCCGATCAAAATTTCTGGAGAGGTTTCCGCTAACGTAAATAATTATCATAAATAGTACAATTAGAAACATATATGCCTTAAATTCATTATCGATATGTATCAACATAATATAATGTAGATTTTATAAATAATTACTACCTACTTTTGTAATTTTTTTACTGTTTAAGAAAGGTATTTTAAGCTAATATGTATCAAATCTCCTACAATCCCTATCAATGAAGTCATATGTATGTTCTCTGATACCAAACATCTAGGTATGCTAATGAACATCCACAGACAAAACTCTATTCAATAATTATCTAAAGAATTTATTCTATTTACTAACCTGATATACTCTATATATGTAGTGGGAACTCGAAATTCAACCACAATAGATGAGATCTGACCTATTTCTGCATTTTTAGGATTGCTTCATCAGGTGGCCTCCTTTAACTTGAGTCAAATATCTAACTATAAAAATTATTATACCAATACATTAAAATTATTTGAAATTAAATGTCAAAATGAAATTAAATGTCGACAGCGTCAAACTGATTAACTGTCAAGTATCATAACGACCTACTAATAAATAAAAAAAATTACCTTTTATGTATAGTTTTTTCATATATTTTCAGGTATTAACAATATTGTGTGAAACTAACTACTCAGTGGACAAAAGCCCCAACCTGCGTTGAATTACACCCACAATATCTACCCATATATTCCTTATTATTAGCTTTTGTAACATTTTTTACTGTTTAAGAAAGGTATTTTAAGCTAATATGTTCCCACTCCATATACCGGGTGTTCCCTCTAAGACTTTCAGTGCGAATATCTCAGCTACTATTGCAGCTAGTGCGACAAAATTTGGTATACTGGCACTAGATGGCGTGTAGAATTCGACGATGCCATTAATTTTTATACAGGGTGTTCAGTTTTGCAGATAATCGATTTAAGTTCGATTTTTTGGTAGTCAACCTCGGTAAAATATGTATTTTAATTGGAATATTCTTAATTATGAACACATTCTGATAAAAAAAGTCGAAAATTTTTATTTTATCATAAAAAAACGTCTATGAAAAGTACCCAAATTTCATTGTTTTGTCATGCAAAATGTGTATAGCCGTGAGTCCAATTTACACACACGCAACAATCGCATGGATAGACGTCAAAACGTAAAGTGACAGGAACTGTCAAAGCAAGTTTGACTATTTTTGTAGGAATTTTATTATAAATACGTAACACCACAAGGTACATTGAATCTGCGTACGTATTTGCAATAATGCTAGTTTTGTTAAAAAAAAAATGGAATTTAGAGGTTATTAGCTGTTCGCGTACGCTGAGCTTTATTCGGCATGAATACTCTGAAAATATGTGAAACATGTTTGTTTAATTGTATAATACGACTATTCTGGGAAATAATAAAAGCGATAAAGAACAATCCCTACGAGAAGACATTAAATTTATGAACACGTCACGCCCTTGACTCGCTGCTTTGTGCTTTACCACAGACAGAGGACTGTTGACTGTTGTTTACTGTGAATATGCTGCAGAGCGCAGACGCAGAGCCCGACTCTCTCGAGGTCTGAACGATGTGTAAACTTAACCTAGAGTTCCAAATAATGAAAATAATGAATAAAGCCTCTTCAACAAGTGGTAAAAATGTTTTAAAGCCTAGAAACAATCAGATAAAAATGCAATGGATTCCTTGAGTGAAAGCTTCAGTTCCAGTATTACAAAAATATATCTGTTATAAAAACTACTCCACATCAAATGTGAGTAAAATTTCGAGCCATATACCTAGGTGTGCTAAAAATTACTTTCATACAGTAAAAGCTTGATAGAACGAGATGTGTAAGTACTAAGTATAACGATTAATGGGAACTGAGACGAAAGACGAAGGAAAAATATCAGTGTACTTAGTAGGTAATTATATCTTGCATATTATTTTTCGTCTTTTTACATTGAATATGAGTTGTAGTTCCTGGTACTTATGTTTCATATTAGCTAATTCATTTCAAAGAACTATGGGGTTAAATTTATAAGAAATAGCCTAGTTACGCAAAATCTAGGATTATCTTTACCTAATTAGTTTCAGATGGAGAAGCTATTGGGTGCTTACTTTCAAGAACAGAGATGAGGAAACATATTTCAGTATTTGTAGGAGACCAGAATGAATATAAACATATTCATTTCATCTTGTGGTATGCAGAAATTAAAAATGTCTACGAAAATGTTTCGTCTCACCTCTAGGTAGGAACTTAGAAAACAAAGTGCTGTTATGGAAGCAGGTTTACATACACAATTACGTTAATCATTGATTAAAAGATTCGATAAAATACTGAAGAAGCCAGATGCCAAGATTAGTTTATATTCGTGCGACAGAGAGATGGGAGACGAGGAAAATTTTGCTAGAACACATTAGACTTTACGTTTTGCTATAAATAAAAACATACCTAACTTTCTGTACTTGGTTTAATTATTTAATAAAATTAAAGTTCATGGAATGTGTAAGTTAACGAGTGAATTAAATAAAAAATATAAATAATGCAAGTATGGCGGAAATTAAAGTTTATTAAATTGTTATCGTTTGTATTTATTATACACTACAGCAAATAATCCTTGTGTTTACTAATTCTATAACAAAATTAACATGTCTAAAACATAAATATCAGTGAGAACTGTTAATATTCAGTTCTTATAAGGTAGGTATAATTATAAAAAAAAATAGATAATATAAAAAAATCACTTTTAAAAGTATTCAACATTTTCAAGACTAAATGAAAGATTTTTTCAAAAAGTAATACATACCTACAGTGGTTTTTTTTATTAGTGGCTAAATTGATTAACTTGACCCTTCATCTTCAAGTATTCATTATTTCTTAAGCATCTGTGTTTAATAATTCAGGTAGAATAAAAAAAGACAAATACAAAATTTAATTTATTTACAATAAAATAAAACTACAATAAATTAAAAGTACCTAAGTACTTACACACATTTAATCGATTTTATGTTAAACAGTTCTGTATTCTAATTTGCAGAGCACCGTTCAATCTAAGGGATGGTCAAGCATGTACGATTAGAAACAAATCTTACCATTTCATTGTTCGATACCTACCTTATTACGTTATGTTGTGTATATTGTAACAACAGTTAACTTTCAACATTTTTAAGATATTCTAACGAGATGTTTTCATACTCTACATAGAATTATGAAATTAGTTAAATTTCTTAAATTTATTCGTTTAGAAATTTTAAAACCCACGACAACTGAATTTAATGTCTTATAGAATACTCTTCAAAGTGAGTTAGAGACTTCTTTATAATATTATCCATCATTCCATATTTAGAATTCTTTCCAAGAAAATGTCTGTAATATTTTTCGCTTATTCGTTCTAGTGTCTGTTTTAATGTAGGTACTAATTTGTGGCACTAACACACATAACTGAAACATAAAAACAATAATTACAAATTATTATCTAGCTTTAAATGACTATTTGATAGGTACCTACTGGGTATAGTAGGTTTGCAGGCGATTCTTCCTAGCAAAAACCAGTTGCTTTATTCTAGTTCTGTATCATATGAAATACAGAAATTGTAGTTCATTGTTTACTATTTTACAGATGTAGAGTTCTTCTTAAACATCTTCTTCACAAAGTGTTGAAATATGTGCACAAGAATCAATCATTTCTAGGTTATGCTTTCGTAATATTTATTTAGTCGGGCTGGGGTACCTAGGTTCAGTAGGGGTTCAGTTCAGATTAGATCTGACTTTCAACGACAAACATGTTCACATTATAATTATAAAGTTTTAGGAATCGTTTTGCTCGAATTTATTTGTTGCTAAATAAGTAATCCATAATTACAGCAGTTGGAAAAGAGTCTTTAAGTACTTACACACTTTTGTAAATTATTTTGTGATATAACACCATTGTGTATACGTAAATTGCATTAAATACATTATTTAGCGTTATTTATGTAAAATAAAATACTTTATGCCATTAATATTTGACAATTCAATGACAATTCATAGTTTTGACGTTTAGCGATGTTAGTTTCTTCTGTGTAAGTCTGGCTCAAGGCTATGCACGTTTTACATGACAAAACAATGAAATTTTGGTACTTTTTGGAGGCGTTTTTATGTTAAGATTTGAAATGTTTGAATGTTTATTTATCAGAATGTATTCATAATTAAGTATATTTCAATTTAAACATAAGTTTTAGCAGGGCTGACAACCAAAAATCAAAATCAAATCGATTTCTTGGAAAATGGAACACCCTGTATAAGAATTGATGTTATCATCAGATTCTACTCCGCATCTAGTGTCTGTATACCAAATTTCGTCGCACTGGCTATGATGGTTTCTGAGATATTCGCACTGAAAGTCTTAGAGGGAACACCCGGTATAGAGTATATCAGGTTACACTGAGAGAATTACTTTGCTACGGTTAGTAAAAATCCATTAACCGTAGCAAAATATCTGCATTAAATAGGCGCCAAGTGAGTTGCCTTCTTACCACAAGAAAAACTGCTTTGCTGGAAAGAACTCACTTGCAGTAAGTAAACAGTTTTGCTAGGATCCCTTTGCTACCCCAAGTGAGTCAACTGATTAGCCCCAAGTGAGTCAACTGATTAACCCCAAGTGAGTCAACTCATGTAAAATGAATAATAATGATGTAAGTTTAAAAGAAAGCTTAACAAAAATTTTAAAAATTAAAAAAAATATAAGGTCAGTAACAGCTCTTCAACGGATGGTGTGTCACCGGGAATACGGTTGAATCACCCTCGTTAAATGTAAATAGAGACGCACTATGTGGTCGCATATCTATGTCGTTCCCAGATAGCATTATATATTCACAGAATATTACAGGAATAATCGTTTTTGGATATTGGAATACTCCTAGAAGATGCTGTCAATATATATATCCCAAAAAGAATATTCTTAGAAAGTGCAAGTGGGACACTTTTCGATAATCTGGGAATAATCGTAATAAATATCAATAGAATAATCGAAAATATTCCTGGAATAGTTACAGGATATCAATAGCATAAAAATCTAGATATTCCTGGATTAATCTAACTGTATTATTTTTATGTTATTCAGGTACAGTTCAGAAATATTCTTAGAACATCTACAGCTTTTTAACAGGGTGTATACAGGATGTTTTAAATTAGACAAAAGTTCCGCCTTTTCATGGCTCAACCTAAACAGATCCAAGATATACGTTGTCTTTGTTGAAATATTTATGAAAAATTGAAAACAGCGATTTTAGAAAATGCCACTTAGTGTCATTATTTCGCAACAGAAAGAACTAATATTTGGTACAGAGGGATAAGAATATATTTCGTTGGAAGAAAATTCCGACGAACACTGGATTTGGTTCTGCAACATTCAATTGCTTTTTCCTTTTGGGTGTCATATTGGATCTTGGTAGTAACAGATAGAGAAAAAAATTACAAACAATTTAATATTTAACAGTACTATTTTATTTAAAAATAACCCAGACAATTTAAAAATTAATGGATGAAGTTTGTATAACCGAAATTAGTGGCTGTAGAAATTTTCTATCGACGAAATTGGATTTCTCGTATATTCTTATGCCCCTTAACTCTTTCTGTTGTGGAATGGTGGCACTAGATGACATTTTCTGAAATTGCTAGTTTTCAGTTTTTTTTCACAACATTTTAGCAATAGCAGCAGATATCTTGGATATGTTTGTTTTATCTTACTGGTCGTGAAAAGGTGCAACTTTTTCTAATTTGAGCCATCCTATATGTTTTATGGTTTTCTAGATGCCAATGGTAAGGCACAAAAACGGACCAATCTGTATACAAAAGCTCCAGATTTGAGTTCATAAAACCCAGGTCATCTGCTTATACTTACCTTAGATTACTATATCTCCTGAAAAAGTTACCACTAATTACTTTAAAATGTTATTATGATATATTAAACTATTTTTTATAAATATGTTCTGACACATCATAGAAAAGTAATACTTGTAACACGTAGTGACTAGACGTTTTGTCTAAACGCAATAGATGAACCCTAGCTTAAGATTCTGCAAATTAATTATGACATTCTGTAATCATCAGAATGTAGATATGATTGCCAACATACAGTAAAAATGCTCAAAATATATACATATAGATATATATTTATTCTTTAACGTTTACCATCTTTACAAAATATTATAGATTATTGTAAATCTTCATCTTCAGCTGATATCTGAAATATTAAAGAAAAATAACATTAACCTACAAATTATTAAACTTTATTTTATTTTTGTATTTTCTGGAAACACTTACCAATAGTATTTTTCCAATACAATAAAATATCTGAATTTTGCTGGAAAAAATACACTTAATTTATCCACTAATAAGATCTGTAAATTTAAAACACCAGTCACCTCATTTTTACAAGACCTACCATGTGCTGCGATTTGTCCTTGGAAATTTAGGCATGTTTAATCATTTAAATATAAACAGAATTAGAAAACTGATTTTTGAAACAAGTATATGCAGGTACAAGAATGTTAAAAATTTTTATACTTTACATTTTTAAGTTATAGACAACATATTGATGAATATTTCCACTATATAAATAAAAACAAACTTCTTCAGCACAATAATTGACATTTGACACAATTTCAGCCAGCTCGCTTGCAATTTGCTAGTTATGCCCCACGTGACGTGACGCTTTGAGGCGCATTATTCAATTCTGTCGAAACGAGGCAGTTTTCCATTGTTTAAAATTTTACTCTGTCAAGTAATAAGCCAAAAGCCCAAGAAATATAATGAAGTAGGCAATGATTTCTCTTTCGATAACCACACATATTTTAGTAGGATTTGAAAATTTTTAATTAAAATAATTATTATATACCTACTGCGTTATTGACAGAATTTGAGATAAAAAGTAATAATCTGAAATCGAATGTTATATATATGACGGTAGTTTCAATTGTTTTAGCGTTACACATAATCTCATCGTCAACTATAGGTATATAGTTCAATAAAAGTAGGTATATGTTTGTTGTTTAATCCAGGAGATTTATTTACAGAATATTCTTAGAATACTGAATAACGAATAATCATTTCGAATATTCCCTGTATATCGTATAAGAATATTTGTGAAATATTATAATATGAATATTTGAAGAATATTTGTATGGGAGATATTTATTCTAAAAATATTAAAGGATTATTCAGATTATATATATGCAATTAAGGAAATTTACAAATCATTCCCTGAATATCCGGTGCTATCTGGGTCTCTATGCTTTCGACTTGTTCTTCTGCACTCTTTAGATATCAAAATATGTTCTGTGGAAGATGTATTTTTAATAGCTCTTGTATTTGATGTGAGTAACAGAAATTCTCCAAAAAGTTTTCAACGAGACCGTGACGCAAGCGAATCCACCTCGCAAGCTGATACAAACGTGTACCTACATTAACGCACTATGCGGTACGCCTAAAGTGTGTTACTGGGTTACCTAAATGCTTTTACACAGTATATTGTAAACGGTGGTTGCCGTACATAAAAAAAAACAAAAACAGTTTAGTCGATGTGATACAAACTATTTGTACAGACTAGTAACATTGAATATAAATTCGCGGTTGACAGGAATAGTTTTTCTACTTATTTGTCAAAGTTGAAGCAATGTAAAGAATGCCATTTATTTTCCCTTGCGATATTGTTTACGTTTTTGATTTGGAAATAATTACTTGTATATTATGTGTACATCATATTAAATCCATTTCCATTGACAATTTTTTATCGCAAATGATCGCATCAGAAGTTTAGTCGTACCTAACAACACGACACAAAATAATGTAATCAGACATATGTAAATATATGTATTTATTTTAATCAGTATTTGTGAATATTTGTGAATCCGTAGACTTTCGTACGTATTCGAATCTAAGGCTCGCTACAGACTATGCGTGACCGACCACGCATTACGCATCACGAAACGCGAATTCACACATAGTCTGTAGCACACATAACGTAATTGCCAACTTGTGTAATAAGGTTGCAAAATTAAAAGAATATAATAATTTTTATTTATAACAAATAACAAGTATGTACAAACAAAACTGTGAAAACAAATACAAAAAATAAATGAATCATGTTCTATAGGAGCCACTTTTAAAAACAATTAATATGATAATAATAGAAAACAATTTCACCTAAACTTTATTAGAGTATATCAATCACTATTTTTATCATTTCAGTCACAATTTAAATTTTTTCCGCATTATTCTGATCTTCTAACTGAAAACTTTCTTCTACAGTGCTTTCTTCCACTTTTTCATCAAAGAGATACTTATATAGTCCAGTACCCAATACAGCTCCAGTATTTGGACCAACCCAGTAAATCTGTGAAAATACCAATCACATTAATTAATGAAGAGTATGTATAAGATAATTAATGCACATACTATTATTTTATTTTTATTTTACTTCTAGTTTATCTTCTTAAAAATCCGGTGTATATGTAAAATAAAATATATTAATGATGAATGAAGCAGAAATACATTTTGTTATACTGCTAATAAAATGCAAAATGAAAGGAAAAATACTCTAGATTTTCTTTACTAAAAGAGTTAGAGGTCAGGTCTTTTGAAATAGTTGGGAACGGTACAATTGATTTTTTCTAGAAATATTACTAGAAATAAACAGCAGTTATGAAGTTTCCAAGATTCCCAATGACGAATAGATTTTTGCAATAAATTAATTCAATATTTATTGATACGAACAAAAACGTGTCCTGAAACGAAACTGTCTTACTTCAAGGGTAGCATTCTTTGATAAAAATAAACAGATTTTTATCAAAATATCTTGTTATACTGTTTTCTTAAAAAGTTATACGTCTTCACACAAATTTTTGCAATTACAAATATTTGACTGTACAAAACTAAAATCTCTATCAACAAAGAAAAATATAACAAACAAATCAATACTGATCAAAAATAGATTAACCCCAAAAATTTCAAAAAAAAGTTATCGTAAAAAAATCAGATTAAGATAATATATTTGAAGACTTAAAAAATAAAATTGCACTAAGTTAATTAGATATAAATTGGTTTATTTTCGGAGTATAGAAGAAATCTTCTAAAATTGTTGTTTAAAATTCGTGTATTCAAATACACATTTTTAGAGTGGTTTAAAACAAAATAATATATATAAGGTGTAATGAATAAGTAAGAGTGGCGTAAAAACTTTAACCAAGATTATTGATAATGTGAAATTTGAATCTGAAATTAATTTTTAGGGCGCTAGTTACGCACTGTGGTATAGTTATTTGTCTACAATTAATTAATTTTGAACCACTCTAAAAATGTGTATAAAGATCAAGCTTAAATTCGGATTTCTCTCTATCAGAAATTCTTTGGTTTTACCCCATTGTCACTAAAGGTGTCTAAATTGTGTAATAAATTTGAATACTTTAACGCTCTGTGCATCGTAAATCAGCAACATTTTACCAGTTACGAAGCGTGGTGGGTAGACAACGTAGAGATTGTCTACCAAAATATTGCATTTTCCAGTTGTATCAGCCGCCAAAAAAAGCAGCATCTCCTCGAACTAATTACCTGACCGTCTGATATAAGATAATTCAAATACATTATACAGGGTGTCTGTGAAATCTCGGAGCTGAAGATGCTGGTGACAAAAAACAGTCGATTGAGCCAAATATGCCTTATTCGAATGTTGCTCGTTTCAAAACTAGAATTTTATTTTGACCAAACCTAACCTGTCGGAGTATTAAAAAAAAATTGGCACAATTATGTTTTTTGGCACGGTAAATAAGAATTTTTAACTAATTTTGACGTCACTAGTAGAGAGCGTTCTTTTAAATGGCAGAACTTTTTTGCTGTTTAGTGTATCTGTTATAGACTTCGATTTTTTGATTTAATAATAATACTGATTTTAGTGGACTGTATTTTTTTTATTAGAACATAACGGTGACTTACAAGTCTCATAACATACTCTACTGTAACTGTACTGAATTGAACTAACTTCTGAACTTCACTGACCATCGAACAGTATGGTAGTGGGGACAGAGTTTAAAGTGGGGAATTCTTAGCGACAATATTTTAAACATTCAAACATAATAAAGTATTCAACAGTATCCATCTGTATATTGAAAAAATTGATTCTCCTACCTGTTATATCTGACAAAGGTATACCTTGTCGAAGTCGTTAGGAGTAACCATTTTTGAAATATTCAATGCAGCGATTGAAAACTGTTATCGTTTCAGGTAAAGTGCCTTTTCTACTGAAAATATAGCAAAATGTTACTTGAAAAAGTTCTTCAGAACGGTAAATTATGAAGACGTGCAAAAGATCGGCCTATTTTGATAAAATCTGTGCTTTGTTGAAAAATGGTTTTATCAAGCCTCGCCGTTCTTCTTAAAATTTTGCACGTTCCTATAATTTATCGTTCTGAACAACTTCTTCAAGTAACATTTTGCTGTATTTTCCGTAGAAAAGGCACTTTACCTGAAACGATAACAGTTTGCAATTGGTGCACTGAATATTTCAAATAGGATTATTTCGAAAATTGTTACTTCTAACGACTTCAGGATATACCTTTTTGAGATACAACAATTAGGAGAATCGATTGTTTCTATAGTCAGATGGATACACTAAGCTGCAAAAAAGTGCTGCCATTTAAAAGAAATGTGATGTGTCATAAGTGGCGCCCTCTACTTGTGACGTCAAAATTAGTTAAAAATTCTTATTTGCCGTGCCAAAAAACATAATTGTGCCAATTTTTTTTAATACTCCGACATATTTCAAAGTTATTGAGATATATTAACAATAATAATAATATCTCTACCCCTCATTCTAATCACGAGGATTAGTAAGCAGGCCGCATTTGCGCCCAGAAACTATAAAATTCTAGCATTGAACGCCCTGTATTTTTTAAACCAGCAACATTCGGATAAGGCATATTTAGTTCAATCGACTTTTTTTGGTCACCAGTATCTCCAGCTCCGAGATTTCCCAATCTTTCACAGACACCGCGACGCTAAATAATAGAATTTCCGAATTTGTCTTTCCCGTGGACAGTGGCAGGCGACTGCACAATGTTTACGATCCACTTAGTGTTTCTCACTTTTTGTATTGTCTGGCTGAGGCTGAGACCCTGACAGTAGTTACTAGATTCTCTTTCAAAGGCGACTGTTGCTATTGGCCTCAAAACCGAAGCTGTGTGTCACAAAGCCGCAAGTCCTGTTTATGATGTGCCCTTCTTGTTTTTTTAACTGCACTGTGCAGGGCAATAACCCAGAAATAACATGGGTCGCAGTTGCTTCGTTGTTCCTTCTTAACCTGATTTTTCCGGATCCTTGTTAGCCGATAAATTCTACCTGATTTTATGTTTAGGATTCGCTTAGTCCCTCTCACTTTTTATATACAGAGTTATAACAAGGTACAAATATTTGAACCATGTGCTTAGGAAGGCCTAAAAGACAATAAAAAAAATATTTCGGAATTCAAGCTCGATGTTTAAAAAATGGGGCAAACCCTCCTTTCCCCCGGGAAATCGGCATCTATGGCAATTATCGTCCGAGATGGCTCAGATATATCAACTACCATGAGGTAGTTTTTTACAGCGTTGTCAAATGTAGAAACAACGAAAATAAATGTTTTTATTAATAATAATATCCAAGTACCTGATAGATAACAGTTAATTCGGTTAGCTGCCGTATTTTGCATTCGTTATTCGTTCCTTCGTGGTACACTGCCAGAAATACATTTTCACTCATTTTCCGTCAGAATTATCCATTAACGGAATACACAGTTTCTATTCAGTTAAATAAAATACCTATTTATTCTAACAAAATTAAAATTTAATGTAAGGAATACTTTTTAAAAGAAAACTATGAATGCACCCGCGGTAGTCTTTAATTATAAAATCTTGTACAATTGCTGTTGGATTTGCTCTCTACTCTAGGAAAACAAACAGCACATAGCATAGGACGAACCGTGTTATAGGGAAATTTCGGTACCCGACATAAATTTCTTTATTTAATTACTATATAGGTTATAAAATTAAAAATTAATCACTGAAACTGAACCATAACCTAGTAAATACAAACATAGAATTTTGTATTGCTAGTTGCACACTTTCTAAATATCAAAGAGCACTGATCAAAGCTTATAATATTATATTCTAAGGGTCAAAGAAAGAATTTTTACAGAACACTGTAAACATCTCGGGATATTATAGTTTAAAATAGTACTATTATTTTATGCAAATATCTTCTATTATTTTTGCTATTATGAGTACTAACAGAATTAACTTCCCCAACAACACAAGAATTTTAAAAATTTATCAGCGTAAAGTAAACCTTGCATTAGTGGTCTGCAGATGGTGACTGCATCAGATTCTGTCAAAAACAAAATATCGGGTATGGTGTTTAGTTTGAAATAATTTTTCAGTAATTACTCTTCACAAATTTAATTTTTCATTTTTTTTGTATTTACAAAGACGTATTCAAATGCCGAAATAACGGATAATGTGCGTATTATTGTCTGGCAGCGTAATACCAAAGATATTTTCCGAGTATACAAAATATTATGCCGAATCCTCTTTAAACCACATTGAACAACTGCTGTAGTGTCTTGGTGGTAAAAGGAGAGGTCCTTAGTAAGTACAAACATCTTTGAAATGATACGTTTTAATGTAAATAAGTAAGAAAACAGAAATTGATCAACATTTCTCCAAATATGAATCCTGTGCTACCTTCCTGTACTAGGATTTCGTGTTTCTCAGTAAATAATTTAACACCATTGATTTATGCAGAATATACCTAACCGCGAGGTTGACAGGCGGCCAGAGTCGGTGACAAATAAGGGTTTAATATAGTTTTACTTTATAAATAAGTTAGAAAATTTTTAATGGACGATTCCGTTAATCCTTATTTTTCTCTACCCCCTCTTAATATATTTGTGCTTAGTTATAGTTAACCCTGTATACAATATATTATTTTGTTTTGTACTTGTATTAATCGTATGTCATACATACCCATTGGTACTGAAAATTTCCTTCTAATAAGGCTGGTGCAAATGTTCTCACAGTATTCATACTAGCTCCTGTAAACGGACCCTACAAAAAAAATAATAAAATAAGATATTTCAGGTAATATACAATTAAAAAATCTAAAGACCATGGAAACGTGCGCGTGATGTCATCAACTAACCTTACATGTAAAATAACCAAAAAGTATTTGTTGAAGCACGTTTGTTTAAAGATTATTTTCATATATTATACAATCTATTTTATTTTTCATGAAATCGAATATTTGACCACTCTTTAATACATTTATTGAGGTACTATTTATTTACTTATATTATTAATATGAAGTTAAATATTTCATCTATATCTATAAAATATGTCAAATTGCACGAATTGAATGCGAAATGCGATTGGTAACCGTAAAATATAGAGAGATAGTTACAATTGGGTAATGTTTGGTTTTCTGAGTATATTTGAAGAGCTTAAGGTCATTTTCGTTTCTTTATTCGTTCGATATATGGAATCAAATTTCAAAACAATATTTTCTTCTGGCAACCAACGAAATTGATGAACCCTCATGATATTTGGTTAAATAAGAAAACATACCTTTAAGAATATGATTTCTAGTTTCATGTTCATTTCATGATGTATTTTTCGAATCTTCTCAGAGGAAAAACCGTCTGATTCCTCTCTTTGTTTACAAACATCCTGCATATGTATGTATATATGTAGAATTGAGATAAGTCGTATCGTATCGTATACTGGATCGGGCAGTGGTCGCGCGGTTTAAGGCGTCAGTACTTGAATCGAGGTGACTAGATCGCTGTGTGGTTTGACCCCCGCAGCCGGTAGACCGTATATAAGCTATATTTGTGGAGAGATTGGCACCCTCTCTGCGGGTATGGTAGGGTGGAAGAATGTTGGGTCGAGAGATTGATACCGGTTGACATTTGACTACCCCCCTAATTAATGAGGTTTTCCAGGCTTCCCTCATTCCTGCACTGAATAGTGGTTAGGGCCTACCAACATAAGTCGTTCCTGGGCGCAAATGCGGCCTGCTTAATAATAATATGCCGCCCCTTCTCCCGCACAAGTCTTCGACTTCTGGGCTAATCCTCGTGATTAGAATGAGGGGTAGAGATATTATTATTATCCATTCGGCGTAAAAACTAAGCGTACATGTACTCAGGGGACCTAGACTGGAAAATTAATAAATATAGGGTGAAACCGTGTAGCAAGCCCTACGAAAATACACGAAGATTTGCCTATAGAAGAGGATCGTCTAATTTCAATATTTATGGGATTTTTATGAACACGAATAGTAACTTAACCACCACATTGAAGAGCTGCTGAGGGGTCACCCTGTTCGATCAGTTCGAAAGGTTCTCCTGTCTTCTCCTCCTCAGGCTCGAAGAAGCGGCCAAATAGTTCGAGACTCAGAAGAAAAGGGCTCATAATGTTAGACAAGCATCATGGAATCTCCTTTTCTATGGGATTTAAAAGCAGGCTTTCAAAAAAGTCTGTTCAATGGTTACATACCAGCTGGTGAACTTAATCTCGAGGATAGCTATAGCTGATATAGATTCCCGGTTACGCGACTCTTGGCTGAGATTGCTGATGGAATTAAAGCGTAAACTATTGATACTCTCTGGCGAGAATTATTTGCTACACTTTGACATATTTCGCTCACAAAATGTGGGATCCTCATAGTCACGTTTTGATAAGATCTCCAAATAATGGTTTATCTCTAATGTAGGAGAGATAGTTTCTGTAAAGAAAAATTCTTCCAGACTTAGATGCCATTCCACGTCGTAAGATGGTGGATTTTGTTCCTGGGGCAACAGTGAACAGGGACAATATCTTTCAGCACACAGCACAGCAGGCATCAAGAGTTCCACACACAATAGCAACATCATGGATTACGTATTAAGTTGGGGACTGACATGTGTCATCAAAAGTGTGTTGAGACAAGCAAACTTTTCAAGACATAAAAATATAGAAACCTAAGACTAAAAAACTGAGATTTCTATAAAGAAAAGACCGCTTTAACCGAGTTTAAGACCTCGCACAGTCTTTCAGATAGAACAGACAGTTCAGGTGGAACTCTACTCTCTAGCTCCAGGCGAAAAGCAAAGAAGTATGCAACAAGGTATAGTCCATCAAACTAGACCAAGGTTTGCAATTTCGATGATTAAAAAATAATCTAGTCGCCTGATTTACTTCCGCATGAGTAAAGAAAGTTGTTTTGAGAAACAGTAGGACCCTTTCTATCATAATACAAATTTGCGCTGTTCCAGTAGAGACTAATATTTTAATCACAGAATCAAAGAGTTCGAATTTGTAAATGGCCGCAACTTTTAATCCTAATATGCCGGTTCCTATTATAATAAACAATATGTTCTATTTATTGGATTAAAAAGATGTTTGAAGATAGTAGCCAGTATGTGTGTGTGGGGGGGAAGGGTGGAGGGCGGGTTGTGCTTTAATGTCATAGATTAACGTAATGTTATCTAAACCGTTTTTGTAAGTGACAATATAAATTATTTAATATTACAAATACCAACACAGAATCGATATATTTGCATTATTTTCTAAATGCTCAATTTAAAATAATGTATAGAAAAGAATCAAATGTATGTTTGTCAAAAAATATAATGTATGTATGTATGTACATGGCATGAACATGATGAACGACTCAATAATTGTAAATACTTACGGCAACCATTGATATGGCAACGAGTACAAATCCGAACCTCAATGGAACGGAATCGGATTTATCTGCATTTCTCTTATCCCACACTGCACAAACGATTATTATCAATATGGTTGTAATAATGGTTTCAATAGCTAATGCTTGAAGAGTCGTTAACAATGTATGAGGCAGTGTCATGCAGAATCCTGGTTTGGAATAGTCTTCTGGAATTAAAATCTGAAAGACATAGAGAAATATCATTCCCACGGAGCTCTATAAATTGTTCAATATTTGATATTTTTTGCTAAGTTGAAATAGAAGATAGCATTTCAATCAAAAAGCCTCTTATGAACATGGATTTGAAAACGTTTAATAAAAATGTGAGAGAGTGACAAAGGTGTGCTGCTAAAATTTTATTAATTAAGTACCTAACTCTCTTGATATTATTATTAATTATACTCATCCCATCTCAGGAGTGTGCAATTTTTTCGCCATCATATCAAAGTAGAGTATAGTAGTAGAGGAGAGTAGTTATTACAAACAATATCATTAATACCTATTACGATAAAGAAAACTGTTAGAATGGAATATGAATATATAAATGTATATTAATTAATCTAGGCATGTTATCAAAATTTAATTTTTCAAATACAAATATATTTTATACAGGGTGATTCTTTAATATTGAGAAAAATTTCAGAGACAGGTTCTTTACATAAAAATAAGAAAATAAGTTCCCACTAGCATGTGTCCGGAAACGCTTCGTTTCCGAGATACATGGCGTAAATTTTTTTTGTAATCTACTTTTAATACTTGTTGTTTCAAAAGTCCTTTAACCGATGCATTCAAACACGAAACCAGTAGTTATTTTTACTCACTCCTACACTCACAATGTGACAAACAGTAATCAACTATTGACAAAAAATAATTATTGACAGTTGGTGGGTATTTCAATTTCCAAGCCAACTGGGGCTATTTTGTTTGGACACGATAAGATAATTTAATCAGACATCTATCAAGACAGATATCCTAATCGTATAGTTAAAGGATTTTTGAAATAACAAGTATTAAAATTACATTACAAAAAAAATGAACGCCCTCTATCTCGGAAACGAAGTGTTTCAAGACACATGTTAATGGGAACTTTTTTTCTTATTTTTATCTAAAAAACCTGTCCCTGAAATTTTTCGCAATATTAAATAATCACCCTGTATATTTATATTTAGATTAAGTCTTTTAAATTTCGCTTAAAATGGAGGTTACCTGGAGCAATTCCTGAAATGCAGAAATTGGTCAAATATCAATCATCACAGCTGAATTGCGCTAGAATTTTGAATATTATTTAATAATATAATTTTAGCAAGTAGATGATATTATCATTAGTAATATTTAACTAAATAGATTATTTTTATTATAAATATTTAATGCAACCTTGTAAAAGGAGTTATTCCTTTACTACCTAAATATTCGGTGACACTTCATACGATAGGAATTAAAGGAAAATTGATTAACTTGCATCTCCTGTTTCAGTTTTGCACTGTTTTAGAAATATGTACATACATATTCATTAATCATTAACGAAAGGAGCAGTACCAAAAATTACAAAATATATTCCTCAAAGAAAAGAAAGTTTTAAATTGCTGTTCCATTAAAATTAATATAGTTGGCAATTAAACACGTAACATTTTGTTATTAATGCTGTTGTTCCACATTGTAATCATATATATAGAACAAGAAACTTGTTGCGATACTAGTTTTTTGAGAACTACTAATGCTTCTTATGTCGCCAAAGTGATCATCGAAGCACATGGAACCTCAGTGGATGGATATATAGATTGAAATTTTTGAGAAATTTTCTGTATTTCCCGATGCAATGAATAAACAGTGAAAATGTAAAATTTTCGAGAAAAAAATAATACCAAAAATTGCATCTAGACATCAGTGTTCGTTTAATAGATACAATGCCTTTTATGTTATGATTGTTATTGGAAAACTAAAAACTGGTCTTTTGTATGAAGGTAAAATTCAACATGCACCCATAAGGAAAAAAAATCTGATGATAGTTAAAATAAAAATTCCTTGCAAAAAGTTGATATAATAATGTTTTACAGATATCAAATATTATTAAAAATCAAAAATTGAGAACGCAACATATGCTTTTTTCTAAATATTTCGTAATGAATAGCTACAAACAGTCTGGTAAAGCATTTCATTAGTTATATATCTAAAACTTTATATTTAAGTTAAGCTTATAACTTTCGAGATTCAAAATGGCCTACAAGGTATATTTACCTACCAAATTAATTGTAGCATTGAAATGTAATAACATAAAAAATCATTTAAGTCTGTGGCGTGCCGAGATAGGTTTTGGGAGTTAACCCGATCAATCATCAATTGATGTTAAGCAAATACATTTAATTTCTAAGAAATTTACAGTTTATTCCTACAAAAAAATATATTATTAACATCATCATTAAAATGTGCCAGAAAAGCAGTACTGGGGAACCCCCAAGTAAAATTTCTCGGTGCGCCACTGGTTTACGTAATTATTTCATTATAAAATAAATAGATTTTTTAAACAAAATGAGTCAAGTATCTTGGAAGATACGACAAGTTATCAAAACATATTTTTAACTGAAGAATCAGAATAAATGGATATTGTTAAGCAATATACAGAACAACTTAATGCATAAGCTTACCTTAAGTAAAGCGAATCCTAATATTGCCCCTATAAATTGAGCAATAACATATACAACAGCCATTATTGGAGTTACAATATTAGTTAACACAGCACATATTGTTACAGCGGGATTTAGATGTGCCCCTGAAATATGACCAAATCCCTAAAATTATATAATTAAGAATTAATAATAATTAAATATTCAGTTGATTAATTTACAGCTAATCCAATGTGTGTATTGTATTTTTATTTAATTTGCCAAGTCTTTGAATAATAATTTTTACTTTTCTATTAATGTATTAAAGAATTGAAATTGTAATACATCTATGTACTCCTCATTCTAATCGCGAGAATCATCCCAGAAGTTGGAGACTTGTGCAGGAGAGGGGGCAGCATATTATTATTAAGTAAGTCGCATTTGCACCCAGGAACAGCTACGTTGGTGGGCCATACCGATTTTGATTATTTCATTTATTTATAAATTTTTACAATTATATCAAAATACCTGTTACTTCACTTAGTATATAGTTATTAAAAGTAATAAGTTTACTCGATGTTTTTTTTTTATAAATATGTAAAAATTCTTTTTGGCAGCAAATTTTCAGCAGCCCTAATATACCGACCCTACCATGATATTATAAATACGTGCTAGACATTTGAATCTTGACATTGAGTTACCTAATACATATTGCTACAAAGGTTTCCTTCGGTTTAATGCAAATACTAATAAAACACTCGAATTCGTTGAATATTGATGAGTAATGTTTTATAGCTGTACCTACTCATTCCTCAAATGTCCTCCTAAACGATGAGACCTTTATCCTTAAATTCTTAAATGGAAAATGGTATTGTGTGAAATATTATTTTGAAGAGTATTCAATTACCTTTTCAACACCATCTAATTTTTTTATTTTCGATGATCAGTTCTCGAGAAATTAAAAGTGAAATGTTCAATTATTTACTTACCATTAATGCTACTTTATTTGATATTGAAAGTGCTCAAGACCAATTTTCATGCAGTAGTATGTTTCATGGTTAAAATGTTCAATAACATTATGAAGTAGGTAATTGTGGAGTAGATAATAAGATTACCTACATTGGCGTGCAATGCATACAATCGTGTAATGATTCAGATTGTGTGGCATAGCTGTTTTCTTTAAATGATCCCACAGAAAAATATCCGGGCCATTCAGTAGGTCCTCACCTTCCAATCCATTCTTAAAATGTTTCATTTAAATTGTCTTGCTGAAGACTGAAATTTCTGGTATGGTAAGTATCGTCTTGTTCAAGTAGGTATGTCAGTTACAACGGGATTAATAACGTTAAATTTCAAGGTAAACAAATGGGCCAAAAATACTATTTCCAAAATCTTTTGTTCTGGATGCTAGATGTGTACTTTACCAGATATTCTCGGAATGTTGTCTGACAACAGCAAAGAAAAGATAAATCATTTCAACTATGTATTGAACAGTATAAAAGTACTTACACTATTTTGAGCAAACGATAATGTTTATTTGTTAAATTTTACGTAAATGTTTTACTCACATTTTTTTGCCTTTTGTTTACATTTTTTATCCAAGTAAAATGTTTAGAGATCCCTTTATCAAAAATTCAAAAAATTAGATGGCATTGAAAAGAGACTGAATGATTTAAAATGATGGATCACACAATATCACTTTCCATCTAAAATTTTAAAGGTGAAGATGGCTTCTATTTAGGGGTAAGTACGTTCATAAAATATGACACCAAACCAAAAGTTGACGGGTCCGAGCGTGATTTTTTGTTTTCGAATGAAAACAAAGAAAATGTGGGTTGGTAGTTGGTAGCCTACACTAAAAGCTAGAATGCCTTATCATTCGTATAATTATAATGTACCTACTCGTTAATTGTTAATTGTTGTCATGAGCTCCGGTTCTCGAATCAATAGAAAAAATTGGTATTGGTGGAAGCTATAGCGACAATATATTTGTCTTCGATTTTGTGGACTGTACTTTAATAAAGATTTTATAAATTTTTGTAGCTTGTTTATCTTTTCCTAGGCAGACAGTAATTCAACTGACAATATCAGAGCTAGAGCAGATTGCGTTAATTTATTATTATTAAAATTAAATATACGGGGTGTCCCAAAATTAATGCAACATGGAGTTAGTTATAATGCAATGTTGCTAAACCTTAGTCAAAAGTTATAAAGATTCAATATTTGTAAATAACTTTTTAAAAAATCCAAATATTTGCATACAATTTGGAGATCGGGGGTTTTTGGAAGGTGAGAAATCTAATATTGACGTCACTAGTACCTCTACTTGTCACAGAACATTTTGTGGCTTAGTGTATCCGTCTGACTATTGAAACAGTTGATTCTCCTATCTTTTTTATCTGAAAAAGGTACCTACACCTTGTACAAGGATTTTTGTAGATTGATTTGAATTAAGTGAATTTCAATATTCTAAAAAAGTATCTCCTGAAACGATTGGCAATTAAAATGTGCAGTACACATTCAGTTAACGCAGTTAACATTCTTATACGACTGTTATAATACCCCTGCATGCATTAATTTTGAAAATGTATGCAGTAACATTTTAGATAACTCCCCGCAGATTACATATTGTCACAGAATTTGCCCCGCTCGCACCCAATTTGACGACTGTGGTATCGCGAAACGCTAGATTACCCCGATCGCCCCTACTCAATTCTGGTAAACAAACAAATAATGCCGGGTATCGAGGCGCGACTGGAAATATTGGGAATCGACGAGAAGCGTTCTAGTCGTTCGAGAAATGGATCTAGAGATGCTAGAAAATACCTGGATTATTCGTTTGGTCTATAAAAGAAGAATAAACGGCCGAGTCAGTCTTGTATTAAAGAAAGTGAAATAGTGTTTAGTTGAGCTGTAATTAGTATTCAGTAGTGTACAGAGTAGTTAATAAAGATAAGTGATTAATTAACGGATTGTTTTTCCGGTAAAAGAAAAAGAGGGATTGGGAAATCCGTGACAATGTTTACTTTTACAACCATCGACACAATAATAAAATCCATAAGAAATAATTACCGTTGTTTAATAAAAGCAACTTAATTTCAAACTTACCGGGTACACCTGCTACAACAGATAAGCAAGATACTGAGACAATTAAACTCCATCAGCCAGCGCACGATATTGAACTGATAGACAACGAAATATGTGCATGGAGACTTTTCACATATTCTATCTTTGGACTATAATATTACTAGAGCGATCTTCTGTCGGGAAAAGTTTAATATAAATACATATAGTACGAAAACGTAACAGAGCCCATAGCGGCTAGGAAAATTTTTTATGGAAAAACCTAAAAACTCGTCGATTTTGTTTGCGAGGGGGACATCTTTTTGCATAAATTAGATTAAACTAACTGCTACCCTCTGAGCGGGGTAAATATCCCCTTCAAATTTTTAAATGGCAAAGGTGGTCAAGTTGTATATCGTTCAAAAGCTATTTTAATTATCTACACAGTCATGTGTCACTTTTGAAAATCAGCCTATTTTTGAAAACGATACAGGGTTTTGAAAGCAAAATTTTATTAATGAAATTTTATTACAGTAAATGTTCATGCAATTATAAAGCTTTTGTTCAAAACGTTGTCGTACATTCTGAAGCATTTCAGGAGTGACTAGACGACATTCATTAATGATACGTTGACGTAGATCTTCCAGAGAGTCCGGTTGGGTGGCATAGATTTTGGTTTTCAGCTGTCCCCACAAAAAGTAGTCCAATGGGCTTAATCTGAGGATTTAGGGGGTCATTCAATGGCACCTCTCCTACATATCCAACTATTCGGAAATGTATGGTTTAAGAATTCGCGGATATGGTGGGCGTGGCCGTCTTGCTGAAACATCAGTTCATCTTCGAGGTAATGATTATTTATTGTCTTCCACAATTACCGTTAAGGCTGGATCAATGGCTTCTTGCAGCAATTCCAAATGCATATCACCAGTCAAATTACCATTTATAAAAAAAGGATCAACAAGGGAATCACCAAAGATACCAGCCTAAAAATTTAATTTTTCTAGGTGTTGAGTATGCTGTTGTGGAATATCCTTGGATTGGAGTCTACCCAGTAACGGCAATTATGGCGGTTGACGGTGCCAGTTAGGAAAAAGTTGCAATCATCGGAAAAACAAATGTTGAAAAGAAAAATTGTACCCACCGGTCAAAGTCATCTTCGTGGAGTTCATGGAGAAGGTGAATTTTGTAAGGATGGAACTTCTAATGTTTTAAAATTTGTTGTACACTACCCCGACTTACACCGCTCACAGAAGCCAATTGCCGTGTACGTAGCCTATGGTCTAAACAACGTGTCCCAGAACTGCAACCTCCACAGCTTCATTACGTACAGGACGTTCATTGTTTCGCTTTTTATTGCCCACAGATCCCGTCTCCCGGAATTTTCTTACTAACTCCATAACAATTTTGGCATGGATGGGTTTATTGGCATGTCGTTCAGTAAACAACTGAGCTGCTCTCACATTACACATAAGCACATTAGTTATTTTTATAAAATAATTCAATTATTTACTCCCTCTCTTCCGTCGAATAAATCATTTTTAATTATTTTGTATTTAATGCGAAACAGCCACTAAAACCACTAACACCACAGTAGTGTATAGATACGGTTGGCCATGGGAAAATTTCTTGGACCATGGGAAAATTTATCGGCGACATCAAGGGTACCGCCGAACAGGTGTTAATTACAGGTGTACACTGTCACGTGCCAAAGTAGGGCTCCGCCCCTTTCTAACCTAACAGAAAGAATATGCGCAGTAGGCTAAAGATCTGCAGCGGAGACAAGCGACATTGGGTAAGGAAAAAGGATCTAACCTAACAGAAAAAATATGCGCAGTAGGTTACAGAAAAAACATAATAATAATTATTATTATTAATAATAATAATATTTATTTACAATGTAAATGTAATACAGTGAGAAAAAAATATTAATATTATCCAATACGCTGTACATACGCAGTAGGTTAAAGATCTGTAGCAGCGATAAGCGACTTTGGGTAAGGAAAAAGGATCTAACAGAAAGAACATGCGCAGTAGGCTAGATCTGCAGCAGAGATTTGCTAATAACTCGAGAACGTTAGGAGATAACTAAAATTTTAAAACTGATTTAATTGGTTCATCAACATGTCACTGAGCAAATGGCCTTGTCGCCTTAGCCATTTCTAGAGTTAGTTAGTTAGTTAGTTAATTGGTTCCTCATAGAGACCTATCACGTGACGTTGTTGGTTTTTTTGTGATAGGGCTCCGTCCCTGGAGGGCCCCATGTTTTAGCGTTGCATGCCATCATACACCTAGGGCTCCACCCCTCGTGGGCCCCGTGCACTGTCAGTGCCAAAGTAGAGCTCCGCTCCTCGAGGGCTCCATGTTTTATTGTTGCATGTCATCTTAGACCTAGGGCTCCGCCTCTTGGGGGCCCCATGTTTTAGCTACCGTGTCGGCGAGACCAAAGGGTATCGCCGGACAGATGTTAATTACAGGTGATATTAAATAATCAGAAATATGTATGAAAAAAACTGGTAGCGCTGGGAATCGAACCCCGGACCTCTAAAGTGTACGTTAGCGCTAGACCATCGTATCGTATAGGTGATGAGTAATACGAATGGGTAATATATGGGCTTGTGCTAGAAATAGTGGCGGTAAATTCAAATTGGTAGGATATTTAAAATTAGGTGGGAAATTCAAAGTGACAGAAGTGGCGGTAAATTCAGACTGGTAGGATATTTAAAATTAGGCGGGAAATTCAAAGTGACAGAAGTGGCGGTAAATTCAAATTGGCAAAATAATTCAAATTAGGCTGAAAATTCAAATTGGTGGGATATTTAAAATTAGGCGGTTAATTCAAATTAACGGGAGTGGTGGTAAATTCAAACTGGTGAGATTTAAGATTAGGCGGTAAATTCAAATTGGTGGGATATTTAACATTAGACGGGAAATTCAAAGTGACAGAAGTGGCGGTAAATTCAAATTGTCAGAACATTTAAAATTAGGCGGGAAATTGAAATTGGTAGGATATTTAAAATTAGGCGGGAAATTCAAAGTGGCAGAAGTCGCGGTAAATTTAAATTGGTAGAATATTTAACTGAGGCGGGAGATTCAAAGTGACAGAAGTGGTGATAAATTTAAACTGGTAGGATATTTAAAATTAGGCGGGAAATTCAAATTAACGGGAGTGATGGTAAATTCAAACTGGTGAGATTTAAGATTAGTCTAAGTAGCGGTAATTTCAAATTGGCAGGATATTTAAAATTAGGCAGGAAATTCAAACTGGTGAGAGTTTTACTATAGAATACGAGGTCAGATATTCATAATATAATAAGACTAAAATATACTGTCTTCAAGCTAATGAAGGAATATATACAGGACGTGCAGAAGTATGTGATAGATTTTTTTTCTATAGAAATGGATCAGACAATTAATATGCGTTCAGTATACTGCACATGGAAGTTATATAATTTATCTTTCTTAATTGTTTTAATAAAAAAATGTTAGATGTAGAATAAAAACTAAATGACTATAACAAGAATGTAAACACATCATAACATACTATACCTCTCTTAATTAAATTTCAATAGACATAAATGAGAGTAAACTTTATAGAAACAAAATCGTATATTTGCGAGTTCCAATATTGTCACGGAATTTATCCCGCTCACACTCAATTCGACGACTGCGGTATTGCGAAACGCGAGATTGCCTCGATCGCCCCTACGCGATTCTACTAAACAAACAAAATGTCCTTATCAAGGCGTGACTGGAAATATGGGGAATCGACGAGAAGCGTTCGAGTCGTTCGAGAAAATGGATCTAGATATGCTAGAAAATACCTGGAATATTCGTTTGGTCTATAAAAGAAGAATAAACGGCCGAGTTAGTCAGTATTGAATTACAGACTTGTATTACAGTCTTGAATTTGAGTGTTTAGTTGCAAGTTTCCTGGAGATTCAGAGCGATTAATTAAATAGTGTTTAGTTAAATTGTAATTAGTATTCAGTAGTGTACGGAGTAGTTAATAAAGATAAGTGATTCATTAACGGATTATTTTTCTGGTAAAATAAAAAGTTGGGAAATCCGTGACAATATGTAAATGCTTAAAATCAAAATCAGTTGACGAAATCCCTGTAAAATATTGATGTAGTGCTATATGAATCGCCTTGTATAAGGTTACACAACCTTTATGGTTTTAACAATAATTATATTTTAAATAAGTACCTACTACATGAAACATGTATGTATGTATACATATTTTTGATCGATGTGTGGTTACGTTGTAATTAAAGTGGTACTTGAATATCGTTATCAGCTGACATACATATTTAGTTGACCTGTTAAAATTCAGTGCGATAGTGCAGATATTCATAAAATAACACAGGTATATATAGGATGTTAATTACTTAAGAGTAACCGAGCTGGAGAATTAAGCCAGAAAAATAATATGATTACTGCATATGTTAGAGACAAGTAAATAAGTATGACTCACTCGTTCCTAAAATAGGTTCTCGTATATCGAAAAAGTAATTGATAAAATCTCCCTACTCTACCTGAGCTTTTAAATCAGCGGGAGACTCAAAGTTAAGGAAAATACATTTCTATGATAATCTTTAAAGAAAATAATAATTTTCACTAGTTTCAACAATATGGATTACCCCATATATTTGGGTTGTAAAAGTTACCCCTGTACGTATAATCCAATGGAATATTTCAATACCAGCGCACGTGGTGATGTACAGCAGTGATGTAAAAAAACTGTACCTATCTACATCAGGTCTGTAAAAATCTAAATCTGTATATAACAGGTCGCAAAAAAATCTGTATCTGTATATATCAGGTCTCAAAAAAGCTGTATCTGTTTACATCAGGTTTGTAAAATGCTGTATCTGTCTCTAACAGGTCTGTAAAAAGCTGTATCTGTTTATAACAGGCCTCAAAAAAAGCTGTACCTTTCTACATCAGGTCTATAAAAAGCTGTATCTATCTAGTAAAAATTTGAACCTGTATATAACAGATCTCAAAAAAAAGCTGTATCTGTATACATCAGGTCTCAGAAAAAAATCTGTATCTGCATACATCAAGTCTGTAGAAAGCTGTATATGTCTATAACAGGTCTGTAAAAAGCTGTATCTGTTCATAACAGCTCTAAGAAAGCTATACCTGTCTACATCAGGTCTATAAAAAGCTCTATCTATCTACATTAGATCTGTAAAAAACATCTCTTCATTCTCAAAATGTCATTTCAATCTATTAATTTAAATTAATGAATTTAAATATGTTCTTCAATTGATTTTGAATATATTTACTTTATTTTGAAACTCAATCCTCTACTACTATTAGTACGTCATATACACAATTAGTCAAGAAATGGTTTCAAATACTTAAAAAAAAAATGCTTCATTCTAGACGAAACTCGACACCGGATGTATGTCAATGAACTGAAACATGACACCGGATGCTATCTATACGAAACCCGACACCGGATTAGTGAAACCTGACACCGCATGTAGGTCAACTAACTGAAATATGACACCGGATGCTATCTAGACGAAACCCGACACTGGATGTAGGTCGATGTACTGAAACATGACACCGGATGCTATCTATACGAAACCCGACACCGGATTAGTGAAACCTGACACCGCATGTAGGTCAACTAACTGAAATATGACACCGGATGCTATCTAGACGAAACCCGACACTGGATGTAGGTCGATGTACTGAAACATGACACCGGATGCTATATAGACGAAACTCGACACATTATTTCCTATAAAAATTCCACACTAGCAAAGAATAAAATCTAATAAACTATTTTCTTTGAAATCGCCAGATCAGCAAAAACTGCAATGTAAATTGATACCTCACAAGTAATCAGAGAAGATTTAAGATATGTGAAGGTCAAAGGTTTATAAACATATTGCATCTTTTCTAACCTGCCTTTGTTGTGTGTCAGCAAAAACTTTATTTCCTAATTAGCGTTACCTTTTAATTTTGATCGTAGAGTATAATACCATGTTAGTAATAAATATATCATTTCTAAAAAAATTAAATCTCCCTCTACCTATTCAAAGTGGTGGGGGATTGCTTCATAAAGTAACGTTAGAAAAAAAATCGAAACAGTCGAAAATAAGCAGTGTTGTGTATACTAGTAAAAATAAAATTGAGTTATAGTGTGTAAAGATTTAGATAGTGACATTCGAAACCTACGTCAGACCGTCTCAAATCTTAAGTTTGATGCCGATCATGAAGCCATTTATGATATGGAAAACTTTTTTCCAGCAGAATACTGTGAAGAATTAGTTGAGAAATATCATTATCATTATCACATAATATCATCATCATCTTCATCGTCACCGTCACCGTCACCGTCATCCTCATCCTCATCTTCATCCTCATCCTCATCCTCATCCTCATCCTCATCCTCATCCTCATCCTCATCCTCATCCTCATCCTCATCCTCATCCTCATCCTCATCCTCATCCTCATCCTCATCCTCATCCTCATCCTCATCCTCATCCTCATCCTCATCCTCATCCTCATCCTCATCCTCATCCTCATCCTCATCCTCATCCTCATCCTCATCCTCATCCTCATCCTCATCCTCATCCTCATCCTCATCCTCATCCTCATCCTCATCCTCATCCTCATCCTCATCCTCATCCTCATCCTCATCCTCATCCTCATCCTCATCCTATCCTCATCCTCATCCTCATCCTCATCCTCATCCTCATCCTCATCCTCATCCTCATCCTCATCCTCATCCTCATCCTCATCCTCATCCTCATCCTCATCCTCATCCTCATCCTCATCCTCATCCTCATCCTCATCCTCATCCTCATCCTCATCGTCATCCTCATCCTCATCCTCATCCTCATCCTCATCCTCATCCTCATCCTCATCCTCATCCTCATCCTCATCCTCATCCTCATCCTCATCCTCATCCTCATCCTCATCCTCATCCTCATCCTCATCCTCATCCTCATCCTCATCACTCATCATCATCATCATCCTCATCATCATCATCATCATCATCATCATCATCATCATCATCATCATCATCATCATCATCATCATCATCATCATCATCATCATCATCATCATCATCATCATCATCATCATCATCATCATCAGCATCATCATCATCATCATCATCATCATCATCATCATCATCATCATCATCATCATCATCATCTTCATCATCATCATCATCATCATCATCATCATCATCATCATCATCATCATCATCATCATCATCATCATCATCATCATCATCATCATCATCATCATCATCATCATCATCATCATCATCATCATCATCATCATCATCATCATCATCATCACCATCATCATCATCATCATCATCATCATCATCATCATCATCATCATCATCATCATCACCATCATCATCATATCAATTTTTGAAAATAATTTTATAAACTGCAACCTAACATTAACACAATTAACACAGGAATGCTGTCACGCCAGAATTAAGATATGCATATTTATAATATTACATATTATATGAAATATCATATTTTTAATAGTCTCGTTCAATTCACATATGTGACGTCACATATTTCGGCAACCTGAACCAATTGTTAGTTAAAATTGTATAGACCTGATCTGATTTTTGTGTACTATTGTGTGTACTATTTGGAAGTATTTAAGAACAACCAACATTTTTATTTCGTAAAATAGATCCACTAATATGCTTAAAATTACAAAAAACGATATAAAAAAATTAATTTAACAGTTGTGTTAATTCTAATACGCATGATCGGGAAGAATAACCTCATACGCCGGTGAGATATTCTTCATGTGCCATCAATGTCATCAGTAATGTATTTTCTCCTTTCTTGTTTAATATTTGTGTTTTCTACTATTGTCAACTTTGTATCAACTATGCGCCACGTAACGTCAGTTTTATCAATTTATCGTCCTTGAAAATTTCTAAAATAAAAAGTTGGAACAATTATATATTATTATGAAAAAAAGAAATAATGCAATTGAATGCCATAAAATATGGTGGTGGTTCGTTTAAAATAATGTATGTGGGTCATATTGTAAAAGAGATATCCTGTTGAGAAATTACAAGTAACGCAACTGAACTCTGCGTGAAAACTATCAAAAGAAATTTTCACGATTTCAGTATCTCGGCTATTCTCTGGGATATGAACAATCCCTTGAAATAAGTTTTTTTTTAATTTCGCTCTGTATCTCAAAAACGAAGAAGTACCTATATGAAAGTTCTGATTACAGCATCTTAAGTCGACAAAATAGTCCAGTATTGCGAAAACCGCATCCTTCTATCTCTTGTAGTTTTCGAGATACCCCGCAATCACAACGAAACAGGGACACCCTGTACAAGAATTATATTTTTGTTGGATGTTGCTAAAATGTACCGTTCCAGAGCTATTGAGTTATCAGTCGGACAAGTGAGCTCGAGGGCATTCTAATCTAATAAACCTTGATCTTTTTGCAAATTTTGTAACTATATGAAATATTTTTTTCGGTTTAGACATACTTACCTTTATTAAAATATGAATGTCTAACGTGTCTCTTTAAAGGTAGTACGCGATACAACGTTTAGAAGCCTACACGATGTAAGGCTTCTAAATGATCTCTCTAGTACGGATAAATTGATTCAAAAAGTTTAATGACGCAAATTTAACAAACATATTTAGTTTAATTAAATCTTGTAATATCTGTCAAGACAAGAGTTTCTTTAACTTTTTGTTCGATCTTGCAATATTATGTCTTGTATTGCTTTTCGAGAGTAGCAAATTTCTTGTCTCGCAATTTTGCAAGACTTTTGCGAGACTCTTACATACAAATGGGAAACATGGAACTTTATTACGAATTTGGTAACAGTCAGTCAAGTCACGTACCAGTGAATTTATAATTAGTTCTAGTTCAGCAAAACTGATTTAAAAATAATTTTATATGCGGATATCTTTAAATCCCCCTGCAATGGAAATGCAACATTTATTTTTTCAGCTAATCTCACTCAAATATTACCCCTTATATTTGCAAGATTTCTTGCCGTAGTATTATTTCTCGACGCGTCTTATAATTCCAAATGTCAAGTTTTGTCTTGACAAGAACGAGGTATATTCTTAAGAAAATATACGCCTTTTTTACCATCTTCTGAATTAAACATGTTTATCCTTACATGTGTTATTTATGTTTTTATTTTTTTAACTTTATTTGTAATTGAATATTTATATTTGAATTGCATTTTATATTTTAAATTTGAAATTTATCTCCTTGTATGTTCTGTTTGAACCAAATTAAACAAGTAAATAACAAAGCTTTCCTAACTTTAAGCAAAGAAAGCGTTTTCTAATTTTTGATACACCATTACATTACACTGTGTATGCACAAAGGTAGTTGACAAAAATATATTTACTATTAGTATTACCTGTATTATAAGTAACACCACGAGTCCAAAAGATAAAGATGACATATGATGCACTGCTGGTGGTGTATCAACTTCTGGAATACATCCCATACATCCCAAAAACATCAAGCAGCCAGTTGCGATTAGTTCAGACAAAAACATGGTAATATATCTTGGTCCATTTTTGTTTTTTTTCCCTAAAATAATGTTTAATAGATACTTACTAGAGTTTTCCTTATTGCAGAAATATTTAAAATTTCTACAATAATTTTTTAATTAATAATTTCATAAAGAATTTGTTACTGCTATATAATTGCTTTAAAACTAGTGATTTCATTATACAATTAATTTAAATAATATAATAAATTTAAACAAAAAGTTAGGTATAACAAGTAGCTAGATAACTAAATTATAATAAATTTAGATAAAAGGAGCACATAAGTCACAATTTTTGTCCTGCCTTTTAGGTATACTAACTTTTACTCAACCAATTGGATAACGTTATTTTAGGCATGTCTCAATGCAGTATAGTACATAATACTAAATCGTTTAAATATTCTGCAGCATAAAAAAAATCTGGATAAGTTATCACTTCTCGTGTCATTTAATATCAAATTTAGTGAAATAACAACGCAACGTATAAGTTGATAGTTGGTCTTATCAATCTAAATTATTTAATTTTAACACGAATTAATTGTCTATGTATATTAAGTAATTAATATTATTAATTTTCAAAAGTTCATCTTAGAATAGCAAAAGTTACCACTCAATAATTATTAAATAAATTTACTAGAAAACAATAATTAGAAAAGATAAAAATGGGAAGATGACGCAATGTCTATTAACATAATAAAAAAGGAACTGAAATTAATACAGTTAAATCGTCGTTTGTAAACTTGAATTGTTTATTACATTGTATGGCTGAAGATAATGTTTTTTGGTTGTTATCCCTACTTTATAATTATCAATGATTCAGTGCTTTAGAATTGACAGAGAACATGTGTTTGCGTCCAGAATAAGTAAAATTAGTCTTGAAGAAGTTTTAAAAAACGAAACGTCGACTAGATATTAAAATTTAATTTTTAATTGTTACCCTAAAACCGACTAAATTGAAGATAAATACAAACCAAAAGAATACTAATTGAAGTTTTTAGAGATTCACGAGTATTTTGATTCACGAAGGAAACTTTTAGAATTGTAGGCATAATCTGTTGGATTTTTAAAGAGAGAAAGCGATAACTTTGCTAGATCTTATTAACATATTTTCACTTATAATACCACTAGAGCTTCAATTATTACTGGAATTTTTTTCGAGCACACGGGAGAGTTTTCTAAAAAATATTCGTGTGCTCGAAAAAATTTCCAGTTTTTAATTGAAGCTAGAATGGTATTCGGTAAGAAAAGTTCACAATGAAGTGTACTTATTAAATTATGATAGAATAAATTTGAATTTAAATATAAATGTCATTTTATTTATAAATGTCAAAAAATTTCAAGTGTAATTTCATGCTCCTTACCCCAAGAAAGAGAAAAATTTCCTGAAATTTTCTTAGTTGCTATAGTAACGCTACAAAATACAGGCCTTTAATTGGCTGAAAAATACTACTGTGAAATTTTCACAAAAATTGTACTTGGAATTTAATGAATGTTTAGTTTGTAGGCTTCCGTGGCTGTCGTTAATGGTTAGGTGATTTCCGGGCTGGTTGCCACGTCCTCGGTTTAGAACTCTTGACGTTTCTAGAGACATAACGCACTCTTCTTCAGAAGTTACCCTGAAACTAGAGATCTACTGGTCGTCGCACTATTTATATCAGGGTGGTCACTGATCCCTGATGTTCCGGTGGGGTGGTCACTGATCCATGATGTTCCGGTGGATTGCTTTCACGGATGAGTCATTTCCAAATACCGGGCAGATCCACGCCACCGTCCGTGTTGAAATTGTTCGGATTTTTATGAAATTCTATAGCTTCTCTGTATAGTCGGGGCCAAAATCTTCTCTCTTTTATTAGCATGCTGGCTTCACTTAGCTCCACCGTGTGTCCCGTGTCCGCTCCATGCTCTGCTACTGTCAATTTTTCCCAGTTGTTATTTTTGAGGTGACTCTTGTGTTCCTTTAACCTTGTGTTGATGTGCCTTCCTGTCTGTCCTATATAAACCCTTCCACAGGAGCAGGGGATGCTGTACACACCGGGGCCCTGGAGATGGTCGTTGTTGCAGGTCTTCGAAAAAACTTCCGCCACCTTTTTCACAGTGCTGATGCACATTTAATAAATGTAAAATCATGCATTTTATGTTTAATTAATCTGATTATCTTCGTTATCCACAAGTACAATTGGTTTCAGAACTTCTATGTCTGCTTTTATTTTTCCAAATTTAGAAAAATTTGATAATAATCGGCTGCGTACTTTTTAGGTTACTGGTGGTAATTGTGAATACTTTTAGTTAAAAATGTCAGAGGTTCCGCCTACAATTCTATGAGTTCTTAATCTAGCCCTAATTACTATCATTTTCATAGCTGTCTTGGCAAAAATATAACGTATTTACTTAATTTTAACAAAACTCATCTACTCAAAAAGTAAGATAGATTGTGCACTAGAAAATGGAAAATATACAGGGTGTTCCATAAAGAAATATTTTGGCGGTTCCAAGTTAACAAAATTTGGTAGTAGTAATATTGCAATACGGTAAATATTTCCACAATGACAAAGATTGAGTGTAGGATAGTCTTATAAAAGTCCAAAACCTTAAAAATTATACCATTCTATTTAAAATAACAAAGTTACTGAAAACTTCTGGTTTAACAAGAAATGGCAGTTTTTTTAAACTATTTTCATTGAAAAGTTCATATCCTATTATACAGGAAGTAACATTTTCAGAAAAAAAAATCGCTACAAATAACTGGTCAAGTGGATTGATCTTTTAATAGGAGGAATCAGAAGGGACTCAATGGGGCCTAAGTACTGTGGCTTTTTAAGGATACCCTCTCACAATTCCAGAATCCATAATAACTACAAATATGACGGTCCATTGTCTTAAATCAATTTGTATATTAGAGAACCATCGAGGTAAGTTAATTTATTATAAATTGAAAGTTTGGCATATATTTTTAATAAAGAATACATTATTACGACAACAATATCGATATAACAATCCTATGACAGCCACTCTGAAAATTTTAACGTTAAGGATGCAGATCTCAACGTGTATGATGCTAAGATTGTAAACAGAAATTGAAGGTTATCGAACTAGGCTAAGTTTTAATCTCTCCTATATCTTGTTTTTATTATAGGGACTAATGTATTTTAATTAAGCATATGTAAATTGATATTCGACACCAAGGGAAGTGAAAGAAATGTTTAAACTTATTGTTTGTCATTTGGGTTAGGTACATATATAATTTTTACAGCATTTTAACTGAAGAATAATATTATAACTAATGATATTTCAAATTATACGAGTATTAGCAATATTGAAATAATTGTAGTTGTCAATTGATTTATTTAAATATTTCTTCTCCTCTACGTTCTAATACATATATATTATAATGTAAGCTATATGTATTTTACAAATATTATAAATAAAATAGTAGAATATCATATTAATATCTTGACGTTCATGCTAGGGTCACGATGATATCGAATACTTCAACAGAAGATATTGTGTAGTTTTTTTGACCTTTTTGATATTTCATTGGTTAATATAAATCTGTGCAAGGTTCAGTAATTAAAAATAATAACAATAACAATTTATTTGCCTTATCAGAAACTTATATTTACAGAGGCGGACCCCACATCGTATATTAACCTGATTATTCAAATTAGTGATCTTGTTAAATAATAGTGAACTGGTTCAAGTTCGAAATTGATCATAATTTAATATGTTCTGAGCATTCACACCCAGACGATAATAAACAAATGCAAAGATAAAAAAATGAATCACAATGAACTGATCATAGAGTAACTGTAAATTGTAGACATCAAAATAATAGGATTAATCCAAACATGCTTTAAGAAAATGTTGCTAGTTTGCGTATACAGTGTGTTAAAATTTGATTTAAAATTTCAAATTTATTCAATAATTTAAACACCTTTAGTGAGAATGGGGTAGATATTTCATGAAGTCCTTGACATTGAGAAATTATAAGTTAAAGATAAATTTTAGATACTTTGTAAAGGGCGCTAGTTGCGTACTGTGGCATAGTTATCTTTCCTTTTTATATTTTTATAGCAAATCTAAAGTTTGAATAAATAATTCGATAGACCTATTATTTTGAAGGAAAAAGTTATACCTAATTGATATCGCTAAACCGCTCCGATTTAAAGATATTCCCTCCCACCTTAATAATTTGATGTTTTCCGACTGCTACTAATATTATTTCGACACTAATCTACGTAGGCTTTGTCTTGTGACTCTGATGTTAATGATAGCAAAAACAATATGACTTGTCTTGAGTTGTCGAAAATCAATAATCAATAATCTTAAGTAGATTTTTAGTGGACACTTAGAATATGCCGAGAATGAATTTACATATTTTTAAATAAGGGAGATATATTTTTTCATAATCATTTGATATCAAATTATTTATACATATTCCAAATAATTGCATTAAAATATTACATTGCTCTCAAAAGATATCTAAAAATTCAGTTCAAATTCGGATTTCACACTATCAAAAACACCATCGTCACTAAAAGTGTCTATAATAAATACTTATAAAATAAATTTAAATTCAAACTTTAACGCCCTGTATATTGCAAATCAGTAACATTTTAATAAGGCATGCTTTAACAAATTATTATTATGACGTCTAAATAATAGTCTGTTACCCATTCATTATGGGCCACTTTCTGTAGTGCCCGTCAAAAAAATTATCTATTATCTTCTAGTCTATTTTACTTGAAAACTATGTGTGGATGAGCTCATGTGTTTTTAATGAAAGAAATTTTAAAACTGCAAAATTCAAAAACTTTTTTAGTAGTTAACTCCCTTGTTTGGAAAGAAATACAATACATGTAGATTTTAAATAGTTATTCAGAATTATTGAGCAGGAATATGAGATGTATATCACAAAAAATATGCGTAATTAATTAGACACGCAATTTCTCTTGTAGAAAAGTCAAGAATCTTTCTCACAAAAATCTTCTAGTAAATGGTATAGTAAATATAAATTGTTAGGTACCATAAAACGTCCAATACTTCATTACAAAATCTATTGGAACAGTAATTGTTCATAGTGTTAATAATTTTAAATGTAATATATTCATATAAATGCTGAGAAATGCATTTAAAAAGAGTAAAATATAATTTAAATTTTCACTCAGCTACATTGATCTACACTAAATAAACTGATATTACTAACCTTCCGTTTTTCCCATTTGTATTTTGCAATTTACGACAGTGTTAACTGATTTCTGAGTAATGCAAAATTAAACACATTAACTAGGCAAAGACTAAACTATATGTAATCACGATAAAAGCACTTACATATTCATATTGAATTAATTATTTTATCTAAAATTGATTGTTTAATATGTAAATATTATGAGGTCCACTTCAAACATATCTGTCGCTTATATTGATTGATATGAAAAGTACTTTTTTTTTCAGTATTATCATGTCATAAGTTTGTAATAACAACTATAATACAAAAAAATATTAAATAAGTGCAAAATATTAGAATTATGTAAAACCTTATATTAATTATCATGAACCCTTTTTCATAGATCAAATATTGTGTAAAAGTATTTATCAGTGACAACTTTCTTTGGATATTTTACTGTACTCTATGCAGGGTGTCCGGAAAGTAATATGGGACACAGCTTAAACATAGCTTCCTGTGATCAAATATTATCATGTCATAAGTTTGTAATAACAACTATAATACAAAAAAATATTAAATAAGTGCAAAATATTAGAATTATGTAAAACCTTATATTAATTATCATGAACCCTTTTTCATAGATCAAATATTGTGTAAAAGTATTTATCAGTGACAACTTTCTTTGGATATTTTACTGTACTCTATGCAGGGTGTCCGGAAAGTAATGGGACCCAGCTTAAACATAGCTTCCTGTGATCAAATAGAATTAATTTAAACAAACTTAGCTTAGTCCAAAAGTGCCTCGTTTAGAAGTTACAGGGCTTCAAAGAAAAAAATTGTTTTCTTGTTATGAGCATAATTAAGAAACGAAACGTCCAATCATGTTCAAATTTGGTACAGTTATGTTTTAGATAAGTACAAACATTGTGAAGTAGTAAGTAGTGCCGCATATTGTAGAGGGCGCTCTTGGCAGTTTTTTTGCTACTAATTTTAATTGTATCTTTTTTGTTGGTCCTATTGTGATACGCTTGACTGAAAATTATGATGGAGAAATTAATTTTGCGTAGAAAAGCTATACTTGTTCCATATTGATAAAATGCACCGTTTTTGGTAAAAACGCGTTTGAAAATTTCCGCGCGTTAAAAGAGAAATAAATTTTATAAATCGATCAAGTTACCACTTGTCAAACTGACGTTGATACGCTTAAATTAGATAAAATTTGATCAAAAGCCTGTCAGATTAATATTAATTGTTGTACTGAGTTAGTAATTATCGTTGTGTAGTTGTGTAAATGTAATGTGTAAATAATTTCAAATTATTAGTATTATTTTGTCAAATTTTGAAAACATACCTCGACATAATCAGTTTTCCAACTCAGAAACGGCAGATATGATCGCTGTTTATTGTCAAAATCAATTTAATGGAGGAGCTGCAGAAAGAAGGTACAGTTACATGGAACCGGTATAGCTTTTCCACGCAAAATTAATTTCTTCGTCGTGATTTTCCGTCAAGCGTATCAGAAAAGGACCGACAAAAAAGATACGATAAAAATGAGTAACAAATAAACTGCCAAGACCGCCCCCTGCCATATGCAGCACTACTTTCTCCTTCGCAATGCTTGTACTTAAACATAACTGTACCAAATTTCAACATAAACGCTGTAACTTCTAAATGAAGCACTTTCGGACTAAGCTATGTTTGTCTAAATTGGTTCTATTTGATCATAGGATGTTTAATCTGGGTCCCATTACTTTCCGGACACCCTGTATATTAATTAAAACTAAACAGTATAATAGAAAGTGGTTAAAACATAAATATGATATATTTAACTAAATTTTGTAATGTTTGTAATTTTTATGACGGAATTTTCAAATATTTACTTAATTCATTTTATGCTCATTGAATAGAGAGTGCTAGTTACTAGTGGCATTAATCCTTACTTACATACATTTTAAATAAAAATTGTACATTATGCAGAAAGTTAAGAAACTACTCTTTTTCAAATGAAAATATTTTTCATTGCTCTGCATATTAAAATAATAAATACGTTGCAAATTGATTTGGGAATGAGCAAAACAAATTATTTTTAAAACTGTTTCTACATTTTCATCAAGAAGTTACATATTATATTGGTTTGCAAGCTTCCTTGGCAGTTGTCAATTGTTGAACAACTGGACTGGTTGCCACGTCGTCAATTTTAACATTAATGGAATACACTCGGACATCAGCTTGATTACGGAGTTGGAAGAAAATGGTTACTTTCCATTCCTAGATATTCTTGTGAAAAAAATCGATGTACATTAAGCCACAGCGCACACTCCTACTGAATATTGAATACCGAGTCTTATTACCACCCGACCCAGAATATATGACGATATAGTCGCTCCAAGAATTCAAACGTCTTACGTCATGGCTAACGTTACACAATTGTTTTTATTGTCAACGTAATTTTCGATAATTGTTCGCAATCATTTTTTTGCAATTTAGTCCAATATATAATGCAAACTTTTAGTGTAGTATGTAGTTTTATTACTTTCAGTTGCAGTTCCTTAAATATTTTAATAAAAATATTATGAATTAATTATTTGTTCGTATGACGTAAGTCGTCTGAATTCTTGCCGCGAGTATACCTTAGTGCGTCAATCATGAATCGTTTGTGAGAATACTTGGAAGGACACTATATAACGAATGATCTGGTCATAGAGGTAATTGATACACCAACAGAAATATTAAACGAACCATCAGGAAGACGACAAAGATCAAGGAAAATGAGGGATATCTGGCAACTTGTACTACTCTATACTATACTAACAAGATAAAGCGTACCTTAAGAAAACACATTTTTGATATCATATAGGACAAATGAAGATATTTGTTTGCTCCCGGTTAAAGGAACACGAGTCTCATTTAAGGATTACTAATAGTGCATCGCAGAACAAAGGGTAAATGGAAGGCATTCTACAGGCCTAAACAAAATCAAGATTTTAATGTGAGAGAGCGAAGATTCTGATCCAGACACTTGAGCAAATTCAGAAAAATCTCAATAATTTCAACTGCGATTTCAGCTTGCGACTAGCCGCATTTTGAATGCGATTGATCCGCAAAAATCAAGGATCAGAACGTCACACAACTTCCACCTCCTTCAGAATTTAGGTTCTGGTTATATCCTATGTACGTTGAATGGATGTAGTCCGAGGAAGTCCATCGGACAATTCGTTTATGAACAAGCTGGTATCAATTTCTGCTACAGGGACTTTCATAACCGTTATAAATGTAGATTTAGAACCACCCCCTTTTCAGCAATACAATAAAAAAAGAAAAAGCCAATTATTGCCATTTTACGAATTAGTATATCATAAGACTCTCAAACGTGGCCAAGCATGATTTGAGAAAACCAATAGTATTAAGCAAAAAGACATACCAAATCTCGAGAATCAACAAGTTTATGTAAATTTTTAGGATTGCTTCATCAGGTGGCCTCCTTTAAGTTGAGTCAAATATTTAACTATAAAAATTATTTGAAATTAAATGTCGACAATGTCAAACTGATTAATCTATCAATGAATTTAAACATCATAACGACCTACTAAATAAATAAAAAAAAATACCTTTTATGTATAGTTTTTTATTATTTTCAGGTATTAACAATATTGTGTGAAACTAACTATTCAACTTAAAGAAGGCCGCCTGATGAAGCAATCCTAAAACTGCAGAAATAGGTCAGATCTCATCTATTGTGGTTGAATTTCGAGTTCCCACTGTCAGAGGTTAATATCTATAGAGTGTTTCCATTAAACCAGGTTAGTAAATTTAGATAGATTAATTTCTTTAGATAATTATTGAGTAGAGCTTTGTCTGTGAAATTGTTCATTAGCATACCTAGATGTTTGGTATCAGAGAACATACATATGACTTCATTGATAGAAATTGTAGGAAATTTGATATATATTAGCTTAAAATACCTTTCTTAAACAGTAGAAAAAGTTTATGTAAAGTTTCATGATCATAGAAATACATTAGCCCAAACATATCACCCATTTAAAATAAAAACGCAACAAGACTAAACCCTTGAAGGAATACAACCCGACGCAAATCAATGCGATACCCTTTAAGGAATACAAAAAAAAAAATATGAAAAAACATTTCCTTCTGCTGATACGGATAGGTAACCCTTCTAGAAATCCCGCTACCTCTGGAGAACCCTCTGAATCAGGACATTATCGGAAAGGCGAAAACAGTAAATAACATATACATTATATTTTATTTAAACACTACGATTCAGAAATTAAATACTTGCTCTTGAAATCAACAATAATTCAGTATCAAATAACTCCCTCACTATTCATATTAATACAAACCTAGAGACTATCCATGAAAACAACAAAAACGAGGACTAATTGACACACTAGGTACAGCCATAAAAATTGTCGGTTAACCCCAATAGTAATAACTTAGAGAAGATAAAATCGAAATTCTATTCAATAACGAAGAAAAGACAATAATCCAAAATGACAAATACGTGTTCTTCGTCTCACTTCTTACCGAGAAATGTAAGTCTGATATTACATTTAAATATCGTGCAAACACTAAAGAAAGTAAATATAGCATAGTTCACAAAAGAGAAATTTAGAACTCATGAATATTCAGCTGTAATGAAGTGATTTTTAACTACCCCGTATTTATTTATTTTACTATTAAAATAGTCCGTGGAACTAGTTTACCAGTATGTGAAAATATCCCCGTTGAAAGCCTATCGACGCGCGGATGCCTGCCGGCATGAGATAGACCACTTGAACCGAACGCGCATCTATCACCGGTCAGATGCGGCCACCACTACGAAAGGTATGACGTAGATATGCGCGCTCGGTCCAGCTGGCGATTCCGAATCATGCCCAATATTTTCGAATATACGGAAATTGAGTACCTGTCCTGGCCCACATCGAGCAGCTGCGTTGTCTCTAGCCGTTCAGTGACCGAACCTGCGAGTACTGTCCGAAAATCGACTAGCGCGCAGCCGCTGCCTCCGCATCAACGTTAGGGCTTTCAAACGCCGATTTGGATATTTAGTTCCTGTCCTGCTGTCACCGGGAGAAGTCCTGCCTATCCGCACCAGCACCAGAAGACCTGCCAAGCCGTGGAGAAGCCGTAATAGGTGAGAAGTTCAGATTGGGGAGTAGTGCGCAGCCGTGAACCCCACAGGCGCGTTAGGTCTTCCAACTAGGATACCGTTTTACTCTCGCGGCTCTCGTTAGCTGTCGGTAGCTGCCGCCGGCTCTCGGTTATGTGGTCTCTAGTTGTTGGCGGTCTTTTTAATTTTTAGCAGATCGCAGACAGCTTTAGGCTTTAGCCATCCTTTAGCTGTAATCTCTTTACGTTGCTGTTTGGCGCGCTAACCTCTCTTTGCTATCTACACAACTCCACGTGATTTTTTCTCTATTTTGGAGAATTTATTATTATTATTATCATCATTGTTTATATTATTATAATTTAATCCTTAATTTTAGTCAAATTGTTTTCTAACCCGGGTATGTTACACTACAATAATCTCCATATTTGTAACTGTTTTTATTCATGTTTATTAATAAAATGGCATAGATATATGATATATATATGTAAAGAGGTCATGATTTTAGTAATTGCTTTCTTTTGTGCTTTTACATAGTTATTGATGACAAATAAAATAATTTATTGGTCTATCTATATTTTTATTGGTTATTTTTGGGATTTCTAAAATTTTATTTGTATATCTGTCCTATTCTTCTCAAAGTCCTTTTATTGCGTTTAAAATGGTGACGTGTATTAATTTATTTGGAAAGAGTAACGAATAAAACACGGCGTGAATATTTTTAATGTCCATTTAGCGCGTCTACAATCTCCGATAACGGACGATGGTAGGCGAGAGGTAACGAGAGCCACGCGATCTGCTAAAAATTAAAAGACCGCCAACAACTAGAGACCACAGTACCGAGAGCCGGCGGCAGCTACCGACAGCTAACGAGAGCCGCGAGTGTAAAACGGTATCCTCTACCAACTACCGGCTAGCTAGTTCAGTTGCCGTCCAGCGAGCGAGCCGAACAGTCCTGTCAGCAGAGCAGCCGTACCAGCACGGAAACGTACCAGCAAGCAGCGGTAGTAAGTCCAGCACACTGCCAGTGCGCAAGTCTCCGAATTCCGCCGGATGAACTGGTAAGAGAGCGGAACTCGAGAGAGAGAGAGAGTTTCTTCCTGCCGTTCGTAGAAGGAAGACGTGTCCGACCACAAGCACTGGAAGTAAGTAGTTGTAAGTAACACTTGGCTACTTTTAACTCTCGTCCGTCTTACCTGTTTTGTGCTCTGTCTGTCTTACGGCGTGGTGACGCACACGGTAGACTTGATCACGTGTGTCGATCCTAACTGCGCGTTCAGAGGAAGGAGGAAACTCTTTAGTCTGAAATGCAGGCCGTCTCCGTCCAATCTACCTAACCTGTTCTCTGTCTGTTTTACGGCGTGGTGACGCACACGGTTGCCTTGATCACGTGTGTCGATCCTAACTGCGCGTTCGGAGGAAGGAGGTTGCCTTGATCACTCGTTGCTCTGAAACGTACGTCGTAGACTGACTTGTCTTGTCATATTTCTTTCAGCGCAACAGTTAGCCGTCCTGCCAGCCTGCCCGAGGGATCATCATCTGTCTGTAACTTGCTATTAATTGTTCTCTTTCAGGAGTGATTGTAGCCAAGTGTATTAATTAATAGTAGTAATTGCTTTTGCTTGTTGCTTGTTTGCTTCCTCCCTCGTGGTATTGAGTCCGTAGCTTCCCACCGCTTGCTTACTACCGACCGGCTAACTCAGTAACTCTCTTTCCAGGACCACCCATAACCGCAACCACCCGCTTTTAGCGCATGTACCGCCCGTTTAACTTGTTTTGATTGCAATTTCGTTTTTAGTTTTAAGTTAGTATTGTAAATTAGGTTTGGTAGTTAATATATACATAGTGATATATACAGGGTGAGTCAGTCGTAATGTCATTAATTTTAAGAGGAGATAGGGAATAATGAGTATAATGCGAATACGCGATTAAAAATCTAAATGCATATTTACGCCGAAATAAAATATTTTCAAATCATTATTTAAACCCCCTTTTCAGACTGTCACTGACCGTTCACAGCCTTGGTCGGTTACAGCTGACAGTTCAACTCGATGTCGACCTGATGCAATGTTGCAAGTTGAAATATTTTCTAGTACCTACCTACCTAGGCATTAGACATCATAAATAAACGATTGTACTGATTACTTTAGAATATCATATTATTTCTTGCTCAGTTCAGCCAATAATATTTTAAAATGTTAATGTTCAATGAACGCTTTCCAATCAATTCTATTAAAAATTGCAAGTAACGCGGTCCATTCAGGTTCTCCGGTGGAAAATACGGCCCAATCAAATGATTCCCGTAAACTCCTGCCCATACGTTGAGAACAAATCGCCTCTGAAAACTAAACCGACGAGTAGCGTGTGGATTTTTGTCCGACCAAATGTGACTGTTATGACTGCAAAGAAATTAGCTTGAAAAAGTATTTAATATTGAAATTACAAAACTCCAACGTATCTAATAATAAACTGAGTAATAAACCATTTAGGTACTATCGTTTGCAATATTAATGACACTCACTAAAATGAATTTTGCAATTTATTTTGAACTTCTGACGTATTCATATTGAAATCTGCTTTAAATTTTTAACATTAGTTATTAGTTGTTTCACTTACCAAGAGAGATTTAATGATATTTCTATTCAGAACTTCCAGAAGTTCAAAAACTGTTTTAAGAGAGTGTCATTATTATTGCAAACGATTGTACATTACATAAAAAACGTTTAAAACGTGTTTAAATACAAAGTAATAAAAAAACCTTGTGTTGTCGACAAAACACTGTTCAAGACTAGGTCAATAACCTAGTTACCTAGTTTTTGTACTGTTATTTAACGACAAGGAGTAAAATTAACTTTTTTTTATCTAGATACATGAATGAATTTTCCTTAAATATTGATTTATTTTTAATAAAGACAAATGTAGATAATAAATAAATGTTTTCGAATGTTAGGTTATTTATTTTTAATAATTTTGATATTACGTTTTCACTACGTTTTACAATTGAATATGAATTTGTAGTATTAGTCGTAAGTATAATATAATTATTCAGTTTGTAATTAGTAATTACATACATCTAGCCTAGAAATGTATTGCTTTTTAAGTATATACCCTATTTAAAATTCCAGCTGCACTCATCCGTCCATAGCACTTTATTAATAAAATTTGGGTCAGCAACAATTCGATTTTGTAACCAATTGCAAAATTCAAGACGACTGGGGAAATCAGCAGGTTCTAAAGATTGAACTTTCTGAAAATGATACGGGTGCAGTGAGTTTTCGCGTAATATTCTGCAGACCTTGCTTTGGGATATCTCAATCTCAAGGCGATGGTTCTTGTAGAAATTGTAGGTTCCTCCTCAACTAAATTTAAAACAGCTTCTATTACATTTAAGTCATTTTGAGGATGCCCAGCAAGTTCTCGGCGCGGTTTAACACATCCCGTATCGCGAACACATTGAAACACTTGGACAAAGGTTCGCGCACTTGGGTGAAGCCTATTAGGGAAACGTCTCCGGTATTCGACAGCAGCGGCATTCGCATTTCGTAAACATTCCCCGTATAAAACTAGCATTTCCGCATATTCTAAATTAGTAAAATTAGGCATTGTGATGTGAATTTACGACCAATACACGACCGAAATAAACAAACTACTGCTCGTATTCTCTCCATCCCCCCTCTAAATGTGTGGTGTGATCTCTAAATTTGGGGGGAAAGAAATGCGGTGGCAAATTTGAATAATACGCACGCTGAAGTGTTAGACGACGTTATGTATGTAAACATGTGGCAACGATGCCTTCCATAGGAATTAGATTATCATATGGCTGCGACATCAGAAAGCTTGAGCGTACCAGGAGCGTCATGTTACCGATTTTTATAGGGTGATTTGTTAATTTTTTTAAAGGTCGAGTATAAAAAAATGTTTTTCCTTTATTAGGCCTCCCGAATACGTGGTTAAAATTAATGACATTATGACTGACTCACCCTGTATTGTGCCTTTTTATTCCGTCCGTGAAGTCTAACTGTTTTCCCTAAGACCCGCTGGACATACCGTATCTTCACTGTAGCTACCTGAGTAGTGGTGTTTCTACACTTTAAAACAGAAACTGGCGCCCGAGGAACCTGACCGCCGCAGCTCAGGCGTCATAGTGACACCGCGTCGCAACGCAAACGTCGCCGAAGCGACGTAGGTGCGTCACACAGCTCATGATTCACAAACTTTTAGAATATACTATATACTAAGTTCAAAGAAAGAGAAATAATCATTTTCTGGTAAATTAACTTAGAGCTATTCAAAATTTCAGAAATTACTACTATTTATAAACATTTGCGAACGCTTTATAAAAATAACGAGTTCCTACTTTTTGAATCGACTCTTCATTATTTCTCAATATTACTCCCTCCAAAATGCTTACTCCCGAGTCTATCCCGTACGTAACAATCACTCAACAATTTTGTGTTCCGCAAAATAATTTACAACATTTGAGGATAGATAAATGGATAGAACTCCACCAGCAACTTTGTGTATGTCATTGCTATAAAAAGTGAAAAGTGCGTCCTAACCAACATTAGCTCTTGTGATTTCGTTTCAGTAATGAACTAATAAAGGAATTCGCCAACCACAAGCTCTTAATCTTAACAAAATATTACATAGAAATACTTGAACAAAGCAACAATATAAACAAAAAAGAACATTTTATTAAATAAAACGCCAACTGACAAACTTTTGGAAATTAGAAATAGGAAACTATTTATTTGAAAATAAAACCTCAACCCTGGATATTGCAATCCTAAAGTATAATCAAGTACCAAGTAAAGTTGATTATTCTGTAAATTTAAACATTTATCAGACTTTGATAAGCTAAACAAAGATCTAAGAAATTTGGGAAAGCCCCCATACTTCTATAATATCTATTACAATAATATGTATCATAATATGTTTTATTATTCTAAGTAAATGTAAAGACAATTTCAGCCTCTCTAGATGGCTGAATCGGAAATCGGTCTCTGAAGGACCTGTCAAAGCCAATGAACTTGCCTACATCAATTGATTCAAGAACGAGGACGTTCTTTAACATGAGGATGAAAACATCACATACTCTGAATCCTTCTGATTCATCGACACCTTGTGCATTACCGGTATTAAGTGATCGTTACCAGCACAATTTGTGTGCCACCCCGAACCATTAACATAAATACGTAACTTTCTCCCTTAGCTATCAGTTCTCAATATACCTTATTGCTTTACGTATTAGTACTTGGATACTCATCCTTCGTAAATGTAAATTGTTATTTACCCAATAAATTGTATTACAAGTAAAAGTGTGCTTTTTAAAAACACAACCACCGAGACGGAACATGTAACTGATCGGTATCAATCTCTCACATTGACCTAAGCCAACGTTCATCCATCCTACCATACCCGCAGAGAGTATGTCAAATCCTCTCTACAGGTATAGCTCATCTACGAGCTACCGACCGCGGGATGCGAACCTAGGCGGTTGTCAAACGCAATTCAAGTACTGACGCCTTAAACCGCTCGGCCACCGATCAACCAGAAGTTTATTTTTCACGTGGCCGATCGATAATCGCGGTACAGCGTACATGTCATTTACGGTATGAAATTACCTCTCGGGGAGCTGTTAGTACCCGGAGATCAATTATATCGTGAATGGAAGCTTTCAGAGCAACTGGAAATGTATCTTGCAAAACCAGAAGCAGGGGTTAGAATACCTGCAAACGTCGAGGCAGTTCGATAGTCAATTTATTCTAAGGGCTCCGTCCGGAAACATTCAGCTGCTTTTCGTTTGTCAGATCGTTCACAACGACGGATCTTCACGACGAGCTTCACCTCATTCGCGCCTTCATTCGGATCGTGTCATACTTTGGTACGCATTGTCCAGAAGAGAGATCATTGGACCTTATTGTCTTAAGGAGAACAATCGCACGGTAACTGCAAATTCTAAGTGATATGTGGCAATAGTTGAAAACTTTTTTCTTCCATCTCTTGAAAACATGGACGTAAGCGAAATATAGTTTCAGCAGCATGGAGCCACGGCTCATACATCGCGAATTTCAATGCGTCTTTTGAGAGAAACCTCAACTGGACGGCTGATTGCCAACGAAGGTGACATTCCATAGTTGGCACGCTCGCCAGATTTAGCCCTCTGCGATTTTTTCCTGTGGGGCTATCTCAACCGTCCTGAAACCGTGAAAGCATTGAAAAGCATCTATTTGAACCATCAGGCTAAAAAGACGGAAACCGCTAGTGGTCAAAATGTTATAGAAGGTACGTTCGAAAGCATCTAATACCTACAGTAGTTTAATTATATGAACTGAAAAGCATGGTAAAACATAGAAAGTAAGGTAAGATTAAAATATTACCTTAAAAAAAATCTTTTCATATTAGTTAGGTGTAACACCAATATATTATTTTAGAGAATTCTAATAAAATGGAGAATATCATTTTCCATCATAACGTGACAAGGAATGGTATTTCTACAAACTAAAACTTCTTAAAAAGGAGAGTTTAATTTCTTTCTTATTCAAAGATTACTGCGATATTATTTTAATGAACAGCAAGTGCGTATTGGTATTATAATTGCATTATATCTAATCTAGTATAGATAATTAAATATTCTTATTATTTAATTGTTGATCAACTATTATGTAGGTTACATACTTTAAAATGTGTCAATAATTATTATTGTTTAGAAATAGGTATATTATCTTGTAATCATATGATTTTACTGTAAAACAACAACTCTTTATATTTTTGAAGGAATAATTAGAGAAATTTGGCTCAGTATTTCAGTAATAAGCATATTTTTCAGTTAGCAATGTGTCCATGTTAGCGAAAAATAAAAATTCGATTTAAGCTGGTCGTGAATTTTGGCTTTCCACAAACCGTGTAAAAAATGTGTTACTCTTGTTCTTCTTCTCTTCTTGAACTTCCTTTCTTTCTTCCTGTACTGTTTACTTCTTCATTTATTATTAAAATACCTGGCGCCATCTATACGTTTGTGCCTTTGTTATCATTGTAGTTAATAAGTTTCACCTAGGTAGTTTATTATATTCCAAGGCGGTGGTGAAAGAACAGAATCCGAAATTCCGTTACTCTAAACCACTAAGTCTATTGTTTGCCTCTATTGTACACCCCTATTATCTATACTTATATGATTTTTGTGACACAATGTTATTATCATTATTATTTATAGAACCACGTTATTAATTGTAAGTATCTCCAAATGTGGGTGTGAACAACACATTTGAGTCTTCTATTATTCAGTTATGTTTAAACTTTTTATCATTGTGTTACAGGTTGAGAGGATGCCAGATTTCTGCATTATTAAGTATATGTGCCTTGGAAGTCCTCTTCTATATTTCTTTCATCTGTTGCGCCAAAGGTAAGTAAGTATTTTTCAAATTTTTCGGCATGTTTCTTTTGCATGTTCATAGAAGCAGGGATGCCCATATCTTATTCTTGTGTTGAATGGTTCTACCGATCAATAAAGTCACTGTCACTGTCACTGTCACTATCACTGCCACTGTCCTTACCATTGTTATTATTTCTCAAGGTGATCTTTGGTGTAGACCTTCATTCCGGTACCAGGGTACAAAGATATGGTAAGTATTTTCTGGTAGATGGTTAAATAATTGTCTATATCCATTCAGTATGTTATGTGGCTTTAATCTTTAAGTCTATGGACGTTTGTGAAACATGATGAAGGTTTGGAGCTAGATTTTGGGAATTTTATGACCCCATGCTTTATTTAATCAATGTAAAATTCGTGATTGATAATGGAATCAATCTCCGACGACAGGTCAAACTAAAAACTTAATTGCTTTGATGTTATCTTTTATACATCAAATTGTTAAAACAATTATTATTAAAAATTTCATATAGTAAACATTTTCTTTTATTTACTACATTAAATTCAATAGTCAATATTTGGTCTACTGAAACAGAAAAAAATGACACGTGTTCTACGAGAAAACAATGTTTTTGCAAAATATAGATATAAACTCTGGACAAAATTAACGCTCCACTATAAATTAGCAACAAATTTCATGCTGCTGTATTTCTGAACTGATGGTCTGATTTGAATCATTTTTGTTTTTTGAATTGTAGGTGAATTCCTTGGGAATTTGACTGTTCTCATTATTTTTTTATAAAAAGTTGATTTCGGTTTTATACAGGGTGTAATAACGTTACTGTTTTTTTTTCGAAATTCGAAACACCCTGTGGAGTATACTACCAAGCAATACATACCGCAGATGAAGCACTGTAGCACCGTCTTTCTTGAGCATTTTATTTTTTTGTTCACTGCATTATCTCTGTTATTAGTGGAGATACATCGGTTTTGGCTCACTTCGGTATTTTATCATTAAATTATGAAAGCAAAATTAATACCACTTTATTAAACTTACTTTAATTACAATATTACCAACTAAGAAAAGAATTATACATAAATTATTATAGCAAAAGTACCAATGGTAGAAGAAAGTGGAGAAGCAATAATTAACTCCCTGGTAATTAAAGAAAAAGTAGAAATTCCAGCCGGAATAGTTAATATTGAAAACAGAGAAGCAACAGTTTTGCTTGTAAAAAACACGGATGAGCAAATAAATTTTCAGTTAGGAGAACCCCTTGCATGCATAAATGGATGTAATTTAAATAATTTCTAACCAGAACCAATGGACACTGATGAATATTACCATAATTCATTAGTTGATTATGATACTTTACAAAAGAAAAGTTTAGAAAATTTGGATTTGAGACATTGTAATCAAGAAGAATACGAAGCTGTAAGAAAAGTTTGTTATGACTGCAGAGACATCTTTTATTGTGAAGGAATTCCATAGACATTCACAAACTAAGTCAAACATGAAATAAGAACAACAGACAACCTTCCAGTATATACAAAGTCATACAGATTTCCCCAAATTTACAAAGAAGAAGTTAAAAATCGGATAACTTCCATCAAAATACATAAAATCCGTAACTCAGTCTCACCATGGTCCTCTCCTATATGGATTGTACCTAAAAAATGGACAATACTGGAATAAGAAAATTTCGAATCATTATCGACTACCGAAAACTGAATGAAAAATCAGTTCCAGATAAATTTCCCATATATAAATGATGTATTAGATAAATTAGGAAGAAGTTAATATTTTACATTAGATTTGGCTAGTGGATACCATCAAATAGAAAAGAATCCTAAAGATATTGAGACAGCATTCTCAACGGACGACGGACATTACGAGTTCCTCAGGATGCCCTTTGGCCTCAAAAGTGCCCCCTCCACAGGTTTACATAACTCTCTACTCTGAATTACCGCATTTATGCGCCTTGACATACTGGCTATTAAATTTTCAATTACATCTTGGGGAATATTCTCCCCTTCTGCTATTGCTGCATTCACCAGTTGATGATGGTTAACCGGTGGAGGTGTCTGACATCTAATCTTTTCGTAAGAGCATCCCATCGATGCTCTATGGGATTTAGGTCGGCACTGAGGGCAGGTCATTCCATCAACGGAATAGCAACTGCATTCAATTAGTCTGTAACCTATCTAGCCACGTGGGCACGAGCATTATCTTGCATAAATAAACAATTGGGTCCCAAAAAAAGGACAAATGGCATCACATGTTCAACTACAATGTTTTCTAAATAGTAATTTGCGTTCATAGACCTTACACGTATATGAACTAACTCTGTGCATCCATAGAAGCAGATTCATCTCCAAAACATTACAGAACCTTCAACAAATGGGACGTTTGGAGAGATATTGCAACTTGCCAATCTTTCTCCCGACCTTCGCCAAACACGTTCACGCTTATCGGGACAGTCTTCTTCCAGTCATTAACAGTCCAGTGTTGATGATTTCTGGCAAAACGCAATCTTTGAACTCTATGCTGCCTGGTAAGTAATGGCTTCTTTGCCGGTCTCCTGCTGCTCAATCCAGCTTCATTTAAACGTCTTCTAATTGTCCGAGATGACACTAGAAGATTCGAGTATTTGCGAGATCATTTAAAACAGTTCCAGTGATTCTCATGTTTCTAAGAACGGTTTGCCTAAGAAAACGTTCATCTCTTAGATCGGTACATCGTTTTTGCCTTTGTCCTGCCCTTCGAGAAATGAGATACTATCTCGTTAAATCGTGTAACTATGCGACTTATACCGAAATGATGGCGTCCTATCAGAGCAGCAACATAGTTAATGCTTTTAGTAACTCTTCCACAGATAAATGTTTTGGTCGATTCATTTTAGAATTAAATTTAAAACACTAATCGTTACTTGTAACTAACCAGAACTGACTTTGACAATTATAAACCTCAAAACAAAACATCTGATGTTTGTAATGTCAGAAGAGAATAAAAGCATATTTGTTAAAACCTATAAAAATAAAGGTATACGATAATAAAGTTATAAAATACCGAAGTGAGTCAAAACCGATGTATCTCCACTAATAACAGAGATGATAAAGTGAACAAAAAAAGAAAATGAAACAAAAAATGGAAAAGGAAAGTTGATGCTACAGTTTGATTTCATTTGCGGCATAGTGGTAGTGGTTGGTTGGTAGGTTGGTTAGTGGCTGGTTGATAGTATACTCCATAGGATGTTTTGAATTTTCGAAAGAAAAACCAATAACATTATTACACCCTGTATAATACCGATATCAACTTTTTATAAAACAATAATGAGAACACGCAAATTCCCAAGGAATCTTTCTACAATTAGCAAAAAAATCAGACCATAAGTTCAGAAATACAGCAGTATGGAATTTATTGCCAATTTATAGTAGTGCGTTAATTTTGTCTAGGAGTTTACTAAATAATTAGTTAATCTTCGATCAATCAATCACAATATATTGCGATTGACTGAATTAATTTTGCATAAATCAATGCTACTGAAATAACAATAAAAATTTGACGTTTATTTCCAAAATGATATCAATCATTACCTTCATTTTTATATTAAAAAAGCAAAATATTGGAAAATCATGTATAAAACTCGAATTCCAAGCTTTTTGCACTCGCGAGAATTTTATTAGTTCCGGCCAAGTCAAGTATTCACTTCATCTTGTGGTGAGAAGTTAAGTAGTTCTACACGGTGGACAAGTAACTTGACTTGACCTCACCACCAATTTTGTCAGTAGATCGCCTACTTGACCGCTTATTTTTCCAAGGTGTAGTTAAGTCAACTAGAAGAAAATTAAGTACGTGAGGGGGCAAGGTACTTGATCCGTGACTTGACTGTGTATATTTCGTTTAATCTCTGTAATTTATTATAGCTCTAAATTACTTACTTGTTATATTCATTTTTATGGTATTTGAGTCCACTTCTACTTCTTCCATTTCTTTTTGAAGACTAAATGCACGTAGCACGACTCCATTTGAGATGGTCTTAATTGAATTATCCAGCATACCAAATCTAAAAGATACGCAATTGTAATGATAATTCAATTGTATTCATTTTACATGAAGTATATATGTAATCAGAAAACTTGTCCATTGATTAACTGATTTGAAATGCAGATAAATCTTTATCATAATGACGTTTCATTTTAAATAGGTATACTTTACACGTATTTATTTTATAATAACGAATATTGGACTTACGTAAATTATTAATTGTTTTGCGAAAATTACTTTTTAACATGGACAATTAATTAATATTACTATCAAATTTATTTTGGATGTCCTTCAATATATCAAACTCATTATTGATTGAGATGTATACTACTTCATTGTCGCTAAAATCATGTGATATATGTGATCTAATATCAGGGGAGGAATTGGTTAACTCATATTGAAAATTATGTCTTTATAGCATTTCTGCCCTTAATATTTTCAACTGTATGATAATGACACTGAGGTGTGGAACAAAATTGTTAATTTTTAATTATTCAGATGTCCATCTCTATTTATAGAATAAAATTTCTCGAAAAACAGGTGCAGTTTTGTTTTAACTTATTACTATTGAAAGGCATCATTAATATGTCAGATCTCTATGTCATTTTATGATATGATCCATATTCGTACAAATTTCGAACATTTGCCTAGTGTAATATTTTAAAGAATTATATATACTATACCTAGTCAGAAATTCTACATCGTTTTTTCAGAAATAGTATACTTTACGGAAATGAAACAAGGGCAACTATTTCAAAGGGCGAAAATACTCGCATTACGATTATCAAGATATAACTCAATACAAGTTGGTCAAGTTGATCCCGGGTTTTAGATTAAAATAAATATCACATGACATTAATTACCTTGAAGTACAATTCAGAAAAAAATTTGATCTCTTAAAGAACGTCAAAAATATGAGGAAAAATAGTTATTATTTTTTTTAATTGAATACCCCATATCTCAGTAGGCGTGTGTGATAGAAATTTTTTAGTATCTAATATGTTTTCTGTAATCTGGTAAATTTTTGTATGTTCATAATGCCATCTTTTCTATTTGTGTTTATGTGAAATAATTACAAGAACAAACGACTTACCTTTAAGAAGTTCGTTCGGAATTATATGAGATATACTCGTCCAATTAGATAACACATTGTAGGCTTTATCGAGCACATTTAAAATATGAATCATCACAACCACCAAAAAATAGTTGTGTCCGAGAAGCCGAGCAAGCAGGTATACTGTATACCTGCTCGCTGAAGTGAAATGAAGTGATCAGCGACCCTTGTGAAGTGCACTTGTGTAGTTCTGCGAAGTGGAGGTCCCACAAACAATAATTGTCTTTTACAAGACACCCTTATTAGTTTTTTTTAGACTATGCTTTTAACTAATTTGTAAAACGATTAACCATTTGTGCTTCGACAGCCTAGGCCGAGAAAACACAAATATTTTTGTTTCAGTCGAGGAGGACGACGAAATGCGATCGAAATCGCCAACTCCGGCTTTCAGCGAGAACAGCGGAGGAAACACCGATGAAAGTCGGTGCAGCAGCAGGGACGAGCTAAAAAGGCTCAAAGAAGAAAATGAGCAACTCAGGCAGTGCATTGCCAAGCTGACTCAATAGCTGCACGAGCAGGAGGAGGCAGCTAAAGCACGCGAAGTGGCGGCGGAAGCCTGTCACCGCTCCCTAGAGATGTTAATGTTATGGAGGAGCAGGCTCCAGCGGCACCTGCTCCTCCAAAACCTCCACGGCGATGGACGTGGAATCAGCTGCCCCAACAACGATAAAGATAAGGGTGACAAAAGAAAATAACCTGCCTCTTCCGTTTCAGATTAGTCAGGATTGTCGGACGAGGAGCCGACGAAGGTGCCGAGGAAGGCGGCACCCACCCCTGCGCCTGGGACGAGCGCCGCGACCGCCACCACCTCTCTGAGAAGTGCGTTAAGTGCGGCGAAGGCCACCATTCGGCCGAATGCAAGAAGCTGAGGGAATCGCCATCGAAGTGCCCGAACTGCGGCGGCCTCCATCCGGTAAGCTACAGGGGCTGCCCCCAAGTCCCTAAAAAGAATTCCGCCAAAACAGTAACAGCAAAACCTGCAAGGGAAAAAGAACAGGCTCAGTATTCGCAGCCCCCCAAAACAGCAGCATCGAAGAGCTTCGCTGACGCCGTGAGGCAAAAGCAGGCTCCCGTCGCAGCGCCTAGGGGGGCGGCAAAGAAGCAGCAGCCTCAAACGGCATGGAGTGTGCCCTCCGACTTCGTCAGCGCGCTGGCGAGGATGGAGGAGATGTACTCCACCATGCCCGCCTTTTTCACCAAAATGCCATCTCTTTTACAGGAGTAATAGCAGTTTCTCGACAGGTGCAGTCCCTGGGAGTCGCCTCCTGGAACTTCGACGGGTTCCGGAGTAGGAAAAACGACTTGCTTGAGCTCTTGCTACGCCTAGACGTAGACGTGGCCGCTATCCAAGAAACCAAGCTAGCGAACGCACATGCCGTCAGGATGCTCGGACATGGTGTATCGGAGGAACTGGACGGCTAGAGGAGGAGGCTAGTTAAACGAGGTATCGAACACCATATGTTACAGGTCCCACAGCTAGTCAACATGGAAGCTGTAGCAATCTCTGTGAGCACCTGCCGCGGAAAAATCGCTGTGGTGTCCTGTTACCAGCCACTTTATCGCAAAATCGCCAGAGTAGAACAGCACGACCGCCTCAATACGAGGCAGTGCTTCTGCAGTTCTTGCGGAGCCACGATGACGTAATTGCGTACGTATCCGATGATACAACCTTCCAGAAAGGTGCAGCTAGGCCGGACATGCTAGATATCGCTCTGCTCAAGGCAATACCGATGGAAGCCGAACTGACAACGCATCACGAGGGATCCACAAATCAATCGCCTGTCCTATTGAAGTTAGGACAGGAGCGTCGCGAAGAGGCAACCGTCGTCAGGTGGTAGACCGACTGGGAACAGTTTCATGCAGAAATGCAACGACAACCCATTCCTGTCATCCACGACAAAGCGGACCTCGAGACGGCAGTCGTGAGTCTTGAGACATATCCACACCGCCCTGGAAACAGCACCACCAAGAGAACGGAAAGGAGACGTGCGGACCACGCAGGTGAGTTAACTCTTGTTTTGCAGGAACAGATAAGGGAGAGACGCGCGGCCAAGCGGCGAGCCATGAGAACGAGCCACTCACGCGACAAGCAGATCGCGAGCGAAGACATCCTTCACACGCGCAGAAGTCCACAGCAACCTGTTGATCCAGGCGGCGGTGGACTACCGACCCGATGCAGCCGCCAGGTACAGGTGGCCAAGGTTTCAACTCCTGAACGCGGGGTAAGTTGAGATATTCTTCTGTTTCAGTACCGCCAGGATCATAAATAGGACTACGAAGACACTGACTTTTCCCTGTCCTACCCCGGAGTCCGCCCAGGCGGACTCCACTATCCTATCCTTTTCGCGACGCTGGAGGACAGGGCCTTTAAGCTTCTTTGTCCTAGCGTCTCCCTATAGCAACAGTGCTAATCTGTCCTCACCCATACTCTCATCCGGCTGAAGGCGTTCGCACCGCGACCAAACTTGACTACCCCAGGGGCTTTCCAGGACAGGAGGAGGTTCTCCGAGCCGCCGGCATCGGCCGCAATTGCGGTCGAGGCTGACCAGAGAAAGAAACCCACCTCTACGAGGCGTCCAGGCCTACAGCGATCATGTGGGTAAAGTGAAAAAAAACGAGTATATCTCATATAATTCAGAATGACCTGCCCACAGGTAAGTCGTTTGTCCTTGTAATTTGTAATGTTTAAAGTTGATAATTAGTTTTCGGTTTCTCACTATTATATAGTATTTTGCTTAGTTATATCATTTATATGAAAATAAAACTTTATTAGCTTGCCAAAAATTTGTTATTACAATCTTTCCCAATTTAATAAATATCTCTGTAACTAAATAATGTTTAATTAATTACGATCTGACTAATTGTGTTCAGCAAATATTTCCGACTTTTTTGGACAAGTTCAATTGTCAATGGTTGTGGTTAGACGTGTAATTAAATTTTGAAAGAGTGTCGGTAGTTCACTTGAACAATAATTTAAGCAATGATATAAAGAATTGCATGTAAATTCATCAGTATAGCAGTGACAGTGTTTTGATAATACTGATATCATTCCGCGACCGATAAGTTGACTAGCCGTTGCTCCATATAGCGATGGTGTCAAGTTTCCAAAAAAAGTATTTAAAATACCTAAAGACATATGATATTGTGAAATAAAAATATGACAGAATCATTAAGCAATGTTCCATCAAATGATATTAAGGATATCTATGCAATGTTAAGAAATATGCCAGATGCCAGAAATAAAAAAAAATATGATGAAATAAAACTGATGCGACAAGAAGTTAATAAAGAAATGCATTAAGCAAAAAGTAGAATAACCAACCTAGAGGATAACAATAAAGAAGTCAACGAAGAATTGTAAAACATAAATAGAAGATTCAATAAGTGCAATTTTGTAATTTTTGGATTGGATTTTCCTGAAAAAGGATTAGTTGAAGCATTCATTAAACTAGTCACAGAATAATTAAATGTAAACATTTAAGTTAATGAGTTACGAAACATACATCCAATAACAAAGTTGTTTATGTAGAGCTGATTTCATATTTAAAGAAAAAATAAATATTTTCAAACATACTTATACTTATATTCATTAATAATGGGACAGAGCTTAAGGGCTTAAAGGCTATTGCTGACTTCAAAATAGAGCTATTAAGCCAAATATGCCTTATCCGAATGTTGCTCCTTTTCGATCTACAGGGTGTCAAAGTTGAAAAAATAAATCACATTTTCTTTATTATTTTTCGATCGCATCGACTGTATTTTATAAAATTTGGTATGGCGGGGTTTCTTGATACTAGACATTCGAATATGTCGACGATTTTGGTGTATCTGCTAGAGGGCGCCACCAACGATGGTTTGAACCCCTTTAAATCGCTACGACTTTTTTGTGCTACACTGTATCTCATTTTGGACTGGAAAAATTTTCTTCCCTATCTTTTCTAGTTAAAAAAGGTACACCTTGTTGATGTCGCTAGAAGCAATGGTTTCTGAGAAAAACGCATCTAAATCTCATGATGCATGCAATTTATCTAAAAGTAAAGTCAAATTGTTGCGTAAGTAATGGGCCATATTGTAACAGCATAATACTGCGACCAAAATAAGTCGATTTACTTTAGCTTATCCTAAAAAAATCCAAAATCCACCAAAATCAATAATAACAAAGATATAGGGTGTCAAAATTGAAGAAATAAATCACATTTTCTTTCTTATCTTTCGATCGCTTGAAGTAAATTTCGCGAAATTTCGCTTATTTTAATCACAGTATTATGCTGTTACTGTATGGCCACACACTAAAAAAAGCAGATAAATAAAATAACAAAAATCACATCACTATCACCCGTATTTTTGACGTTTCGAAAAACTCTCTGTTTTCGTTCTCAAAATAGTAGTAAAAGTATTAAACGTATGTCAAGTTTGACAGTTTAAAATTTGTGATTATTTTTTACTTATCTGATTTTTTCAGTGTGATTTTTTGGTTAGGCAAACTTAGTTTCAAAAATAACCCTTGACTGATCCGTTTGAAATTTGAAAAACTAATGTAAATACTTGCATCACAAAAAAGTTAATACTATAAATAATCGGTTATTTGAAAGCGCCTGACTAAAGACTACAGCAGCCCAGATAAAGGTGAAACTACTAGAACTTATTTATTTTTCTGGGAAAACAATAAGGATTTTACAAAAAAATTGTTTACGATATGGACATTTTTCATGACGCATCTATTCCCAAATTTTTTTTAGATAAGTTCTGAATCACTCTGTATACAAAATGTTAAACTCGAGATGTTTTCTAATAAAAAAAAAATTGGACTTTAATTGTTTAAATAAACGTTTTCTTATTGGTTTGGACCTGGATATTTTAATAGTGGATGATTACAGAGTTGTATCTGGGTTTTTGTAGATCGAATATGTATGTATTCCGGCTAAAGACAGTATTAAGTGCTCACCGACCTAGTTTAATGATGAGTACTTATGTGAGGAATCCCAGTTAGAGATGGCGAGTGTTGTATATAGGTTTCCTAATGTATACTGAAGGAAAATTGAATTTGCTATTAAGTAGAATTTTAATAAGATTACTGTAGTGACAGGCGACTTCAATGTTAAATTCAATACAATGGAGAATATCAGTTCTTCTGATCAATACATTTCGATCATTTGGCTTAAAACAAGTTATGTTTCAGAAAAGACCCGTCGCAAAAGAGACAATATTTTTATCAACATTAGCATAAATTTTACAGCCACCGTAATATACAACATCAGGTCATGTCGGTATTCATTTTAATTTTTCTCATTTTTGTGTCAGGAACAATAGAGGGATAATAAATTACAGACCTATTACAGATTAGGGTTTAAATAATATAGTAGAGAAATCCAACTGGAGTTTTGTCAGTAATACATGTATTGATATATAGATATAGGTATATATACAGGGTGTCCAGAAACTCTCCTGACAAACGAAGACCGGAGATTCCTCAGATAATTTTAAGACAATTTAACCCAATTCACCTAGTCCGAAAATGCTTCCTAAGCTCTTTGAAGATGGCGCCTTGTAAATAGTTTTGTTTAAATACCTCCAGAATGCTTCTACTTAGAAAAACAAAAACTGGTACGCTTGTTTAGCCTTCAGAGATAAACCGATTCCATCAATTGCGAATTTCTAGTACCGGTCATAGACGTCCGTTTTAGGTAGGTCAACGGTTATTTTAATGCATAACTTCTTTGTATTTAACTTTTAAGCATTTGTGACACTAGATTATTAACGAAAAATTTTTAAATCCATTTTTCTAGAAAACGGTGTATCCTGATGACTTAAAGTAAGAGTACCTTTTAGTACTAGAATACCTGAAAATTTAATAAATTTAACGAAAATTTTTTAAATCCATTTTTCTAGAAAACGGTGTATCCTGATGGCTTAAAGTAAGAGTACCTTTTAGTACGAGAATACCTGAAAATTTAATAATCTAGAGTCACAAATGCTTAAAAGTTAAAGACAAAAAAGTTATGCGTTAAAATAACCGTTGACCTACCCAAAACGGACGCCTATGACCGGTACTAGAAATTCGCAATTGATGGAATCGATTCATCTCTGAAGGCTAAACAAGCGTACCAGTTTTGTTTTTCTAAGTAGAAGTGTTCTGGAGGTATTTAAACAAAACTATTTACAAGGCGCCATCTTCAAAGAGCTCTAGTTCCCTTAGGAAGCATTTTTGGACTAGGTGAATTGGGTTAAATTGTCTTAAAATTATCTGAGAAATCTCCGGTCTTCGTTTGTCAGGAGAGTTTCTGGACACCCTGTATATATATATACAAATGTTGAATTGTTTCCTACGGTCTTACTTGGTACAATTCAGATCTGTTTATAAATGAAAATTAATATGCAACGAAATATTAGATCTTCCGATACTTTCTGGTTTATTGAGAAGCTTATTGCTGTGAGAGAAAGATTAAACCTCTTAAGAGAACTACATTGTCAACATCGAACGCTCATATCCAGAGAAACCTTCAACTCCTATCGTAATGAGTATCGTCTCTAATTATCTAACGCTAAAAACGCCAATAACTACTATACAGGGTGTCCCAAAATAGAAGGCCATACCATTAACCAGATATTCTTTGGACAAAAATAATGCGACTTTTCTTATGCCATTTTTTATTCGGGCGTCCCTGTTTCAATATACAGGATGTTAAAGTTACATTTTAAAAAACTATTTTTGTTAATAATTCCATTGTTTTGTAAGATACACACTTGAAATTTTGCACTTTCTTTTATCTTATTTCGGCATACTTATCAACCAATTTTGGTGAAAAAAATCGAAGGGCGAATGGTGATAACTGAGGGATGCAGTACCCTTAATCCCCACCAATTATTTCTAAGTACGCCTATGCAGCTTTTTCTTGAAATGTCAAACGTAGAATTTTTTCTGATCATTTTATCTCTTATGTAATTTTTTGTTTAAATGCTCTGTTTTGGAGAAAAACGATATGTTTTGATGGGTTATAAATGTCTAGAAAATTGTACAAAAATGGATGTTCATCGGACTCGGAAAAACCCAACTTCTGCACCCATATCACATCCAACCCGTACAAAATATTCTTCCCCAAGTTTTTGCTTCTAGGATGCAATTTAGTCGTTGGTTGTGAACACAGAATGATGCAGATAGGGACTTCATAAGAAAAATTCTATTCACGGATGAGGTAAGCTTTACAAGAAATGGATTGACAAACAATGTATTGGCATAACAGTCACGTATGGACTGATTTTAATCCCCATGCAACCATTGTAGCACACCATCAATCTTAAATTTTCTGCAAAATGAATTTCGAGATGTTTTACATGATTTACCTGTTATCATACGTGACGGTATGTGGATGCAGCTTGACGGTGCCCCACCCCATTATGGTAGAATAGTCCGGCAGTATTTAAATACCCATTTATTTCCCAATCGTTGGATTGGTCGAGGACAAGACGCACTTATTCAATGGCCACCACGATCTCCTGACTTTAATCCATTCAAAAATCAAAAAAGCAAAGACGCTTATGCCATGAATGTTTCAATCTTATTGACTCTTAAAACATAATTGTTCCACTATTTAAACTAATTAATCAATGTACCTACTAGATTCAACAGAAAACATTTGTAATATCGAAATATAAATTACAAAATTTATATTAGATTAAAAATAATTGAACGATATGTAAAACTGGTAATTTCGGGTGATGCGGTGTCACCTGGTGAGGCGCCACTGCGATATCGTTGAACGTATGTTCACATAGTAATTTACATTATAAATTCGGTAGGTGACTTATTACAGTACAAGTTATTTTAATGATACAAGTCAGTACTATAATAAGACCTACCGGGCGTGTATCGTTTAATACCTATTTTATTTCATACTGTCTTTAAAATCCTTTTTAAAATTAATAAAAAGTTATAATTATTAAAATTAAAAAAATATTAGTTTGCAATATTTTGCATGTCACTGTCAAATAAAATAATTGTGACAATAAGAAATTTTTGACGACCCAAACCGAGCCTAACCCGGTTAGACTAGATTATGGGTATGTGTTTGTATGGTTTGAGATCTCGCAAAAATTCTTATGGTTTGTTTATGATTATAATTCTAACCTCAAAAAGACAAATAATTGGCTGAACTGTCACTATCTGAATTTTATTTTTTATATGGGCCGCCGTTGAGGCCGAACTGCAAACAACTGCCTGAATGTCAAAAAAAGATAATTAATTAACAGTCAACGCTTGCATATTTTGTGATTGTTTTAAAAAATGTACAGAGTACCTAAAAGAATTAAATTAATGGTTAGACTCCTAACTGATGATATCTTCTCAAATAGTTTTACAGCCTCGAATGTGATTAATGTTTATGAACATTTGTCGCAAACACGTGAAATCGTAGTGAAAGAATCAAATATGTTTTGTCTTAATATTACCACACAAAAACACTATCGTTTGCCAGATTTTTATGAAACCTGGTTAGACAGTTATTTGTCCAATGACTTCTTTATGTACTTTAGAATGACAAAAAAACAAACCTAACTTTAATTGATGCACTCGTACATGTTTTATCTGCTTCTCGGTACCGTGGCGGAAACTTGCCAACAGCATTGGAAAAGAAACTTCTAATTTGTTTATGGTATCTGGCGAAAGGCGGAAAATAATTTAAGGGGGTACGCCACAAAACATGGCTCACTAAATAGTGATCACAGAATTTTCGAAAATGAATACCTACCATAACGTAATAGATCAACATTAGATGTCTTATCTTCAATAACAATCTTTTTGTTATTAATTTGGGAGACTATTTTATCCATTATAAAAAAAGTCATGCAAGCAAACGATATTTTTCAACTGAAATGTTAGAAAATCACAGCGAAAATAGACATTTTAGAAATGAGACAAATATAAAAAAGAGACAGATATAATAACCGAAACTCTTTAACATATTACTCAAGTACGGTTTGCCGGTTTGCCAAACCGCACCAAACCGGGTTTGATTTATTCCTTGCGAAAATGACAAACCGCATAGTAACCCGCGTTAGCGGTTTTCTCGCCAAAAATCACTTTATGTTTTGTATTATGGAAATTGGGCCTAAAATTTGTTTGTTTTTTTTTTTGCAAATATATTCAGAACCCCTAAGTCAATTTTAATAGAATTTGATATGGGATTGCAGATAGTCTATTTGAACATTATTACAAAAGCTGTTTTGCGTGATGCCACTCAGTTTTTTCAAAAACTTTTGTTTCCATTTTTTTCTAAATTCTTCGACATGGCATTCGAATCAGCGTTTCATTTTATACAAAAAAATACTGTTTGCTTTTTTTATTTGAAGTTTTAGTTTCCAGAAAAAGTTGTTAAAGCTGTAGTGCGACCATTGCAAATGCAACTCAAAAAATCCGTAAACAAGATGTAGGGCCTAGAATTGATGTCATCATAGAGTTATTATATGTACCATAGAGGTGCCCTTACATACCTATCGCACATAGTTTGTTTGTCCCATACATAAACAAACAAGTGTGGATTTGGGGGGAATGTCGGGGGAAGCTATTGTAAACATTTCGTACCAAGTACAGAGGCGTAGGTTTATTTTTTATTTAAGGAGTCAAAATTGATAAACATTTTAGATTTTTACAATGTTAATTAATTTTAGATAGTTGTTCTTTAACATAAATTACAATTATAAAAAGGTTTTTAAATTTATAACCCGTTTATGATTTTTTTGTAACTTCAGCTACATCTCGCTTATTTGAAGATATACAGAAAAAATATAAATACCAAATTTGTCAATTTTTGGGACCATAATTCAATGGCGATGTTCTTTTTTATGTGTTGAATGGTTACCGAATTACGAATCAAACATGATTTTTTTTAATGGAAACCATTATTTGCTTTGTCACCATGGAAAGCTTTTCAAAAATATATACAGGGTGTTTGAAGTTTGAATGCCTTAATTTTAACAGACGATAGAATACACTAAAATAAACAAAAAAATCCTTATATGACATTTGGGCCCCAAACTCAACTATTTCCGAAAAAAAAATCCTACTTTGTGACGTACAAAACATAAATTTAAAATTCGATAAAATCATTGCACAATATAAATTTTAAATTTATTAAAACGCTAATTATAATAATAATTTTAATAAAATATATATATGTTGTACATTTACTCGAGGTCATTTTTAAAAATGATTTTCACACTTCATATTTACAATAAAAAAAAACTACCTAACACTATGTAAAACTAGAGATTCAGATAATCAATACGATTATCTATGCCTCTTTTTTTAACCAAGCTGCATCACGTGGTTTTGTGATAAAGTCGCTATCAATAAAATGATCTAAACAAACAAATGCAGATTTGGCTAAATTTTCTTTATCTATAGCCAATATCATTGATCCATGTATTTCGGCGTTCTAGATCTTTTGGGAATCTGAAACAGAAAGATATTTATGAAACCCTATAACTACGTCAATGGATTAGTAATGCCTACCTGTGATATCTGATTTCCTTTTGCTTGTAGTTTTTTACACACTATGAACCTTTTCCCCATTGTCTTTGTATCACTATTATACAGTCTACTTAAGTCAAAATCCAAAATATATGCATATAAATAATTATTTAACAAAACACAACGTCAAACACCTATTTTGAATATTGATTTTTCCAGCCGACCAATAAGAAAACGGAACCAGTGTTTACAAACAAAATCATGATGTTGACAAACAAATGGAGCAGAAGGCACCTCTATGGTACATATAATAACTCTATGGATGTCACAAACTAGAACAAATGTTTTCTTCATTTAGGGCTTGGCATTCTACAGAAAAATCTCAGGTTTATGGTACTATCTTTAGCAAATAAATGGATAATTGGAACTATTTAAAATTACAAATTTTTTTAAATTCCTTGAAAAAAATAAAGCGAGAGGGTAATCATGAAGCGACATATGTTACACAATCTATTCTATCTATTTTCGCAGCCATATTTTTCATTTTATGTTTTCATATGGTAAAATATTTAAGGAGGTAATAGTATGACGTGTCGCAAAAGTGCTCCGGCATTAAAGTCCAATTTGAACCGTGCCGAGTTATTTTTGGGATACAAATAGTGTGAGTTTTGGTGGTGCAGGAAAGGGGCAAGCAGTCGAATAAGAAAATTTGGAAATAACAGAGTAAAAGTAAAAGAAAGACAGAAATTTTTCGGAGGTTAGTGAAAGTAGGTCATCAATAAGGTTCAGTGTTGCTTACAAAGATTGACAGAGAGTCTCCGATCGGTCGACGAGGACAGCTCTGTCACGCGCGTTAGGTAGGCAACCAGTAGTGCAAAGACGTATTGCAGAAGGAAATAACTGGGGTAGTTTAGCGAACTGGTGTCAAGTGAGATAGGCAACCAGTAGTGTCGGAAATGATAAGGAAAACTGAAAAACCGGTGGTCAGTAAAAGGGTAACAAGGACACCCTGAGCGAAGAAAGGAAGAAATTGAAATAGAAACCGAAAGTGATGCCAGTGGAACAGATGAGGGAAAGAAAAAGAGAAGTATGGAAGAAGTAGCGGAGGTATTCAGTTGCAGCAAAAACTAGCACGTTCGCCAGTAAAGAAAGGGGATATGGAGTACAACATGGAAAAGGTGGAATGCTGGAATGCTTAACACAGGAAGTAAAAGAGGTGAGAAGAGAAGAGAAAGAATATAGAGAGGAGATAAGACAACTCAGAGGAGAGATTGAGGACATGAGGCAGGAAAATAAGGCGCTTAGGGATAAGATGAGAGAGGTAGAAGAAAGAGTAGAGAGTATAGATAAAGAGAAAAGGAAGAAAAATATAGTGGTGCAAGGCCTACAAATTAGAGAAAATTTAGATCAAAATGAGCTAAAAGGACAGATAGAAGAGTTTATAAGAAAGTCAATGCATATGGAGATTGGTACAGAAGGGGTAACGAAAATAGGAGTTAATGTATTTTTAGTAGAATTAAAAACTTCGAGGACAAGATAAGGATAATGAAAAATAAAAGTAAATTAAAGGAGATAGGAGCTGCCAAAGTCTATATTAACGATGATATGAGCAAAAAAGAAAGGGAAATTCAAAGGAAACTAAGAATAAAAGCCAAAGAAGTGAGGATGGAAGGAAAGGTAGCAAAAGTAGGATATCAAACTCGTAATTGATAATGAGGTTTGGAAGTGGAATAATGATATAAGCAGTCTAAAAAAAGGAAGCAAAAAACTAGATATATCACTCAACATAAAAGAAAGATCGCTGGCAATGGACACGGTTATGAGAAAAGGAAACGACATAAATAGAACCAGGAACAGAAAGCAAAAAATACAGAACGAAGCTAGAAGGACGGAGAGGGGGAAGACAGAAAAAGACGGAAAGCAAGAAAACACAAATCAAGAAAGAGGAATGAGAATGGGAACATGGAATGTAAGAGGGTTAAATGAGGAAGGATCATTAAAAATCCTAGAAAGAGAGGCAAATAAATTCAAAATGGACATAATAGCGATACAGGAGACGCATATAAAGGAGACGGACACATGGGAATTAGAAAATTATTTATTCTTTACGAGCGGAGGCGAAACAAGGCGATACGGAACAGCATTTTTAGTAAATAAAAATTTGAGGGATAAAATTTCTAAATTTGAAGCAATTTCAGATAGGTTATGTATGATTAAAATCAGAGAAGAAATAAACATAGAGATATTAAATATATATGCGCCAACAGAAGAAAAACCAGAAGAAGAAAAAGATGAGTTTTATGAGAAGCTAGAAGAAAATTACGGAAAGCTGAATAAAAACACAGTAAGAATGGTGGTAGGGGATGCAAACGCAAAAATAGGGAGAGAAAGGATGTATGAAAGTATAGTAGGGACAGAAAGTAAACACCTAGAGAGTAATGACAATGGGCGTAGATTGATTGAATTTGCAGAAGAACAAAAATGAAAATAATGAGCACATTCTTTAAGAGAAAAGACATACATAAGGGGACCTGGACCTCTCCGGATGGAGCATATTCGAATCAAATTGATCATGTTTGCATAGATGAGAATCACAGAAGCTTAATAAAAAATGTTAGGTCATGCAGAGGGGCAGATATAGACTCGGATCACTATCTAGTAAGGATAGATTTGAAGATAAAAACCTATTAAAAGGAAAGGATTACAAAAAAAAAAGACAACTAGATATGGCGACATTACAAAATGAGAGAACCCAAAAGAAGTATGAAGAAGAGGTAAGGAAAGGTTTGCAAGAAAACATACGGATATTGGAAGCAAATATAAATGAAGAGTGGATAAAGATAGAAAATGTCATACAAACAGCAAGTGAGAAAGTAATACCAAAAAAAGAGTGTGCAGGGAGGAAAAGATGGTGGGATGAGGAGTGTATAAGAGAGGCGGAGAAGAGAAATAAGCTAAGAATTAAAGCACTTCAGTCACTACAAGAGGAAGATAAGGAAAAATACAGGGAACAAAGACAAAAGGCAAAGAAAGTGTTTAGACAAAAGAAGAGAGCAGAGCAGGTTAAGAAAATAGAGGAAATAGAGCAACATTACAAGAGGAAAGAAATACGTAACTTCTACAGAGAGATAAAAAAGGGAAAAAGATAAAGAAGGAAGTAATATATGTGAGAGATGAAAGTGGCAATCTAATTGGAGAGGAAACAGAAGTGAGAGAAAGATGGAGGCAATACTTTGCAGATATGTTGAATGAAGAGAATGTAAGGGAAGAAGAGGTGCACGAGGAGATGATACCGGGAAGAGAAGAGGAAGGGGAAGTAGAAGAACCTACAAAAAAGGAAATAGATATAATTATAGAAGCTTTAAAGAATAACAAAAGTCCAGGGAAAAACGGAATAACAGCAGAGAACATTAAGTACGCAGGAGAGGATTTAAGACAAAGAATATACGAAATGATACGAATGATCTGGAGAAGAGAATGTATGCCTGAAGATTGAGAGATGCTATGATTATAACAATCTTAAAAAAGGGAGATGCAACGGACTGCAGAAACTACAGGGGTATATCATTGTTAGATATAGGGTATAAAATTATGGCAACGTTAATAAAGCAGAGAATAGAACCTATAGCAGAACGGCAAATAGGGGAGTATCAAGCAGGTTTTAGAAAGGGAAGGTCAACAACGGACCAAATCTTCATGGTGAAGGAAATGCTGACTACATGCTATGAGTATGGGATCAAAGCAATGGTTTTATTTGTGGACTTCAGGAAAGCATATGATTCGATCAAAAGGAATAAACTAAGTAAAATTCTGGAACAATTTGGGATACCAACTAAACTGATTAGGCTATTGAAAATGACCTTAGAAAATACTAAAGCCAAAGTACGAATAAAAGGTGAATGTTCGGAAGGCTTTACTATTGATACAGGACTGAGACAAGGAGACCCACTCTCAACGCTTCTTTTCAATTTAGTACTAGAAAAGGTCATAAGAGATAGTGAGTTGAACAGAGAAGGACACATATTGTTTAAAAGTCACCAAATAGTAAGTTATGCAGATGATGTGGCCATTATTGCTAGAGATAGTAGGGAATTAGAAGAAGTAACGAGAAAACTTGTGGAGGAAGCAAGTAAAGTGGGATTGCAGATAAATCAAGAGAAAAGTAAGCTGCTGAGAATAGGAGAACAAAAAAAGGATACAAATTTTAAATTGAGAACAGAGCATGGAGAGATGGAGTTTGAAGAAGTTCAAGAATATGTGTATTTGGGGCGCTAATAACAGCTAACTGTGATGAGGAACAAGAAATAAATAGGAGAATAATAAAAGCAAACAGAAGTTCGGCAGCAGTCAACCACTTATTGAAATCAAAAATTTGTCCAGACGAGTAAAATTTAGAATGTATAAAACAATTTTGAGACCGACAGCGCTGTATGGTAGTGAAACCTGGGTTCTCAATAAGAAGTCAAGAGAAAACCCTTTAAGGTGGGAAAGGAAGATCTTAAGAAGAATTCTAGGTGGTAAGATGACAGAGGAAGGCTATGTAAGGAGAAATAATGAGGAAATATATGGAATGTACCAGGCACCAACAATAGACGAAGTTGTAAAAGCCAGGAGAGTGCAGTGGCCTAGCACGTATGGAAGATTGAAGGATAGTTAAAAAAATTGTAGGGAGTAAACCTAACTACAAGAAGAAAAGAGGGGACCGAGGAAGCGATGGAGAGAGGCAGTGGCAATAGATCTAAGGGAGAAAATGTAACGGATTGGAAAAGAAAGGCGAAGAACAGAATGGAGTAAAGGAGAATAAGGCAGCTCTGGGCCTAAAAGGCCTGTAAACAGCTTTATATATATATATGTTTTCATAATTTATTAGTTTGTCAATGGTAGTACCACAGCTTTCACCTTTCACCTTTTCCTGAAAAAATAAGCTTCAAATGAAAAAAAAATAAAGAGTTCTTTTTTTGTACAATCAAAAGATGCTAATTCACTAACAAAGAATTTAGAACAAAAATTTAAATAAAGTGGCATTACGCATAACTAGCGCTCTCTGTGATACTTGACAAAACTAATTTCTTAATAATGTTTAGACCCCATACCAAAATCTATTAAAATTGGCTCAGAACCCCCAAAAATTGGAAATCGGGAACAAAAAAATACGGTTAAATAATTTCGCATGCAGATTACACAGTGTGGAAGAAAAGTATGGAATAAATTCATTATTTCTAAAACAACGAAGTTTCATGAAATTTTCTCGGACACGTCGATTTTGCTTTTTAAAAAGACTCTTTTTCTATACCAATGTATTTCCGACGTTCATTTGTTTTCGCGTGATGACGTCATCGGATATTTTTTTAAATAGAACCCCTATATTTTTTCCTTGGATTCTTGTAGAGTTTAACTTGCTGAATTAAAAAATGTATAATTTCAACACTTTATTCCTTCAACTTTCCGAGAAAAAAAAACCGATCCAATAAAATCGGCTTGAAAAAATGTAAATATTCCCATTTGTGTCTGTGATGGGTTGGTTGAGAGTAAAATGGATATAGTGAATTCATCGGCACTATCACAAAATAATAACTCTTTATTTTTAAAACAATTTAACAATAAGCAACTAATTAATTAATTAATAATTAAATTCTGGTTGCCTCAATCGTGTTTGACCCCCTAATTTATTATTTTGTTTTATTAGATTGCATTTTAGAATATTACATCTTTTGATAGCAAAAACAACAAATTAAATTAAGTCACCTTGAGACCACCGAGAAACTGTTTCTGGCAGCTAAACAAAATCTAATCAGAATTGACATCTGTCAACTGGAGCGTTTATTTAATTGTAACAAATCGTTAGTGATTATTTTTTTCTCGGAAAATTGAAGGAATAAAGTGTTGAAATTATACATTTTTGAATTCAGCAAGTTAAGCTCTACAAGAATCCGTTGAGAAAATATAGGGGTTCTGTTTATAAAATATGCGATGACTTCATCACGCGAAAACAAATGAACGTCGGAAATGCGTTGGTATAGAAAAAAAGTCTGTTTAAAAAGCAAAATCGACGTGTCCGAGGAAATTTCATGAAACTTCGTTGTTTTAGAAATAATAAATTTATTCCATACTTTTCTTCCACACTGTATACCCAGTTTTCCCCTAGTTTAAAAAAAAACTCTGACTGTCACAAATCGAAAAATAAATTAAAAATGTATTTAGCATTCCTTGTAATGACCTGATGATGGGATGGAAGGAAGTATTAAACCCCGAAACTAGTCGTTAAAACTATATGGGTAAAATCTTGTGGGAATAATTCAATGTTGGTTGGGGTATTAGCATGCAGAAGTTGTTCACACACAATATCTAATAAAAATGTATACCTACATACATATGTACATATATATCATTCTATCTGAAAATTTGACAATTCCCTGCGTTGATGTTGAAAAAATAAAGTTATTACAAGCTTGTACTATTTTTAAAGTAATTCATTAACGCTAATCGTTTTCTAAAATCGAAAAAAAAATGATGTGGTGTTTTTTAGGAGAGACCCTGTTATAACTATATTATAGCTGGTTATCTATTATTATTTATATTTTATACGTAAAGCACCTGTTTCTATACTTTATAATGAATTTTTGTTGATATAGATATTTGTTGTTGATATAGAAAACTTAATGTAGTCTTGTTAAAATTATTTATGATGTGTTGTTAATTGCATAGGATTATTTCAAACGAAAAATGTGTAGGTACTTACATATCAAATCAACAATTTCATACAATCATGCAATTATTTAATAAGCTGATAACATTTTTGTATCCCTCGAATGTTTTACCTATTTGTGCTGGTATATTTTAAAGAATTGACAGTAAAATATGCAACAAAGATAAAAATCATTTCTCTGTAAATATGTAATTGTGATATTAGTTAGCGTATTTGAAAATTAACAAAACCATACATTGACAATGTTAAAATATTACTGGTTTTACCTGTTGGCTACGCTCGTACAAGGACACAATCAAATTCAGTTTCTTGTGTTCACAGTATATACAATCACCACAATGCGAATGGGAAAACGTAGTACTTATGTTTTATTTATTAACAATGGAAATGTTACGTAGCGACAACACCTTATTAAGAAGTAGAATAGTTGCACATTTAATAATTTACCAATTATTAGTATACAGGATGTCTCAAACAGGATGCGATAACATTATAATCTCAGAGATAGACAAAATTGGAGAATAGTTGTATAATTTGTGAACCGTAATTTAAGTAAGACAATTAAAAATATTAACAGTTATATGAAAGAAAGTGAGCCTAAAAAACATTATCCCTTCTTAAATGAAGTAAGAGAACGATTTGGGATTAGAAAAGTTATCATTACTGTTATCTTTACAAAAATAGTGTAAATTTAATTGAATAGAGAATACAAAATAGCATAAACAGTGTTTTATATTTTCGAATAGCTGTTCAAATAATCTAGAGAAATAGTTATAAAACGAAATAGAATATTTATCAAAATATCTGTTTAGGTTTCGCTAGAAAAAGGAAATATATCTTACTGCAAAAACAGATTCAATTCATTCAAATTTCCTATAAAACTTTGATTTTGATTGCCTATAAACTTATATAGTTATCAGGATGGTTAATAATTTTTACTTTCAATTTGAGAACATATTCAACGAGTGAGATTTTCAGTTTATTATGTTTTGACCAGCGGTATAAGAAAACCTGTAACGGCTTTCATTTTCCTTCTTCGCTTTTTATTTTCTATCTATTGGAATGCAGTTTCATTTTAAATATTTGTTTCTCGTAAACGGTTCATTTTATCGACACTAAACAAGAGTACATTTTTATTAGTCTAAGGTTGAAGCTACCCAGATTTATTATTTTAAAGTCTTTATTATGCAGGGTGTTAAAAATTTGTAAAGCTTAATCCGCCCCTGGTAAACTAAAAAAGCTAAATATGTTTCAAGGACACTATTTTAAGAGATCCTTACTAGTGTCAATCACATTTAATTTTTATTAAATTATATTGAGTAAGTATTCAAGAAAAACCGATTTCCAGTGGCGTCCTTCAGAGACACATATTTCCGTAGGGAGGGCTCCATTGAATTTGATAAATACATTAATGGTATTCTGTGTGTTACAAAAAAGAGTGGACTGTATAATGCGTTTTGCGGTTTAATTAATAGAAACAAAAAAAAACAATAGCGAAGGATAATGGATTTTGACTGACCTTGTTTGGTAATGGAATTATGCACTTCGAAAATCGATGAGCGCGCGAGCGACCGATCGAACGTGATATGTTCGACCACGTACATATTGTAGGGAATGTGTTTCTTCTCTCCATAGGGACTTAAGTCGCACTCCATTTCATGGTTATTGCGCAAAATTTTGTATATTATTTTATAAAAAGAATTGAGGGTAGAGAATTTAGAGTTTAAAGAAAAAAAATAATAAAATACTTTGAATATTAGTAAAAATATAATTCTTAATTAAAATTATCTATATCTAATTAATGGCAAGACGTAACATTCCGCCCACCAAAATGCATATAATTTGCAATTTTTAAAAATTTATTGGTAAAGGAGCAATTTTAGTTACCGGTCTCTTAAGTAACCCACGTGTTCCATCAATACCAGAATGTCTCTCTACCGCACTACCAAGTCTCCAATGTAGAAGGAAATATTTTCTTCTTTAATCCAAGTTAAAGCATCCAAATCAATATTAGGAGCGCCCGAATACCATTTATTACTCATATATTTTCAGGTATTAACAATATTGTGTGAAACTAACTACTCAGTGGACAAAAGCCCCAACCTGCGTTGAATTACACCCACAATATCTACCCATATATTCCTTATTATTAGCTTTTGTAACATTTTTACTGTTTAAGAAAGGTATTTTAAGCTAATATGTATCAAATCTCCTACAATTCCTATCAATGAAGTCATATGTATGTTCTCTGATACCAAACATCTAGGTATGCTAATGAATATCCACAGACAAAACTCTATTCAATAATTATCTAAAAAATTTAATATATTTACTAACCAGAGGTTGAGACTAATTCCAAATGAATAGCTTTAGTGGCACAACATACAAAGAGACGTAAGATATAGTAGATTTTGCACCACGCATTTTTAAAGCAGTTGTAAATATAGGTCCTACAAAATCTACACCTACGCATGAAAAAGGCTTTACTTGATTTATTCTAAAAGTAGGTAAATTTCCCATTTTTGGTTGTATAAAAGTTGGAGATGTGCGAAAACATTTTAGGCATTTTGATAAAGTATGGCGTATCGCTCTTTTTGGAGAAAGAATCCAAAAATGTTGTAATATTAAATAATGAAGTGTCTGAAAACCAGCGTGTAAATAATCATGATGATATTTTTCAATAAGAAGTTCGGTAAGGCGATGATTTCTAGATAATAAGATAGGAAATTTTCTATCATAATTTCGATCCGTAAGACGTCCTCCCACCCTGAGCAAACCGTCTTTGGGATCAATAAAAGGATTTAATTTTCGAAAAGGTTTGGATAAAGGTTTATTACTAATAAGTGAAGCTATTTCTGTCTCAAAAGTTTCCTGCTGAACAAATCTAATTAATATTAAAAGTGCTTCATACAAATCTAATACGGTAAAGGCTCTAAATTTCCGATCTTTTGAATTTTTTAAATTCGCTATGAGTTCCAGAAAATGAACCAGTTATTATACAAAGCTTAGGTCCAGTCTGTATCTACCCACTTAAATTATTAACTGTTTATAATGCAGTAACTAGACGCGGGCATATCCTAAATACTAGATATGGGTAGTTCGCGAACGAACTAGTACAAACGAACTATTCACTTCACTGAATGAAATAAACCATTCCTTCTTGTCTGACTGAATCGTTCCCTGTGAACTAAAAGCAACGTTGATTCCAAACAATTTAACAATGTAATTCAGGTGACTCAAATTCAGTCCTTCTATAGTCACTGAATTAAATGAAAAATTGCAGCTGACGATTAGATGTAGACGGTATCGGAAATGTGAGTGAATAACCGGTTTCAGTCAGATCACCTATATAGAATCGCTAGTTCGGTGTCTTGCGATAGAATATTTTGTAAACAGGGTAACAGAAAAACGATCTTGATTGAAATTAGACAAAATTTTGTTTTTAAAAGCAAATTTTTAAATATTTTGAATTTATTTATGAGATTAGGTTTTTTTTTATTTTAAATAATACTTCTTATTTTATTACCTATACTCAAATGCTTACCTATAAAATGTTTTAAAATCTAAAATCTAGATTTGTCTGTAATTTCAAAAACATTGTATGTTATATATGCCTCTAAATTAGGATACCACGGAAGTCATGAAATAGTACCGTTGTAAGCAAACTCAAATATTGAACGTCGAGACTGAACGATCGGTGGACAAGTTCCAAATATACAATTCTCGACCATACTGAATCAAATGAATCACTCAAGTGAGTATGAAAAAGCTCTGCACTCTGTCGCTTCCAATAGTTCCAATGTGTTGTTGGTTGACGTCGGTCATTGGTTGTGGGCCGGCGATCCGTCATAAAGGCTTCCGACCTCGCTTCCGACGGTTTATGGTACATATCTGATTAGGGATCCCAAATTCCACGATTTATCGTGGGATCCCACGATTTCGTAGTGAATCTCACGTTTTCACGATTAGTGTGTTGAATCTCACAATTTTTGAGCGTAGTGTGTATGCCATGAAATTAAAGATGTGCGTGTTAATACCATGTAAATGTATGAATTATGAAGTTTCAAGATTTCTCACCATTTTTTACGATCTATCTTACGAATTCCAATCCAAACCATCTGGGGCTAAATTTAGTGTAGAAGTAGATACTGCGAATGGTGAAAATTAAACAAATGTTATAATTTTATTAATGTGGGATCAAACTTAAAATCTATGGATTAACGTTGTTTCGACTTATGTGTCATGAGCTTCACTTTGATTTAGATTTAGTTTTAGGAGAAGCATCCTGTAACACGGTAGATAATTTCGCAAATTTTCTGCGTGATCTTTGCTGAAATTGAATTAGAATTTGTTTAGTGTAGTGTTGTGTTTTGTTCAGTTTAATTTCGTAATAGTTTAAAATGGTATTTGGTATTTTGTGTCTAAGTGTGTAGGATATTATAAAAAAACATGTGTATGAATCATGAAAGAGCAGCTATGGTTAGAGCCTACTTTTTATCAAACGATGAAGACGGCTGCAAGAAGACGATATCAGATGAATTATTCCGATCGACACGTACCGAATAAGAAAATGTTTTGTAAGATTGCTTCAACATTTAAAGCTGGCGTTTCTAGGACAAATAATCGTATCTAAAGATGCATAAAAAATACACCAAGTAGGTGGAGGTTCTTATTAGCGTAGTACTTAGGGAAAATGTGCTAGAGAACATGAAAACCCGTGAATTTGTACCTTATCACTGTGTTCTATACACCGTGAAAAATACTTGATAAATTACATAAATTCAAGCATTACTAGTTTTTTAAAAGATTTCTGCGGGAGGTGATAATGTTTATAATGTCGTGTACAATTTTGTCAATGTCCAGTAAAATTCAGGAGATTTTATGATAAAACATAATAGGTGAAAATGATGCTTGTTCTCTTATTCTAAAGGACTTTGTCAGCCTGGAAATTGTTTTATATCCTGGAGAAAACTTGTATAACTGACATAGTGAAGAGATATTCTTTCTAACTTACCCAGATTTTTTTTAGACTGTCTCAACAAACCGCTATGAAATTTGTTGAAAATTTGTGTATAAAAACGGCGCCCCAAAGTTATTTGGAGGTTTTGAACGCCAGTACGCTAATGTTGGACGAGAACAATCTAAGAGCGAAAAACATTAGAAGCGAATATTTTAAACGCCGTATAAGAGAATCTTAATGACATAAGTAACGAAAATTATGTATTTATATTTATTTTTTATTGTTTTTATTGAGTTTTCTGTTAGTTGATTTGTTGCTGTTTTATAGTGTATTTTTCGTATGAGAATACACTTCACGGGCGGTGGTTGCTTTTTAATAGTAAAGTTTCTCATCTTTCCCCATATTTAATTTCAGTAATGAAATATGACATCAAAGCTGAAGACATTGCGACTAGATTTCTAGATTAGCTCAGCTAATAATAAAGAGAACAAACAATCAGTTTTTGTGACAGAATTTAAGAAAACAAACTTATATGTGTTTGTAAAGGTCACAGGCACCCTCTCTCCAAACCGAACCCGTATTTAAAGTTACACCCTGTATAATATAACTGATTATGTTTATAAATTTATGATAAGACATTTATTTCTATTATTTTATTAATTTCAGTCCCAGCAATGTTTCAGCACTACTAACCGGCAGCCCATAAATGTATTTAAATATTTTGACTTGACTTGCAAAAACGTTGCCAATTATGTCACTGCAATTGTTATTACAAAACAAGATGTGTTTCAACATGTTTTTCTTTGATTTGATAATTTTGTTGAAAATATGACATTTTAAACAGAAAAAGAAGAAAGTTATTTATTTTGACGTCCACTATTCTCCTGTAGAATAAACGCACTTATTGTAATGGCACGTACGTAATGATACGTAATCTTCCAAGTTCAGTCTTATAATATGCAGGTTTCTATAGTTAATTAATAGATGTCACCATATTCGTCATTTCATTTATAAACACAGTTTTATTTGTATGTAGTAGGTATCTATCTATTGTACCTATTTAATTAAGCTTAATGGAATAAGTTCAACTTTTATGCAATATATTTACGTAAATATTATTTTTTTAGGTTATCTCCTAGTAACTAAATAAGACGTAGACGTAAAATGGTAAATAACATTGCCAAAATATACAAAAACTAAAGCATTTGAAAATAGTTACATACCCGCAGCAAGGCCATATTAGATTTATTTGCACATTTTACGGAGATATATTAAAGAATTGTTTACCTCAACTTTGTCTATCTCTCTCCTTTAAATTTATTGATCGGGCTGAAACAACAGCTGGCAAAATCTAGCTACATACAGAAAAAATCTTAAATAGCAGATTCTTCAGTTTTGTTGAAAATTATTTTCTATTTTAAGTTTTCCAGTTTCTTAAATTATGAATTTGCGTGGTTAATAACCTTGTTTATCCAATTTGTACACAGAAAAATTGTAATCATAGTGTAATTTTTATTAAATCTTTTTGATCTACACACAAAATTAACGTCTTAATATTCTACTATTCTCTTAATAGTGAAATTGTTTTTGTAAATGTTAATCTCACCCCTCTACAACGTGATAAATATAGAAATTTGGAGGATCAAATGAGGCAACGTATTTCTAATGGTGAAAAGGATCTGGTAATTAAGTATATCCATGGCGTTCCACAAATTATTAATAAAAAAAACTAAATAGGCTCAGCAGTTCCGAACATAATTTGCACTGTTACTATTAAAATATTCGTGGTCTTAATACTAAGATTGACAATTTTACATCAGCAGTATCAAATGAAGAATTAGATGTGATAGCTCTCAGTGAAACTAATTTGTGTGAGGATGTATATAGTTCTGAATTGTTTCTGGATTCTTACAGAGTGTATCGTAACCTTAAATTGGTTAATAAATTGAGAGGGGGAGGTGTCTTATTAGCTGTAAAAAATGATATTCGTTGTAATATTATTGATACTAGTTTTTTCGGTAATAACTTTCCAATAATTGATTTTCTATTATGTAAGTGTTTATTCTTCTACAAAACGGTTTATATTTCAATTATTTATAGTCCACCTTCTGTACCTATTGACATTTTTTAATCTTTTAAGGGCGCCGTATTCCTGAAAAAGTGTTTTCTACAAATATAAATAATTTTAGACATTTAAGAACTGAATAATATAGAGTTTAGCAAATAACAAGGATGTTATTTCATGCCACCTGCAAATATTCAAAGGTACCGAAGTAAAATCAATATTTAACATCAGAAAACGATCTATCAAATTAATTTTTAGTTACTGAAATCTTTCAAAATACGTATTTTTTAAATTCAACTATAGATGTAAACATTGTTATAACATAAACTTACATAGTTCTGCATATAAGATTGTTCGCTTTTGTTTATAAGTATGTGAAAATAATTGTTAAAATGTGGGGTTAGAATAGCGAAATTATGTGTGTCATATAAATGCATTTTAAAAGTTATTACATTATTTGAGGAAAGTTTAAATAGTAAAAGTGGATAAACAAAACATCAATAATTCTATTTTTGATATTACTTTTGCTCTACGAGTTTTATTTTCGAGATTTCAGTACCTAAAAACACCACAAATTTGATCATTTTACGGCGAGAGATACGGGCACCTTAATGATGGAATAATTATTATCTTAAGTGACTTTAATGTCCCTAATTTTGTTAATGTAGACAATTCGGACAGAAAAACAAATTCTATTAATAGTTTAATAAATGTTTTACACCTTTGTCAGTACAGTAATGTATTAAATCACAATCTTCGCTTACTTGATTTAATCTTGTCCAATTCGGAATGTATAGTTATGCATGATTGTACACCTCTAGTTCCTGAAGACTTACATAATCCTGTTTTAACTATAGATTTTGAGAGTTTGCTTGTCAAGGAAAGTGTATGTCAAACTAATGTGCATCAAATTGTGTATAATTTTAGGAAAGCTAACTTTTCTGGTTTATATAATGATTTATATTTAATTATACAAAGATTTTTGGGGCAATACCATTAACAACGTCATTATTCATGTCATTCCTCCCTAGCCGGCCAATCCATCGTTGAGGATAATTGGTATTGAGCCATTCTCTTACAGCTATTCCAAAATGCGGGAGAGCTCCATCCAGTTGTATCCAACTCTCATACCTTAAATTAATGGGTAAATCATCTAGGTAGTCCTGAGATTATTGTTAAGAAACTCCATAAACAGTTCCGAATTTAACCTTGGGGGGTAGGAAACGTGGACCACAAACATTACCATCAATAACGCCCAACCAAACATTTACGGAAATTTCATTTTGAAATGATCTTCGCCAAATTTCTCGAAGATTCTGATGTGACCATATATGGATATTATGGTAATTTGTTACCCCAGGACTGGGAAAAGAGGACTCGTCCGTCCAAAGAATCTTATGTAAAAAGTCAGTCGAGTTTAAAAGCCACCGGCAAAATATGTTTTTTCAGCACCACCAGGGTGAAAATCTTGAACAGACTGTAGGTGGTATGCTTGTCTGTGGTCATCGTGTAGTGTTCGTAATATTTTAGACTTAGGAATGTGAAGGTGCTGAGCTGCCTTCCGAGAGCTCAGCCTCGGATTGTTATCAAAAGTACGTAGTATACGATTATTCTGAATATTATATCGACGGTTTCTGTTCCGTTCGTTATTAACACGCAGGCCAAAGTTACGAAAATTCTGATGTGTTCTGATGAAAACGCGAGCATCTGGAACTCTTCTATTTGGATAGCGTCTATGATATTCACGAACTGCCGCTTCTGCATTTCCATCACAAAATCCGTAGCAAAAATGAATATCTGCGTATTCGTTGTTAGAAAAAAGCGTTATTCAGATTAATACTTACACAACACTCTAATAACAATAACTCGAAATTAAATTACCTGACACAATTCAATTAACTGTCATTATAAAATGCAAAAGCACTGACAGTAGTAGTCTTTTCTCTTTCATGGTCTACTACGACAGATTAAAATTTGTTTGAGAATGAAATGGTAACATACTTTTTTTGTTGCAGATTTGGATTCCTCGAACAAAAATAGGACCGTTTTAGGCATTTCCCCCCCCCTCCACTATCAAGTAATAAAAAAAATAAGTAAAAAAACCCAAACCACAAACCCCCAAATTCCAAACCCCCTAACCACAAACCCCGAAATCCCAAACCCTCAAACCACAAATCCCCAAATCCCAAACCCAAAATCCAAAACTACAAACCCACGATTTGGGGTTTTGGGGGTTTGGGATTTGTGGGTTTGTAGTTTTGGGTTTGGGATTTCGGGGTTTGTGGTTTAGGATGGTTTGTGGTTAGGGGGTTTGGGATTTGGGGGCTTGTAGTTTGGGTTTTTTTACTTTTTTTATTATTTGATAGTGGAGAGGGAGAGATGCCTAAAACGGACCTATTTTTGTCCAAGGAATCCAAACCTGCAACAAAAAAAGTATGTTACCATTTTATTTTCTTGTCCCCTCCCGCCCCGCGATGGGGGGAGGGGTGGGGCTGAAGTCTGGAACATTTGATGCGCCTTTATGGGCCTAACAACTTTTATCTAGAACTTTTTTTAATAGGGCGTCCTCCTTAGGCTATAATTACTTGGCTCGGGTAATAAAATTACCCTCTATAAAGGGGGGATACTAAGGGGAGGGAGTGTTTTGGAGGGTTCATTTGTGGTCCAATCGACTACATATAAGGTTTAGTGGACAAAAAAATTTTAGACAAAATTGTGGGGGGCCGAAAACCGGCCTTAGAGAGGGGGAGGTTCCTTTTGAACTTTTGTTAAAAATTTTGACACCCTGTATCTTTGTAACGAAGCATTTTTCGAATATAGTTTATAACAGAAACTGATATTATTTTGTGGTTCTCTGTCTGCCTCTAAAGTTTCCGCTTTCCAAAGTGGACCACCCTGTATATGTGCTACTCTCATATAGAGAAATAAATATAAAAATATTAAGGACAATCCTTCATTAAACTTTATGTCAACTTTTATATAATCATTTAAAGAACACCATGTATTTACTTGGTCACTATTCAAATCTAATGATGCATGAACAATATACAGATTCGGAAATTGCGGATCTTTACAGAGAAAGTAGAAATTGCCGCTTCATTCCAGGGAAGGTACGAACTTTAAGAGGGGCGGCGACGTGCATTGGTCTAGCATTCCCCACTACTACGGTAATCGGTTCCGTATCGCCATTGAAAATCTAACTGTCAGATCAACTGATGCCAGTGTTGTCAGATCTCATGCATTCCGAGGAAATCTCATGCTTTCATATTTTGATTACAAAATCTCATGCTTTTTAATAGACAAAAAAGAAATAATAAAATTATTAAAATTACTCTTTGAAATCTACCAAAACAAAAACCTAACGAGAAATAAAGGCAAAATCGAGGGCAAAATTGAATAGATAGAGGTAGGTATCTACAATATTTGGGTACTTGAAATATCCTTTATTGTAGACTGCTCTCTTAATAATTAGCAATGAATACATAAACGGGTATGACAGTCTACGGATATGAGGTGTGTGTGCTATATTCTCGCTGTATTGCAGTGATTCTTAACTCTATTCCGTAAGGGTACCTACATTTTCTGGAAACAACAGATTTTACGACCCGTGAGTCACCCTGCGTCACGTAAACTGCGCCTCAACGTTCGCCCGGCCTAACAATAAAATAAATTAGAAAGGTTACGTGGTTAATAACTTTTAAGTAAGTACCTGTAACTACCTACTTACAATGTAATATTATGATAAAATAGCAGAACATAATGATTTTTAATGAAATAAAAATGCCATTACAAAAGTAATTAAAAATTACTTGCTTCTTTGAAATTATTCTCATGCACTGAATTTTTCCTACCTGGCAACACTGCTTGATGCAAACACGCTGTGGTCGAAGTATGCGTGTAGCATGACACAAATACACGCAAGCGGCAAAATACAATTCGCCATCAAGATCCTCACTTTCCAAATCTGTATTTTACTATTTTTATTATGGATCACTGACTTTCTTGTTTTATTGTGTTGTAAATGCATAATAAAAATGTTTAATCACCTATATATGAGAAAATAAGTATTGTAACCTCTAAATTGGGTTAGCGTAGGAACACGGCACGTAGACAAACATCTTTATTGTCACTCTTGATCATACAAGAAATATGCTTCGAACAAATTACACAACTGTCAACGCTTTACATTAACGTTTCTGTCACTAGTATATGACTCGCGTTTGGCTGCTCAATATAAACTGACCCCAGCGGCGAAAATGGTCCGCTTATATAGGTTTTTATGGTTCTAGAAGTTTTTGGCGGTCTCGAGAATCAAATAGAATGTGGTCAAGAATGTCCAGAAAACGTCAAAATAAAGGCATCACAAAAATTATAAATTCTAACGTAAACAGGAACATAATTAACAAACTAAAAAGGTATGTGAGCTTCCGTAACATTGGCCCCCTATTAGAACTGATCGTCCCGATCAGGTTACCCCGTTGTCCGCATGGCCTTCTAGATAAGGTGTCAAACGATCGATGTAGTTAATCTTCATCTTGGCTTGGGGATTCCTTTAGATCTTGTAGACTACGTCATTCAATCTTGACACGATGGTATAAGGGACTTCCTACGATTTCTGCAGCTTCGGAGATTTACCCTTGCTTGTTTTTGGGTTATACAACCACACTTTCTCACGCTCTTGAAACCCGCTGCTATTGGCACGCAAGTCGCATCTGGTCTTCATTCTGTCTTATATTTTTAGCTTATCTCGTATTTCTTCATGCACCATCTTGATTCGATCTTTCAGACGGCTGAGATGATCATCTAAGTTGTCCTCGCGCTGCGGTCGATTCATAATTAAATCCATAGATCTACCCATAGGTAGCCGCAATTCTGTGCCGAAAATCACGTTGGCTGGTGTTTTACCCGTGGTCTCATGAAATGCTGCTCGGTAAGCCAGTAAAAATGGAGGAAGGCAGGTATCCCAGTTGGTCTGTTTCTCGTTGACGGCCGTCCTCAGGAAGTTTTCACTGGTACAATTGAATCTTTCCACCTGTCCATCTAACTGTGGGTGAAGAGGTATAGTTCTGGTTTTGTGGATGACTAGCAGCCCACATACATTCTGAATCACTTCAGATTCGAAATTTTCGAAATTCCTCCCTTGGTCGGAATGGGTATCTCTAGGGGCCCCATAACGGCATATCCAACTTTCAAATAAAGCTTTGGCTACAGTGACAGCTTCTTGATTAGCTAAGAAATATATTTCTGTCCACTTACTGAAGTAGTCCATCACTACTAAATTATAACGATTTCCACTGCTACTACAAAGAAAAGGTCCAACTATGTCAATAGCTATTCTCTTGAATGGAGCTCCAACATTGTACTGCTTCATCTGTTCTCGGCTTCGAGTCCTGGGTCCCTTACTAGAGGCGCAGGTATCACAACGTCGGCACCATTCTTCCACATCGGACCGACTGCCAAGCCACTAGAATCATTGTCTAACTTTATTCAAAGTTTTGTTTATTTTAAAGTGACCACCACCGACCCCACTATGCAGTGCTTGAAGAACTTCTGGAATTCTTTTCTGGGGCAGTACTGTTTGATAAATCTTTTCTTTGCCGTCGGTACTCTCTCAGACTCTTTTTAATAGGTCGTTCTCGATGGCTAAAGAATTCCATAGCACCCAGTAGCTTTTTAGAGACGGTGAAATGTCCTGCCGGGTCCATGTCTTCATGTTCTGTCCATGTTTAATATAAAATCGAAAAAAAAAATTTTCGCTTTATAAATAAGTTTGGAATTTTTTTTAAAGGAAATTCCGTTAATTCTTATTTTTTTCTATCCCCTCTTAATATATTTGTACTTCTTAGAGTTCTAGAAATTTTCGGCGGTGTCGAGAATCAAATAGAATGTGGCCGAGAATGTTCCAGAAAACATCAAAATAAAGGCATCACAAAAATTATAAATTCTAACATAAACAGAAACGTAATTTACAAACTAACGAGGTAGGTGAGCTTCAATTATAAATTCTAACGTAAACAGGAACATAATTAACAAACTGAAAAGGTAGGTGAGCTTCCGTAACAGTACATAATTCACATTTCTCATAATGATAACGCAAATAAATGATATTCAACAAATAATTTAATACAAATTAACAGTAAATCAGTAATAATCGTTGAAATTTGATTTGTTTTATGAATTACTAACAATTTAGTCCATATTATACTTTTTTTTCTTCAGTATAGCTATATAAAAATGGATATATTAATAATCGATACTGCTTAACTGTTGAGTTCTGTATAGGTGACATAACAGATACAAAAAGTATTTGTTATTGATAAAAAAGTTTTACTATCAAATACGTACACTATGCATTTGATGACGACCTGTAAATTAAGGTGTGGCTATTGTATATTAACTATCATCATTGCAATTTATCAGTACTTTTATGTTTAGATTTATATTCAGTTTTGTTAACATTGTTTTATCATTCATGATTTGCAAGGTCTGCAAGTCAAAAAGAAATATTTTTTAGTAGCTAATAATAATACTATAGAAGCATTTTACTTTATTTAATTACAAAAAAGTAATTAAGTATCCACTGAAGTAAGTACATAAAATATGCATATGATTACAAAAAGTATGTTTTTATTGCATTAATTACATGATCTATTTATAACATTTCAATTATGAAATGTGAATTCTTAAAATGTAAAAAGGAGGAAACTTTTTATAGGTATATAAAATAATTAAACAATATACAGGGTGACTTATATAAACAAATTTGGAAATAGATGAGTCATGAAAAATGGAGTGAATATCGTAAAAAAAATGTATGAAGTTAATTGTTGTTGCAACCTTTACATCTCTGGGCTACTATTTCAAATATACGATTACTTATCGTATTAACTTTTTTGTGATGCAAGTATTTACATTAGTTTTTCAATGATCAAAAATCGCTTACATATAGCAACTCGCAGTTGATGGGTATCGTTTTAATCTATGGTGAAAATGCTGCAAAATGATTTCATCGGTAAACATGTGCGAAATGCAGCTACTTTTACAAAAGTGTCTAGTGAATGCAAGTGAATCGTGGAAGAGATGGAGATCCAGTGCGTCCACGGCGTATTGCAGCAGCGTAGCGTATCATAAACGAGGTTCAATTATATCCATACCCTGTACAGCGTATCTAAGTATTAATACCAGGGGATATGACGAGAAAGATCGGTACCATGGCCGCCACGATCTCCTAACTTTAAATCATTTGGACTTAATTTTATGGGGATATTTAAAAAATGAAGTATATATTGCATAGAACTAGACACTTTTGATGATTTACGCGAACGTGTCATAGCTGCTGCCAATAACTCCAACAAGTTTAAACGGACAAGAAGCAGAAACATTTTGTGTTAGTTTTTGTAGAAATTGGGTAAGACGGGCCCAACATTTTTTTGTAACATTAGATATGTCAAACTATTTAACTAATTGAAACCGCAAATTCATTTTATTAATAATTAATAACATTAGCTGCAAAATCAGTTGAATTTGCTGCATTAAAATAGGTGTTGCAGAATGTAATGTATTTCTTTCCTTGCGATTTTCTCTCAATTTAATGCCCGGTAGTCGATTGTATGCTTTGCCCTGTCAGGTTTTGCAGTGGACCAGTTTCCAATGCCGTGCAAAAGTGTATTATTAAATCATTTTTGAACACTCAATATATTTTTTTAGATAATCTGTATATATTTAAATTAGCTCTGCTAGCCTAGCTAGCCCATGGCTTGGTTCACATCATTTTTCTATCACGCACTTTCTCTTCCCATTTAGTGATCTCCATTTTTTTAAGATCTGCTTGTGCTTTCAATCTTGTTTTTGATCTTACCTTCTTTATTTTCCCATCTATTGTATGTAACATTTTTGTATTCTCTCTTCCGACGTTCTTATTACGTGCCCAATCTATCTTTATCTTTGGGATCGTATTAAACCTATTATGTTTGTTTCATTACTTTTTTATTTCTTAATTTGTTCGCCAAAACCATTCTTCCCCAATTCTTTTACCCTCTTAAATTAAACCATATTTCCAATTTTGTTTGATCAGTCCACGTTTCAGATTCATGTCGGACTATAGATCATATTACCGTCTTATATATGTATATCTTACTTGTCCATGTCCATCTTATTTTTGTACAGGTACAGAACTGGTTTGCGTTGGTATCCTCGTTTTTCTTTACTTATGCTTTGATAAATATTTCAAATTTGGCTGTTTTTGTACCTAACTGTTCTCTATTTTCTGAATTTTTATTTCACACTGTTCTATCTTTTTATTTATTTTTTTTTATTAATTTATTTTTAAATTACTCTGAGTTTTCTTGTAACATCTGTAACCTTAATTGTCTTCTGCTTATTAGTTCATTTTGTAATTCGTGTCAAACCACTCCTTTTCTTTTTTTATTTCCTTATTACATACTTTGGTGGATTGATCTATTTTCTCTTTCATTTCAGACCATATTTCTACTATTGTACCCTCATTAGATATCGTTCTTGTTTCTCTAATTAACATCTCTTTATACTCCCTCCTTTCTTTCTTGCTTTTTAATTTTGTTTTTGATGCATTACCTATCTGTTTTTTACTACTGCTTTTTCTTTGATATGTCTCGCGAGAATTTTACTTCAACAAAATCCGGACATTTTAACTTTTTTTAAAAGTAAATAATCATTTATATATTAATACTTTATTTACAAATTAATACAAATCTTTTAGAGCATTAACAATATCTTTCAGTACCTCGCGACGTTTAAAAGCAATGATTCCTGTAACATTGCAATTATTCCCATCGTTAAAATATTTAATATTTTGTTCATTATTTCGAAGAGCTTCATGAAAATCGACGATGCCACCTTTTAATGAATTTAATATTGCATGTGGGGCGCATGTATCCCACTTAAAAGTTGTTCCTTTTGTTAATACATAAGCATCCGCCAAACCTGGAAAACAATAATATAAGGTAAGTATCTTTTATTACAACTGTTATAGACTGAGACCAGTATACAGTTAAATTTATATATAAATATATAAATAACTGAGCGTGGTTCATATTTATCCAAGTATAAAACAATTTTTCCAAAGTAGTAAATAATATTAACCTTTACTGGGGGTCATAATAATATGCATGTTTTTATTACGCCATCCAATATTAAGACCGGAACTGCTCACTGATCATTATGCCTGAATCGCGTAATTTTGGTCATTTAAATGATCATTCAGTAATAAGCAATTATTTTATGTTAAAACTTCGTGACAAATCAATTTCTGTCGACTATTAAAATGTAAAAATGCAATAGGGAAAATATATCTTGATATTGTGACTAATCTAAATTTATAAGATTGCTTTTATTACTTTTATAATTGTCAAACTACATATGTATATGGAATAATTTTAACAAAATAAACACATTCTATTTTCCTCTATACTGAATTATTGTCTTATTCATAATGTGTCATTTGCGTGAAAAAATGGTTATATTAATTAGTGAAATAACATACATAAGAAAACTAAAAGGATTCGCGCTTATTTTCTAAAATAGTGACAATTGTGTCTCAAATTATACGTTAAATTGTTGGTTGGTTATTCTCAATGAAAAGGTAAGTAACAACAGAATAAATATTATGTGCAAAACTGTTAACTGTCTCAAGATTTAAGACTGTCTCACTTTAAAAGTAGATATATTTTCTAAAGTAATCTAACAAAAAAATTAAATTTAAAAATTCCCATTAAATAAAAGGAATTAATACCAGCTTGTTAGTAGCACGAAATGTATCCACAATAAATACTTTTTCTCTGCCTCTTTCCCTCACTTGCACAAATTTTTAAAATTGTATCTGTAGTCAATTTAAAGATTAAGAAAAATCCTTTTAAGTGTCTTTTTTAGGTATAATCGGGACACCCTGTATAATGTTACAAGTTTGTGCTCTGATCTTAAGGACTGCACTTCAAAAATATTGGAATTTAATATAGGTACGCAAAATTTATGGAACATTTGACCTATACTGTACCCTCACCACAATACGAGAACTATATAACATTCAAATCCCAATGCAACTAAGTGGCAACATGTGACCCAATTTTTTTTTCATGTGCAGGAATAAAATTATTATGAATCAGTATGTAAATATTTCGGTTATAAACGAGGAAAAACTACACAACTAGCTTCTGGTAATGAATTAAATCATCTTACCTAAAATTACTGTCAGAATTTTGTATCCAGCTCCACATGCTTCAATCAGCTTAAACCCTTTCTCTTTAAGTTTTTGCTTAATGTCAGTTCTTTCATTGCTACTTACGCAGATAATACGTTTTTCTCCACTGCAACTGATTCCGCTGTTTATACATATATTTTGTAAGTATATTCCCCATATGTATGGTATATTTGACCTTAAAAAACATTAATATTATGTTGTAACAAATTAAATACGATAAAAGGTTTTGTTTAAGCTATATCAAAATCTTAACCTTAGCCAGCATGCTTATGAGGTTGTCTTAAAAATTTTTGTTAAACTTATACATAGTTAGGTAAGTGTGATTAAATGAATATATTATAATAATAATAATAATAAATAATAATAATAATGTCTTTATTAACAGGATAAAAAAAGTATTACAAAGATTTAGATAACTGGTGGCGCCGTTCGATTTTACTCGCTCTTCCACGTAACCACCAAAAGAGATAAAAATTGAAAACTATAGTATGACAATACTATACGTTACAAACGTAAGAAAGTATTTATGAAATTATACAGAGCTTATAAACATGCATACATTACGAAATTAAAAATAGCTGAGAGAATATAGAAAACAATTGTATAAGTAAAAATTAAGTATTTCTGTGTGACAAAATGAACTGTTTTAGCCTTCTGCAAAAAGATGAAACAGTGAGGACACTTTTAATATTATCATCGATTCTATTATACAGCTTGACGGCATTGTAGGAAAATTATTTTAAATATTCGGCACAGTGGTGCTTCGGAACAGTATAAAGATTTCGGAATCTAGTGTTTCGGTTATGAATGTAATTACCTTTCACCAGCTTTTTATGCAAATATAGAGGAGATTGATTTTGTTAACTTTATAAATCAGAGAGACAATTTTAAAACATACTGTTCACTTAGTTTGAGCCATTTAGACTCTTGATAACATGCGGTTACATGATCAAATTTCTTCAACACAAATGAATATTTTAGACAACTGTTTTGTATTTTCTGCAATGAATATTTGTCAGATTCTAGGTGCTTGGAAAGAGTATAGATTTCTTGTTCCAGTGTTTCGGTTATGAATGTAATTACCTTTTTTTTCAGCTTTTTATGCAAATATAGAGGAGATTGATTTTTGTTAACTTTATAAATCAGAGAGGACAATTTTAAAACATACTGTTCACTTAGTTTGAGCCATTTAGACTCTTGATAACATGCGGTTACATGATCAAATTTCTTCAACACAAATGAATATTTTAGACAACTGTTTTGTATTTTCTGCAATGAATATTTGTCAGATTCTAACAAGCAAGGCCAATAGACAGTAGCACAATAGTTTAACGGTGATAAAACTAAAGTTTCACATAATTTTAATTTAATTTCTTTGCAAAGAGAGTCTATGCATATAAAGTAGTTTCAATCTACCGTAACATTTTTTAACTAATGGTTAACATGACTCTGAAACTTTAGATTAACATCGATATATAAACCGAGGTTTCTACAGCGATCTTGAGGTTGTATAACTTTGTCATTTAGAAGTACTTGAAAATCAGGATGCATGCCGATAATTCGTCTCTGCTTACCAAAGAAAAGTAACTGTGTTTTTGTTTCGTTGAGAATAAGTTTGTGAGCAACACAAAAATTTGACAATAATTTTAAATCTTTATTAATTTTATCAACCGCATTGTTAATTTCAGTACTTAGAAATGCATGGTAAATTTGCGTGTCATCCGCATATTGATGTATTTGACAACTCTCTAAATAGCTATATAAATCTGCAGTATAGACAGAGAATAAAAGGGGACCTAAAATACTTCTCTGGGGGTCTCCCTTCCTAATAACCTTAAAATCAGAATATTGGCAACAACATACTACCCGCTGCCGCCTATCAGATAAGTAATTTGTGAAAAATAGGGTTGAGACAGTATCAGTGCCAAAATATTTAAGTTTATTAATCAATATATCATGGTCCAAGGTGTCGAAAGCTTTGCTTAGATCAAGTAGAATTAAACATGTATTATGATTAATATCATTCGATTTAAATATGGTGTCAGTAACATCTAAAAGAGCTGTTTCTGTGCTATGATTCTCACGAAACGCTGACTGATGTGGTGGTATTAATTTATTATTTATAAGAAAATTATTAAATTGCTCAAATATAATTTTTTCTAACACTTGGTGGAGTTGGTAGTATGCTGATTGGCCGGAAATTAACTAAATCCGATTAGCTCAATGTTTTAGGTATCGGATGTATATTGGCATCCTTCCAAATATCAGGAAATTCACCAGACGACAAACATTTATTTATTACAAAAGTAAAATAATCAGATATATGCGGAAAAAATAACTCTAACATCTTTATATTTAGACCGTCCACGCCCATAGCATTAGACAATATTAGCGTGCCGCGTTTTGTATTTATCTAGAACATTCTTTGTAGTTGGATCTAAACTGTCGGGTAGATTTGGTATAGTATTTATGAAAAAGTCATTAATTGTATTTGCATCTTCCAAGGGACATAGAGAGTTGCGATTTTTAAGATTTAAATGCTTCATTGAGACCCAAAAACGTTTCGGATCAGTTTTAAATTATGCTGCAAGTATGCCTTTTTTCTACTTTAATAGACCTGTTCACAAAATTTCGCATATCTTTATATTCAGTCCAATTCTGTTCAGTTTTATTTTGTTTGTATCTAATAAAAGCTCTATCTCTAAGTTTCATGATTTTTTTCAAATTACTAGTTAGCCATGGAGCAGGTGGTTTAGTAAATCTGGATGTTATATACGGAGCATGCTTATCAAGCAGATAGTTACATTGACTATTAATGAAAACAATCATTTCATTGGCTGTATTTAAGGAGTAAATATCATCCCACTTAATATTTGATAAGTCAGTTAGGAAGTTATTGTATGAAAACTTGGAGAAATCTCTATATGTGCGTAATATTATATAAAGTAAAAATATTTTGTAAAGTATATGTCTACGTTATGCAAGTCAGTTGCAACATGTCTGGTCCGGTAGGTCAGCCGACAATGTGTTTGTGACTCATGGTACAAAATTTTGAACAAAAGTCGGAATTTAGTCTGGTTTTGTGACCACTACAAAGAAACCTGGTGTCCAAGACAACAAAAAGACGGAGTCGAAAATTGTGAAGTTGCCCTGCTTAAACAGAGAAAAATTGTTTAACAAATTATTAGATAAGGTGCAATATTCTTATAATTTACAAAATACTATAATTCACAAGTATGAAGAACAGCTGATAGGTGAAAAACGTGAGTACAATAGTATCTCTCTTGGAAAAAGTGTATCATACAGTGATAATAATAATAATAATAATATCTCTACCCCTCATTCTAATCACAGGTATTAGCCCAGAAGTCGGAGACTTGTGCGGGAGAGTAGGCGGCATATTATTATTAAGCAGGCCGCATTTACGCCCAGGAACGACTTACGTGCAGGAATGAGGAAAACCTGGAAAACCTCATTAATTAGGGGGGTGGTCAAATATCAACCGGCATCAATCTCTCACATTGACCCAAGCTAACATTATTCCACCCTACCATACCCACAGAGAGGGTGCCAATCCTCTCCACGAATATAGCTTATATACGGTCTACCGGCAACTGGGCTCGAACCAACTCCGTCTAGTCACCTCGATTCAAGTACTAACGCCTTAAACCGCGCGACCACTGACCGATCCGCAGTGATATTGTAAATAAGTTAATAAAAAGAACATCGGCTGTGCTAACTGTAAAATTTAGTGACAAATCGGTTAATAATGATATTTTATGAGATATTACAAATTCTGGTAATAGTAATTCTGGCAGTAACGGGATCAAGAAGATATGAGAGGGCATCGTTGTGGACTGTGAAAATGAAGAGTCCTTAAATAATTTAAAAACTAGTTTAAATAGTGAGCTTGGTTCTAAATACTTTATCAATGAAGCAAAAAAGTTAATTCAAGAAAATATATTTACAATTTAACTGGTCGAATATTTGAAACCAGTCCATCACTCTTTCTTCAACAGATTGTAATGTCTGTTTTTACTCTCTCTTATGAACACATTATGGTCATGGGTGACGTACATGTAAATGTATTCAATACAGGGTGTCAGTCATAATGTCATTAATTTTATGAGGATATAGGGAATAATGAGTATAATAGGAATACGCGATTACGCCGAAAATAGATATTTTCAAATCATTATTTAAACCCCTGTCAGACTGTCACTGACCGCTCACAGCCTTGGTCGTTTACAGCTCACAGTTCAACTCGATATCGACCTGATGCGACGTTGCGAAATTGAAATATTTTCCTAGTATCTTTAGAATCTCATATTTTTTCTCGCTCAGTGCAGCCCATAATAATTTAAGATGTTAATATCTAATGTAATCAAATAATAATAATAATAAAATAATTCTTAAAAATTGCAAGTAACGCGGTCCATTTAGGTTTTCCGGTAGAAAATACGGTCCAATCAAGCGATCCCCGTACACTCCTGCCCATACGTTGACAACAAACCGACGTGTGGATTTTTGTCTGACCAAATGTGGCTGTTATGACTGCAAAGAAATTAGCTTGGTTAGAGTTTAAAAAATATTTAACATTGACATTACAAAACTCCAACGTATCTAATAATAAACCGAGTAATAAACCATTTAGGTAAATAACATAAAAAAACCTATACCCAATGGGTTAATTATTAAGAGCAGCTGAAAAGTGTTTCATGTTTAAATACTAAGTAATAAAAAACCCTCGTGTTGTCGACAAAAATCTGTCCAAGACCGAAACGGCACGCCTCTGATCTGATGCTCATAAAAGTTATCGAGAGTGAATCTTGACCTACCGTATTATTAGGTCAATAACCTAGTTACCTAGTTTTTGTACTGTTATTTAACGACAAGGAGTAAAACTAACTTTTTTATTTAGATACATGATTGAATTTTCCTTAAATACCTATTGATTTATTTGTTATTGAAAACAAATGTAGATATTAAATAAATGTTTTCGAATGTTAGATAATTACAGTTTAATAATTCTGATATACTACGTTTTACAATTGAATATGAATTTTTAGTATTACTCGTAAGTACAATTAATTCTTCAGTTTGTAGTTACGTACATCTAGCCTAGAAATGTATTGTTTGTTAAGTAGTATGATACTAACATGTTTAAAATGCCAGTTCGAGTAAAGTTGCACTTATCCGTCCATAGCACTTTATTAATAAAATTAGGGTCAGCTAATTGCAAAATTCAAGACGGCTGCGGAAATCAGCAGGTTCTAAAGTTTTCTCGTAATATTCTGCCGACCTTGTTTGGGATCTCCAATCGCCTTGAAATGGTTCTTATACAAATAGTAGGTTGCTCCTCAACAAATTTAAAACAGCTTCTACCACATTTAAGTCATTTTGCCGTGTCCCACAAGTTCCCTACGCGGTTTCACAGAACCCGTATCGCGAACGCGTTAAAGTACTTGCACAAAGGTTCGCGCACTTGAAAAAGCGGCATTCGCATTTCGTAAACATTCTCCGTATAAAACTACCATTTCCGTATATTCGAAATTTGTGAAATTAGGCATTGTGAATTTACGACCAATACACGAGACCAAAATAAACAAACTACTGCTTGTATTCTCTCCATCCCCCTCCAAATGTGTCGTATGATCTCCAAATTTGGGGGGAAAGAAATGCGGAAAATGCAAAAAAGTGCGACTAACACGCTGAAGTGTTAGACGATATTATGTATGTAAACATGATGTGGCAACGATATTTACTTCGACATTCGATTGTCATATGGCTGCGTCATCAAAATGTTTGTAGCGTATCAAGAGCGTCGTGTTACCGATTTTTATAAGGTGATTTGTTTATTTTTTTAAAGGTCGATTAAAAAATTTTTTTACGATTTTCTGCCTGTATTAGGCCTTCCGAATACGTGGTTAAAATTAATGACATTTTGACTGACTCACCCTGTATAAATAATAAAATTAGCCAGTGTTTTCATAGATATGGCATTGAGTTTATAAGTTTAACTAATGGTTATGACATGGTGCAATTAATTGAAGAACCTACTAGAATCACTCAGTATACGGAAACACTATTATATCCAATAGAGGTGTAGTAGCAGATGTACGTTAAATACAAATATGTTTTCTGATCACCGTGTCACATTTTGTAATATTTCTTTCAATATAGATAATAATAAGTAAAAATGGTGACATTTAGAGATAGATTTAACTGCGACCTGCATGTTAATAATAAAGTGAAATTTACTTACTGATCATATCATGCATCTTAATCTAAAATTAGTAATGAATTTACGTGACAATGCTTTACTTATTTATAAAAGATGCAAAACACCTACAAGTTGGGATAGGTAAAAACAGTGTATACATTTAACTAAAGCTTCTGTTCGTAGAGAGAAAGCTACATACTTGCAATATATAGATAATAAAAAAATACATTATCTTTTTATAAAACTCTAAAGGCACTAAAAATTGTCTAACCCTAGTAAAATTCTGTTCTCAAAGTATAGAGATCTTCGTCCTGACTTTCCAACACATCGAATTCGTGGATACAAGATGTTGCTTGACGTACTGAACAAAATTAAGGAACAAGTTCTTGAGGTAACTCTGAGTAAAAAAATTAAAACATACGTACGGTCAATTCCCCTAGGTTAGCGAGCTATAGACCTTTAAATTTAGAAATTAGTACCTATTTACATTTACACAGATCTTAAAATTTTATGTTATTGTTAGGAATAACAATAACAAAGTGACAACAAAAAAAGAATACAAAAATTGAACATGCCACAGGCATGTTGACATGTATACCATAGAGAATTGACCTTTTGTATATTTTTTTTTACTAAGTGACCGCGGGAACTTGTTCCTTATGTTTGTCCAGTACGTCATACAACACCCTGTATGCTAAAAAATATTTCCTAAATAAAATCAAACGCTCGAGGTGTTGACGACTCTGCAAATGGTGAAACATTTAGCTGTTTAGAAACGGGATTTTTCTAGATTTTTGGAAAACGACTCTTGCTCTTCCTATATGTTCTAACCCAACGAATATGAACGAATTTCGACCCAAATGCCAATTTTATAAAAAAAATTGTTTATGGGTAAATAAATAAACTATAATATATTGTAATTAAATTATGTAACTTTTTTATATCTGACTGATGTATTTTACATTTGTTTTTTTTTTGTATTTGAATTTAGTGTTTATTAATGTGGGTACCTGCATGTTTGTGTCCTTATAAAAAATTAATAAAAATAAGTAAATAAACAGTAGCTAATAATTTGTTGTTTTTATATATTTTTAGGTATTAACAATATTGTGTATCAGCATTGAATTATACCCACAATATCTACCTATATATGCTTTATTATCAGCTTTTGTAATATTTTTTTACTGTAATAGAAAGGTAATTTAAGCTAATGTAAATCAAATCTACAATAGGTCAGATCTTATCTATTGTGATTGAATTTTCGAGTTTCCACAGTTTTAAAAGTGAACTTAGATATTTATAGAATGTTTTCATTAAACCAGGTTAGTAAAGTTAGCTAGATATTTTTTTGTTGATAATTATTGAATATAGCTTTGTCTGTGGAATTGTTCATTAGCATACCTAGATATTTGGTATCAGAGAACATAAATATGACTTCATTGATAGGAATTGTAGGAGATTTGATTTATATTAGCTTAAACTACCTTTCTAATACAGTAAAAAATAATTTGTTTCTTGCATGTCAGTCTGGGTTCAGGAAGGGTAGTACCTACCTACAGCAACTGGTTTAGTAAATGTAACTGACAATATAGTACGTGCATTGGATATTGGTCAAGCTTCTGCACTGGTGCTTTTAGATTTTAAAAGAGCATTCGATACAATTAATCATATATTACTTATTGCCAAGTGCAATCTGCACTCCGGCTTTAATGGTATATCATTCAATTTTTTAAGTAACTATTCATAACAGAATATTGTTTCTAGTACAACGAATTGTGTCTGGTGTACCGCAGGATTCTGTTCATAGGCCTTTATTAGTTTTGCTTTATACGTTCAATGTAAGTAATGTGCAAAGTTCAGTTTTTTGCTTACTCAGTTTTACCCGAGGATGGGTTTTACCATTACTTTGTTGCTGACAAATTTGATCAGGCGTTGAAAATTTTTAATAACTATGTTATAAACTATAATTTACGCTAAATCCTAATAAACATCATAGACCATGTCACAAATGTTAGAAAGTGTTATGTACGTACGATTAAAATTGTTATATGCTAATAAAAATATATTGACATATAAGATGAAAAATGTCTGTGAGAGTGTAGTATTGTCCAAAATATTTGTTGTAATATAGTCTTTTATCCATGTTTACACAAAGTAATAAGTAACAGATTACAAAAGATTCAAAACCCTTGTTGAAAGGTAGATCAAATAACTGCTGGTTTATGAAATTTAAATTGGTTAAAAATTGAAGGCATATTTAAATATAATTTCCTTTTCTTTGTGTGCGTATACTCAATTCTTCATCTCCCGATAACTTAAAAGAAAAATTAATATATCGTATATGCCTCAATATAAGGCAGTTATGCTCCAGCATTTATTTACGTTTAATTCGATTAAGTTGTACAATTCTTTAGATGCCATCAAGAGCATCATGTCTGAGAAATATTTTAAATTGCACCTAAAATGGTATTTGCTGTTCTTGCAATAATAAATGCAATGTTTGTGAATATTTTATTATTGTTGTTTTTTAATATTCCTGTTTTATTTTAGGATATTGTGAATGGCCATTAGACTTTCTACCCATTGTAAATTTCTGCTTGAAGAATTTGCAATAACAACGTTTTATTATTATATTATTTTTCTGAATTAAAAAAAAAACAAGTCAATCAAGTAAAGCGGTTCTGGGCAAAGGGATATAAGCCATTGTTTGTTAATAAACTTAAAATAAATGTATTTTGTTTAGGAAAAGATCCATGTCATTAGAAACATTAGAGGGTTAGTAAAATAGCTGTAAAATAATATACCTACACAAAATCACTTATTTCTGCAAATGGTCGATTTATTACTCCCATCACAGGACATCCAGTTTCTTCATCAAATACTCCGATTAAAATTGTCACACATTTTAGACCATTGCGATAAATATTTTCAGTATGCTCTCCATCACTTCCATTGATATATTCCGCAGTGCAATCTGAAATATTTGGTGATAAATATAATTATATTTCAGCGTTCAATCTTCTATATCTATGTAGTATGCCGCTGTCGTACCATCACGCGGAAAAATTTAAAACTCTGCTCGCGGACCCCTCAGATTGGACATTACTGCAGGCTCTCCCTTTCATTCGTTGCTTTGTGCCGGTCGCGTGGAGATGCTGACACTGTCAGCTACAAAAAAAAAACGTGTTGGCTGCTCTGACCCGTAAAGCTTGGTAAGAAATAATATATATCATAATTTTTCAGGTATCTTATTCATATTTACATTAAATATGGATATGGAAAAGAACAATAATGGTCTGGCAGCAATTCAGATTTAGACTCGGATCTGCAAAGCTCAAATAGAGTCTGAAGCACGGCGGCATCAACGCCAATGTTCACGATCGCTATCTTAATAACCTAAACGACGATCGTGGTCACGCTACCGGCAAGCGAGTTCGACACCACATAGCCATGCCGGATTTGTGTGTTAGCGATGAAACCTTTAAAGTATTTTATGAAAATTTTCTATATATGAATGGAAAAAGACAATGATTCAAGGTTAATATTTTTTTCAAACTGGCTTATGAACAATTATCATAATAATCAGTCTCACTCAAGTCTCAAAATCACACTTAATACAAAATTGATTACTTTTACTTATGAACGAAGTAACATTAGTATTAGTAGTTATTCTTTTTTATAAGTTTAAACAAGCAGGTCTTTGTCTTTACTCCTTATAGTGTCTATTTGAAAACATAGTATTGTCACGGAATTTGCCCCACTCACACCCAAAATCGACGACTGTGGTATCGCGAAATTGCCCCGATCGCCCCTACGCGATTCTGGTAAACAAACAAATAATGCCGGGGTATCGAGACGCAACTGGAGAATAGACGAGAAGCGTTCGAGTCGTTCGGGAAATGGATCTAGAGATGCTAGAATATACGTGGAATATTCGTTGGGTCTATATAGTCGCAGCAAGATACGTGAAAACGGGTCTAAATAGGGAAAAGTTCCGTACAAGATGGATCGGAATGCGGTTTTCTGCATTTGCTTCTAAAAATTATTAGTCCAAAATTCACCTAGGTGAGAATATGCCGAAATTCGTAGTTGCATCGCTGCAGCCAAAAATGCATTCGAAAAATGCATTTTTTGAGACGCCCTTTGGACGACTTAATAAATTTGTAAAAAAGAGTCGGAATTGGCCCAGAATGGGTGCCCTGGGGTTTTTGAGGTCGCTGATCACGATTATGATGTCCAAATCACCACCCTGACCACCTGGGGCTCAGGAACGCCGACGAAAGTCATCTCCGTGGAACTCTCACAAAATGCATCCCGGGAAGGAAAAATACTTGGTGCCCGGGGGTTTTTTGGGTCGCTGAATTCAAATATGGCATCGGCAAACACCTGGTGCGCCCCAACCTGGACATGAAGGTCGTCTCCGAGGCTTTCCAGACACACTCGAAAAAGATGAACCGGAAATCGTTAAGGTGGGTTTTTTCGGTCGCCAAAGCAGAATTTGACGTCGAACAGGATCCCCGAGCACCTGGTGCACCGCAACCTAGACCTGAAGGTCGTCTCCAGGCTTTCAGACACACTCGAAAAGACGAACGAGAAATTGTTAAGGTGGGTTTTTCGGTCGCAAAGCAGAATTTGACGTCGAAAGGATTAAAGTTCAATTATGTATCCTGGAAAGAAATAGAGTGAATAGAAAGTCGATTTTTATGTAATTGAGTTTCAGAAACTCTTTATTGATCTCAAATCAAATACAATTCAACCGTAACTTGACCTAACCTGCTTCATTCATAATTTCAACTCGTTACTAAATATCGGATTCTCCATCAAGTGACAAATCGTTAGCCTGTTCATTTTCTTTGTCATCTTTCTTATCTAAAGTCTCTTCCTCTGCTGCAATAATGTCTTCAACTGAATATCGATCGGTATTGCTGCAAGTAGCGCCTTCACAAATTTTACATGCAACATTGCAAGGAGGCCGTGCTTCCTACAAGTACAGTTCATCAGATTACAATTTCCTGCACATCCACAGAATATTAGTTCCATAATGTTCTTGGGCGCAGGTTTTTCTATCATTCTGACAGGGATCAGTGTGTCGCCTTCCTTTTTCCACCCCCATTCTGTTGCATCCATGGTCACCTGGTCTCCGTGCAGTCATTCTTGAACCCAAGAACATTATGGAACTAATATTCTGTGGATGTGCAGGAAATTGTAATCTGATGAACTGTACTTGTCGGAAGTACGGCCTCCCTTGCAATGTTGCATGGAAAATTTGTGAAGGCGCTACTTGCAGCAATACCGATCGATATTCAGTTGAAGACATTATTGCGACAGAAAGAGACCTTAGATAAGAAAGATGACAAAGAAAATGAACAGGCTAACGATTTGTCACTTGATGGAGAATCCGATATTTAGTAACGAGTTGAAATTATGAATGAAGCAGGTTAGGTCAAGTTACGGTTGAATTGTATTTGATTTGAGATCAATAAAGAGTTTCTGAAACTCAATTACATAAAAATCGACTTTCTATTCACTCTATTTCTTTCCAGGATACATAATTGAACTTTAATCCTTTTCGACGTCAAATTCTGCTTTGGTGACCGAAAAAAACCCACCTTAACAATTTCTCGTTCGTTTTTTCGAGTGTGTCTGGAAAGCCTGGAGACGACCTTCAGGTCTAGGTTGCGGTGCACCAGGTGCTCGGGGGATCCTGTTCGACGTCAAATTCTGCTTTGGCGACCGAAAAAACCCACCTTAACGATTTCCGGTTCATCTTTTTCGAGTGTGTCTGGAAAGCCTCGGAGACGATCTTCATGTCCAGGTTGGCGCACCAGGTGTCTGGGGTGTTCGCCAATGCCATATTTGAATTCAGCGACCCAAAACCACCCGAGCACCAAGTGTTTTTCCTTCCGGGATGAATTTTGTGAGAGTTCCACGGAGATGACGTTCATGTCCCGGTTGGGACGCACCAGGTGTCTGGGGGGTGTTCGCCGATGCCATATTTGAATTCAGCGACCCAAAAAACCCCCGGGCACCAAGTGTTTTTCCTTCCCGGGATGAATTTTGTGAGAGTTCCACGGAGATGACTTTTGTCGGCGTTTCTGAGCCCCAGGTGGTCAGGGTGGCGATTTGGACATCATAATCGTGATCAGCGACCTCAAAAACCCCAGGGCACCCATTCTGGGCCAATTCCGACTCTTTTTTACAAATTTATTAAGTCGTCCAAAGGGCGTCTCAAAATGCATTTTCGAATGCATTTTTGGCTGCAGCGATGCAACTACGAATTTCGGCATATTCCCACCTAGGTGAATTTTGGATTAATAATTTTTAGAAGCAAATGCAGAAAACCGCATTCCGATCCATTTTGTACGGAACTTTCCCTATTTAATCCGCAACTTGCTGCGACTAATAAAGAAGGGTAAACGGCCGAGTTAGTTAGTCTTGTATTACAGTCTGAATTGAAGTGTTTAGTTGGAGAGATCAAAGTGATTTAGATAGCGATTAATTAAATAAGTGTTTAGTTGAGTTGTAATTAGTGTTCAGTAGTGTACTGAGTAGTTAATAAAGAAAAGTGATTAATTATCGGATTGTTTTTCTGGCAGTAAGAAAAATTCAGATTGGGAAATCCGTGACAGTATTAAAATAAGAAACTAATAACGCAGCTTAAAGTACTAAACGTGTTATAACAACTTAGATTAGATAGATAGATAAACTTTGGTATAAACAAAACAAATTCTTATTTGCTAAAAGTAAAGTATTATGTTTTTTCTTAAACTTTGGCTATTAAGACTAGTGCGTGTTACTATTACTAATTGAGCAAATAGCGAAATTTTATAGGCTAGGCTGTACTGTAACTGTAAACAACCAAACTTGTATAGTCTTAACTAACAAAATGTCAGAACGGTAACGGTGCAGCTCGCAGCGGTTGCCATGCCAACGTACATGCTTTTGCAATAATAATGACACTCACTCAAAACAGTTTTTGAAGTTCAGGAAGTTCTGAGTAGACATTTTATTAAATCTCTATTGATGAGTGAAACAACTAAGTACTAATGTTAAAAGTTGAAAGTAGATTTTATTACAAATACGTCCGCAGTTCAAAAGAAATCGCAAAATTCATTTTAAAGCGTGTCATTATTATTGGAAACGATTGTACATTCTACAAGTTGCGCCGCGCGCCGCAGTTTATTTACCGGGTCCGGTAAGAATGTTCGGGAAAAAATCTACATCGAAATGAGGCAGATCAATATTCATTATCTACAAACAGATCCATGGAGTGAAAGGAGACGCTGAAAATGGCAGGAATAAACACTAGAATATTCAAACCTCATTCTATTCGACACGCTGTAACTTCTTCAACGAACAGTAGAGGAATTTCTATAGACCCTATCATGCAAGCTGCATTTTACGAGGTATATAATGGTTTGCAAGCCTTCGTGGCGGTGTTTGTTATTTAGTCAAAGAACCCTAGGGCTGTTCACATTAATTTTGTTATTGGCAGTGGCCTGCTACCTAGATCAAGGCATAACCATTATAGGAACCAAATCACATTCACGAGGTTCTATAATAGGCAAATCATGCAAAACCTGAATTTTCAAAAGCAATGTTAAATAATTAGGTAGGTAGTAGTCAAATGTATGATCAATCACATTCCACTGTTCGAATCACAATATGTCTATAAACATATACATAGTTAACTGATTTAGAATTCCAATCTTCTGCTGAAATATAATTGAACGATAGAACGAACTTGCCTGTGAAGTTCGATCGCAATTATATGAAGCGTCCAATCCAAATATTTCAGTTCCCTTCTTCTGATTCAAGTGCAAATATACTTTAAAGAAATGAGAGCCTGTAGTAACGACCACACTGAAGAGCCCGCGCAAAGTTGCAGATCAGTGCTTTAAACTGTGCGCATTGTAAGGGTACGGCAAGAGTGGAAGCGGGTTTTTCGCTTACCGGTAACTCGTGCTTATCGGCGCCGTTTTCTCGCGCGAAGACTGCACACAGTAGAAGCTGTTAAAAGCGGGAAGAGACAAAAATTTATTCGATAGGTCTTAGGCACTTCCTTGCAAAATATTAGCATCTGACGATGAACTGATCGTTTTGGATTCTATAATTACTAAGTTAAAAAGAAAACAATTTGCATTACACCCTATTAATAGAAGAAATTATTCAGAATTCATCATTTATTTAAAACTTCAAGGAAAGTTCTTTCCAATACACAAGGATGACACAAGAAATGTCGTATAATGAAAAATTGGTGTAATCTACATAAGCAAGCTATTCTATCGGAAGAAAGACTTGTTATTACTTTGAGGTAAGTAATTGATTTACTTTAGTTTAAAGGTACCTATTTAAGAAAATTCGAATCAATTTTTTGTATACAATAAATATCTAAATTGTAAATTAATCTACCTAAATTTTCTAACGAAAAAAGACATACCTGGTGTGAGGTTGTTATGGTAAAAATAACAAGTCCACGGTTTGTAACACGTTTGAATATATTAACAAAGATATAACAACTGGGAAAGAATGTTCCACTAATAAAGAAGTCTGGAGAGATGTTGTGCTGAAGGCAAGCAGAAAGTAACTGCATGTGTTTCTCGCCGGACATCTAGAGGAAGGTCTCGGCAGGTTGCTTAATGTTAAGATCTGGCCATGTGTTTATTTTCATAAATCGGCTCAGGTCTGAGGATTACTTTTATGCTTTTGTTGACATTGATTTGATTGGTGCCTTAGTGCAAATGTCGTAAATTGTAGGGATCACGGATGTAGGCCGACCGACCAGTTTCGGTGACCGCTACATCACCCCCCTGCCAGACTTTTATTTTGGTGGGCAATAAAATAAAAGTATACAATAATGTTATACAAGTGAAAGTACGAAAAAATGCAAAAAAAATGTTGAGAGAAAAAAGAATGTTGTTTCTAAGTGGTACTGACTAGATAACTTTTACACTTCACACCTTCAGCACTCACATATCACGGGCACTATTAACGTAAAATCCGCCTGGTATCTATCGAGAAATCGTACGCAGGGCGCGTTTTCGGTTCCTTGGCGGTGATGTCGGCGGCATGTGACTCGCTCCTTGATGTTGACGGTGGGGTTTCCTCTTCGCTACTACACGGTTCTGTTATACTTTGCTTGTCGTCCTCCACATGATATACGCGAGTTTGAGTCGGTCGATGGAAATGTTCACTTCCCGGCCGCGGATACAGACGGAGTAAAATTTGTCGTGCCGAGTCGGGGGCCGAGAGTCCTTCATATGGTTGCTGGAGGGTTCATTTGGGGCTGTCGACACGCACAAAAACGAGCGAGCAGGATGTAAGGTCTTTAAACACAAACGTTTTTCGCGGTCCGTGTCTGGTGGCTTGTACAGGTTGAAGTTTAGACATGTGTCTTCTTAGACAGGCGACGAATTTGGTGGAGTTGTCGTTTGCCGGAGTCGGAGTCAGATATTCTCTTGGAAGTCGTAGAGACTCGCCGAATACCACTTCAGCTACTGTTGCCTCAAGATCCTTCCTTCCTTCCAGGTTCCGCGAATGCCGATTAAGACAGTGGGTAGGATCTCGGTCCAGTTTTCCGTTTCATGACACCTGACGGCTGCTTTAAGTTGCCTGTGAAACCGTTCCACCATGCCATTGGCGGCTGGGTGATACGCAGTTGTGCGTCATTCCGGTAATTTTTGTTAATTCGCAGAAAATATTTGACTCCAGCTGCTAACTTTGGTCCGTGGTGATACGTAGGGTTACACCGTAGCGTGCAATCCACCCCTCGTACAACGTTCGCGCCACGGTTTCGACTGTAATGTCCACGATCGGAAACACCTCCGACCAGCGTGAAACGCGGTCAATGCATGTCACGCAGTAGCGAAAACCATTTGAATATGATACTGGGCCTACTAGGTCTATGTGGATGTGTTGAAATCGCGCACTTTCGAACAGAAATTCGCCGACGGACCTGACACGTGCCCGTTTACTTTGGCCTGTTGGCACTGCATGCATTCGCGAGTCCATTGCCTGCAATCGCGTTGTACAAATGGTCATACGTAACGTTGCGCGACTTAGCGTGCACTTGCTCGCGCCCCGGGGTGTGACAGATTATGTAGAGAAAAGAACATTTGTCTCCGGAATTCGTGGGTCACAAATGGACGCGCAATGTTTGTCGACACGTCACAAACGAGCGGTGTTTGTAAACCTGGAATTGTCACTTCGCGTAACTGTGAAGACGTACCGACGCGCTGTAATTTGCGGAGTTCGTTGTCATTTTCCTGTGCGGGGGCTAAGGCTTCGAAGTTTATAGCTTCGCTTATCGATTCTACGCGCTATAATGCGTCGGCTACTACGTTGTCCTTGCCTGCGATGTGCCTGATGTCCGTGGTGAACTGGCCTAGGAAGTCCAGGTATCTGAATTGTCGCGGGGAACATTTGTCGAGTTTTTGTTCGAAGGCGAATGTTACAGGTTTATGGTCGGTGAAAATACTGAAATTTCGACCCTCAGCCATGTGTCTGAAATGTTTCACAGCTTTGTAGGTCGCCCATAATTTGCGGTCAAATACACTGAATTTCTTCTGTGCCTCACTCTTCTTTTCTTTTTTCAAGACGAATGCTAGAGGTTTCCAACCGATGCAGCAATGCCCCGGTCGCCCAATCGGACGCGTCGGTGAAGATTGCGGGCGCCAACGCTTCTTTGCAGTTGGAAAATGCATTTTGTAGCTCGTTCGATCAAGTTATAGGGGTTTTCTTAGATATTATGGGTCCCGATAGACACTTGTTTAGCGGCGATTGTAGCTTGGATGCGTGTTTGATGAATCATCGGTAAAAGTTCAACATACCTAGAAAACGGCGGAACTGAGGCCAGTGACTCGGACTCGCTCATGTAGCGGTCTCACGCCTCCTGCGCTCACTGTGTAGCCGAGAAATTGGACTTCGTGTTTTCCAAAGACACATTTTGTTGGATTTATCACGACACTGAACTCGTTTAAACGGGAGAAAAGTTTGTGTAGATACTTCTCATGCTCGTTTTCCGACGACGATGCAACGAGAATGTCATCTATGTACACGTACGCGAACTCTAGGCCACGAAGTACTTCGTTCATAATGTCGGAAATTGTAGGGATCACGGATGTAGGTCGACCGACCAGTGTCGGTGACCGCTACACCTGACATAATGAAATTATTAAATGATATTCAAAATTCACGTTTATGAAATTACGTACTTGTAACGTAATTTGATTTTTTATCGGTATTAATGAAGTAAACAATAAAGGTTTCTCAAGAAATCCTTAAAACTGTATGGTACTGGAACGTACGACAATATTGCATTATCTGCTGCTGCAAACCTCAAATTATTAAGTAGTAGTGGTAGTCGTTTTTCTGTACCTAGTATTTGTTTGATATTTGCGTACATAAACAAAAATGGAACAATTTTTAGTAACCATGACCAATTAACTTTTGGTGAATCTAGTAAAACATTTGTACGGTAAACGCTTTTCACAAGCAACGAAATTAATTTTGAATACATAACTATTTCATAGTTTCTTCTGTGTTGTGAAAAGAACTCTAAGAAAACCGTTCACAAGTATTTTTATTACGTATATTTGTATTTATTATGTACAAACATCTGACATGGTAGGTGTGCGACGTTGTCGCATATTCAAAATTTATTTGCTCTCATATACCGTTGGTCAGAAAAAAATTGTTAAATCAAATATGTTTTGTTTAGTACAATTTATCGTACAACAAAATAAACCCACTCATATTTCGGACACCCTGTATATTTTAATATTTACCCTCTTCACAAATTTCATTACGCATAAAAATAAATTAAATTTGAATTCTGACAAATGCGGGCTTGCAGGTTTCCGGCACCGACCTGCTTCAACCTGCTTTCACTGCGTAAAGGTAAGTTTCTATGATGAGTCAAATACCTACCTCATGAGAGTTATGTTTCATGAGTTAATTATATCATGCTGTGTTTCCATACAGCGCCTATTACATGAGTTCTCTCGTTGTTACTGATATTTTGCGCTCTGAAACGTAATGATGAGACAGTTTGGCGTTTCCACGTTATGCTGGTGTGTTGTAATTTGCAAAACTTCAGAAATTTTCTCTAAAGAGGCTTTTCTCATATTTCTGCTTTTATAATTTTCAGATAAAACATTCCACAAATTGGAATGTTCCTCGTATAGTTCAATTAGCGATCACGTCAAATCACGATTCCGATGTTTTCAAATCTGTATATTCTTAGTCAAATTTGTTATTGTACAAATCGTATAATGAGTGCTACAAACATAGGTTTCCAATACTTTTTGTTATTCTCGCTGAAATAAAATGGATGATACTAAAAACTCACGTGAGATACAAGTCGCATATGATATCTCTAGTCTATCATGTTTACATGATGAGACATGTTTAGCTCTCAGAGTCAAATGTTTCAGAGAATTTTATATCACTCTCGTGTCTCACTACTGTTTCCACAAAGAAATTTCACGGAAGGTGAGATTTTTAACTCATGGTTCAAAAAACTCCTACCTAGAAAACTCATCGTGGAAACTTACCTTAAGTGTCCATTTAAAAGTATGTTACAATGTTCAAAAGCATATAGGCGCAGGGTACCAGCAAGCGGGAAACCGCTTCCACTGTGTCCGCTTTAGTCTGCTTTAAACTGCTGTTTTTCTATTAATTTAAAAATACAATTACAAATTTCATAGCTTATAAGTACGTATTCGGCGCTGATTACCAGTAAGCGGAAAACCTGCTTCCACTCTGTTTGTTCCCTAAACGCACTAGGCGGAGGTGGATCACAGACCATGCTAGTCTCGTTCTCGTTTAGTGAAGTAGCTTCCAATGATTTTATGGTGAGTTTGTAAAAAAGTCTTAACCCTAACTTAGTCCTAACTTAGCCTTAATCTTTACCCTAAGAAGTTAAATGTACATATTTCCATGTGCACGTTTATAAAAATCGTAACTAAGTCTTGGTCCTAAAGAGGTCTTAAGACCTGACCTTGAAAGTTCCTATCATTTAACTTCCTAGGACTAAGACTAAGACCAAATAAGTACGCATGCGCAAAAGTTCTCTATTTCTTCCATATGCCTTCTACGGCGTCGGTGATTGGCGGAGGCTTGTGGAGACAAAATAAAAATTAAGTTACGACTAAATATTTATAAACAGTGTCAAAATATTAGTATTAAGATTAAGACTAAGATTACGGTTGAACTGGACTCTCTTATTCTATCTCTAGGAGGGGTTTATTCAGAAGTAAACTCTTGTTGTCACTATGAATTCTTTATTTAATATTTCCAAGTTATAAAATGTTTCTTCAAAATACAAATGGCTGTCTATATCAAATAGATATGAATAGTGGGGAACGTGGTGTAATTGCGTATACTAGCCGACTACTTAAAGGGAGCGAGCTAAATTATACTGTTTCAGAAAAGAAGCTCTTGCTATTGTTCATTGTTTACGACAGTGGCGTACTATTGTATTAGGAAGAGCTCTAATAATTGGTACAGATCACAAAGCTCTGACATTTTTACTTAAATCAAATTTAAAAATGCGCGTCTTACAAGGTGGGCCATGTTTATACAAGAATTTGACTTTTCCGTGATTCATTGTAAAGCAGCTGATAATGTAGTAGCGGATTATTTATCTAGATATCCATTAAAAATATACACAACATAAAGCGGAGATAACAACCGACATTCAAGTGAATTTAATTAAATTGTCGCCGGATTATAGGCAACTAAGACAAAATTTTACAAAAATTCGCGAAGATCAACTGGAAGATGAACAGTTCAAAGTAAAAATAAAATTTCTCGAAGAAATGGAATAGGGGGTTAAAATCTTAACAAAGACAGATTTATAAACTTTGGAATGGTTTACTTTATACAAAGGTATTCTATTTAAACAGGGTATAGATGAAAATAAAGGGTTTCAAATTATGTGTGCTGCAAAATCAGCGTGTTGAGTTAATTAAAGTCCATCATGAAGAGCTAGGCCATTTTGGAAAGTTTAAGGTATATGAGAAAATGAAAGAAAATTTTTTCTGGCCACAGATGCAGCGGCAGATTAGGTTATATGTGTCTTCTTGTATAGTATGACAAAAAGCTAAACCGTCAAAGCAGAATCTAGGTTTGTTTCGTCCTATAATTGTTAAAAAACCGGAAGAGTTAGTTTGTTTAGATCTAATGGGGCCGTTACCAGTGTCGCGCGGAGGGGTTATCATGTTACTAGTAATAGTGGACGCGTTTTCCAAATTTGTAAAGCTCTATGCCTTAAAAAAGCAACAAGTCTTGAAATTCTGAATAAAGTTATTCATAATCATGTACTGCAAGAACAAAAACAGCTATATTAAGTGACAGTGGATCGCAGTTTACAGCTCGACGCTGGAAAACGGAGTTAGAAAAAATTGAAGTCAAAGTTAAATTTATTTCTGCATACTTTCCGCAAGGAAACCTTACGGAAAGGTATAATCGGGAGATAGGGCATATAAATTACGATGTTATTATAATGAAAAGCATACGAAATGGGCCTACACGCTAAATTTCATAGAAAAATGTTTAAACAATAATATATATGACAGTACTGGTTATAGTCCATTATTTTTGCAAACTGGGAGACATGAAGTCCTCTTGAAGATTTAGTAGAATTTCCAAAGGAGGAACTATGTCCACCAAATCTAGAGCGGTGTTGGGTATTAGCGCAACGTCGCTTACAAACAAAAGCAGAACGACGGGCTTCCAGGGCCAATGCCAATAGAAGTCCTGAATCTTTTCAAATAGGTGATCAAGTGCTCCGATCTCATAAACAGTCCTCTGCAGAAGAACGAACTATACATAAATTTTTCCTTTTATATGAAGGTCCGTTCCAGGTTCTCAGACAGGCCGGTCCTAATTGTTATCTTATATCAGGTAATAATAAAAACGATATTACTAAACAAAACGTTATTAATCTTAAAAGATATAGAGCACCAATGGTAGCATAATTAAATTGTTTTTTATTTCACTGCTATTTCCTTGTGTCTACTTAAATATATGTCGGAGAGGGTGAAGATACAGGGTGGTTTCAGGGTGAAACTCCATGATTTGATTAACAAGTTTATTATAACGGTCACAATGTCAAACAGCGAAGTAACAAAACAAATCTGCTACAAGAACCAAACGGTCCGCCACCGCCAGCCCTTAAAATTACTTTTACGTTCTAACACAAATTCTTCGAAAATACACTCAGTACTCAAGCTTACAAGCTCTCAATAATAATAACCATATCGGTCTCAATAACTAACGTGATCTGTGTCGCAAAATGTGCGGGCTTTTGGTTTTGTTCCGTTCGCCAGGGCGGACCCAAGCGCGTTCCTGTCAGCAGTTAAGCATGACCATATATGGTAATGTTATCAAAAGTAACGGTGACGTTTAACAACAATCTAAGTAGAACGCTGATATTGCTGATGGTGCAAATACTTGCAGCTGAGTTGTTTTGGTTCCCAGCAACTGGAACTAGAACGCTGATGTTGCTGATGGTGCAAATACTTTCAGACGAGTTGTTTTGGTTCCCAGCGACTGGGTGGCGCCGACATATATTTACTTGTAAATCTATTTAAGTAAGGGGTTATGAGGTGGATCGTCATAGATGGCGAAGATAAAAATTTAATTAGTTTTAGATGGGTTGTCAAGGTTTTGGAGGGATTGTCAATTTTGAAAGATTTGAAATGTTTCTTCAAAATACAAATCTTTCAAAATTGACAATCCTTCCAAAAACCTTGACAACCCATCTAAACCTAATTAAATTTTATCTTCGCCATCTATGACGATCCATATACATACACATTACTTACCTATGAAAACAAAAATTTTTATGAAACATGAAAATTTGGAGCTAGATTTGGGGAATCTTACGCTTTAATCATGGGGCAATTTGACAACGATAATGGGATCATTCTCCAACCAAAATCACTCATACCCCAAAAGTTTTCTGTTTTTATTTATTTATTTTTATAGCTTTAAAAACGTAATTTCATGAACCACTCTTTATTCCTGTTAATAAAATGGCAATTATAACGTATTTATAAATTTATAAGAAGAATGTCCTAAGACAAATTAATCATCCTGTATAGCTTAACACGCTTGGACATTGTACCGACCTACTTAGATTCGTATAAAATAAGTTATTAGTTGTAGTAATAGTGTTATGTAATATTGCTGAATAAATAAAACAGCAACCTCGTTAACTTTTGGGTAACACAAATAGATCAGATGTTTGTAAGTTAAACAACAAACTTGTAATGAAATTAGATACTCTTTGATTACACCACAGATGTTGTATAGTATGGTATACATATTTTTCACGTCAGCTACTGCTGATACAATTGAATATTGTTATATTGTATAATTATACTTTGAATGGTTCTAATCTAATTTCAAAATTTCTCAATAACTGACAATGTTATCCTTCATTTCATGTTTACCTGAGTAATGCAATAATATAAAATAAAAGTTCATGTTGTGTTCTATCCAACTATATGTATAAAAATACATGGCATGTCCATTAAAAAGACTTATTTTTAACATTTTCATTTTGGAATGTACTATTTAAAATCTTCTCTCCAAAAATTAAAGTTGATGAGATGTAATATATAGCAAAACACATTTTCAACCTAATTATCACAAAATTGAAAGTCTTAAGAATAAATAATACCTATAGGATCTATCCATATTCCTAATTTGTCTAATACTATATGGAATTCTTCTGTCAGATTAGTTTTAATATCTTCAATATGTATTTCCTTATGTACCTCTGCAGCGAGTAAAGCAGCAGCAATGTGATCTCCATTCAATACAGTTTCTAATAAATTAGATGTTTCTTCTTCTGTTTTCTTAATTTCCACACAAATTTTTTCGCCTAATTTATTTTCAAAGGTGTTGTTTTCTTCACCCAAAATATGAGATAGTTCCTGAAACTGTATGTAATGTTTTTATTGATGAAGATGTGATATAAGTGATGAAGAATATACAGATTCAGTTGTTTATTTATTATGCAATATACATATACATCGTTGAAATAAATATTTATATTTTTATTAAAATAAATTTATGTGTAAACACATTATTGTAAAAATAATGTTGCATAAATGGGAACACTATACTAATATTTTAAGTAGAATTTTTTAACTTACATTACAAAATATACCTTTTTACTTCACAATGCTTTAAATCAAGAATAAAAAATAAAATGATAATAGAAAACATTAAAAAACCGACATTTTAAGACAAAACCAGATAACTCATAGTAATAATGATATAACGAGTTTACTATGGATTTGTGTTAATAACTGAATATTATAAATGACAATTCACACTTGTGTAAGCATACATGCAGTATCGAAAAGTTCATGTCTTCCCTACACGAAAGAACTTAAATATTTATTTTCCTCAACATGCAACAATAATTAAGTGATGGGACTTGGTGCATTCTAATTATAAAAAATGTAAAATTAAACTCCGAAAACGGGAATGTCCCACCTGAGACCAGATAATACCCCTACACGAAATATTTTAAATATTTTTCCATATACTTCCAAAAAGAGTTAAACAATGGAACCTGGTGCATTGTAATTGTAAAAAGGAATACAATTGAGCTTCTAAAGGAACAATTCCTTGCTCTCCGTCTGAGACAGAAACTACCCCTACACGAAATATTTTTCCCCAACTTCCAAAAACAGTTACAATATGTATCTAAAATAGTTTGCATAATATTTTATTGATAAATACATTTCCATTTTGAGGAAAATGGCATTTCAAAATAATTAATAAAGAGAAATGTTATTTTTGTAGTAACAGGACAGTAGATCACGCGAAGTAATAAAGCTACATTTAGCGGCCATTCCGTGTTTGCTGGACAGTAGATCATTTTGTTCTGCAAAGAAACATATCCTTTTTTTAGATTTAGAACTTCTGATCATTGTACTTTTAATTCTAAAACTGCAGAAAATGAGTTAATTTCGCATATAATTAAGAAAAATACGTAATTCACTAGATTATATACATAATTTGAAAAGAAAATATAGACTATAAATAGCTACTACTGTGTATGTTTGGTTGCAAACAATTAGTACTAAACTTATAGGCCAGGGGAAAATTGCAGTGGAGATGTAAAAGACAGGGAAATGCGACGCGGACTTGATCAGCTGGTTTTTGGATCTTGGCAAATTTTTTTTTTACTTTTTGTTAAGGGATAGTTTCTGTCTCAGTTAGGGAACAACAGATTACCGTTTTAGGAGTCTTTTTCTACTCTCTTTGCAATTACAACGCACCAGGTGTCACGTCTTAACTATTTTTGGAAATTGACGAAAAGCAATTCCCCATTTCAGACGGAGAGCAAAAGTTTGCCACATTAGGAGTTTAATTTAACTATTTTTATAATTAGAATGCATCAGGCCTCGTCGCTTGACTCTTGATGGAGAAAATCAATAATTAAAATATTTCATCTAGAAGTAGTTTAGCGGCAAAAAATGCCGTTTTAGGAGTTTTATTTTACCATTTATACACAGCTACACCGGTTGTGGCAGCAACATAAACGTTTCTAACCTAATACGTATACTACTTTTTAAGGACTGTTTTTTCGAAGAAAATTAGATACATTGTTATCAGCTGATTGTAGATCCATTCCAAACAGGAATTACTTGTTCATAATTTCCGACCACTTGGGTTAGTTCGGTTATCTTTACATAACAATTTCTAAATTTCTTAATTGAACTCATTCTCACGGCATAGCAGTGATTTCCTGAACTGCAGAAGATTGCTGAAAAGCAGGTGATATACATAATCTCAAGTACAATCAGCTGATTTTCGTACTTTTGTTGGCAGCAGGTTTGCATATAATGCAAATCAAGTCAATTGGATTACTTTTCAAACGTTACTTCTAGATCAGTTAATGAACGATTAGATCATCAATCTGATAGAACCGATTAATCCAATTGCAGTTTCCGAAAACCACTAACAGTTAGGTCGTGTCAATATCTACGTATCAATAATTATTTTTGTTTATACACATGACAGATAAGCAGTTAAGCCGCCATAATTTTCTACCACTCTCGTAATTTTTGCAGTGCATCCCAAGCCTCCCTTGAAAAACCACCATGGGTTAGACGTTAGATGAAACTTAAACTAATAATTTAATTGCAGTTAAAAAACAAATTGATATACACATAATGCCAACCCAGTAGCGGCAATACTGGGAGGCACTAATTCAGAAATGGAATTTTGTTGTTTGTTTTTTTTTAAATTAAGATTAATTAATTAAGAAAAAAGATACCTTTCACATATTTCGAGAAATAGGCATCATTTTGAATTTTTTATTTTTTATATTTAAAATAAACATATACATAATACAGTTGAATCAATTTATATAATGTATAAAAGTATTTGTATCGCAATGAAAAACGTATAATAATTTTTTGTATAAAATATATTTTTAAATAGTGCAAGCATCCAGTAAAAAACGTACATTTTTTTATTCAGGTATTCGTTATTTCACAGATAAACAAAATTTTGAACATTACTTTTTTCAAACTTTAATTTTACAGCAAGGATAATATTAAGTTTGTACAGGATCCGAAGGTGAACCATGTGCCATAAGAAACTTTTTTATTTAATTGTCCAGACCTTTGAAAACTTGATATAGTGACCAGCAGAAAGTCCGCACCGCTTGCAAAACATTTTTGTCTCTTAATATTAAAAAAAATAGTGTAGAAAACTCATGCGTGTTCTTAAACTAAACAGACAGATATTTAGCTTCGTTAAAGTTTTATCGAAGTTTTATTGACAATATGATAAGTTTTCAAGAGTAAAGTACCATTTTAATCCTAACAAAATTTTTTATTAGGAAATGTCGTTTGCTTTTAATAAATATACCTGATATGGATTTCCCGATCTTTAGAATAATAATTTATAATTTTCTATATATTTTCTGTAAGTAGGTACTCCGTATAGCAAGATAAGAGAATTTGACAACTAGGTAAACCACATTTATTGTTTTGCTTGTTAAAATATAAGTTATTTTTAAATTTAAATAGGTGCCGGTATGCTTTATCTTTTATTAAAGTATACATAAAAATATATATTTCGTGGTTAACTTTAAAAGAGGTACTCTTGCAAAGCAACTGAAGCCGTGCCTCAATGTAAAATTTGGCTCCCACACAGTATATTTTAATACCATATAATTTCTAATTTCCTATTACTTTTATCAAAAATTAATATAATAGAATAAAATAATTACCGCTTCAATTGTAGCCCTCGTAAGTTATAATTAAGGGGACCTAGGTTACGCTTCAAAATTCCGCCGTTTCTACCAGCGCAGGGAATCATGCGCCATGCACCAATCCCACCACAGTGAAACCCAATCCAATTTGCCGTTTGCCGAGCTTCAAATTGCATCGTAAATGCGTAAACTACGTCATGGTTTCGCCCACCAGGCGAGACGATTAAAACCGATGTTTTCCGTCCTAATTTGAGGCCCGATTTCTGGCGATTCTTATTCTCTCTCACGTCCAATGATCTATGTTCCCTCTCACTCTGTTTTCCGGAAAATTGGACAACATAATGTGCGACGCGATTAACCGATTGTTCGAGTGTTAATAGCCCTGTTCACACTGCAGTTGGAAACCACCTCAAATTGTCCGACCCACGCGGTTTATTTATAATGCCTCTATAAGGTTGATTATTTTTTGACGTTTCTTAAAACCAATAAAATGCTTCTTTATTTGTCACAAGGGTAAGTTTCAACCAATTATGTCATTATTATAGTGGGAATAAATCGCTTGTGATTATTCTCGGGAATAATCACTGTGGCTTTTATTTGCCTAGCAAGTGTCAGATAGTTGTCAAAATAATTACCTAATTGTGCCAACGCGATATATAAAATGGGTGAAAATCATCGGTTTAGTACCTTTTCTTATGCAGAAATAAAAAGAGGGTCAACTTTCGTTTAAGGGAAATCAGCTATGAACAAAAATATAAAAAAAATAGCATTCAGAAGACCCTCTGAAAACAGAAACGATAAAATTTTCACGAGGAAATGCGTCATTTCCATTATAAAGGAAATTTTGTGGACTTTAGAAAAAGGGAAATCAGTTACATAAAAAATATTTTTTGCTGTGAATTAAAGACATTTTTCTTAACACAGAAACGTAAAAATTTTCCCGCGGAAATGCGTCATTTCCATTATAAAGGAAATTTTGTGGACTTTAGAAAAAGGGAAATCAGTTACATAAAAAATATTTTTTGCTGTGAATTAAAGACATTTTTCTTAATACAGAAACGCCAAAATTTTCCCGCGGAAATGCGTCATTTCCATTATAAAGGAAATTTTGTGGACTTTAGTAAGAGGGAAATCAGTTAGGTAAAAATATTTTTTGCTGTGAATTATAGACATTTTTTTAACACAGAAACGCCAAAATTTTCCCGCGGAAATGCGTCATTTTCGTTACCTATATGAAAAAAATGTAGAAAAGTGGAAAAATGTGACATTTTTTTAATTCTAAACGTATTTCTGAACACAAAAACTCAACATTTTTAATCTTCTAATATTGACTTGACCGTTTTAAAAATCGGTCATAGTTACGATCCTGATAAGGATAAATGCCTGTTTACAGATACCTACCAAATATCTCATTCGATTTCGATGCGAGTTAAACTGTTTTATAAGCGCGAAAAGAAGGTAGAATTTTTTATACCCAACGGATCGAGTCGTCGTGGTCGGCTGCAAAATTTTTTTTTAAAAGGTCAACTTCTCCACCAGTCGAATTTGCAGACCGACTCTGTTACTTGTTACGTCATTGCAAGAAAAAGAGCCTAGATCCAATGGATGAACTAATTAAATGTATAAAATTAGAATATGGAGATTTTTCAAATAAATAGTTTCAAAATAAAAATCATTATTTTGATACATCTACCACAATATTGTCACAAAAGATACTTTAACTTTTAAATCCATACAGAATTCTTACAAAGTCACATGCTTTTATTTAACATTTATATTTATACAGGGTTAACTATGACTACATACAAAAATTTTAACCACGTGCTCAGGGAGGCCTAAAAGACAATACAAAATTTATTTTGGAATTCTAGCTCGATGTTTAAAAATGGGGCAAAACCCTCATTTCTTACGGAAAGTCGGCGCCTATGACAATTAATCATCATCCGACATGGCTAGATATGTCAACTAACATGCGGTCGTTTTTATCAACATTGTCAAGAAGTGTAGAAACCACGAAAATAAACATATTTATTAAGACCGCTTTACATTTATGCAATTCTTATTGCATGCAAAGAAATATTGCATGCGCGCATGCGCATTAAAGTTAAAGTTAATGACCGACGCAATTTTCAGTCCATTGCACGAATATAGAGTCTGCTCTAATTTGATTGCATTGCGCGTGCAATTCTGGTTCCTTTTCTGGTAATATTCAGTTTTGCCATCCTACACAAAAGGAACTAACAGCGAGGAATTAAGTAAAAAGTGAATTATTTTCTTTTTTATTTCATCCATTAAAACTCTAGGTTGATTGAAACTTCATACCACAGTACACAACACCTGTATGTTTTGATGGGTTTGCAGCAGACCAGCAGATCGAAATTATTTTCATTTTACTAATTTGGCAATGGGCAATATATTGCATAAATGTAAAACAAATGACACCTTATAATATTGCATGAAAGATTTTGCTGCAATATAGTTTTCATTGCATTGCATGCTCCATTGCCTAAATGTAAAGCGGCCTTTAGAATAATAATGTCTAAGTACCTGATAGATACCAGCTAATCCGCTTAGCTGCAGTATATTGTATTGGATCTTGGTTCTTTCGTTGCACACTGCACATTTTCATTCCTTGCAGATTCATCATAATTAACATATCCGACATAAAATACTTTATTTAATTACTATAACACGTTTAAAATTAGTCACTTAGCTGATTTAAAGTAACAGTAAGTTCTAGGTTATGAATATTGCATTGCTAGTTGCCTACTTTCCATGCTCCAAACAATGCAGAAACGCGAAGTTAGCTATAATCTAAGGGTCATTTTTACAGAACACTGTGAACATCTTGGGATGTTATAGTTTAAAGTATTACTAATTATTTTATGCAAACATCGTCGATTACTGTTAATATTGTTGCTACTATTAGTATTAACAACACATGAAAATTAAAAATTCTTCTTCTTCTTCTCCTTGTTTATGTGCCGTGAGTAGGCCATAAAAAGAAGAAGAGTGCACCTGGCATTAGTGACCTACAGATGTCGTTTGTAGATGTATAGTATACGGTTACAGTCTGATAGTTTGAAATAATTTTTCAGTACTTGTTTTTCGAAAATTTAATTTGCGTATTTTTTGTGTATTTACAAACATGTTGTATTCAAATGCCTAGATGACGGATAAGGTGCTGATTTATGGGAGTGTGACAAATGCATATTATCGTGCAACAGCGTCAAAGACGTTTCCCGAGTATACAAAATATTATGCTGAATACTTTTTGAACCACATCGAACAGCTGTTTTATGCCGTGGCAGTAAACGTGTGGCAGTGTTTTTATGTATTTGTGTACATTTGCGTGTATTATGTTGTTATCATCTGTGCTTTTTCCCGACGTAAGTAATAGGACTTGGTCAAGACCGCCAAACCAAGTAGTTACCTCGATTTACACAAAAAGAACGATCGAGGGAAGGAGAGGTCCACAGCAAGTACAAAAATCTTTGCAAGTTTTAATTTAAACAAGCAAGAAAACAGATGATTAAACATTCTTCAAATCTCTCCAAGTATCAATCCTGGAAATAAATATTAGTAAGATAAAGGCTGCCTCTCTGTGCTACCATACCGTATTTCTCATTAAATAATAATCTACATTTTGTAGTTTTTTTTTCTTTGGAAGCGTGTCAATGCGGTGACCTGTCACTATGTTTGACACCTTTGACTTTGGCATATTATACCTAACCTAGCCTCTGGCAGATTATACTTAACCTCGCGGCTGACAGGTCAGTGACGGCGATAAATAGGGATTTAATATAGTTTCGAAAAAAATTTTTTTTGGCTTTATAAATAAGTTTGGAATTTTTTTGAAGGTTGATTCCGTTAATTCTTATTTTTCCCTATCCTCTTAAAATATTTGTACTAAGTCATAGTTAACCCTGTATAACAAAGATCGATGTGAATGTAATTGATATCCGCGCGCGCGGATTTCGACTCGTCGACTGGGCGCGCTCGCTTTTAAAAAAATGCTACACATCCACTTACTTGAATAACACTCGTTTATTCACAAAACTCGTAAAACATCAATATGTAAATTAATTCCTCAATATTTTCCTTAAAAAAAGTCCGCAAATAAAATTATATATCATTAAAGCGCAAGTTAGTAGTCAAATGAAATTATATATATGTGGATATAATTAATATACGCGCTCAATTTAAAAAAAATGCTACAAATCCACTTACTTTTTATAACTTGAATAACATTCGTTTATTCACAAAACTCAAGAAACATGAATTTGTAAATAATTTTCCTCAATATTTTCCTTACAAAAAATTTCCGCAAATAAAATTATATATCATTAAATCGCACATTAGTAGTCAAATCAAATTATCTAATTATCATTTCTATAACAGATTTCCCTTATTCTAAAGTCGAAGGAAAATGGAAATTTTCCGTAAATTTTTACATTTTTACATCAAATCAAAGCCGCAATTTTATTAATTTTGTATTTCTAGAGCAGCATGTAATATAAAGACATTTAAAAAAGAAATTTTTGAGGCAATTTTCAGTTAAAATACAATATAAGAAAAATTTGAGTTTTCCGGAAAACGAAACATTTCCGCGGGAAAAGAAAATTGGTTATATACTAGTAATCTTATGTAGAACCTTCCTATAGAACAATTTCATTTGTAACTGATTTCTTAAACGAAAGTTGGGCCGCACAAAGGTGCGCTAATAGTAAATGGTTGACTCCAAACATAAATAATCCAGATATTTGCCCTGTTCGTCTTTTTGAAAAACTAATGGGTAAACGTGAAGAAAATATTGTTACAAAAGCTCACCTACCTTTTTAGTTGGTTAATTATGTTCCTGTTTTCGTTAGAATTTATAATTGAAGCTCACCTACCTCGTTAGTTTGTAAATTACGTTTCTGTTTATGTTAGAATTTATAATTTTGTGATGCCTTTATTTTGACGTTTTCCGGAATATTCCAGGCTATATTCTATTTGTTTCTCGACACGTTCTCGAGATCTCAGAAACTTCGAGAACTCTAAAAACCTATATAAGCAGACCATTTTCGGCCGCTGCAGTCAGTTTATATTGAGCAGTCGAACGCGAATGACTGAAACGTCAAAGTAAAGCATTTGACAGTTGTGAATTTGTTGAAGCAGATTTCTTGTATAATCAAGAGTGACAATAAAGTTGTTTGTCTACGTGACGTGTTTCAACAATAGCCTAATTTGGAGGTCAGAAGTTCCACAAAGAAGACATTTGGAGTAGACCAGTGAATGCCGGTAACGAGATCGAGAGCAACAGAAATGGAGGAAACATTGAAACAGTTAATGGGAATGATGCAAGATATGAGGAATAGTCAAGAAGACATGAAAAAGAGTCAAGAAGATATGAAAAAGAATATATGAAGAACAGCCAGGACGAAATGAAGGAAGATTTAAAGAAAGAAATGCAGAATAGCCAAGACGAAATGATGGACAGTTTAGAAGAAATGAAAAATAATCAGGAAGAGTTAAGAAACGAAATGAAAACCAGTTTACAAGAAAACAATAAGAAGTTAGAAGAAGCAATTAAAGTTAAACTCAATGAATTTGAGGAAACTGTAGACGAGGAGATGAATCATTTAAGAAATGAGGTACAAGATAAGGTCCAGGTCGTAGAAGAAAATATGACTAAGTTACAAAGTGAAGTATCAAATCTGAAATCCCAGTTGCCAGTAAAAGAGCCCATTAAGACTGAGAGCAGTTTTCTTCCATCGTCAAGGGTAAAGCCACCTACATTTGCTGGAAAGATGTCATGCAGCACTTACCTTAAACAATTTGAAGCAGCTGCCTTGGCAAACAATGGTCAGAAGGAAGAAAAGGCTACATCACTAATAGTGGCTCTACGAAGTGAAGCCATGGAGATATTACGAACACTAGCCGAGGATAAACAAAAGACTATCAAATGCTGAAGTGTGCTTTATAAATGAGATATGGCGAGGCTCATCTACAACACGTTTATCAAGTACAATTAAAAGGCGGAAGACAACGCTTCGATGAAAATCTGCAGCAATTTGAGGCAGATATAGCACGTATGGTGAAGCTAGCCTACCCCACCGCACCAACAGAATTCCAAGAACAGTTAGCAATAAGTAGTTTCATCGATGGTCTGCGAGATTTCGAGATCAGTCAGGCGTTAAGGTTAGCCAGACATAAAAATATATCTGAAGCACTCGCCCAGGCGCTGGAAATAGAAGCCGCCCGGCAGGCTTCTAGAAGCAGTCAAGGCAGAACAAGGCAAGTAAAGCTTCAGACTGTGAAACAACGAGGAGATGATAAGAACATCGAAGGATTTGTGAAGGGTTTGCAGGACTTATTGGACACCTTACGGAAGGGATAGGAACGGACTGGTACTACGGTATACAGCAGACGAAGACCCATCCAGTGTTGGAGTTGTGGAGCTGAAGGGCATCTTAGGAATCGATGTCCTAAGAATACATCCAGTCAGGACCAGGAAAACGCCAACTAGTTGGCTTTGAGGGGCGAAAGCTGGCTAGGTGCTACCAAGCCCCACCAACTATTAAGATCAAGGTAACCCGTCTGCAAAATAATGGAACGAGTTTGGTAGTGCAGGGCGTATATGCGGGCGGGATTGTGAAATGTCCTTGATATAGGCTCTAGTCACACCATAGTAAGACCGATCACAGTCGCTCATTGCAGAATAAAATAGCCAGAACGGAACTACATCTTAGAGACAGCAAATGGAGAAGTCATACCAGTGAAAGCCATCCATCAAGAATAGGGGCAACCACTTACAACATCCTTAGCAGATATAACTGATGATGTCATTATTGGACTTGATGTAATGACTCAACATAATTTTGTAATGGACCTTCCACGAAGACCAAAGATGAAGAAATCATCATGCAGTTTCCTGAAATCAGAAACCTTCCTATTAGAACTGTGAAAGCGTCAGCAGACATAGAACTTCCAGCCGGTTCAGAACTAGTAATTGAAACTATTTGTAGCAGTCCTTCGGCAGTTGAAGAAACTGTAATTGTAGAACCAGAAAGCAGCCTCTATAGGAAGGGTATGTATGTATGTATGTAATTGTGCGGAGGTGCAGCGGAAATTGCTTCCCACTGCAGCACTTAGGCCTTATTAGTCCCTTTGTACATCCTCCTTACTAAGAGAGTTCTTCTTTCAAACCATCCAATTAATATGGATGGCTCGGTGGCAAAGTCTCTTACAGATTTATGTGTGATAGTGTAGGTCCGAGTTACAGAGATTTTTGTTGCTCTGTCCTCATTTCCATTTATCAGGGGTTTCTGCCTTGCCACACGTGCGCCTGCGGAGTATGGTGAGTGTCCAGACCTCGGGCGGACTGCCACAGTCTCGGCCCAAGTTTGGTAGGAAGGGCATATTAACAGGAAAGACGTTAACAGAAAGGAAAAACAATTTGGTATTGGTGAGAATGCTAAATCTAAAGGACTACCCACAACAGATCAAGAAAGGCGAATCTTTGGGAATTTGTCAAACAATTGTATCGGTGTTCAGCAATATTGATTCATCAACAGCACCTCGAAATATTCAAAAACTACCCGAAGTTCTGCAGAGCCTTGTCCAAAATTGGAAGATTTATTGAGGCGCTACCAAAATGTATTCTCTTTAACAGAGGATGACGTCGGAAGGACTAATCTTGTGCAGCACCGCATAAATACCGGCAATACCACTCCAATTAAACAAGCTCCACGACGTATCCCTTTAGCGAAGCAAGAAGAGGTATCGACGATGCTTAGAGACATGCAGCAACAGGGAGTCATTGAACCATCCCAGAGTCCATGGACTTCGCCGGTTGTTCTGGTAAAGAAGAAGGACGGCTCTACCAGATTTTGTGTGGATTATAGAAGACTAAACGATGTCACTAAAAAGGACAGTTATCCGTTGCCAAGAATAGACGATACCCTGGATACCCTGTCTGGATCCCAATGGTTTTCCACATTAGACCTGAAAAGTGGCTATTGGCAAGTGCAACTTCACCCAGATGATAAAGAGAAGACAGCGTTTTCCATTGGAACAGGGTTGTGGCACTTCAACGTCATGCCCTTTGGCCTCTGCAACGCACCAGCCACCTTTGAAAGACTTATGGAAACCATTCTACGAGGAATGACCTGGAAAACTTGTCTCGTTTATCTTGATGACATAATAATACTTGGCAAAGACTTTGAAGATCATTTGAAGAATGTTCAAGAAGTTTTCCAAAAGTTGAGAGGCCCGGCTCAAGTTAAGTCTTAAGAAGTGTATGCTCTTTCAAAAAGAAGTCAAGTATTTAGGACACATTATTTCATCTGATGGAGTGAAGACTGACCCAGAGAAAACTGAAACCATCTGGAAATGGCCAGTACCGAAAGACAAACATGAATTAAGGAGTTTCCTGGGACTTTGCACTTAGCACTTACTATCGCAAGTTTGTGAGAAATTTCTCCGAGATAGCGAAATCCTACATCGGCTCACAGAAAACAATCAGCCCTTCATCTGGACAGAACAATGTCAACAAGCTTTTCAGAGATTAAAAAAAGCTGTGTGTTCTTCTCCGATTCTGTCATATCCCAAGCCTGGAAAGACATTCATCGTGGACACGGATGCTAGTAATACTGGAATTGGAGGAATATTATCACAAATTGAAAACGGGCATGAAAAAGTGATTTCCTACTTTAGCAAGGTCCTCTCTAAGCAAGAAATGAACTACTGCGTAACCAGAAGAGAGTTGCTTGCCATAGTTAAAACTGTGGAGCATTTTCATAAGGATCTCTATGGTCAGCCGTTCGTCTTGAGGACCGATCATGCCAAGTGGCAAGATGGCTTCAACGGTTGCAGGAGTACGACTTCAAAATTGAACACCGGAAAGGATCTAACCATCGGAATGCTGATGCCCTATCCAGAAGACCATGTCCTCCAAACTGTAAGCACTGTCTGCAACAAGAAATTAGAGAACAAGATGAGTTTCTTTGCCGAAGAATTAACATCCAGGGCCCAGATGATTGGGATAATAAAATCATCGCTAAAGAACAAAGTGAAGACCCGGATTTTGGACCAATTTTCCAGTGGAAGATAAGAAACATGGACAGACCCACCTGGCAGGATATTTCTGATAAATCACCGTCTCTAAAAAGCTACTGGGCGCTATGGAATTCTTTAGCCATCGAGAACGGCCTATTAAAAAGAGTCTGGGAGAGTCCCGACGGCAAAGAAAAGATTTATCAAACAGTACTGCCCCAGAAAAGAATTCCAGAAGTTCTTCAAGCACTGCACAGTGGAGTCGGTGGTGGGCACTTTGGAATAAACAAAACTCTGAATAGATAACGATTCTACTGGCTTGGCAGTCGGTCCGATGTGGAAGAATGGTGCCAACGTTGTAATACCTGCGCCTCTAGTAAGGGACCCAGGACTCGAAGCCGAGGACAGATGAAGCAGTACAATGTTGGAGCTCCATTCGAGAGAATAGCTATTGACATAGCTGACCATTTCCTCGTAGCAGCAGTGGAAATCGTTATATTTTGGTAGTGATGGATTACTTCAGTAAATGGCCTGAAATATATCCCTTACCTAATCAAGAAGCTGTTACCGTAGCCGAAGCTTTATTCGAAAATTGGATATGTCGTTATGGGGTGCCCAGAGAGATCCATTCCGACCAAGGACGAAATTTCGAGTCAGAAGTGTTTCAGAACCTTTGTGAGCTGCTAGGCATTCACAAAACCAGAACTACACCTCTTCACCCGCAATCAGATGGAATGGTGGAAAGATTCAATCGAACCATTGAAAACTTCCTGAGAACGGCCGTCAACGAGAAACAGACCAACTGGGATACCTGCCTTCCTCCATTTTTACTGGCTTACCGAGCAGCAATTCATGAGACCACGGGTAAAACACCAGCCAACGTGATTTTCGGCACAGAAGTAAAACGACCGCAACACGAGGAAAACTTAGATGATTATCTCAGCCATCTGAAAGATCGAATAAAGATGGTACATGAAGAAGTACGAGAGAAGCTAAAAATGGAAAGCGACAGAATGAAGACCAGATACGACTTGCGTGCCAACAGCAGCGGGTTTCAAGAGCTTGAGAAAGTGTGGTTGTATAACCCAAAAAGAAGCAAGGGTAAATCTCCGAAGCTGCAGAAATCGTGGGAAGGCCCTTATACCGTCGTGTCACGATTGAATGACGTAGTTTACAGGATCCAGAGGAATCCCCAAGCCAAGATGAAGATTGTCCACATCGATCGTTTGACACCTTATCAAGAAGGCCATGAACAATGGAGTAACCTGATCGGGACGATCAGTTCTAAGAGGGGGGTTGTTGTTACGAAAGATCACCTACCTTTTTAGTTTCTTAATTATGTTTCTGTTTACGTTACAGTTTATAATTGAAGCTCACCTACCTCGTTAGTTTGTAAATTACGTTTCTGTTTATGTTAAATTTTATTATTTTTTTGATGCCTTTATTTTGACGTTTTCCGGAATATTCCAGGCTATATTCTATTTGTTTCTCGACACGTTCTCGAGATCTCAGAAACTTCGAGAACTCTAAAAACCTATATAAGCAGACCATTTTCGGCCGCTGCAGTCAGTTTATATTGAGCAGTCGAACGCGAATGACTGAAACGTCAAAGTAAAGTATTTGACAGTTGTGAATTTGTTGAAGCAGATTTCTTGTATAATCAAGAGTGACAATAAAGTTGTTTGTCTACGTGACGTGTTTTAACGATAGCCTAATTTGGAGGTTACAATATTAAAACCGAACGCTTGTTTCTTACTCCAAATCCGGCTTGGCAAACTCATGGTTCTTGGTATAAAAAAAAGTAGGTCTAGACACAGTTACTAAAAAAATAACTAACCATTCTGCCAGATGAAGTGCAATAAGTAACCTTTCAAAAGCTGGTGTAGGAGAACAAGAACTAATCAAGGTCACTGGTCATAATTCTGCAAGTTCTATTAAACCATACTTACAATTGAACCAAGAACATCATTCAAATATAATAAATAATCTTAGAGTAAATACGGAGGAGGAAACACTTAATATAACAAGCAATTCCAAATCCTCAATAAATAATGAGTCTTGAAATATTTTTAATAATTGCGTTTTTCATTGTACTAATTTAAATTGTTAATTCTTTTAATATATTCACAATGTGTCAACGATATTTTTGTATATTGTAATAATTAATTAAATTAAATTTTTCAATAGTTTTATGATAGTTTTATTGATCTTTTTTCTTGTAAAAATTTGTGAAATCAAAAAATAATCTAGTCAAATATAACTCGCGAGTTCCATAAATTAGAAAATAATTTGACAGATTTTGTTCAAACTAAGTTTTCAAAAAATCTGTCAAATTATTTTCAATTTATTCTCACTCTCGTTATATTATTACTGAAAATCCATTGTACCTTAATAGTTCAAATGCGCACACTCCGGACGATTGGAAACACTAATTTGTGTACTGTGCGAATAAAGCTAATATTTTTAATTGTGTTTTGAATTTCCAATGGTTGATTATATGTTACTACTGAATGTGATTTTTTAGATATTCTCAAAATTATGTGGTAAGGTTTTAAGGTCATATCAGATATTAAGTAAATAAAAAATACCTTCATTTTTTTAACATAAATACTTATATGGTATTATCGATAGGCTCGTCGAAATGTAATAATGAATCTCTATCTCTCACGATATTTGGATTTCTAAAACAATTTCAAGACTTTGAAATTGAATATGACCAAGATATACCACGAAATTTTAGCGTGCACAGATTGACTTTTCCAAATTCTACAAACTAAACACTTAAATCTAAACTACTGCTCTAGACAAATTAATCACTAATCCACAAATTTATGTATTAAGAGACGAAGAAAAATTTAAAAATATTTTTAATAATGCGAAAAATATTACTGACTTAAGTACCAAGTAAACGGGTTAAAAGTTGCGACAAATTGGAAATAATTTCGAGCTATAAAATGCTATACTACGAAATTATAGATTGCATTTCTCTTCAACTAAGTACTCGTTTTGCAAATTTACACAATAGAAACTCTTTGCTTGCTTTAGTAGATTCCTCAAAATTTCCGAATATGCAAACAAATTTCCTGAAAAATAGTTTGAATGTTTACTACAAATGAATCCAAACGTTTTTGACATGTACAAAGACTAATAATTTCGTAATTTAAAAGTTAAAAAAAACGGTAGAAATATATAAGGAATTTGAAATGGTATTTTCGGGAACATACAAACTGTTTTACTTAGTTTTAACAATTCCTGCAACAAGTATTTCAATTTTACGAAGACATTATAAATAAATTTGCAAATTTAAAATATAGACGAGTAGACCTGTTTTATATAAAGTGAATGTTTTATAAATATTTTGTTAAAAGTAGAAGCAAACGAAAACGATGACCTTGTTTTAAATGTAGGAATAGAGAAGTAGGCTGGCTACCTTGAAAATTGTTTTTTTAGGTTTTTCATATTTTTAAGTGTTCTTAAATCAAGTAGGAACATTTTTTTTAATTGTTAGATACACATATTTTTTTATTATTTATTGTAAATAAAACCCACCACTGTTTTAAATGTAGAATAAGGTGTGTGTCCCACGAAATATTTTTTTTATAATATTTTAATAAAAGACAGAGTATATCGGAACGTATTTAAATTTAAAGAATATCTGTCAATTTGTTTATCAAACAATACAATAATTGATTTATTTGGTGTACACTCGGAAAATAGAGAAAATAATAGATCTTTCCACAAAAAAATGATATACAGATTTAGAAAGTGAGGATCTTGATGGTGAATTGTGTTTTGCCGCTTGCGTGTATTTGTGTCATGCTACACGCATAGTTCCACCACAGCGTGCTCCCACTCTTCGCATAAGGCAGTGTTGCCAGGTGGGAAAAATTCAGTGCATGAGAATAATTTCAAAATAGCATGAGGTTTGGAGAAAAAAGCATGAGATGGCTTAATTTATCAAAAAACACCTCTTGAGACAGCTTAATTTTTAATTACTTTTGTAATGCCATTTATATTTCATTAAAAAGCATTATGTTATGCTATTTTATCACAATATTACATTGTAAGTACAGGTACAGGTACAGGTACTTACTTAAAAGTTATTAACCACGTAACTTTTCTAATTTATTTTATTGTTAGGCCGGGCGAACGTTGAGGCGCAGTTGACGTGACGCAGGGTGACTCACGGGTCGTAAAATCTGTTGTTTCCAGAAAATGTAGGTACCCTTACGGAATAGAGTTAATAATCACTGCAATACAGCGTGAATACAGCACACACACCGCATATCCGTCGACTGTCATACCCGTTTATGTATTCATTGCTAATTATTAAGAGAGCAGTCTACAATAAAGGACATTTCAAGTACCCAAATATTGTAGATACCTACCTCTATCTATTCAATTTTGCCTTTATTTCTCGTTAGGTCTTTGTTTTGGTAGATTTCAAAGAGTAATTTTAATAATTTTATTATTTCTTTTTGTGTCTATTAAAAAGCATGAGATTTTGTAATCAAAATATGAGAGCATGAGATTTCCTCGGAATGCATGAGACCTGACAACACTGGCATCAGTTGACCGGACAGTTACATTTGCAATGGCGAATTGGCGTTGGCGATACGGAACCGATTACCGTAGTAGTGGGGAATGACCAATGCACGGCGCCGCGCCACTTATACTTCGTACCTCCCCTGGGATAAAGCGGCAATTTCTACTTTCTCTGTAAAGATCCGCAATTTCCGAATCTGTATGTATAATAAATCACTTAGAAAAACAGCCGAGATACGTTTACTCCGTTTGAATGAGATTTACAGTCGTTTGCTGACTTGACGTCACTCGTTGGTTGCCCCACTTTTTGTTTGGGTCTAGCTAGAGTATACGATTACATCAAGTCTGTACTAAATGCGGTAGCGTCCGCAGCAACCTCGGCAAGCATGTGACATCAGTCATCACACAGCTGGTCTCTACTGAGGGAACGTATTCTAGCCTCGCTGTTTTAATGGTATTTTTACTACGAATAACTTAAGAAAAGAAAAATGCTATATTTTTTTATATTCACAGTTGTTTATAGCACCTACACCTACCTTTTAAATTAATATCAAAATTTTGTGGACCTATTACAAAGTTTATATCTGCAAAAGAATTGAAAATTTGTATATTTATTTAAAGGCTTATTTATTTAAAAAGCAAACGAACTTCCTAATAAAAAATTTTGCGAGAATACAAAATAATAATGGTATAGTCGCAGCAAGAATTCAGACGACTTACGTCATCCGAACAAAAATAATTCATTATATTTCCATCAAAATACCATTTCCCATCAAATTTCCATTAAAAAACTGAAACTGAGAATAATAAAACTATATACTACACTAAATGCTTGCACTAAATTTCAAAAAATGAATGTTTTTAACTCGACCAAATATCGAAAATTATGTTGACAATAAAAACAATTGCGTAACGTCAGCCATAATGTAAGACGTCTGAATTCTTCCGCCTGAAGACTTCAAGTTTTCAAATCTCTGTTATCTTTTATTTGAGAGATATGCACGAGTTTACTACTCTCAAAAAAATTACTTCTATGAAAGTTTTGTTGATTTTTTAAATATATTATTTTTCGTAACAAGAACAACGTTTTCAAAGCAACACAACGTAAATATTGTAAGCTTGTCAAAACACCTTTTTCTGATTCCTACTTTTAATTTTCTGTTTCTAATTTTCACTTCTTCAAATTACATAAATAATTTCTTAGTAAATAAATATTTCAAAGTATGGTTAGATAATGCTGTTTTTGACAATGATAATTATATAAAATTTATTTTTTTTTTACTTAATAAACTATTACTTTTGCAGTACAGTAAGTATATTTAGAGGTAAAAAAAAAAAAATCGTCTCCGTCGCCGTCAGTTGTCGGAGCGATCTCGGGAAATTACGCCACTGAAGAAGAATATCGTATTTATAACTGTATTATTTTAATATTTTTTTTTTCAGATTGTTGTTTACATTTATTTACTACAATGTCAGTTTTTTCCTTTTTTAAAGAACGCAATATTTACGGAGATAACACGTTTTGCTTAAAAATAAAAAGAAGAGCTTTTGAGACACTACTAAAGACAACAGTTTGACTTATCGTCAGTAAAAATTTGTAATTTTTTATCAATTAACAAAAAAATTACGCCGAGTTACAGTGAGAGCTATAAATTTTATAGGCAGAAAACCGTGATTTTCATTAATAACTAAAAAATGGGATAACAAAACTAACTGAAATTTCATATATTTCGATAGTAGTGATCTACTAAATAGTATTGGTTTTATAAGCTTAAATATTGTTAAATTTGGTCCACTCTGTAGCAAATGTATAGTATTATATATGTATATATATATATTGTCAGGATTTCCCAATCCGTCTTTCTCTTACTGCCAGAAAAACAATCCGTTAATTAATCACTTCTTTATTAACTTCTCAGTACACTACTAATTACAGCTCAACTAAACACTTATTTAATTAATCGCTCTCTAAATCGCTTTGATCTCTCTAACTAAACACTTCACTTCAACACTGTAATACAAGACTAATACAAGACTAACTAACTCGGCCGTTTATTCTTCTTTTATAGACCCAACGAATGTTCCAGGTATTTTCTAGCATTTCTAGACCCATTTTCTCGAACGACTGGAACGCTTCTCGTCGTTTCCACAATTTTCTAGTAACGCCTCGATTCACGGCATGTTGTTTGTTTACCAGAATGGCGTAGGGGCGATCGGGGCAATCTTAGGCAATTCGCGGTGCCACAGTCGTCGGTTTGGGAGTGAGTGGGGCAAATTCCGTGACAATATATATATAGTATATTAAAGGGTCACCATCTATCTGCGAAAAGACGAGGTTATTAACCAGAACTCTACCTATTTTAGGCCAGTCTCCACTCTCTATGTAGTAAGTATCCTTACTGAAGAAATAAATGCTTTACATTGCCCATCCACGCCATCTTTTGGGCTTTATGACATTAGCTCTTCTGATGGTATCCTTAAGAACAATCTCAGATTTTAAACATTTTTTATTGTTTCATCTTCTATTTTTAATAGTAAATAACCTAAACAAAATGTTTCAGCGTGTACAATACTATGTACAATAATTTGATGCAGCTTCTTATTAAGAATTGTTATTAATGTGTGTTTAGAAAAAAATCGGCCTGCTTTAATAAAATCTGTGCTTTGTTGAAAAATGGTTTCAAAATTAAACCTCGCCGTTCTTCTTGAAATTTTGCACGTCTCCATAATTTGCGATTCTGAACAACTTTTTCAAGTAACATTTTGCTGTATTTTCAGCAGAAAAGGCACTTTACCTGAAACCAAAGCAGTTTTTACTCGGCGCACTGAGCATTTCGAATAGTATTATTTCAAAAATGGTTACGCCTACCAACTTCAGCAAGGTATACCTTTTTCAAATAAAACAAATGGGAGAATCGATTGTTTCGATAGTCAGATGGATACATTAAGATGAAAAAAAGTTCAGCCATTTAAAAGAAACATATGGTGTGCCACAAGTGGCGCCGTCTACTAGTGACGTCAAAATTAGAAACATATTTGTATTTCTCGTCCGCAAAAACCCCCGATTTACAAATTTTATGTAAATATTTGGATTTCTTAAGAACTAATTTACAAATATCGAAAATAAAGTTTTAACTTTAACACCATGTAACTCCGTTAAAAATCAGATTTGGAAAAAATGTTATAGAAAGAGGTAGCATTTATTTTCGGTCTAGAATTATTCCCTGAATTTTTGCTCATCATTTCCGGACACTCTGTATAATATATGCTTGTGCGTAGTTTCAATATTAAAAATTCATACACTAACACTACATGGTGGAGCCCGAGTAATAACATTCAAAATAAGCTTCCACTTTTTATTTAGGGAAATTAACCTTAATTTCAAATTTACATTCAATTATTTTTATACATATATGGTTTAACAAATGGAACCATAGGTGTGCCTCTAAAATCAAAATCGACATCGGCGGTTGCATAAAATAATAATAATATGTATTTTACTGGATTTTGACAATTTCAAATAGCTTCAAAGATGGATATTGTTACTATACTGATACCACAACGTGTTACTGATAAAACTATTAATTTACAAAACATTTTTGATATATAGCTACTATGCAAAATTGTACACAGTAAGTCTACAATAATATACAAAAAATCCTGAATGTTTAATTTAACATTGAAAGTTCAACGTCCTTTGAAGAGAAACTAATGAAATTTATTTGGGCAATTATTAGATATTTTTTAATCCATAACTAAAAAAAATCCAAATGATTCTTAGCAAAGGATGTTTACCTTAACCTGCATAAGTATCAAAACATTTGAACCATCCATTTAAATTAAATAAAAGTTTTAAATACCTACAACTAATTTTTCCTATTTATCATATATGTATATTTAGTAGCAACAATAAAACAAGTAAATGTACATACAAATTTATAAATATATTTTAATTAACGATCCTTGCGTTATATACCACTTATTAGTTAGATAAGTTTAGATACGTACTTGATTTTTAATATCGTGTTTTACCATTTCCTGTATTAGAACATCTGCTAAAGTTTTAAAATCCTCAACAAATCTTGGATTTGCTTCATCGCTGTTCTTTTTCTGAATCAACAAGCTAAACAAATGTTCATTTTGCCGACATGTTCTTGCTATATTTGCCGCTTTTTCAGACACAATAATTAAAGATTTCAGCAAATCCATCATCTAAGATTCACCTATTAAAATACTAATATTACATAAGTAATGGGTTCTAGTAATATTCTATTGCTTACCTCATTTGTTGATAAACCACTAACACATATGTTCGTCTATATTCTGATCACTGGAAATAATTAACAGTATTCTATTTATAACCATGTTTTAAAGTTATTGTTGTTGCCTATCTTGTGTTTAATTTAGGGGAGAAACAAGACATTGGACAGGGATAATAACAAGAATATTGATTTTTCTTAGTTCGAGCATCTGCGCTTTTGCGTTTCTATATATTTTAAATCACCCCATTTGATGTGTTCAGTTCCAGTACATTTAAAAATAGCTAAATGTGTGGTTATTTTAAGACGCATAATCTCATAATTTTATATTTACAAATTTGGGTTCTTCTGACAACGTTGGTTACAGATAGGATTACGTAATACGATGTATAAAACATTGTATTCCTTTAGCAATATACGAATGGTAAAACAAATCACCATAAGCATAAGAGGAAGTACAGATTTATAAACATTAATAACATACAATTTTCTCGTCAAGATTATAACTATAAGTAGATGTCCCACAGTTCTTCCTTCAGTGGTTATAAATGTAGATAGCAGTAGCGTATTTAGGTACTATATGCCACACATTTTAAAATTCTCGATACAAACTAAAGTAGTAAAATGTTGAGATTTGCATCATGCATAAAAAAGCTGTTTTACAGTCTGCAATTCTTTCTACAGTTTATATCATCAATATAAGGAAAAAAACCGGCATAAAAAACTGCCATAAAAACAGTGGCGTAACAATATTTCCCGGGCCCCCCGCAATAATTGATAAGGGGTCCTTCTTACCGATACACTGTAAAGAAAGAACGAAAACCCACTTAATTTTGTATTTATCAATAAAATATTCAAATTAACATTTATTTCTATCCATGTCAACAAGAAACAAACAAATAAAATATAAGTAGATACAAACTTAAGACTTCTTCCTATTGACATATATTTAAATAAAAAACTTAAAAATTGTGTTTTCTACGTGCATTATAAAGGAGATAAGGTAGGTCCCTTTATACTTTCCATTAATTTTGTTATTCTTAGAGGGGGCCCCCTTGAATAGCCCCCCCCCCCCCCGCGCAGATGGGATGCGGCGGGCCCTATTGTTATGCCACTGCATAAAAATATCAAAGGCTTTCGTGTCCAACTGGTGAGAAGTAGACAGGTCCATATTTACTTTAGATACCAGTATTCGCTCAATTTCGCCAATAATAATTTAAAATAAAATGTACATAGGCATGTAAGTGTGACTATTTAGAAAAAAAGCAAATACTAAATACATTATTTTGATTAAATATTGGATGTTATTATGTAATTTTAAATTATTATTTCACAACAAGGGACAGGAGGTGGAGGCGTTCTCTGCCAGGAAGGTGGGATTAGGATTGGGTAGGGTCCTAAACAGCATGTCACGTCTTAAAAACGTACATTTTATGTCATAGTTAGGACTGTACGTACACATACCTATCATGGACGTCTGCAAAACGTACATATATAGGCATACCGTGTACATCCTGAATTAAGGAACTCTGTACGTACATATGACGTACAATGCTCGTCACCTTAAAGTCACCACCTCTTGCGCTGCTCTCATTCTATCGCGCCCCACCACACATAAGTCCGGACCGCTTTTAAATTCAAACTGGAGTGGGATCTGATGATATGTATGCATACATGCTATACGATGGCACCAAAAACTGGTGAGGCTATTAGTGGAGTTTAAAAATGATTCTATCGTGTCATTCCGTTTGCACTTTATTGCTAAAATGTAAAACCTATTTTATATTATTATATGCCTTTAGAAAGCAAAATCGCCTGGTCGTCAAAAAATCGTGGTAGTTAGGGGTGGTTTTCCAAAAATGTAAAAAATTTTTGCTTAATTTAGATCTACATAACATGTTTAATCATTTCTGAAAGTTTTGTCTCAAAATTCCAAGAGGAACTATTTTATTTTTAATTTTAAATTATCCGTGCAACACGCTCTTATATGGAGTTCCTTAATATAAAACGGCTCGCGCTGAAACATCGAAATTGCAATATCATTTTACACCAAGATAAGTCAAGAATGCTAATTCTAATCAAAAAACACCTTCTACGAACGTTGTAGATTAAAGATCAAGGATTAAAATGCTTTTTTATTTTTGAAAATCCGATAAATAGTTTCGTCAAAAAACTGTAAAATGTCAAAGCATGTAGTTACCACCGCGTTCTAACGCGGAGATGCGAGGATGGTTGAAATTCGCTTGGCACGCCGTTTATCTGCATGACAAAGCCGTCCTTATGTATTTTGGAGCCTAGACGGTCGCTTTTCGTTTAAAACAGTAAAAGATACAGTGATATTATAGCGAGCGTTATGGTAATATAAGACACATTATTAGAATATAGTGGTTTTTAGTGTAAATAAATTAAAAACAGTTAAATATTAATAAACAATCATAACAAATATTATTTCAAAAAATCATTTTATTAATTATAGTTACCAATGTACAGCATTTAATTATGTTAAAATTTGCGAGGGTGCTTGTGGAGTAGATGTTCCGTGGTAAAATCTGCTATTTCTGTAAATAAACAAATAATAAATGGTAAATAAGAATATTGTTACAAAATTATTTTGCAGCATTTAGTCAGACTCGGAATTTTTTTCAATATCAGATAACATATTCTGGGACGCATTTGTGATTTTTAAGTCTTTCCTTACTTTATTTGCACATGTAATTTGAGCCATACATTTGCAGGACCCAATGCAACAAATTCGTTTTGTCTTGCATGAACATTGTGGCCCGCTGCAATCTATAAAAATGTTTTCCTAAATTAATAATATACATACTTATAATAATAACTTCTTTACCTTTTTTTACAACTGCTAGTATTTAAAGCACGGTTGTTCTCGGTAATATTGTCCGATTTAAATCGATTTTATAAATAATCGATCTTTTTAAATGCGATTTTCGATATTTTGAATCGATTTTCTGAACAACGATTATTTGGTGAATCGATTATTTTCCATTGAGATCAGTTAAATATTTGTTATAGTGCAAACTCAATCCCTATTTTCGAGGGTGCTGAACACGAATCTAAAATTAGTTCTGTGTGCTCGAGCCTAGTTTTCGAAAAAAAATTGTAACCTCTACCTATATGTATATATTACATTAGGTTGAAGTTGCAATATAACGCCTGTACCATCCTCATTTCATGACGATGAGGCTACAATTTTGAACAACTTGTTTTTGAGACTCGCACGAAACTAATTTTAGATTTATGTTCAGCAGTCTTGAAAATAGAGTAGTAGAATTGTTTGGAACTATCGGAAACCGATCTTTTGCATTACGATTTTTAGGAATCGATCCTAAGCGATTCGATCTGAATCGATCCAGAAAATCGATCTTTTTACAGAATCGTGCATCCCTAGTTAAAATTGGCACAGGTTTTCGTCAACAATTTTCTCCCACAATCTGTTACATTTGGCAAGGATGGTCTGGGTAACGTACTGTTTAGCCATATTTTAGTTTGGTAGTATACACGAAAACAATGCTGTATTAAGCTAAAATCCCTCCAAGGTCGTTTATGCAATGAATATTTTCGTTGTTTATATAGAATCGCATTACAAACTTTACCATTTTATTAAAATCTTCTTCTAAATTGTCACTTATGCCAACATTACTAAGTAAATAGTAAGTAAGTAATTGTAAAGATACAAATGTTTTGTTACTATTGACCCATTTCAAAGATATACTTACGCCGAAAATTTGGATGAAGGTTGGAACCAAATAAACCGAAAGATTTTTAGCAATCCATGAATTGAAAATGAACAGTTCAATGACAAAATGCCTACCAGCGTTTCATGCATTCACAGGTTGTGATACAACCAGTTAGTTTGTGGGAATGGGCAACAAATCATGCTGGAAAGTGTTTTTCTCCCTTGGAGGGGTTTTAGCTTAATACAGCATTGTTTTCGTGTATACTACCAAACTAAAATATGGCTAACCAGTACCCAGACCATCCTTGCCAGATGTGGCAGATTGTGGGTAGAAAATAATTGTTGACGGAAAACCTGTGCCAATTTTTAACTGCAGTATCAATATTACCCGAGAACACCCCTGCTTTTAATACTTGCAGTTGTAAACAAGGTATAGAAATTATTATTATAGGTATGTATATTATTAATTTAAGAAACAATTTTATAGATTGCAATGGGCCACAATGTTCCTGCAAGAAAAAACAAATTTGTTGCATTGGGTCATGCAGATGAATGGCTCAAATTACATGTGCAAATAAAGTAAAGAAAGACTTAAAAATCACAAATGCTTCCCAGAATATGTTATCTGATAGTGAAGAAAATTCCGAGTCTGACTAAATGCTGTAAAATAATTTTGTAAGAATATTCTTATTTACCAATTATTATTTGTTTATTTACAGAAATAGAAGAATTTACCACGGAACATCGGCTCCACAAGCACCCTCGGACTATTTTAACGCAAATTTTAACATAATTAAATGCTGTAATTGGTAACTATAATTAATGAAATGATTTTTTGTAATAATATTAGTTATGATTGTTTATTAATATTTAACTGCTATTAATTTATTTAAATAAATTTGAAAAGATATTTACAAATACCTGCTCAAATACATAGGTACACTAAAAACACTATTTTCTTATAATGTGTCTTAGATTACCATAACGCTCGCTATAATAGTGTATATTTCACTGTTTTAAACGAAAAGCGACCGTCTAGTCTTGAACATGCATAAGGACGGCATTATCATGCAGATAAGCGGCGGGCCAAGCGAATTTCAACCATCCTCGCATCTCCGCGTTAGAACGCGGTGGTAACTACATGCTTTGACATTTTACAGTTTTTTGACGAAACTATTTATTGGATTTTCAAAAATAAAAAAGCATTTTAATCCTTGATCTTTAGTCTACAACGTTCGTAGAAGGTGTTTTTGATTAGAATTAGCATTCTTGACTTATCTTGGTGTAAATGATATTGCAATTTCGATGTTTCAGCGCGAGCCGTTTTATATTAAGGAACTCCATATACGAGTAAGAGCGTGTTGCACGGATAATTTAAAATTAAAAATAAAATAGTACCTCTTGGAATTTTAAGACAAAACTTTCAGAAATGATTAAACATGTTGTGTAGATCTAAATTAAGCAAAACATTTTTTACAATTTTGTGGAAAACTACCCCCTGCACACCACGATTGTTTGGCAACCAGGCGATTTTGCTTTCTAAAGGCATAAGGAATGATATAAAATAGGTTTTACATTTTAGCAATCAAACGAAAATCTTTTCTAGAAGGAATATCTTTGCGTTTAAACTCTACTATATAAAATGAGTGCATTGTAGGATTTTATTTTCTTGATGCTGACTTGCCGCGACCGCGTCATTACTACAAAGTGTCATCCATAGCTTCATTGATGGATAAACTAATCGATTTAATTTAAAATTATCTAATTTTATGAAACCATAATGCAGGGTGTTTCATAAATATTGAGTCATAAACCACCTGATAATAGTTTAAACTAAGAATACACGTATACATGTATGTATCTGGGCTATTGTTATTATTATGGCAAATATAATAAATTGTTATTTATTATATACCTAGATTAGGTTTGTTTTACTACCTAATCGTTAACTCAAAAGTTCAGCTAATTAAAAGTTTTATTAAATACTTTCGCGTGGTTACCGTCGCACAGTGTGACAAATGTGGCGGTACTTTATTCCCAGATGATATGAATAGGTCTTACAACTTATATGTTGATACCTTGTAATATTTTGGTTTGCAAAACACTATACAAATTTTTAACAAAATATATACAGCGAGAACGAGAAATGCTATATGAAAAAGTTCTCTACAGTAATAGATGTAAATATTATTTTGTTTCAACTAGTAAATTATTTGATAATTTTACAATTTTTATGGGTTTTATAATTTAAGTAAATTATATCTTAGAAAATTTAAAAATAATGTATTAATCTTAGTGATTACACTATTCTAATTAAGTAATAGATATGAAGAACGGAGTCCTAAACACCAGTGCCTTCTAAATCTTCATTAGATATTTTTGAATCCGTACTAGATTTTTCTGAATCCTCATCAGATGTCCCTATAGCTATAAATAATTTAAAACAATGAATAATATTTTGGTGGATATTTTGTAGTTTTCTTCGTGGGAGTGCCTTAAAATGGCTACAAAATGATCAGAAGAGATTAAATGTAACAAGCCCAGTGCATCACATTTTGCAAGTTGCTTTCTCTGACACATAATAAAATAACAATTATAAAAATCACTGGGACATCTTTATATAAGAAAGTTCTGAAATATTTTTATTTCGAAAACTTTTCAGTATGAATGCATTGTTAATTATGTTTTTCGTAACATACATCACGCTTGTAAATTTTATTAATGTTTTCACAACTTTATATAAAAAAACACTATGCGAAGAGCTGTATTAAATATTGAAAATTTATACATAGTCATATCGAGTCAAATATAGTCAAGGGTATAAAAAAAGTTGTTTAAAAAAAATACTTCACTAGGTGTAACGGTTTTCAAGAAACTGAATTTACTGCACTCTCCCCCGCTGCGGTATATTTGCAGTGCAAAGGACAGCGTTTTCATTCGGCGATTAGGAGTTTGTCAGAAACATCTATACCTACTTTCCCGCATTTCTCGCCGTTAAATGATCAATTTTGTAAAATATTTTTTGGTGCAGAAATTTCAAAAAATAAAACACGTCGAGCAAAAGTATTATCAAAAATAAAGTTATTGATGTTTTGTTTATTCACTATTACTATTTAAATTTTCCTGAAATAATATAACACCTTTTAAAATGCATTTGTATGACACACATTATTATGCTATTCTGACATTTTAACAATTATTTTCACATACTTATAAAGAAAAGTGAACAATCTCATACGTAGAACTATGTAAATTTATGTTATAACAATATTTACATTTACAGTTAAATTTAAAAAATACGTATTTTTAAAAGATTTCTGTACCTAAAAATTTGTCGGTTAGGCCTCTTTCTGCCGTTAACATTCCTGTTATCTGCTAAACTCTATTTTATTCATTTCTTAAATGTCTAAAATTACTTGTATTATATTTTATTTATACCTATATTATCATTGTGTTAAATATATGAGTATAGGTTGATTCACGGCAAAGCGTCGTTAGGAGTTTTCAGAGTTGTAGTGATTTTTTTAATTTGATACCTACATAATCCAATATGACCTATTCAACGAAAATATTTTCAAGTAGCTGTCGCTTCCGATTATACCGGATGTCGTCACCAACTTAGTTATTTTAAATGGAATGATATAGTTTTTATTAAATTTTTGGATCCTCACGTTATTTCAATAAGACTTTCCTATACACATAACCTTTGTCGTTTCCGAGACATTTAAAATATTTCGGAAAATAATAATGTTGTATCGTTTTGTTTGAAATTAGCTATATTGAGTGCTATGCAAGTTAAAGAAATAATTTTTATTCAAGAAATAGTTGAACCTTTAAGCTTTCTAACAATGTCTTACAAGTGGCTTAATTTCATACAAAGTGTTGAAAATCAAGTGCTGAATTTTATATAACTCGAAACTGTTAAAACCAAGACTTATAATAAATCTATGGTTAAATCTATTTTATTTTTAAATAGAACGCTGTGGATATTTTTTTATTTTTATTCTGTAGATATTACACATCACCATACCTATTTAACTTACTTTCTGTGCAAATTACGATTTTATTAAACTTAACTGGCGTGAATGCGCCGTCTTTTTGCTGAAATAGCTATAAAAACGACAAGAATAATTAGAACTATTATCTGTGTGTTTTCAAAACGTCAAATTATACCTGCACAATTATAATGGCAAGCAATGAAAAATATTATTCAAACGATAATGTTCACAATTACCACCAGTAACCGAAAAAGTAAGCAGACATTATTATTTTAGAGATGGGTTTGGTTTTAAACACCCTGTATTTTTTCCATTATGTAATGTTCTAATAGACCTTTGTTGAAAGTTTAATCAAAACATTTTTTGAGTACCATGAATTTTGAAGGTTTTTAGAGACTGGTTCGTTTTTAAACAACCTTTATTTTTAGTTAATTAGTGTTTTAATAGACCCTCGATAAATGGTTCATCAATTTTTTTAGTTCCATGAGTTTTTAGAGATTGGTTCGGTTTATATTAAACGCCTTGTATTTTAAAAGTTGAATCATGTTATCTTTATTTTTGATATTAAAGAATTTTTAAACACTGTATTTTTCGTTATTTAATGTTCTAATAGACCCTTGTTAGAGGTTACAACATTTTTTTTTTCTTAATTTTGAGTTTTTTTTTAACACTATGCATACGGAACGGTCTTTCGCACGTTTGATAACCATCGTGAAGCGCAAAAACCAAAAATTTCCTCGAATGTAATTTTTATTTTTTCTCGGCAATTTGTATTGTAACACTCTGTCTATTAAGCTTTTTCGAATATATGACGTTTACGTCTTTGTTTAAATATTTATTTTAATTTAAAAAAATACATTTTGCAGACTTTTAAAAAATTCTTCAATATTATGATTTCACTAAACAAGGAAATGTTACATTACTTCTATATTAATAAAATAATAAAACCCTATTGAATATAAGAGTTTTTGGTGCCACAGTGTAGTATCTACAAACCCCACTTCTAGTCCGAAACATTCCGCAGTTATTTATGGTGGGGCGCGATAGAATGAGAAGCTTCCAAAAGGTGGTGACTTTAAGCTGACGAGCATTGTACCTACTGTAACATAATATGTATTTGGTAAATTTTGTCACCTTATACCTATTTAAATTGTTTTGAAACTGATAATCCAATGTAAATGTTGGGTTCACACGTTACATTAAGATTGTTGGTAAGTATCAAAATCAGAGGATCAATCCCAAAAGTATACTTACCAGAATCAAGATTTTTGTGAAATTTTTTACCTATATGAAATTATGCCTATAATTATAAAGTACACATCAGTACCTTCATGAGATAAGTAAATAAGAGATAAATCAATGTCTTTTTTAAATGAATTTGATAGGAACTGAATAGTACATAATTATTTATCAAATAGTCATTGAAATTCCCGCCAAAATGTTAAAATTCCAACAGATAATTAAGGCCGGTAATGCGGCAATCTGTTGTTACCGGCTAATTTGTCGACTTGGAGGGCTTGTCTTGTCGTTATTCGCTCGCATAGAAAATGAAAATATTCCCTCCATTTTTCGTTTGCCGGACACGTGTGGACAAGTATATTATCTAGGGTGTGGACATCATTTCGCCTAGCAACATAGATTGTGAAAATGATCGTCGAAAAATCTAAAATTAGTAAACATTATAAAAGAACAAAAAAAGAGTTACATCATTTTATAGATTCTATTAAATGCCGAGACTCTATAAACTTGTGATTAGATTATTGTGTAATAGCTTGATCATTTTCAGATGCTGCAGATAAGGCCAAAATGGCAGTTAATATGAAGGAAACTCGTTGAAACATTGGTTACGGAGAGCGAGAGACCTATCGTTGAAGTTAAAATAATATGAATGGATTATAGATTATCATTATTAATTATATAGTTATATTTTATAAATTTGTTTTAATTTCATATAAAATCTATTATCATATTAGCCTTTTTTATCAACTGATCATAAAAAAGAACAATTGTAGTACTATTCCTTAATAGTACTATTTCCTTGAACAGTTCACACTTTATTAAAATGAATATTTAAAAAAAAAGAAAAATGATATTATTTTTCGAATAAAAAAGATTGTTAATACAATTCTTCAAAAATTTACTAAAAAAAATTGGTAGCAAGCGTAGGATTTGGAAATTTAAGAAAGTTGTAGTTTCCAAATGTTTGCGCCTTTTTACGGTTTATTTAGAAAAAAAAATATTTATATACATACATACATTATAAATCCATGTTTATACATCTGCAAAACGTACATTATAGAGTGTTATTACGTCGTAGGGATGTTGTGGTAAGTCCAAAAATGGATCTAAAATGTACAAATTAAAGACGTACAGATTGGTGGAAAATGAACCTACTAAAGACGTATTATGTACGTCCACAGATCCTAACTTGTCGTACACAGTACGTACAGTATGCCCAGGTTTTACGTTATTAAAACATATATAAAACGTACAGATGCTGATTGGGGTATGGGTACATAATATATGTTTTATTGTATTTATATCCTAGTGATATATAGACACAATATATATACAAAAATAATGTATTTCGTATATATTTCATATACTACATAACACCACAAAGAATACAGCAAAAAATCATAAAAAACACAATAGCACTAACATTCGTTAGTCACTACTAGCGTCACTTGTATCCGATTTTTTATCAACAATTATTATGCAACCACTTTTATTTAGCCCAATCAATTGATGCAGCTTTATATGTATAGTCTCCCTCAATTTTTATGATATGTTTGACGCATTTTTTGCAACGAGTTGATGTAATTTTATTCACCTCACATTTTTAACTGTTTTGTCAAATTTTGGAAAGATACTATATCTCCTTTTAATTGGCTACATATTCATTCGATGGGATTAAAAACACAGCAGCATGGATGCAACCGTAGAACGGTATGTTCCTGAGCCGTAGACGTGTCATCAATAACATATTTCTTTGCAAAATTATTGCTCTTGACTATATGCAGTAACTCATCTTTCTTCAGACTAGCATTGTACGCAATTTTATGGATTTTAAGAAATCCTTGAATATTATTTTCTTTGTGTCAATATCGCAATACTTTCTGAAAGTATTGAATGATATGGAATGTTGTTTAATACTATTATTACATGTTTGATACAAGCCACTGGTACAAAGCTTTAAAATGTTACTTTTAATAACTCGGTATCTAACTCGGCAAATTACAGGAAGTAACCCTCAAAATGGATTCATTCAGGATATTCATAATGTAATGCTAATAATACAATACGTATTAACTAAATAATAATTTTGTATTGAAGATGGTTAACCCGTATGAGTAGTAGATGAATAGGGTGTTATAAACAAAAGTCCAAATCTCATAAACTCCTTTAATTTATTTTGACTACCGGTTTCGTACTACGATGACTACATCTTCGGGTCTCCAAGGAATTTTAATAAAACAAGAGTTGTCAAGAGTTGATAGTTTTTGACTACATCTTCGGGTCTCCAAGGAATTTTAATAAAACAAGAGTTGTCAAGAGTTGATAGTTTTTTGACAACTCTTGTTTTATTAAAATTCCTTGGAGACCTGAAGATGTAGTCATCGTACTACGAAACCGGTAGTCAAAATAAATTAAAGGAGTTTATGAGATTTGGACTTTTGTTTATAACACCCTATTAATAATTTTGTGGCTTCTGTTGTCCTATGTCTGGAGCTATAGGAAAGAATAATGTAGTTTGATGGAAATAACCGAAATAACTTACAGTACTTTGGCGTTCGATGTTACGGGGCGAGGTGTTGGTAGTTCCACTCACTCACAACACAACACTGAATACTCACGACACTAATGTAGTATTCACAATACTGTTTAAACAATTCTGTATTTACAACACTTAATTTATGATAAGTCATAAATAACAGTAATTGAAAAACACCTAGTGTATCACGAACGCACAAATTATAATACGCTTAAACCTGCGAAATCACCTAGCACTGAAAAGTACTGTCCTGTACTGCCAGCTAAGTAAACAAGTAATAATCTAAGTTGCATCGTTAACTGCCCTCTTTGTCTTTCTTACAGTGTTCAGGAACGACGTATGTCGGTGAGCTGGTAGACAAGAGACTGCATAGTTGCCAAGTTTGTTGCCTACGATTCATAAAATTAAACGACTTCCTAAAACTGTTGTTATATACGCATTTGCAAAATGATAATTATTCAAAATATCATATACAGGGTGATTCAGAACATATCTGTAAAACATTCTGAGTGTACCAGGGGACTCTTACAAATACAGTTGTGTAAAGAATACATTAAAAAGAGCAGTTCGAAAATGATTTAAAAATACACTTCTGCACGGTACTGGAAACTGGTCCACTGTAAAACCTGATAAGGTGGCAATCTGCGACCGGACAAAAAATGGAAAGAAATGCTCAAGGAAAGAAATAAATAACATTTTATAATACCTATTTTATACAGCAAATTTAACTACTTTTGCCGCTATTGTTATTAATTATTAATAGATTTAACTTGTGGTTTTAATTAATAAAATAGTTTTACATACCTACTTGATATTATAACAACATTTTTGACCCGTCTTACCCAGTTTCTATAAAGTGACACAAATGTTTCTGCTCCTTGTCCGTTTTGAACTCGTAAGTTATTGGCAGCAACTATGATACGTTTCCGTAAATCATCAATAGTATGTCTCCACTTTGGTGCGATACACTTCATTTTTAAAATATCCCCACAAAAAGAAGTTCAAATGATTTAAAGTCTGGAGATCGTGGCGGCCATGGTACCGGTCATCCTCGTCAAATCCCTTGGTTTTAATGCTTGGACATGCATGGTACGGATATAATTGAACGTCGTGTATGATACGTCACACTGCTACAAGAGGACGTGGAAGTCCTAGACCTCCATCTCTTCCCCGATTCGGTTTCAAATTTCCCTCGCGCTGCACTACACTTGCACTCACTGCACACCGCTATAATAATAATAATAATAATAATAATAATAATAATAATAATAATAATAATATCTCTACCCCTCATTCTAATCACAGGGATTAGCCCAGAAGTCGGAGACTTGTGCGGGAGAGGGGGCGGCATATTATTATTAAGCAGGCCGCATTTGCGCCCAGGAACGACTTACGGTGGTAGGCCCTAACCACCATTCAATGTAGTTACATTTGGCACATGTTTACCGAGAAATCGTTCTGCTAAAGCATTTTCACAGCGTGATAAATTAAAACGATATCCATCAACTCCGAGTTGTTACTATACACGTAAGCCATTTTTGACACTTGAAAAACTAATGTAAACACTGGCGTCACAAAAACTTTAGTGCAGAAAGTAATAGGATTTCAATATTCGGAATCGTCTGTATAGAGACTACTGTGGCCTAGCGATGTAAATGTTGAAAATATTACAACTTCAATAATGTTTTTCTCGGAAACTATAAGGATTTTATATAAAAAAATTTCATGATATCGACTCCATTTTTCATGACGCATCTACTCCCAAATTCTTTTAGATAAGTTCTGAAATGCCCTGTATACATATTTAATACAGAAAGCGGTTACCTTGTTTATGTGAAATGTCACAACGTAGTCCAAATAGCACCGTGCCTATATTGAGTCAGTCTAACTTTGTTTTTAAAATCTGACCCTGTTTACCGACTACACTAGGGATTGTTTAAGAGATTTTGTACATATCATAGTCCCGCCATCTAGCCGACATGGTCCGACAAGGTCGGTTGACTAACTATACTTGATAGTGGCACACTGATAGTAGCTATCTTACCGCTATCTACATTTGTAAGCACTGAAGGAAGAACTGTGGGATGAATGTCGACTATACAAGTTGCAATTCTCTTGTAGTACGTAGTGTGCACTGAACAGCAGCGTATTGCAAAAACCGTCTTATTTGCAAGATTTGCATTTTCAACAAAAAAAAAATAAAATACATAGTAATTTTAATTTAATTGATGACCTTAATCCACAATACGAATGGCTCTGCTTCTTCTGGCGATGGAAGCGTGTTTGAAATACAAAAATAAAAAGAAAACGCAAATTTTTGTCGGTAATAACACTTCTGACTGCTCTGTACAGGGTGCTCCCAAATATGTTAGTTTGCACATCTACAAGCTCCATAAAGATACAACCGTTGATTCCTTGACGACTTTATTAAGGAAACATTTCCCAGAAGTTGTGTGTGAGAGTATTACATCCAAACATCCGAATTTATATTCTTCATTTATAATAAGCATTTTGGAAAATACTTTTAAAGAAGCCATGGATCCTAAACTGTGGCCCTATGGTGCGTGTATTAGTCGTTTTTTAGACCTCAAGCCGAGCAGAGTAAGTGTCAGCAAATGATATTTGATCCTAGTTTGGTTCTGTTGAATGTTCGTTCAGTAAATGATGGTAAATTGGATAATTTATTTATTGATACATCTATGTTTAATGTCAATTTTTTGTGTTTAACCAAAACCTGGTTTAATGAGGCGTCTGCTAATTCATACGACTTTAATAATTTTAATTTAGCTGTTTACTATTGTAGAATGAGTTTTAAAGGTGGTGGTGTGGCCATTTTGGCTAAGAATAATATAGCTGTAAAAAAGATTAATTTGACGCAACATTTTATTGATAAACATTTTGATATTTGCGCCATATCCTATCAGCTAGATATTGGAAAACCAGTTATTTTGTGTTGTTATAGGTCTCCTATGGACGATAAAAATATCTTTATTGATCAATTAAAATGATGATGAATAAATGATGTTTTGAATTTAATTTACAAATCTAACTTAAACATTCTACTTTGTGGTGATTTTAATTATGATTGTTATACTGTACCTACTAGTGATTACAATAATTTGTGTAATAATCTGTCTAGATTTAATTTAACTTTTATGATTGGATGGCCCACCAGAGTTACAGATGCCACTGTGTTAACAATAGACCAAATATTTTGTAATTTTTCAGTGAATTCAACAGTCTGTGTAGCGGATGGGGTTATTACGGGCCATAGGACAGTTTTAGTGGAATGGGCTTCGAGTGCTACCTTTGTAAACAGTAATTCTCAAAATATAATACGATCGTTTAGTGACAGTTCTATACGTAATTTTATAGATGATATTAGTTGAGTGGGACACCCTGTATCTGTTTTTATATATTTTTAGGTATTAATAATATTGTGTGAAACCAACTAGTGGACAAAAGCCCCTACCTGAGTTGAGATACAACCACAATATCTACCCATATATTCCTTATTATTAGCTTTTGTAACATTTTTTACTGTATTAAAAAGGTATTTTAAGCTAATATAAATCAAATCTCCTACAATTCCTATCAATGAAGTCATATGTATGTTCTCTGATACCAAACGTCTAGGTATGCTAATGAACAATTCCACAGACAAAGCTCTATTCAATAATTATCTAAAGAAAATAATCTATATAAATTTACTAACCTGCTTTAATGAAACACTCTATAAATATCTAACTTTTTTGGCAGTGGGAACACGACAAATTCAACCACAATAGATGAGATCTGACCTATTTCTGCATTTTTAGGATTGCTTCTTCAGGTGGCCTCCTTTGAATTGAATCAAATATCTAACTATAAAAATTATTATAAAAATTAAAATTATTTGAAGTTAAATATCGACAATGACAAAAAGTGACAGACTGTCAATGAATTAAATATGACAATACCTACTTGAATAATGTTCACCTTTTTTTTAAAAGTTTTTATATATTTTTAGGTATTAATAATATTGTGTGAAACTAACTACTCAGTGGACAAAAGCCCCATCCTGCGTTGTGGAATTGTTCATTAGCATACCTAGATGTTTGGTATCAGAGAACATACATATGACTTCATTGATAGGAATTGTAGGAGATTTGATTTATATCAGCTTAAAATACCTTTCTAATACAGTAAAAAATGTTACAAAAGCTAATAATAAGGAATATATGGGTAGATATTGTTGGTGTAATTCAACGCAGGTTGGGGCTTTTGTCCAATGAGTAGTACTGTATTAGAAAGGTATTTTAAGCTAATATAAATCAAATCTTCTACAATTCCTATCAATGAAGTCATATGTATGTTCTCTGATACCAAACATCTAGGTATGCTAATGAACAATTCCACAACGTAGGTTGGGGCTTTTGTCCACTGAGTAGTTAGTTTCACACAATATTATTAATACCTAAAAATATATGAAAACTTTTACAAAAAAGTCAAGTAGGTATTGTCATATTTAATTCATTGACAGCCTGTCACTTTTTGTCATTGTCGATTTTTAACTTTTAATTTTAATTTTTATAATAATTTTTATAGTTAGATATTTGATTCAATTCAAAGGAGGCCACCTGAAGAAGCAATCCTAAAAATGCAGAAATAGGTCACATCTTATCTATTGTGGTTGAATTTGTCGTGTTCCCACTGCCAAAAACTGAAGTTAGATATTTATAGAGTGTTTTATTGAAGTATTGATAATTATTGAATAGAGCTTTGTCTGTGGAATTGTTCATTAGCATACCTAGATGTTTGGTATCAGAGAACATACATATGACTGTATTGATAGGAATTGTAGGAGATTTGATTTATATTAGCTTAAAATACCTTTCTAATACAGTAAAAAAAAACCTGTATCTGACTGAAGATGTAAATGGTGCATGCTACACTTTTACAAACCTAATTTTATAATATTTTAATAAACATTTTTCCCGTCATACCGTTAACCGTTCCAATAATTAGCATAAAAATTGGGTAAACGATGAATTAAGCTGTAGTAGTGTAAAACTAAAAGATCTATATTACTTAAAACTATCATATCCTGAGTTATCTGAAACCTATAAAGTCAACAAAATTAAGCATAACCAATTGGTTCAATCAACTAAAAAATTTTACTATCAGGAAAAACTAAATAATTCATTAAAAACAGCTTGGAGTATTGTATCCGAGTTATCGAATAAACCCTCCTCAAAATCTACTTAGTTATTAAACATAATGATATATCTATTACTGATCCTAAACAAATTGCAACTTTGTTTAGTAGTTGAACGGATTCATCCAATAAGTAGTGACACTGTACTGTACATTGATGACATGAAGGTAGATACATTGTTCTTTTTAAATCCATTTACTGCTATTGAATTATTTGAGTTACTTTCTAAAAAAACTAAATTGTAAATTTTCTTCAGGTTTTGATGAGATACCTGCTTTTATATTGAAAAGATGCCTGCATATCTTGGTGTGCCCATTTATGTATTTGGTTAACTTATCTTTTACTACAGGCCATTTTCTTGATTGCTTGAAGACAGGAAAAATTAGCCCGGTTTTTAAGAAAAATGATCGTGGTTATTTGGAAAACTACACACCCATTATTGTTTCCTCGTCATTATCCAAGGTTTTCACATGCATTTCTGCATAGATTATATTATTTTATTGATAGAAATAACATCATATCCAATAATCAACATGGCTTCTTAAGCAGTCCACCGCCACTGTTATGCACTCATATTATTTTCATATTATAAAGTCTATAGAGGCGGGGGAATGCCCTATTGGGATCTTTTGTGATCTCAGCAGGGCATTCAACTGCGTAAATCACGACATCTTAGTTAATAAATTGGAGAAGAATGGCATTCGTGGCATCCCCATAAAGTGGATAGAAACTTTTATGTAATCGTGACCAATATGTTGCTATTAATAATATGACCTCCGAAACAAAGAATGGTTAATAATGGAGTGCCCCAGGGATCAGTATTGGGCCCTATTATGTTTCTATTGTACATTTAAGATCTAGATAGGTTTTCTGGATCAGCATTTTTTTACCTTTTATGCCGATGATACATCGGTGGTTATTTCAGACAGTTCGGATAAATGTCTGTCAGAGGTCTGCACCACTGTAATGTCTAATATGAGCAATTGGTATGGTCAAAATTCATTGTTTCTTAACACTGACAAGACTCAGGTTAATAGATTTCATAACAGACAAAAAAAACTGTAGTAGCATCAATGTCAATGTAAACAACACATGTATTAATTTTGCAAGTGTCGTAGAATTCTTAGGTCTTACCCTCGATGAGTATCTAACTTGGAGTGATCAGTGTGATTATTTGGTAACGAGACTAAATTCTACCGCATATTAATTTAAGAATATCAGATAGGTTCTGAATACAGACCTACTCATAAAACTGTACTATGCTCAAGTTGAGTCTCGCTTGCGGTATGGTGTCTGTTTCTGCCATTCAAATAATGTTTTTGTCGCACAAAAACGTGTAATTAGGTGTATGTTTAGACTGTCAGCCAAGGGAGCCTTGTAGAAAAGTTTTTGTCCGTTGTAATGCTTTAACATTGCCTTCGGTGTTCTTATATGAGTTATGCATCTATATATTTACTAATAAGAGTCAGTTTGCCTGTATAAATCAGATACATTCTATTAATACACGGCAGACTGACCATTTTAATATACCTTTTAATATATGTAATGTTTCTGTAAGATTTCCGAATTGTTTTGGTTTAAGAATCTTTGATAGACTAGGTACCTGATAGTATAAAGATCTGTTCATCTATTTATAATTTTATAAAGGCATTGAAAAGCTACCTAGTTGACAAATGTTTTTATTTTTCTTTCGCTTCTACTTGATTATTGTTTGATTGTTGAGCTTGCAAAATATATTAATAACTGAAACCTTTATTTTATATATTATGGCGTTTGTTATTGTTACTTGTCCAATTTGGATAAACTGTTTAGTTTTCACTGTGCAATCGAGTTGAAATGTTGGTATCACTTCTATTGTAATTGCGAATTGACGACTGTAAAACAAGCTGCAAATTAGAATTTTAGGAAAGATATTGTCGATGCAAGAGCTGGCTGCAAGCCATTGCAAAAAGAATTACGGACTTTAAAGCAGTTTCAAGGATCAAATATTTTGGTCGTGTCTGAAGGACGATTATGCAATAAATCTGATTTCGATGAGACACTTTTCATAATTTGCAAAATTATCTTAATTTCCAATAATTTTCATCAATAGATATTCTAACATGATTTACAAGGCACTGATTCCTTTTTATTATCAAATAAATTAATGTTCATGATCAATCAAGTGAATAATATTTTGGTAATGATTAATAATTGGAGAGCTGCAACAAATGAAAAAAAAAATAAAAAACCCTTTCTTCGATAAAATAGGAAGGGAAACCATAAATATATATTTGCTTTGAAAGTATTTTTCTCATTTCTACAAATAAAATTACCTCAGCACTTTTACATCGTCATGAATACAATATAGGTACCTACTTTCTTGGAAATTTTAAACTCAGGCAAAAAATATATGGAAGATTAGTTTTTCCTTTTACAATGGATTAATATTTTGTACGAAGAATATAAAATAAATAGGTACAATACAAATTAAAAGCAATTCAAATAAATTTATTTTCTAAGAATTTTACAAATATTTATTTTGGAAACAATAGGTATACTTTATATTTAATACCTCATTACAACTTTCTAAACACACATCAAATCGATCCCAGTGAAATTAGTTGATGGTAGCCATCAGGTAATCATAATGAATTTTAATCAAACTGTAATTTTACTATCGCATATGAAACGATGTGTTTTTCTATGATAATTTTAAAGGAATTGTGATTACAAGATTAGCCCTAGAAGTTGCTCTCTATATAATTGATGTCACAATCGCAGTGAGGAGGTATTTCATTCCTATATGAAACAAATATTAGTAATAGAAACATGTGTCATAAGATACCTAATTATTACGTTAACTTGGTGAATCCCTGAAAATCTAAGGACGTAAGTCTAATTTTAACAATTCTTTCATAGGTCTGATCTTTTTCTGTAGACACTGGTAATTCCACCAAATTATAAATTTCAATTGTATTCTTTAACAAACTTTTCAGTTTTTTCATACACAGCCTAACTTCATCAGTAAAAATCTAAAACATTTTATGACACAACAAAATTGCAAAATTAATAACAAAATAAAATGTACAATAGTATGAAATAGGCCTGGATGTGACCAATGAATTGCTAGCAACTCTTCTCTGGTATTCATTAATTTATTAAGAAATAAATCAAGTTGTCCAGTTTTCGTATTCGAGGAATCTAAAAATTAAATAAATACAAAAGTAAGCAAATTGTATTCTAAGATATACAGGGTGTTTCCATCGTAGTACTCCTAATTGTATAGGTATAGTGCGAACGCCGGCTGTGGAACGCTCAAAATATACAGTCCCCTGTTTACCGAAGTACAAAACGCTCGGACAGATCGATTTTGTTTTTCAAGTCAAGTCAAGTTTTCATGTCCAGCAATAAAAACTTTTTTACCACCCACGTTCTTTCCTTCAGGGTGACGTCATAAATTTTTTTAAATAGCAACCAATATTTTTTATTACTGATTCTTCTTGAAATTTTTCATACAGGAAATATCTGGTTAAATAGTATTACTTTAATACTTTAGAAAATATGGACGTTTAAAGTTTCAAAATGTACAATTGAATATCGAAGCTGCCTTAGAATATTTGTCACTATGCTTAATAAAATAATACGTGAATACTAAAACAATTTGATACATAGTGATTTTCCGGGTTGTTATGACGTGACCTCGGTAACTGGTCTCTGCCAGAAGCAGAGTTAAATTGCACAGCTCTAGCATTAGCCGGGATTATTTTACCTGCTCTGGTTGTTCTCGGTCTGTGGGGACAGACCCGCTATCGGTGCGGTCCGCCCATATATTGATTTCGGTTCCTATTGTTGGTATTACGACTGCTATGGTCGGAACCGTTTCTCGGATAATGGTGGTGCTCCGAGGCGTTCCGTAGCCACCGCTGTAACTGGTCGCATCCCATGCTTCCAAACGTTTCGCCCCTCTTCACTGTCGGCATCTTCAGTGGTGACTTCGCAAAAGCTTCGCGGCGACTGCGAACCACCATTATCCGAGGAACGATTCTGACCGTAGCAGTCATAATACCAACAATAGGAACCGAAATCAATATATGGGCGGGCCATAGTCATCGATAGCGGGTCTGTCCCCACAGAGCCTAGCCCGAGAACAACCAGGGCAGGTAAAACAATCCCGGCTAATGCTAGGGATGTACATTTTAACTCTGTTTCTGGCAGCGACCAGTTACCGAGATCACGGCATAACAATCCGGAAAATCACTATATAAATGATACCGCTGTACTAAACCAATTGTTAATATTAAATAATTGTCTTTTATAGTTACCAGGTTTGTAATATAATTTTATTTCAAAGTTTATCTCTCATTATTCGATTCCTATTAAGTTTTTCCAAGACGTTAAATTGGCAGACGGGGAATAATCGAATGACTAGATTGGTCATCTAACTTTATCCCTATACATTTTTTTAACGCTTTGAGCTCATATCCACGGAAAACTTTTTTGTAATTACTACTAATCATTCATCTCCCGTCTTAATTTTGCTACATATTTTAGATTACTCTGTAGGTATAAGACGAAATAGCGTTTTCTAGAAATAAATTTTCAGTCTAATTGTATATAAGAGAAAAACAGCATTCTGATGCTTGCGTTCAAAAGGCCTTAGTTTTCATATTTATTTTTCACTTAAATTCACAAAAACTTTTTCTATTAAATTATTATTTCTCATAGAATGCACTGGCAAAATATAGTAAAGTGATTTAGGAACTGGCTGGTTCAATGATGTGTCTATACAGGGTGATCCTGAATAATGTGCAAAAAATTGAGTGTGTAATGTACGACCGATTTTAATAGTCGTCCAACATATACATTTTTTATTTAAGCCACCCTGGAGATGTTACGACATTAAGAGGAGGGGGGGGGGTATTATCAGTTGTACTAGGTTCTAAATGTTTAATGCTCATCAATATTTATCAATGAACCTTGAACTGTCATCAAATGCAAAATGATTAAAACCTACTAGACATATTTTTTACTGTTTTAGAAAGGTATTTTAAGCTAATATATATCAAATCTCCTACAATTCCTATCAATGAAGTCATATGTATGTTCCCCGATACCAAACATCTATGTATGCTAATGAACAATTCTACAGACAAAGCTCTATTCAATAATTATCTAAAGAAATTAGTTTATCTAAATTAACTAACCTGGTTTAATGAAAACACTCTATAAATATCTAACTTCTGACAGTGGGAACTCGAAAATTCAACCACAATAGATGAGATCTGACCTATTTCTGCATTTTTAGGATTGCTTCATCAGGTGGCCTCCTTTAAGTTGAATCATCACTATAAAAATTATTATACCAATAAATTAAAATTATTTGAAATTGAATGTCGACAATGTCAAACTGATTAATCTGTCAATGAATTTAAACATCATAACGACCTACTAAAATAAATAACAACATGATACCCTTTATGTATCGTTTTTTATATATTTTCAGGTATTAACAATATTGTGTGAAACTAACTACTCTGTGGGCTAAAGCCCCAACCAGCGTTGAATTACACCCACAATATCTACCCATATATTCTTTATTATTAACTTTTGTAACATTTTTTACTGTTTTAGAAAGGTATTTTAAGCTAATATAATAATAATAATAATATTTATTCAAATAATATCAACATACAATAATGTACACATACATATATAAAAAGTGAATAAATATATACTCGATAAGTGTTTAACACTTGCTTCGAGATAAAAATAGTAAAATAAAAGGAATACAGTACTTACAAGTAAATGTCAATGCATATACACAATAGACATACATATATAACATATAACCTAACAATTGGTCAAAAATACACAAATTACATCAACGAAGCTAGATGCACAAGGAGGTAAGTATTTATTTATTTTCCTTGTTTCGTAGTAATGTGTGATTAATTCGCATTTGTTCTCTACTAAATGGTATCTAGAGATACAATTATAATAATAAAGTTGCCTTATATCGAGCATTTTAGCCTCGCTGAATAAATCGCTACTAGAGTAAGTTTGTTCTTTCTTAAATAATATCTTTAGAAATATTTTTTGCAGTATTTGAAGAGGCTCAATATGACTCTTAACAGCAGCGCCCCATGCTAATATAGTATAATTTATGTGACTTTCCACTGAAGAGTGATAGATGATCCTCAAATACTGCGTGGATAACAAACTACCGAGGTACTTAAAGGTATGTCTTATTGACTGAAGTTTTTTTATAATATAATTTATATGATTATCCCAACGTAAATGACAATCTAATAATACACCTAAATATTTGACTTTTGTTTCAGGAAGAATCGTAAAAATGTTTCTGTTGATTTCTATATTCAAGCAATCAAAAGATGGTGTGGTTAAACCAGTCAATTAATATATGACAGATCTCTTTGTACAACTTCCTTCAATTGATCCCATGTTTCAGCGCAAAGAAAAACGGCTGTGTCATCCCCAAATCCTATAATCAATCAATTAACTGGCAAAGTGAATAAGTCATCTATGTATATTAAGAATCATATTGGCCCCAGTACAGTACCTTGCGGTACACCATATTCAACAGTTAATTTTTCACTGCAAACATCACGCACTGTTTCCTATTTTTTAAATAACTTTCCATTAGTTTCAGACACTGTCCTCTAATTCCTATAATTTCCAGTGACTGCAAGAGTAGAGAATGGCTGACAGTATCAAAGGCTTTGGTTAAATCAATGAATGTGCATAAGCAAGGCAAACCCTTATCAAGTGCTAAGGAAACTTTGTAAGTGTAATGATTGCATCTTGAGTTGATGTGTTTTCCTTAAAGCCATACTGCTCCTGAGCTAGGAGGTTATTCTTATTTAAAAACGATACTATTCTTTTCTGAATAATTTTTTCAAAAAATTTATTAAAGTTTGTTACTAGAGAAATTGGTCTATAATTATATGCTTGTGTATTATCACCCTTCTTGAAAATGGGAATAATGATAGAATCTTTAAATGCAGAAGGCCAAATACTAGATGTCATACAGTTATTTATAATGTAAACTAACGGTTTAATTAAAAACATGGCAACAGATTTTATTTCTTCTGACCTTAAATTATCAGCTCCAGGTGATTTATTATCTTTTAATTGCAATATTATATTTTTTAATTCCTGGTTATCTGTAGGTAGCAGCACTAACGATGATAAAGAGTTTGTTTTTGTAAATGTAACATTTTGACTAGGTTTTATTTTTTGAGCTAATGATTTTCCTATATTTGCAAAGGTTAAATTAAATTCATCAGCCATATCTTTGCAAATTGTTATAATGGTATTACCAGATTGTAAACTACTTATAACTTTTGGTTTTGAATAAGATCCGGTAATACTTTGAACTACTTTCCAAAATTTTTTTGAATCAAATTTATTTCTATTAATTAGATCATTGTAGTAATTCTTTTTTTCCGCTTTTATTATATTTGTCAGTTTGTTTTTATAATTTTTATATTCTAGTAATAACTCTAAATTATTAGGATTTTTTTGCAATACACGAAACATTGTATTTTTTACTTACACATTTTATTATTATTGAATTAGTTAATTCATTTAGTTTTTTTATGAAATTTTCTTTTTAATAGTTTAGTGACTGTGCAGCTTTCAAGTAATTCTGTTATGATTTTAATAAATATATTTGTTGCAGATTCCACATTTTCTGCGGCATTAACAGCCTCCCAGGAAGTGTTTTCCAACAATGAATAAAATTTATTAGTATTAATCTATATTTTGAGTATATTTAAGTTTTTGTTGCAATGTGACTTTAGGATTATTTAGTATTATCTGTAATATGGTTGTACAGTGATCTGTGATGTTACTTTCTAAAACTATGGGGAGAATATATTCTAATAAACTATTATTTTTTGACTTAATAAAAATATGATCGATACATGATTTTGAGTTTTTTGTTATTCTTGTGGGTTCAGTAGATGTAAAACCTAATTCACTCATTATATTACAATATTCTACGACATAATCTGTCATGGATGATAATAAATTTATATTTATATCCCCTACAAAAAGATAATGCTCATTATTTGTAAACTCGAAATTTTGAAAGTTTCTCTGTAGATTGGCATTAAAAACATAAGGATCATTCGCTGGTGACCTATATAATGCTAGAATCCGGATGTTTTGCGAATTATATTTAATTTTTACGTTAAGGACCCTAATATTATCGATACTTAATACTACTACTTTATACTCAAATAACAAATTTGTTTTTATATATAGTACGACCACCCAGATCATTCTGATTTACCAGTCCGTGATTATATAGCATGCTATATCCATCTATACTGTACAATTCCGGATTATCTAATATCCAAGTTTCGGTAAAAATCAAACAGTCAAAATCTACATCCAAATTTTGTAATAGTATATATATATATATATATCAAATTCATTGACAGATTAATCATTGTGACAATGTTGACATTTGATTTCAAATAATTTTAATTTATTGGTATAATAATTTTTATAGTTAGATATTTGACTCAAGTTAAAGGAGGCCACCTGATGAAGCAATTCTAAAAATGCAGAAATAGGTCAGATCTCATCTATTGTGGTTGAATTTCGAGTTCCCACTCCAGAGGTTAATATATATAGAGTGTTTCCATTAAACCAGGTTAGTAAATTTAGATAGATTAAATTCTTTGGATAATTATTGAATAGAGCTTTGTCTGTGGAATTGTTCATTAGCATACCTAGATGTTTGGTATCAGAGAACATACATATGACTTCATTGATAGGAATTGTAGGAGATTTGATATATATTAGCTTAAAATACCTTTCTAAAACAGTAAAAAATGTTACAAAAGCTAATAATAAAGAATATATGGGTAGATATTGTGGGTGTAGTTCAACGCTGGTTGGGGTTTTAGCCCACAGAGTAGTTAGTTTCACACAATATTGTTAATACCTGAAAATATATAAAAAACTACTAGACATAGATGTGAAAATAAATTAAATATTGGAAAGGAAACTGCGTTTGTGTAGGAAGTACCAACTTTATTTTCTTACTCAAAACCTGTAATACTTGTAACAAATATCATTCTAAATTCAACATGCATTAAAAAAGAATTGTTTTCAATCGAACAAGTTAACCTGAAGAAGTCTAATGAAAAATATGCAGGGGGTACGTTATTTCAACACCTTACAGGGCGAGGAGAATAAAAAATACTTGACCAAAAAATTTTGCATCAGCTTAAATACCTTGCCAAATTTCATTTCTTAATTCCAAAGTGTTTGAGAGAAACTAAATGAAACTCTAAATTTATTACCTCTTTGTTAAGGGTGGCTCCTTCAGGGCGGCTTATATCAAAAAGATTTATACGAAGAATCCCTATTGAAGTCGGTCGTACAAATTACCCCCAATTTGTTTACACATTATTCGGGATCACCATGTATACCATATTCAATTTGAAAAGAAAAATATTTTTCGTCAGAAAGTAATACACGAGTACTCATCTAGACTGTGGCGGATCTCTAATTAATAATAATAATATCTACACCCCTCATTATAATCACGAGGATTAGCCCAGAAGTCGGAGACTTGTACGGGAGAGGGGACGACTTACGTTGGTAGGCCCTAACCACCATTCAGCGCAGGAATGAGGGAAACCTGGAAAACCTCATTAATTAGGGGTGTAGTCAAATGTCAACCAGTATCAATCTCTCACATTGATCCAAGATATTATTGTTATTGTTATCGTTATGTTTATTATTATTATTATTATTATTATTATTATTATTATTATTATTATTATTATTATCATTATTATTATTATTATTATCATTATCATTATCATTATCATTATCATTATCATTATCATTATCATTATCATTATCATTATCATTATCATTATCATTATCATTATCATTATCATTATCATTATCATTATCATTATCATTATCATTATCATTATCATTATCATTACCATTACCATTAGCATTACCATTAGCATTACCATTAGCATTAGCATTAGCATTAGCATTAGCATTAGCATTAGCATTATCATTATCATTATCATTATCATTATCATTATCATTATCATTATCATTATCATTATCGTTATCATTATCCTTATCGTTATCCTTATCGTTATCTTTATCGTTATCATTATCATTATCATTATCATTATCATTATCATTATCATTATCATTATCATTATCATTATCATTATCATTATCATTATCATTATCATTATCATTATCATTATCATTATCATTATCATTATCATTATCATTATCATTATCATTATCATTATCATTATCATTATCATTATCATTATCATTATCATTATCATTATCATTATCATTATCATTATCATTATCATTATCATCATTATCATTATCATTATCATTATCATTATCATTATCATTATCATTATCATTATCATTATCATTATCATTATCATTATCATTATCATTATCATTATCATTATCATTATCATTATCATTATTATTATCATTATCATTATCATTATCATTATCATTATCATTATCATTATCATTATCATTATCATTATCATTATCATTATCATTATCATTATCATTATCATTATCATTATCATTATCATTATCATTATCATTATCATTATCATTATTATTATCATTATCATTATCATTATTATTATCATTATCATTATCATTATCATTATCATTATCATTATCATTATCATTATCATTATCATTATCATTATCATTATCATTATCATTATCATTATCATTATCATTATCATTATTCTCATCATCATCATCATCATCATCATCATTATTATTATTATTATTTTGTTATTAACCAAATCTTCAAGGGTATTATTGTAAACGACGCTTAAAAACTAAACGTAGAAAGGAGGAGAAAAGAGTTATTTTATCCCCCCACTTTTTCCTGATCTACGCCTATGGACGATTTTTGATAACGTCATAATGTCAAATTTTGTTTAGAATATTTTATTACTTTTGATAATTTTTAGTAAAACTTATTTTTCAAGATAAATTCTGTTTTTGGGCATGTAAGTTTAGAGATAGTCACAGCAAAATTAGAAGCACTTAATAGCATTTGTTTTTAATTATTTCTACTCGTTGCACTGCTGTGTCACATCTTAATTATTCAGTAAAACAAACTGACCGTTCTAACTGTACTATATGTATTTTAGAATTAAATAACTTATTACTCCAACCTTAAGGACTATTTGATGTTTTCTCTCAACGAGATCTTGTTCGTTATTGGTTAAAATTACACTGAATAAATTATATAACCTAAAAAAATAATTAAAAGTTCAACACTCTGTATCTTTTAAGGGAAGCATTTGTGTATATATGTAAGTAGGGTTAAGTCGCCATATGTTGCTGACAACAATACGTAGTTAACGGGATGACCTGCTTTTTGTTACACCCTGTATAAGTACCTTCCATATAAGTTCCTCTTTCTTTCTCCTTTACTGAACTTTGACCACATGACATAGTCTCATTGAAGGAGACCCTTCTCCAATATTTCTAAAATAAACAATATTACAAAATGACATATAGTAATCGGAAATCATAGTCGAAATTACTTGAAATTCACCAAAAAAAGGTTCTTTTCTTGAAGCCCCTAGTGAAGTATTACATGGATCATGGCTAAAAATTATGCAAAATAAAACCACTTAGGTATTGTTACTAATATAATTTACCTTGCTGCTGCAGAAAAGTAATTAGTATCTGTTCCTAATGATAAGGTAGTTTCATGTTTTGAATCATCCTTGTACATCAAATCTGAAAACTTTGAAGTAGCGTCTTCTGTAGTAGTTTGTTCTTTATATGATTGTGTTTGGCCGTTTTTTAAAGAAAATCGGTCGAATTTGCTGCTAACGTTCAAACTATTCTTTACACGTACAATTTCACTATTGCTGTAAGTAAAATGTATGTAAGTAATTATAATTTAATGTTATTGGATAATAGGAATAGTATTCCAATAGCTAACGATAAGAAAGTGCTAGATCAGCTAACATCTGCCAAATGGAGATTTTAAAGATTACTTAATTAAGGATTTAATTAATTAATTTTATATTGGCTGACAGTGCGGACATTTTTTATGGACTTTTGCAAAATTCTCTTGCTGTGGTTATCCACTGTTTGGAATACACTAACTCAATGCGACTAAATTGTTAACTATTTGAATCTTACTGTTAACTAATCCTAGTAGGTAAGTTAAAATATTTGCGATACGTTTATTCTTAAAAAACTGCGTTTGCAGTCGCTTTAACTATTGTTTTATTCTTTATATATTTTACTACTCAACAATTCCTAATAGAGACATAGCAAACGGGTTGGTCGGTTGCAAAGCAAAAGTACTGCACCGATTGAGTAGTTTGACTCATGGACTACTAAAATTGGATTATTTCGTAGCAAAATTTTACATGTTTCAAATGCGTCTGCGAATTAAGGGGTGTGAATAACTTTTTCATCCCTTTGCAATTAGTATTTTGTTAAATCCGAGAAACGATTTAATTTAATGTGTGGTTTTCGTAATTCAGAATTGTTGTACATAAAGGAATGATTCCATTTTGTTCTACGATCATTGACTAAATGAGGTCAGATCTAAAGCTGTGCCATGCTATAGATGTCCAACATTGAGACTGTTAACTGAGACTCACTTCACACTGAAACAATCTGACAATAACAACAAATGTATACAAAAAATAGACGAACTAATAAACAGACATTCACACAGATAACATCCCTCTGACCCCCTCACCAGAACTGACAAATGAAATACCGACGAGACACGGTCTTCTAGCGAATACGATCAAAATAAAAAGACCGAACGGCACGACCCCAAACGCCAAACCACAACACATAAAACCCCAACGTACACCCTCACACTCAAGAACCCACCACAAGTACACAAGAAAATATGCAAACACAAGTACAAACATAAAAACTGCCCCACGTACCACCAGTGATGCTACGCAAATTGGAGCGTTGGTTACAAATACAAAAACTCTTGACGACAACAAATACACTATAACAAAGCCAAGCTGACTAAAGACGACGTTGCCATACATCCTAACCCCCACATGATCACAAAAACTCTGACAAAGGCGAGGAATACCACAACTTCATCGTCAGCGAAGAAAAAACACTGAGAGTGGTGATACGTCAAATACCTGCAGGTGTTCCATCTGACAGGAAATGCCCCTAGTCCTAGTCCAGGCCTAATCAGACAGGAAGGCATTCCCAAAATAACCCGTTGCTGCTCTCTAGTCGTCAGAGTAGAGAGACAAAGAAAGCAACAGGCGGCCACTCAGTGTCATCGCTGCCAGCGATTCAGCCATGGCCAGTCTCGCGCACGGTGGCACCAAAGTGTGTGAAATCTGAAGAAAAACCACAGCACGCATGAGTACCAAAAAACAGAGGAGACGCCCGTCAGGTGTGCAAATTGCGCCGAGCCGCACCCAGCAAGCTACAAGGGGTGTCCCAAGAACCGTTACTAATCAACCTCACTCCCACCACCGGACAATCTTACGCCAACACAACAAAATGACACAAACTCACCAAACACGGATGCGACGTCCATCCAACCGGGGGCGGCGGTTCCGAAAAACGCAACGATGCGTCTGCACGACCTCTGCGCCCAGCTGATGACCATAATGTCGGCTAAATTGTTCGGCTAAATGGCTCGTCAACGTCCCAACCCTCTTCGCTGAGAATTTAAGGAACTCTGTGGGTTGCGGGGCAGAAAGTTGGAACTGGAGGACATCCTAAATTGTCTGAAAATATATAATAGGTAATGTCCGTCCAGGAAACCATACTTAGCGAGGCCTCCCTGCTATGACATTTACAGACATGACAGAGACCCTAATGGGAGTGGCGTTGCACTCATAAGAAAATGATGCATAGATCACTATCCGCTGCTGTGTCTCCAAACTCCAACATAATATCGGGGCGGTGGCGATAATGGTGAGATCGCTACGCCATGGAGACGTTGCAGCGGTGTCCTGTTATAATCCTTCTAGACTACCAATACTCGACGCCAATCTAAACACGATACTTTCCTGGCCCCAGACGATTACCATCGGTGACTTCAACGCGAAGTCTTCCGCGGGGCACAGAAGGAGGCAGTTGGAAGGAGGGAGTCCTGTTAAATTACCAAGACACACACGACGACATAACCCTACTAGGATCTACAGAACCGACTTTTTACGGACCCACCGGCTCCCCTGACATACTAGACATTTCCATCCTAAAATCTAACCCGCTAATTGCTCAGATTTCCGTCAAAGAAGAAGAGTCTACTGGTCACGCTGGATTTAGGGCAGAGACAAGGAAACGAGGGTATCTTCCCTAGGAGGTTCACTGACTGAAAGTGCTTCTGAGCAAAGAAGCAGACATCAAAAACACACTAACTTTAACCACGACAAAACAATAGTCCCCCGATTGTCAAATCCCAGAATACTCCCCGAGGACATTAGACAAATCACCCACAAGCAAAAACCTGTACATTATCCTAACGCACCTTCCCCCGCACTCCGCAATCATTTAACGCTATACCAACGCTAATTCCAAAAATATAATTTATTTTATAGTCACTGTCCGTTAAATGATGATTTCCCACAGTCATTTGGGCTGGGAAATGAAACATTACAGTATGATACCGTAATGTGTGTTGCCTAGCAACACTATTTAATATTTTGCTTAATTTTATTTAAGTTTATTACATTAACAATGTTAAGCATTTATAGGAATGTATGTAGGTGCCTCTATTTGTAATATGATTTTTTCTGGATTAAATAACACATTGCTTCCGCAGATTTATTAAAATCTCATCCGATATTTCCATAATACAAAAAAAAATGCAAAAACGATATTATTTTGACAGTGACAAGCAAATATTTTTTTAATTTTAAAAATTAAAACTTTTTATTCATTTTAAAAAGAATTATAAGGATAGTATGAAATAAAATATTATACGATTCACGTCAGTTACGTCTTGTTATAGTAGGTTGTCGGAATTGGCTCTTACAACTCGCACAATAAGTCATCTACCGGACTTATAATGTAAATTACTATTAGACGGTAACGATCAGTGACGATATAGAAATTTTAGCAGATTTATAAACTTTTTTCTATTGTTGTTAGGTATCTAGGAAGTTCTCGTTCAGTGCTGATGGACAAAATCAAATATTAATAAACGCATTTCCAAAAAACTGTAATAGGAACGATAACGGGACAGTTTATAATATATTTCGTAAGGTTCAACTTGTCAATTTAAAAAGAGAAATTCAAATTTTATCAGAAGGCTGAAGATTAGGTATATAAAAAAAACTGATAATAAATACCCATTTTACTAATGTTCTCCGAAATTTTGAAAGATAGTGTAATTTAATTTACATTTAAATGTAAAATTTGTCACGTACCTACCTACATAAAATCACATGATTTATTCTCTGCATATTGGATCATGAGAAATCTACCCGACAGATCTCACGTCACTTATTATGGAAACTTTTATTGGCAGACTTGATTGATATAATACAGATCAAATCCGTCGATGAATATAAAAATTTACATATTATGTTATTACTTTAGCACCCTATCCAATTATGAAAAATATTTTCTGTGATAAAATTACTCAAAATGCAAACATGCAAAATGTTACGCAAAAAAACAGGAAAATTAAGTAGAAAATGAATTAAATAAGTACATAGATAATATTTATAAAATATGCAAATAACCACAATGCCATAAATGATATCTCATTTTCAGCAGCAGATGCAAGCTGGAAAAGTTAAAATTATGTCCACCTTATATAAAACTCTTGTGTTATGCTTCGATTTACACACTGTATATAGATTCAGAAAATAGTACTATTAAATTAAAATATTAATATAAAATTATAATTTACATATCATTGACAACATATTTCTCCTTCAACCATTTCAAATGGGTGACTTTACTTCTTGGTAGAGCTAAAACAAGTTTTGGATTGACACCTCTCGTCTTCAATGTCACAGCGGCAGTTATATCAGAATGAAATACTAAAATCCTATCCACAGCTTTATATATTTCTTCATGTGCTAAATAAAACAAATACTGTATTAATGCATTTTTATGATTTCTCTGTATTAGTCGTATTGAGTAATACAAGGTTATGTATATTTTTTCTGTCTGAAACTGTTTTACGTTTGCCAATTTTTAGAGCTCAATAAATATAGTGTAATCTTTCCACGCGTTATCAATAAATTAGCCAATTTTTTAGCATTAGATAGCGAATTGGACGTAGGGTCACTGTATAATGTAGAATAGGATTTAGCAGAATATGAGAGTCTCAATATTTTAACTTTACCATGTTTGTTTGTCTTCGAGTGGCGTTTATATGTTTATCAAAATAGAAATAAATTTGCATTAAATAGTTCAGTTCATCAGTGTAATGCAAGACAAAGTAAACATTTTCACGTTCCGTTCACTAAGAAACAGATAATTTCAAATTCTCCTAATTATTTAGGATTAAAAATGTAACTACCTGACGACATAAAAACAATTAAAGATTAATTTGTATAAAAACGTATTTATTAGATAAATGTTATTATTCTATGTCAGAAATTTCAACATGTGTATCTTCGTCTGTAAGTGTTTGTGACAATTTCTGTAATAATGTAATATGTTTAACGGAAATAAATTATATTACCTATTATTATTAGTATTATGCCTTAGTAAAATATTGCTGGTTCACACGTACACGGCGTTGAAGTTAGATTTTAAATATCAAATTTATTCCATAATTTATACATATTTAGTGCTAATGCAAATTTTATGAAGCGATATACAGGTACCTAACCTATGTAATTTCGACTTGTTGAAACGATTTCAAATTCAATCGTCGATCGGTCGCAACTGATGAAAGTTTTTGGACAGTAGTATTAAAAAGTACAACGTACAACTTCTTATAACAAGTGTGTAGGTCATTTAAAGCCTGCATGTCTAAACGGTTTTGATGTCTATAATCTACAATTACTCTATGGGCCGGTTGTATAAAGATTTTGAACTCAAGTTTAACGTTAAACTGTATCAAAGGCAAACTCAGGTTGTGTAAACGTTAAACGTGGATCAAATCGTAGTTCAAACTGACTGACCGATCTCGGCCGTTTAACCAAGTGAACTGCAGTTCAACGGGTTGACACTTTACAAGTGTTTATAAACTCGAGTATAAAATTATACATTTTTGAGTATTTTCTACGTTTTGTTACGATGGACTAGACTAACCCGTAACAGATGACGAAGGGTTTTAGTAAATGCTGCCTTACATCCTAGAAGTGTCATTTGAGAGAACGATCATCATTTAAATAAAGAGTTATGAGTTATTACCTATATCTGTAGTTTATTTATGAAAGCATCCTCAAAAATCAAAGATTTTTTAGTTTACTCCACTTGAAGTAGAAACTGAGAATGTAAACCATTTTGTATTTAATTATTTATTATAACAGTTAATTATAAGATATTAAAGAAAATATTATTAAAAAACTCCACACGTATCACTACTTTGTCTTTATTTGTTCTGCAATAGCAATGAAATAAAATAGATGGGAAAGAAATAACCACCACCACTATCATTGTAAGCAAGTTAAATGAAACATGGATAAAACACTATATAATTTATTATTTAAGTAATATATATCCTAAAGAGAATGTTAAAGATATCTACAGTAAAATAAAACTCAAAAGGTAGAATATAACCTTACAAAATTGGACAAATTTCCCGCCAACTTAGGTTAAATTGTCAAATGTCACAGTTAAAAATCAAAATTTAGCAAGCCGCACTTTCGACCAACCTCGGTAATGCATACTTCAGCTGAAATTAGTTTCGTTTATGCAACATACATGTAAATAAACCAGGTTCAGAATTTGAACTAAGTTCTATTGAACGGCAGTTCAGGTACTTTTTATTCAACCGGCCCTCTGTGTAATTCATTACGGACGACTCTGTATATTATCGGTATCGAATAATTTCAGGTGAATTTTACGAAAAATTTACAACTATTGTCGTCTGTTTCTCTATTATTATATGAATGGAAAAAAATATATCTCCATGCGAATTGCAATCATTAATTTAAACCGATTTGAATTGAGTCAAATTTATTACGCTTTTCAGAACACATAAAACTTTAAAGAGACAATGAGTCCACAGAAAACGTTACTTACCAATTCCAAATGAATGTCCATTGAATTCAGATACAGTGATGAATTTCCCAGTACGAACCAAGTTTTTGAATTTGTCATTAGTAATAAAGTAATAATCTTCACCTTCAATTTCTCCTTCTATTTTAGGTCGTGTAGTATGACTAACCCCAAAAGTAAGCCTAAAAACACAAATTACTTAAGATTAAATTTATATGGGCTCTAGAATCCTCTTTTCCATATCGAAATGTTTTTTAAAAAAGTAAAATAATAAAATACTAATAAGATTTTTCTACGTTCATGCAAAAAACAAAACTTTATTGAACTATACTTAGTGGAAAAAATGGTTCTTTATTGCACTAGTGCAATAAAATGTTTATTGCATTCATCTGTCACTCTACAATAGCGTTTTGTCATCATGACAAACATAAACATTCAAATCGATGTCACATTTTGCTAGACTTAGTGTCATCTAAATAACATTTTTTGGTTTTTGCATGAACGTAGAAAAAATATTGTATGCAACTCGTACAATAACTGCTAATTGCACTTGACTTTACGTGTGAATTTCACGTCGCGTGCAATAAACACCTACTTTTTGTACTTGTTGCATAAATAACTATTAATAAATATTAGCTGACCTTATTTGTATAAAATTATTTTGTTTTAATTTAATTTGACATAAACAAATTATAAAACAAAACTTCTTATAAAATAAATTTTGCCGACATGCTTATAATAATTTCAAATTAATTATTTCTGAGATATTTTTATAAAAATCGCAAGTCGATTTCAAATGTAACATTCTCAATTAAACAAAAACCTCGCAAGTTAAATAATTGTGAAACGGTCGCGGAAAAAACAATATAATCCTGACGAAGGGCAACAACGCCAAAATTAGCAGTAGGTTGAAAGTAAATATAAGAAAGAAAGTACTTGACATCGATTCGCTAAATCTCTACTTTAAGAAGAAAACGATTAGAAATAAATTGTGCGGAATCTCTATAAGGTTGCATTCTATAATCGTTTTTATTTATTTATTTTTTTATTTATACAGAAAAGGTCACCCAACAGATAAACAGAGTTATCCAATAACAGGGTAACACAATATACAAAAGGAGAAATATACCTATAAACTAAAACATGTTGAAAATGCGAGTACAAAAGAAAATATTAAAAACGAAACAATTTAGGAACAATAAACGCATAACAAAATTTGCATATTAAATAAATGTAATTGTGCAACTAATTGTGAAGAAGATGTCCTTTTAAACTTTTTTTGAAGGAAGAGCATTTTGAATGAAATAAGTCGACGTCGGTTCCCAACGCATTACAAGAACATATACACCTAATTAGAGGTGAATTTAATAAATAATTTGTATAAACATCATTATGATAAAAAATTCTCGATACCTAGTATGATACGATCTGCATTTCAAGCAAAAGAAATTCGTGCAATATATTGAATCCACTAAACTGACATGGTTAATGAATTTTTCTGCACGAATTCCAATCGCCTCACATACTTATTATACAGAGGGGATTCCATACGGTGGAGCTATATTCTAAAATAGGTCTAACCATTGTTGTATACATTATAATCAAAGAAGAGTAGTGATGAAAATCTTTTGTTGTTCTAAATATAAAGCCAAGAACTCTTAATGATTTGAACAATGACTTCAATATGCCTATCAAAAATAAGTTGTTGGTCAAGAGTAATGCCCAAATCCTTGATTTTATTAACAAAATTAATTTTTATATTATTAAGGTATAGATGTTTATAAGAGGGGCATTGCAAGCGAGAAAATAAAATATGATGGCATTTCTTAATATTCAAAAATAATTTGTTAGTATCACAGAAAACTGTAAACCGATCCAGATCTTCCTGTAATTCAGTATAGTCAGATATAGTACTGACTACTTTATAAACCTTTATATCAGCATACATAATTACTTTGGAGTGTCGAAAACACCTCCCAATATCACTTAAAAAGAGATAAAACTATAATGGACCAAGATGAGATCCCTGTGGGACCCCGGATGATACTTTCAAAACAGAAGATTTAAAATTGTTTAGTGCTACATATTGCGTTTTATCTACCAAATAATTTGAGATTAATTTTAGTAGGTTGCCGTGAACACCGACAATCCCAAGTTTATCAACAAGACTCTAATGATGAACCTTGTCAAACGCCTTAGAGAAATTGGTGTACACGGCACACACTGACGAACCGTTGGACATGGCGTTATATATATCCTGTACATACGGAACTAAATTAGTTAAAACTGACCTCTTTTTAAAAAATCCATGTTGAAAATCAGGAATGACATTTTTTACCATGAAAAACAATTCATCAGAAATAATAGATTCGAACACTTTTACAAAATGAGAAAGTAGGGAGATCGGTCTATAATTTGACACATCACTTTTAATGCTCGCCTTATGTACAGGAACTATTTGTGCAATTTTCCATTTGCTAGGAAGTTGACCAACAGCTAAAGATTTATTAAAAATTATATATAAAGGTTCAACAAGCGCTTTTATATACATGACAATTTCTTGTTTACCTTATTTCCTTTGTTCTCTGTTTTATCTTTGCCATTCTTGCAAAACTCTTTTTTTTAAGCGTAATATTAATTTATTCAAAAATTTAGTTAGTTATTAAACAGAGATTCAAGTTCTGAATTGGACGAAGTACCTAGAACAAATTGCAGATTTTCTACTTAGAAGAATACAAGATGCGATAACGCAAGAACAAACGTCGCTTCTAAATCATTCTTCAGTAAATTGATAGAAATCATAAAATATATAGAACGCCAAAAGAGATCGAAATAGTCAACCTATGGAGAAAACGCGAGTCTGGTAATATTGTAGTAACTTAGCTTTCATGAGTTGGTTACACTAAAGGGGTAGCTTCACACTAATAGGCGGGAATATCAAAATATGACAATTTTACGTCCAATTTGTGATTTCTATAGTCCAATTACAAACATTCCGTTTTGGATTCAATTGTATGCTGGGATTAAAATGCAGTGTAACCAACTGCTTACATTAAGTTTTCCCTAGATGGCTGCTTTCTAAGCCCCTCCATAGTCTGCCTATTTTTGAGGGCGTAATGTAAAGACTTCTAACGTTCTATATATTTTATGATTTCTATGAGTAAATTACCAATTTTATTAATATTATATATAGTTACAATTCCACAATTTGGCAGTAATCCCCACACATTGTGACTTTCTATTGATAATTGTGAAAATCATATTCCCAATTTCTCAAATAAAATGGGTTTAAAAAAAGTTTGTGATCTGGAGACTATGATGATGCATTTTGACACGCTGACTCTGATAAAGCTGCATACCCACTGAAGAAAAGCGGCGCGAAGTGAAAGAAATCGTCATTTTGATCCAGGGTCCACACACTGACACGAAGCAACCAAAGAGAAATTACTATGTGGCTTTTATACACCCACATCGATCAGAGTCAAAAACCACGTGGTATTTTCCCTTCCGTCTCTTTTTCCCAGTGTACATGGCGATAGTATTTGTCCGTTTTATCGTGGTCACTGGCCTACAACAATATTCACTTTGTGTCTCATTAAAATGACAATTTGAATTGTGGGAAGCTACCATTCTACCTATAGATATGATTTGAGTGTGGGTGAAATCTAACATAGAACGTATCTTAAAATTGTCAGTGTTGCTACTCAAGCCTTTAACACAACCCAATCGACAGAAACCCACCAACAGATACTATAAAAATGAAGACTTGCGTCGCACTAACAAAGTTTATAATAATTATTATTGATGATATTCTGGGAAACTCTGGAACTAAACCAACACTGAATTACACCCTTAGCAGGATAGGTACACGGTGCAAAACACCGACAAATTTATAATGAAAATTGAAGAAAGCAATAAAATCAGAGAACTACTAGGGCCATAACCAGGGGGTTGAGCTCCCTGATAGAGCTGGTCTGAGAGATAAATTAACTATTGTTCACTCAAGGAAATTCAAATTTTGTCATGTATCACACATGTCTCTGGGTGATTAAAAATACTAGAAAAAAATTGTTGCAGAAGTTCCAAGATTGTGGTTTTCGCAAATATGTTTTGCATCAATAGGCCATTTTTAAAATACAAGTAAAAGAGTATCTACCTGTACTGTCGGTTATTGGGATAAAGAAAGGTGAGTAAATTTGTATGGGTCATCCAGTTTTTACCAAAATCAATATATATATTTGTTGTTCTAATAACATATGGTATATGATTGTAGATAGTCTATCTAAACATGACTAATATAATAATTTTGCCAAGTGATACAGGAGGCGTTAATTATGCATAATACTATTTATTTATTTTATTTTTAATTTTTCTGGCGGATCGAAACACCATTTCACTGTGCAGAAAAAATTGGGCTCATAGAGTGACGTATACTATAAGCTTAAAGGCTCAGAAGATGTTTGCAAAAAAAACAAAATTTTCTTTCTACGGACACTAGAGCTCCTAAAAGTTAGAGTTCGTGAAAAAAAATGTACTCAATAATTTCTTAAGTTGACTGTGTGTGCCCATTTTTCCTAGTATTTCTAAATCACTCGGTATAAGAAGACATTTAGTTTTCGAGCCCAAAATTTCATTTAAACTAAACCAAAAAAGTTGGCTGGCTACAACGCTGATCTATACGTAGATAATATTTTCGTTTATGTTTAAAGATAATAGATAAATGTTTAATTACAATTTGTTTGTCTTGCACCACTTCTTTATAATACAACTTTTTCTGGATCCAGCTGGTCCAACTAAAACAATAATAATTGGGCGAGGATGATTAATTGGCAATATATTTGAATCGATTTTGGGATAGTTAATTTGTTGGAGTAACATAAGTTCTGCGTGAGCTAGTTTTCCAGGAAGTAATGGACTGAGACTACTTTTAACACTAATTCGTTTTTCGGGAGTTATTTTCTTTCCATCCAGGATTATCAAATGTTTTATAGTCTCCACGCACACGTTGAAATAGTACTTCATTGCTGTAACTGGATTATTCTTCAAATTTAATCTGCAACAGATATTATTAGGTGAATATATCACTATTCCTCAACTTCGCCATTGTGTAAGGTGAAACGATAGGTAAAAGTTAAACTGACTATGAAATGAAAAAGAAATATGTTTTATATTGCAATTTTATGAAATAAATAATGTTTCCTTTGCATTCTCGCAAACCAATACAAAGGAAAAAATAGTGAAGGTATTTTCTAATTCCAACTCTTTTCTCTGTAGCATTGAATAATAAATAACTTTTTCTACGTTCATGCCAGAAACACAATTTTATTGTAGTATATTTGGTGGAAAAGTGGTTCTTTATTGCACTAGTGCAATAAAATGTTTATTGCATTCATCTGCCATTCTACTATAGCGTTTTGTCATCATGACAAACATAAACGTTCAAATCAACGTCATATTTTCCTACACTTAGTGTCATCTAAATAAAACATTTTTTGATTTTTGCATGAACGTAGCAAAAATATTGTATGCAACTGATAAAGCGTATAATCAGCGATCGGACAAACAAATTTAAAGAAATTCCCAAGGAAAGAAATAAATTACATTTTACAACACCTATTTTTATACAGTAAATTCAAACTAACACAAATGTTTCTGCTTCTTGTGCGTTTTGAACTTGTGTAGACAAACAACTTTATTGCCACTCTTGATTATACCAGAAATATCCTTTGAACAAATTTCACAACTGTCAACGCTTTACTTTGACGTTTCAGTCACTCGCGTTTGGCTGCTCAATATAAACTGACTCTGACGGCGAAAGCGATCCCCTTAAATAGGTTTTTAGGATTCTCGAAGTTTTCGTGGCATCGAGAACGTGTCGAGAATAAAATAGAATATAGCCTGGACTATTCTAGATAACATCAAACTAAAGGTATTACAAAAAATTCTAACACAAACAGGAACATAATTAACAAACTAAAAAGGTACCTAGGTGAGCTTCCGTAACAGTGCCCCCCTTTCGAGAACTGATTGTCCCGATCAGGTTACTCTACTGCATAACTTTCTTTACTTAACGTGCAAGTACTACAATGTCGACACCATTCTTCCACATCGATACAACTTCCAAGCCAATAAAATTGTCGACACCATTCTTCCACATCGGTACGACTTCCAAGCCAATAAAATCGTTCTTTGACTTTATTCAAACTTTTATTTATTCCTAAATGCACGCTACCTATACATATACCTATGAAGAGCTTCAAGAACTTCTGGCACTTTTTTTCGGGGTAATATAGTTTGGTAAATCTTTCGTTTACTTCCTTATGACTTTCCAGTACTATTTTTAATATGCCATTCTCTATTAACAAAGAGTAATTTTTCAAAGACGAAGATCTGTTGGAAATGTCACTCCAGTTAGGTCTATCCAAGTTTTTAATCTTCCACTGGTATATAGCTCCAAAGTCTGAATCTTCACTCTGTTCTTTAGAAAGAGTTCTATTATTCCATTCATTCGGGCTCTGCAACGTAGTTCTTTGGCACAAAAGTTTGTCCTTTTCTCTCACTTCATTCAGTCCAGTTGTTAAAGTTACTATGCTACTTTGTACTTCCTCTTCCACTGATGATTTTGCTCTTTCTGTTTCTTCCAACCAAGTTTCTAACTTGTTTTTATCGGTATTTAACTTCCGTAGCAACTGATCTTTATGTTTTAATTTTCTCATGAGTTCCTCTTTTTCTTTAACCCATTGAGCTTCTTTTTGTTTCATTTAATCCTGAATTAATTTTATCTGCTTGAAGAGTTCGGCATTAGTAGCTTCCAAAATTGTATTCTGGTTGTTGAGATCACCTACTCCAAGTCCTGTGTCAATTTTAATAATTGCTTCTTCTGTGTTTCAATATTAGGACACAGTTCTGGCTGGACTCTTTTGTTGCTTAATCTCTAGTTGTCAGGCTCTTCTCGATTTCAACTGGAAATATTCCTAGAGCATTGATTCCTGAGATGTCCCTTTGGTTCACAATTCCAACACAGGATGGGTCTTCGTCTATTGTATGCCGTAGAATTGGTACAAACTTGTCCTTTCTGGTAGTTGTTCAATAATTGTCTTAAGCTCTTCATTAGTTCTTCGTCATCCTCTTAGGCTTCACGCTATTCTTCTGTCCTAAATCTTAGTTATATAATTCCTGCCTTGACTACTTCTGGAAGCCTGCCGTGCGGCTTCAATTTCTAGCGCCTGGGCCAAAGCTTCAGATATATTTTTATGTTGGCCAACCTTAACGCTAAACCGATCTCAGAGTCTCACAGGCCATCAATGAAGCTACTCACTGCTAACTGTTCTTGGAATTCTGTCGGTGAGGTGGGGTAGGATAGCTTCACCATACGTGCTATATCTGCCTCAAATTGCTGCAGATTTTCTTCGAAGCATTGTCTTCGGCCTTTTAAGTGTGCCTGGTAACCGTGTTGTAGATGAGCATCGCCATACCTCATTTCTAAAGCACTCTTCAGCGTTTGATAATCTTTTTGTTTATCCTCAGCTATCGTTCTTAATATCTCTATAGCTTCACCTCGTAGAGCCACTATTAGTGAGGTAGCTTTTCTCCTTCTGGCCAGTTGTTTGCCAAGGCAGCTGCTTCAAATTGTTTAAGGTAAGTACTCCATGACACCTTTGTATCAAATGTTGGGGGCTTAACCCATGACGATGGAAGAAAACTACTCTCAGTATTAATAGGCTCCCTCGGGGACAACTGGGATTTCAGATTTCACTTTGTAACTTGGTCATATTTTTTTCTACTACCTGGACCTTATCTTGTACCTCACTTCTTAATTGATTAATTTCCTCTTCAACAGTTTCCTCAAATTCATTGAGTTTAACTTTAATTGCCTCTTCTAACTTCTTATTGTTTTCTTGTAAACTGGTTTTCATTTCATTTCTCTTCCTGATTATTTTTCATTTCTTCTAAACTATTCTTCACTTCCTCTTGACTGTTCTTCATTTCCTTTTTCAAATCTTCCATTATAGCTCATCATTTCTTCTTGGTTAATCTTCATTTCATCCTGGCTGTTCTTCATTTCCTTCTTTAAATTTTCTCCCATTTTGTCTTGACTCTTCTTCATTTCTTTCATTTCCATTAATTTCTTGAATATTTCCTCCATTTCTGTTGCTCTAGATCTCGTTACCGGCATTCACTCGTCTACTTCAAACGTCTTCTTTGTGGAACGTCCCAGTTCTGACACCAATGTAACCTCGAAATTGCCTTAGCGTTGAAGTTTCCGCGGCATCGAGAACAAACAAACAAAACTGAACAATCGTATACATATAACTATATAAGTTTATGTTATAATAATATTTACATCTATAGTTGAATTTAAAAAAAAAAACAGATTTTGAAAGATTTCTGTACATAAAGATTTGTTAGTTAAACCGCTTTCTAGCCTTATACCTATATTCGTTTTACTTCGGTACCTTTGAATATGCGCAGGTGGTATGAAATAACATTCCTGTTACTAGCTAAACTCTATATTATTCAGTTCTTAAATGTTTAAAATTATTTATATTGGTAGAAAACACTATTTCAAAATACGGTGCTTTTAAGAAAAAATGTAAATGTGTCTTTATTTTTACAGCTATGATATTAAGGCATTTACCTACCATACTTATTGATTTTCAGTTCTAATGTAAATATTGTTATATTTTTAAATTATAAACCCTTATTAGGAAATTCCATGAATATAACCACCTGCCGTTACTGATACCGTCCGTCTTTAATCCTGTTGTATTAAGATTCGAAACCCATTCCCAGAAATTTACCTGCCCTACTTAATGATTTTCAGTTCTAATATATATACAGGGTATCCCAACGAAAATTTGACCCCCCCTATAATTGGAAAATCGAATAATATTTCAAAATTCCCCGAGACCCTTCGATTTTTGTTCTTGGGGGGAGCTTTTTTGACAGTCAAGCCAACTCGATATGTTCATCCCCCTAACCCCAACTTAAAAATTTCAAATGCAACTACCCCACTTGTGGCACATCATTTTAAAGCCCTTTTCATTGCGAATACAGTGACGTACCGTTTTTAGAAATCGGTTGAGATTTGACAGAATTATTGGTTACAAACGAAAAGATGACAAACCAACTTACGCGTAGTAATTTCTACACAAATGCTCACCACTAATAAGTTTTTCATCTACTACACATAACCGCATTACCTAATTGTTATTGATGTGTCTATCAGTTTACAAAAAAGTCACAAATGAAATAAAAAAGCTGAAGCAAATAAAACTAGATACTAAAATAGTTATTAGTAGAAGATACTTAAGTTTATAGGAATTCAGACCTTTTCAAAATAACAAAAAATCAGTACTACAAAAAAAGTCGGTGTTTTTGCTTGTGACCAAGAAATCGTTAGTTTCAGCCGTTATTGAAAGTATTAACGTGTGTTCGAAATGGTTTATTCTATCGCGGAAAGAGTAGAAATTGTTGCAATTTATTATCGAAATCACGATTGCGCTAAAGCTACAGCACGAATTTTTAATGCCAATCATCCTGAAAAAAATGTAAACCGCCAGTACGTTAAACACCTGATTGACAAATTTGTTGCAACAGGTTCGCTTTTAAACAAGAAACGTGAAGTAATTGGGCCAGTTCGAAATGAAGCAGTTGAAGTGGCAGTTTTGGGTCATGTACAGAGGGATAATAAGCAATCGATTACAACTGTATCTCGAGCTTCTGGCGTATCCCGTTCCAGTGTTCATCGAATTTTGAAAAAACACAAGTTTCATTCATTTAAGATGACGCTGGTTCAAGACTTACATGAAGATGACTTTGATCGCCGTAACCAATTTTGCTAATACTTTAGTGAACAACTGAATCCAAATCTTCTCTACAATACATGTTTGTCCGACGAATGCACATTTATGTTGAATGGCGAAGTGAATAGACACAATTGTCGTTAGTGGAGTGATACTAATCCGCATTTAATCAGAGAATTTCATACTCAGACACCTCAAAAATTGAATGTTTGGGCAGGCATTTTGGGCGACCATCTTGTTGGACCATTTTTCATCCAAGGTAATCTCGATGGAAACACCTATCTAGAATTATTGGAAAGTACAATTGATCCTAGGCTAACAGAGATTTTAGAAAGTGACAATTTACTAGAAAATGAAATAACCTTCCAACAAGATGGTGCGCCCCCGCACTATGCTGCTGCTGTGCGACAATTTTTGGATGACCATTTCCCGGGGCATTGGATTGGCAGAAGAGGTCCTGTCGAATGGCCACCAAGATCTCCGGATCTGTCCCCTTTGGACTTTTTTCTGTGGGGTCATTTAAAATCACGAGTGTACGCCACTCAGCCGGAAACATTGCAAGTGCTACGTCAGAGAATTGTAGAAGAATGCCGATTAATAACTGCGGATGTCTTTAATAATGTTCGAACAGAATTTGAAAACAGACTGTATTATTGTTTGGAAGTTAACAGGGGTCATTTTGAGCAATTCATCAAATAAATCTGATTTATTATTTGCTTCAGCTTTTTTATTTCATTTCTGACTTTTTTGTAAACTGATAGACACATCAATAACAATTAGGTAATGCGGTCATGTGTAGTAGATGATAAACTTATTAGTGGTGGGCATTTGTGTAGAAATTACTACGCGTAAGTTGGTTTGTCATCTTTTCGTTTGTAACCAATAATTCTGTCAAATCTCAACCGATTTGTAAAAACGGTACGTCACTGTATTCGCAATGAAAAGGGCTTTAAAATGATGTGCCACAAGTGGGGTAGTTGCATTTGAAATTTTTAAGTTGGGGTTGCTAGGCATTAGGGGGATGAACATATCGAGTTGGCTTGACTGTCAAAAAAGCTCCCCCCAAGAACAAAAATCGACTGGTCTCGGCGAATTTTGAAATATTATTCGGTTTTCCAATTATAGGGGGGGTCAAATTTTCGTTGGGATACCCTGTATATACATATAATTAAAAAAAATTGAGTTTAACATGAACCGTATGCCATGACTTCAAGCAGTTTATCAACCAAAAAGCTATGTAATTTACCACATTTGTTCGTACTTGTACCATAAATAGATTCAATATATGTATTAAAACGTTATGTCATTTTATTCACATGTGCACATAAAATTTAGTATCAGTGTCTCCAAACTTCTGGACAAATTAAGGCACCACTACTTTAATCTACTATTTTACAAATAAGGTCATGTTGCGCTGAATAGTTGTATAAACTCAATTCGTAAGTTTTCATTATAATTTAGGTTTTCGTTATTTTAATGTATGTAGTCATTTATAAGGAGACCCAGTAACACTTATCAATCAAGAACCAAAGATAAGAAGGAGGCTCACTCTTCGATATTATATCATTCTTTTGTTTTTCTTTTGAGTAAATTTAACCCCAGATTTTAAAGAAAACGGCTTTGCCCCATATGTTTGACCTATATATATCAAAATATTTTTGAATTTATTGAAATTAATACCAAAAATTTTGAATGTTGTATATCCGAATAAAGATATAAACATTTCATACCTTTAAATGCTTTTTATTCCTCATAAGACTCAAATTATTATACATATGTAAACTTACCTTGAAAGATATCTTAAATTGCATAAATAATACAGTTCCAGTAAACTGGAAATATTGTTATTACATATATCAATGCTTTCTATATCATTAGCACTTTCGAACATTTCCAGTGTACTTATATTATTATGGGATAAATCCACTAGACGTATATAATCCATCGTCTTAAAAAGAATTGGATCGTCCTCAACAATATTGCTATCAATAAGGTTATGATGTAAAATTAATATTTGAATTCGCATATTATTCAAATTTTCAAGTGCTCCTATTTTATTGTATGATAGATCCAAATAAGTCAAAAACCTAAAAAAAAATTGCAGAAATTACTGATTATACTGAAATGGAACTGTTATATTTCAAGCTTCTTTAGATAAAAATAAATTGATTTACTTAGATCAATTTATCGTGGCTTTATAAATTAGCTATTGGAAAATCAATGTCTGTATGTGATGTAGCCTGAATGTAGAACCTCGAAATCACATTCACATGCTATATTTCTGTGAATGAAATTGAGATGAGTTTTCTAAGTCTTCTAAAAAATACACATTTTGGTTACATATTACTAAAAAAACTGTAGAAACCTGAAATCCAGTTATCTCAGGAATTGTACATTTTATATAGATAAACTGTAATTTCCAAAACCATCTGCATTTTAGAAAACACAGAAGACTGATTAAGGTATTCTTAGTGACCTCAGTAAAGATAACAGACGGAAGTTAATAACATGATTTAAAAGTTGATGAACTAAAGTTGCTTTTTTAATGGTAAGTAGAACATACATGTAATAAACACCTGATTAACACCCGGCATGTAAAATTGCTGTTTAATTTCTAGACTGGTACTAACTTTTATGGTCAAATGTCTGAAAATATTTCTTGTAAGGTAGGTGAGATCCCACATACGGTAAGGCGCTTTATCAGTTGCCCTTTATACAGGGTATCCCGAAAGTAAACCACTATACGTTTCTACATCGGAAAATAACCCTAGTTTACTATACCTACACGCTATAATCCAAAAAGGCTTTGTTACGGATATACTTAGTGGTAAAGTGTAATTGAAAAAAGGAAACACAAAAACTTAACCGTTTGAGATATTATAATGAAATTTAGAGATGTCGATAGCTATGGAAGGCGCGTACTTTGCAATACAAAATAATTTTTTGATCTTACCAGTGGCGCGTAGCAAAACGTGATTGAATATGTTTTAATAATAAAATGGTACGCCGCTGGTTTCCCTTAAAATATATTTTTTTAAAATTCCCTGTTCAATTCAGTCAACATTTTATCGTACAACACACCCTGTTCAAGTAAAAATATAGAAAGTGGTTTAATGCAGAACATAATACTAGCAATAATTAGGTATTCCTATTATTAATACTATCCATAAGATGTTTCCATAACGTAGTATTGTATAAACTATTATCTATAAATCAAACTAGGGTTTGTTAGTTCTTTAGTCAAAATCTAAAGACAAAAGAAGAAAAAATCATTGCTAAATTTCCGAGGTATTAGTCACACTCTTCGAGAAAGAAAATTATTTTACTACTTAGCACCTACTTTAAATTTATCAATTATGTAGATTTTATACAAGAATGGAGTAATTGATCCTGTATCAGTGTTTGTTTTCCGAGACTTTTTCAGGAAAAAAATTAACTTTAATTGTAGATGTAATGACTTTCAGGAAAAAATTAAAACTGAAAACAATGATGCGGTTTTAGGCTATTTGAAATTGCAGAAGGACTTGCATTAAAAAAGCAGATAGTGTACCTGGGAGAAGAGCATCAGATGACGATTTAGGTAAAATAACGGAAAATAGCGTGATTGTTATAGCATTCGATCTAATCACCCCAATTATGTCTCTCATTTTGGTCATAATATTTACGTTATTTCAAAATTAAATGTTATATTTCATCACCTTACATTTTTCTAGTATTGTCACGGGTTTCCTAGCCCGACTTTTTCTTATTGCCAGAAAAACAAACGTTAATTAATCACTTATCTTTATTAACTACTCTGTATACTACTGAATACTAATTACAGCTCAACTAAACACTATTTCACTTTTAATCGCTATCTAAATCGCTCTAAACACTCCAATTCAAGACTGTAATACAAGACTGACTGACTCGGCCGTTTATTCTTCTTTTATAGACCAAACGAATATTCCAGGTATTTTCTAGCATCTCTAGATCCATTTTCTCGACTTGAACGCTTCTCGTCGATTCTCTATATTTCCAGTCACGCCTCGATATCCGGTATTATTTGTTTGTTTACCAGAATCGCGTAGGGGCGATCGGGGCAATCTTACCATTTCGCAGTACCACAGTCGTCGAATTGGGTGTGAGTGGGGCAAATTCTGTGGCAGTATATATCACCCTGAGAGTAACCGTTAAGAAATAACATCGCCGTTATTTCTAACACATTATGTAGAATTTAACAGAGCTTCTTAAAGACAAGTGTTGCTATAGTTTAACATGTGTTATTTAAATTGTGAAAATGGTAAATTTATACTTAATTCTCGCTTTTATAAATGCACATCGAAGGTAAGTTGTAATATTTAAATCCAACGAAGATGTATAAAAGATTTAAGTAATCCATTTGCCTGATGAAAAATTAAAAAGGAGACAAAAAGTATTTCGGCAGAACTAAAAGTAAAATTACTGCTTTCTAATTTTATTTTTTGATAGGTGGATTGGACATGGACATTATTAGATTTAACATAAGGTAGTTACCAGACATGTATTGGTGATAATTTTAATTCAAAACTGTCAAAAATCAGTTAGTAACTGTATTACACAGGTAACTAATGCTGTTATGCTCGCTATAGGCTATGCGTGAATTCGCGAATTGTGATGAGCGATGCGTGGTTTGTAAGAAATTCGTGCATAGTGTGTAAGGTTTTTATGAATAGATTTTTAACTAACAAGACCCTACACACTGTTCGCGAATTCCTCACATATCACGAATTGCGCATAACGATTTGCGAATACACGCATAGTCTGTAGAAAGCCTTAGGCAAGGCGCGCACTGAAGTGGTGTGCAAGTGACGTGGTAGTGGCGTGGTGACCAAGTGGCAGGTGGAACCATTAAAACCTATGTAAACATATTAGTCCAGGGAAGTTAGGAAAAATAGCGAAAATTTTTAGGCACGGCAGATATCGAGATGCGGTTTTCTGCATTGTGTGCAGGAAGGTCCCAGGAAAAAAGTCTATATCATCTGGTTTAGCCATTTTTTGAAAAATGCCTTATGGGCCGGAAAATGCATTACACCATTATAGGAACGACTGGAAACTCGGAAAAATCGCTCGGAGATCGTTACTGTTTTCGGGGCTGCCGAACTCGATTCTGGCATTAGAATTACTTGGGGATGCACGGGGGTGGCTCTGTGGGGGTGCGCGGGGGGAGAAATGGCAGCGTGCATGAAAATCGCTCCAAACTCGTTACTCGGGGGTTTTCGGGGATGCCAAATTCAATTCCGGCATTGGAATTATTTTGTGAATTTGTGATTTTTCACTTTCTCCTTTACCATTTCCCACAGAGCCACCCCCGAGCGCCCCCCGGGAAAATCTAATGCTAGAATTGAATTCGGCATCCTCGAAAACCCCCGAGTAACGAGTTTGGAGCGCTTCCCATGGACTATGCAATTTTCCCCCCAGAATGACCACCGGATACCCCCGCAAAGCCGTCCCCGAGCGGCCCGAGCGCCCCCGGGTAATTCCAATGCCAGAATTGAACTCGGTATCTCCGAAAACCCCAAGTAACAAGTATGGAGCGATTTTATGGACGCTGCCATTTCCCCCAATTCACCCCCGCACACCCCACAGAGCCACCCCCGTGCATCCCCGGGTAATTCTAATGCCAGAATCGAGTTTGGCAGCCCCGAAAACCTCCGAGTAACGATTTCCGAGCGATTTTTCCGAGTTTCCAGTCGTTCCTATAACGGTGTAATGCATTTTCCGGCCCAGAAGGCATTTTTCAAAAAATGGCTAAACCAGACGATATAGACTTTTTTCCTGTCACCTTCCTGAACACAATGCAGAAAACCGCATCTCCTAGCTGTTTAGGATTATTCGTCGGATACCTTATCTATGGCATACTGATGAGAGCTAATAAGCTCGAAACCGGTATATGTCTGGTGGGCTTCAGACGAATGACTCTAGCTGTTGCAGTAGGTTTTCCAGGTGTAATTCAATGCTGGTCGGGGCATTAGCCCGCAGAGTAGTTGTTTCCTGGAATTCCGTGTTTACAAAATATCGTTTCTCGCCGATCGCGATAAAGGTCGACAGCTTTCAATGGTGTCTACTGCATGTAGAACGTTTCGTGTCTGTGACATTTTCAGTCCGGCATGGAGTAGCGAATGGCCGATAGATGTAGTTAGTTCTACACCGCGTACTCATGGTCCCTTCTGTCGGGTTAGACAGACTAAACAGCTAGGATTATTCGTCGGATACCTTACCTATGGCATACTGATGAGAGCTAATAAGCTCGAAACCGGTATATGTCTGGTGAGCTTCTGACGAATGACTCTAGCTGTTGCTGTAGGTTTTCCAGGTGTAATTCAATGCTGGTCGGGGCATTAGCCCGCAGAGTAGTTGTTTCCTGGAATTCCGTGTTTGCAAAATATCGTTTCTCGCCGATCGCGATAAAGGTCGACAGCTTTCAATGGTGTCTACTGCATGTAGAACGTTTCGTGTCTGTGACATTTTCAGTCCGGCATGGAGTAGCGAATGGCCGATAGATGTAGTTAGTTCTACACCGCGAATAACTGAATCGGTTCGTTATTTTGATAAAAACGCATATTCCACAATTTTAAAGAATATTTATAAACTAACCTGCTCGTTTAGCTGATTTTCTGAAATTAGTCCTAAATACTAAAATAGTTGGACGAACATTTCTGATAGTTTCAAACTAGTTCCTGACTCTTGTGCAAACAGATCTAATATTGCTATAATTGTAATTTTGATGAAAAATCATTTTAGCAATAACATGATTAATAGTTACATCTAAAATGATTTTGGGCAAAATTAAAATTACATTTAATAAGCAAATGGAAACATTTCAAAGAACGTCAGTTAGGTAGAGTAAATTTCAAAATTTATAATAAGAAGCTGTGACAAATATTTTGTAAAGTAGTCTTGGGTGAAAATACATATAAATATGTTATTTGCTGTGACAAAAATGATAAAGACAGTACTGAAAATTTTGGTTCAAATACTAACTGATGTAAATTCACTGTAATAAGAATTAATAAGGGCAAGAACGCATAATATTTCTGAGAGTAACTATAGATTCAAAGAAATTAAATTATATTTAATACATTACGTAAAACAAGTTTGTAATCCATATGAAAATATATACATATCATATCGACAAATCTGTGCGCCACATACATTTGAAATTGTTAATTGTTTTATTTATCTTTAAACTTCACTCAAACCAACCATTCTTTTATGAAGTTTTGCCTCTGTTGATTGTTTGAAATTTACGCGTACTATTCCGATATAAGACACCATTACATAGACAACTACAAACAAATTATATCAACATTAGATTTTAATTTTAATAGGATTTTTTAAAGAAAAGTTTCGAAATCTTAATAATTTCGTTACATTGCAACTTTTTTTTTGTAAATTATGTGATAACTTGCAGCAAGTTACTAATGTGTAACGTCACAGAAACTTTTTGCGGTCCACTTATAACAAACTATCTAGATAAAGCATTCATATGAAATATTCTAGCAAGCATGCAATTACTTTACAATATAAAATTACGTATTTAAAATGAATGCAACTTTGTTAAAATGTTATGTAAAGTTGTTTAGTGGCCTGTAATACATTTCAAACCAATATATAATTCATGCAACTTCCCCATATGTGTTATTAGAGACATCTAATTACTTGTGTTTAAGAAACTGTTAAAATTGTGCATGGCGTGTGAAATAACATCGCCGTTATTTCTTAACAGTTACAGGATGGTATAAAAATGTAAAGTGATGAAATATAAGATTTAACCTTGAAATAACGTAAATGTTATTATGACCAAAACGAGATACATGCTTAGCATCGGAGCATTCGTAGTTAGCTTGCGGTTAGAGGTATTGAAAAAATAAGAAGAGATACAACGATATTTACTTACTTACCTGATGACTGGGTTGGCGAAATAAGAAGAGAACAAAAGCCCTTCATAATTGTTGAAATGCCAAGCAAAGATTTTGTGAATACCGCACCATTAGAAAAATATAAAACTAATCGTAAGAAAACAGTAGAAGGTGAATCAGTTAATTGGTTAAAGATGTAATGGTTGAAATATAGTTTGAATGAGCCGGATTAAATCTATTTTAAGGAGTCAAATAATGATGACGTTAATTTTAAACATAGATATTAAAAAGCGAAACACGGAAATCCTTCGAAGAAATCTTCCCCTTTTATCTTTTTCTTCTAATAGGTAGAGCTCTAGAAGCATTGAAATATAACAACTTGCAAGATTTATTGGCGTATATCCCACCTTATCTTCATAATTTCTACAAAAATTTAAAGGTAAAAAATGTTGTAAATACGGCAGAAAATTATGTTGATGACGATTATGAAGATATGCAAAAAAATTTTATTTTAGAATGCTTGTTCCTTTTCTATTTTAAGCATAACACTTTGGTATTTATAAAAAGTTATTGCAAAAGTGGCCTACCATTTTTTTTTAAATGTATGCGTATTTGCAAAGACGCTCTTGGTTAATCTGTAAAAATAGATTACTACATTTAAAAAATATATAATAAAGACACTAAATTCAAGAAAATTTTAACAGTATTTCCTCAAAACTAATGTTTATTACTTGGATCGCTTTTGCACTATACGCCTCATATAATGTGAAAAATAAAATTAGCGTCTTAATAAGCTTGAAAATTATAACATAATATAATACGTCAATTATACATCGGTAACTATAAATGCTATAATATAATAATATAATAAATATAGATAACAAACCTTAAATTCTCCAGACCGCTTATTTTTTCGATATTATTGTGAGACAAATCCAAGTCAGTTATTGACCAAAACTCTGTCAAATCAGGTATATATCTTATCAAGTTGTAGGATACATTAACAGTCGTTAAGAAAAAGGGTGCTTTAAAATCCAATAGTTCTTCCAAATAATTATTTGATGCATCCAAATATTGCAAAAATGGCAATTGCGAGAGTGCAGATAAGGTGGTCAATTCATTTTTAGATATATCCAGATATTGTAGATAATGGTAATATTTAATTGCATTAATGTCGCGTAGTTCCTAAAACGAAAAATTAAGACTTAACGCCAAAAAAAATAGTTGCAAACAACTAAACATTTATTATGTAGCAAAGTGACGGTTTTTTTTGTTTGGTTTAACATTGACTTTAAATCACTAGCGCCGAAATTTGTCACTTTTGACAGTAGTTGTAAAATAAAAATATTGGAGTATTCAGTAACTTGTGGTTCAGTGAGTAAAGTTTGTAATAATGCCGAGACATTTAACAGAAGCCGAAAAAATGTGGGCAATTGCTAAATTAGAAGACAACTGGTCGATGGGTATGGTTGCTGCACAATTAAATGTTAATAAAGCTTGGATTTTCGCAATAATAAAACGCTGGCAAGAAGGGATAGATCCGATTATGCGTAGGAAGAGTTTTAAATAAAGGTGAAGATAATACTCATTAATTTTATGCAACAAAATCCTTTTTCAACCGCAATGCAAGCTTGTCAAGCAACCAATTTTCCAAGCACAATATGTACAGCATGAAACCGAATAAAGCAAGCAAACTTAAGAGACTGTGCTATTAGTGAACGAAATAAACAAATAAGGTTGCAATTTACGAATGAGTATGTCAACCATGACAACAATTTTTGGAGTTCTGTAGTTTTTTCTGATGAAAAAAACTCAAGAAGTCAAGTGGCAATGGAAGTCTACGAGTTTACAGACTACTACAGGTATCAAGAAGAATACGTGTATCCTATCAGTCGTAGTGGAAGCTTTTAGGTTAATGTATGACCTTGGATTTCCATCCATGGAAGTTGATGGACGCTTAACAGGATAATATTATAGAGACACTCTACGTGATGAAATGTTGCCGTCTATTACATACGTCTTTCCTTAAAACTTTATTTTTCAACAGGTTACAAAAATGATTTCAGTATTCTTGTGCCATATAATAATAAAAATTATTTTTTAGGATAATTCGTCCATACATACCTCAAATATTGTAAGGCAGTGGATAAATTAGATTGAAATAAATTTAGGTACTATCTTGGCTACCTAAAAGTCCAGACATGATTGCAATAGAAAATGTTTGGAGGATACATTGTAAAGAATTATATACAAGAAATTGTAAGTGTGTAAACTCCGAAGAAGTATGAGACACTATTGGAAATTTGTAGGAAGAACTTTCAAATAGCTGCGATTTTAGATCATTAATTTTATCAATGAGAAGACGATTAGAAGATGTTATTGCAGCAGATGGTGCTGCGACGAAATATTGATAAAAATTTTCTTAGACTACTGAACATGCATTTGCAGTTATTATTTGTTTTTCTTGTAAATTTAGAATTACACTTTTCTTAATAAATTAGTTTCGTAATATGACGTGCATTATTTGATTACTGTAACAACAATTCCACATATGTTACGCCAATGGATAAACCTCAATGCACACTACTCAAAAATAATCAAATCAGTTCAAAGTCATTCACTTTTCAGTTTCCGCCATTGTACATATTTTTTTGCTACTGTAAATTTCGCAAAGAAAAAAAAAATTAAATTATTGGTAATAATATTTCAAAAAAAAAGGCATAGGAGTAGAAGTTGCGCTTTAAGAGAAAAATTAACATATCTAAGGCACTTATTTTTACCTACGAAATGTTTTATTAAAGTTTCTTCCTGATCAGGCATCTTGTGTAAAATATTTTTCAGATAAATTTGTAAGAGTTGTAGAAGAAAAATCCCTAGTTTTGAACTAGAATATGGCAAGTAGCATAATTCGAATTCAAAACAAGGGTTCATGGCCCAAGAATACTGACTAATATACTTATTAGGTACTATTAGAGTGTATCTTTAATCAACGTACCATATGTGACAATACACATTTACAAAGGACGTATCGAAACACTATAGGGGAACGTTCCAAATAGGACAGAGAAGTTTTAATCATATCATCAGTTAGTACATCTGTCTCTTCTATTTCTTCATATTCGTTAGTATCTTCCTCACCTTCATCTTCATAATTGTCTGCATGAGATATATTTATTCTATTCTGCTTCAGAGTAGTAAATGGTTGACCTTTTTCATTCCAGGTTTCATTATCAAATCTGTGAGTCTGCCATTCACCTTGTTTTATTGAAAATAACAAATTAAGTTTATTAGGTAATACATTGTGTAAATTTGAAAACTTTTTCGAGACTGGGCTGAATAAGTTGAGCAAAATTGTAAGCAAGTACAATAATTGCCAGCACCTTATTCCCCTGGTCCCTCAAATTAAAGATCATAAATTACACGGGTTCAAAAGCCAAGAAATAATTTAATTGTACCTGCTCACATAGTGTAGGCCATCAAAAACTGCTTACCATGTTTTCTTCGTTTTGATGCAAAAACAGAAAACGCTCGAATTCGCTAACTTTTGTTTTGAGGGGGGCATATTTTATGAACGTAATAAATGTTCAATTATCTCTCAACGGGGTGATCTTCAACCTTAAAATCTTAAACGGAAAATGGTACTTTGTATGTATCATTTTAAAGGGTATTTATCTACTTATTATCTTTTCTACGTAATTCAGTTATTTTTAAATTTTGACTGCCCTTGAGAAGTTAAAGATGAAATGTTCGATCATCTAATTTACTTACAACTAATGTTACTTTATTAGATGAAAATGACCATCATCAACCCCCATGCAGTGGCAGAGACACTGCCTAAAATATATTTGTGTACAACGTGTTGCCGTAAGTTTTGGACTCCATCCGTTGATGATCCGACAACAATCCAAGAATATTTTGTGAGGTACAGAACTAGCATTCAAAAAAACCTCAAGATTTAAGTAGTAAATTGGCTCATTTTTGACCTAGAAATTTTTTATTAGCATCTGCTGGAAAATGCCATTAATCCCACTTTAACTGACATACTTAAGATAATCGTTACCATGCCGAAAACATAATTTCCCCCACATTATGCGATACATGTGCAAAATATTTGAATACTGGATTGGAAGAAGAGGATTCACTCAATGACCAGCACGTTCAGGTTTGTCTCATTGAACATTCTACTGTGGAGTTACTTAAGGACAAAAACGTATGCCACACAACCTGTACTACTGTATTTAGGTTAGCGAGTCTTGTCAACATCCAATAGTGTAAAATTAAACGAATTTAATGATCTTAACTTTTCATCTTTAATTTTTTAAGAAATTATACAAAATAAAAAAACTAGATAGCGTTAAAAAAATGTGTCCCACAATACCAATTTCCATTTAACATTTTTAAGGTGACTCCTATTATGGTTAGAAATTTGGAGAATGACCAAATCCATAAAATATGCCCCCCCCACAAAACAAAAGTGGCAGGTCCGGGATTGTATAGTTTTTGCATCAAAACAAAGAAAACCTGAGTGGCAAGTCTTACATACAGTGAAATTTGTTTGTCTGAAAACCGGTTACAATGAGCAAGTTTTTTTCAACAAATGGATTTTTCATTTGAATTACGTTGACTGAAAGTCTGTGGACTTATTGATATTCCAATTGATAGATACTACGCTGTACTGTATATTCGACATTACAACGCACCAATTTTTTCTAACTACATCTAATATTAAATATTACTATTTTATTAGAAGAAAAATTACGGAAAGCTGAATAAAAACAGTAAGAATGGTGGTAGGAGATGCAAACGCGAAACTAGGGAGAGAAAGGATGTATGAAATTATAGTAGGGACAGAAAGCAAACACCTAGAGAGCAATCACAATGGGCGTAGGTTGATTGAATTTGCAGAAGAACAAAAAATGAAAATAATGAGCACATTCTTTAAGAGAAAAGACATACATAAGGGTACTTGGACCTCTCCAGATGGAGCATATTCGAATCAAATTGATCATGTGTGCATAGATGACAATCGCAGAAGCATAATAAAAAATGTTAGTGCATGCAGAGGGGCAGACATTGACTCGGACCACTATCTAGTGAGAATAGATTTAAAGATAAAAGAAACCTATTAAAAGAAAAGGATTACAAAAGAAAAAAAGACAACTAAATATGGCGGCATTGCAAAATGAGAGAACCCAAAAGAAGTACGAAGAAGAAATAAGGAAAGGTTTGCAAAAAATATACAGATATTGGAAGCAAATATAAATGAGGAATGGATAATAATCGAAAATGTCATACAAACAGCAAGTGAGAAAGTAATACCAAAAAAAGAGTTTGCAGGGAGGAAAAGATGGTGGGATGAGGAGTGTATCAGAGAGGCGGAGAAGAGAAATAAGCTAAGGATTAAAGCACTTCAGTCAGTACAAGAAGCAGATAAGGAAAATACAGAAAACAAAGACGAAAGGCAAAGAAAGTGTTTAGAGAAAATAAGATAACAGGTTAAGAAAATAGATGAAATAAAGCAACATTATAAGAAGAAAAAAATACGTAACTTTTACAGAGAGAAAGAAACAGGAAAAGATAAAGAAAGAAGATGTGAAGAATGAAAGTGGCAATCTAATTGAAGAGGAAACATAAGTTAGAGAAAGATGGAGGCAATACTTTGCAGATATATTGAATGAAGAAAGTTTAATGGAAGGCGGGATCAGGAGGAGATGATACGGGAAGGAAAGAGGAAGTGGAAGTAGAAAAACCTACAAAAAAGGAAATAGACATACCTTAAAGAATAACAAAAGTCCAGGAGGAAAAACGGAACAGCAGATAACATTAAGTACGCAGGAGAGGATTTAAGACAAAGAATATACGAAATGATCCAAATGATCTGAAAAAGAGAATGTATGCCTGAAGATTGGAGAGATGCTATGATTATACCAGTTTTAAAAAAGGGAGATGCAACAGACTGCAGAAACTATAGGGGTATATCATTGTTAGATATAGGGTATACAATTATGGCAACGTTAATAAAACAGAGAATAGAACCTATAGCAGAACTACAGATAGGAGTCAAGCAGGTTTTAGAAAGGGGAGGTCAACAACGGACCAAATCTTCATGGTGAAGGAAATACTGGCTACATGCTGTGAGTATGGGATTAAAGCAATGGTTTTATTTGTGAACTTCAGAAAAGCATATGATTCGGTGATAAGAAATAAACTAAGTAAAATTTTGAAACAATTTGGGATACCAACCAAACTGATTAGGCTATTGAAAATAACCTTAGAAAATACTATGAATAAAAGGTGAATATTCGGAAGGTTTACTATTGACACAGGACTAAGACAAGGAGACCCACTCTCAACGCTTCTTTTTAATCTAGTACTAGAAAGGGTCATAAGAGATAGTTAATTGAACAGAGAAGGACACATATTGTTTAAAAGTCACTAAATAGTAAGTTATGCAGATGACGTGGCCATTATTGCTAGAGATAGTAGGGAGTTAGAAGAAGTAACGAGGAAACTTGTGGAGGAAGCACGTAAAGAGGGATTGCAGATAAATCAAGAAAAAAGTAAGCTTTTGAGAATAGAAGAACGCAAAACAATACCAATTTTAAATTGAGAATACAGCATGGAGATATGGAATTTGAAGAAGTTCAAGAATATGTGTATTTGGGGACGCTAATAACAGCTAACTGTGATGAGAAGCAATAAATTAATAGGAGAATAATAAAAGCAAACAGAAGTTCCGCAGCAGTCAACCACTTAATGAAATCAAAAAATTTGTCCAGAGAAGTAAAATTTGGAATGTATAAAACAATTTTGAGACCGACAGCACTCTATGGTAGTGAAACCTGAGTTCTCAATAAGAAGTCAAGAGAAAACCTTTTAAGGTGGGAAAGGAAGATCTTAAGAAGAATTCTAGGGGGTAAGAAGACGGAGGAAGGCTATGTAAGGAGAAATAATGAGGAAATATATGCTATGTACCAGACACCAACAATAGACGAAGTTGTAAAAGCCAAAAGTGTGCAATGGCTAGGGCATCTAGAACGTATGGATGATGAAAGGGCAGATGGATGGATGGATGGATGGATGGATGGATGGATGGATAATTTATTGGTGCTAAGAGATGACTTTGCATGTTTACACAAGTCAGAGAACAGAACAACGTATAACCAAGTACAAAAATGTATAAACAATGTATATATATGAGTAAAAAAATACAAACATTAAATTTCAAAACAAAAAAACACAAAATTAAAATATATTAAAGTCCAGTTTAAAGTTAGACACTAAGTGAACTAACATCATGTTGAATTTGTTGAACTTTGCTAGAAAATTCATCAATACTATACAGATACATGTCCAGTAATAGAGTTTTAATGATCCTCCCTGAATTATTTTTACATATATCAAATTTTCATATACTATAATAGAGTAAAGTGTCATTATGCCTGCCTAGCCTTTTAAACATAGGTTGGCAATGTTCAGTGTGATTTGTTCTTACAATGGATCTTACTGCCGCTTTTTGTATAATGAATACTTGCTGTAAAGAAGTATGACAAGACAATCCAAAAATAATAAATTTTATTTGGCAGTGACAAGCAAAAGCTAACTTTTTTTGTTGTTTAATAGTTATAACTTTTTATTCATTTTAAAAAGAATTATAAAAACAATACGAAATAAAATATTATACGATACACGTCCGTCCGTTCCTTCCGCATGGCCTTCTTGATAAGGCGTCAATTGATCGATGTGAACAATCTTCATCTTTGCTTGGGGATTGCTCCGGTTTCTATACACCACGGCATTATTGGAGATGATTCTACAGCCACACTTTCTCATTCTCTTGAAACCTTGCTGTTGTTGGCACGACTTATTCTGTCGCTTTCAATTTTTAGCAATATGGCGATTGCATTTTTCCACCACTCCATCTGATTGCGGATGAAGGGGTGTTGTCCTGGTTTTATAAATACCTAGCAGATCATAAACATTCTAAAATATCTCAGATTTGAAATTCGAAATACCGCTATGCCAATATGTCAATAGCTACTCTCTCAAAGTCCAACATCGTATTGCTTCATCTGTCCTCGACTTCGAGTTCTAGGTCTCTTACTAGACTCACTATGAAGTACTTGGAGAACTTCTGGAATCCTTTTCTGGGGCAATACTGTTTGATATTTTCTTTACCGTCGGGACTCTCCCAGACTGTTTTTAACAGGCCGTTGTCAATGACTAAAAAATTTCATAAAACCCAGTAGCTATTTAGATAGTAGGTTACTTATCAGAAATGTCCTTCTAGATGGGTCTGTCCATGTATTTCATCTTCCATTGGAACATTGGTCCAAAATCCCTATCTTCACTTTGTTCTTTAACAACGATTTCAAAATCCCAGTCCGCTGGGCCCTGTACGATAGTTCTTCGACAAAAAATCACTTTCTCTTGTTTCTTGTTGAAGACAGTGCTTACAGTCTAGAGGGCATGATCTTCTAGATAAAGCATCAGCATTACGATGGTTTGATCGTTTCCAGTGCTTAATTTTGACGTCGTAACCGTTGAAGCCATTTTCCTTCCGGATTCTTGAACTGCAGTAGCCACTTCAAAGAAACATGATCGGTCCTCAAGACGAGTAGAGACGGTAACCATAGAGATACTTATGAAAATGCTACACAGTTTTAACAATGGCAAGCAACTCTCTTCTGGTTACGCAGTAGCTCATTTCTTGCTTAGAGAGAACCTTGCTAAAGTAGTAAATCACCTTTTCATGACCATCTTCAACTTGTGATAATATTGCTCCAATTCCAGAATTACTGGCATCCGTGTCCACGATGAATTTCTTTCCAGGCTTGGATTATGACAGGATCGGAGAAAAACACAAAGCTAGTCTTCAGTCATGAAAAGTTTGTTGACATTGTTCCGTCCAGATAAATAACTGTTGTTTTCGGTGAATCGATGTAAGGATTTGGCGATCTTGACAACATTTTTCACAAGCTTGCGATAGTAAGTGCAAAGTCCCAGGAAACTTCTTAGCCCTCTAGGAGCAACGTCAAAATAAGCTTCAAATTCGTAATTCTCACATCAAAAACCCCACTACCAATTTTCAGAGTCAGGCTATCTAAACTTTCTCAATTATTGAGAAATTTTAGAATAAAATTTAAACTTTAAACACCCTGTATTTCTTAAATCACCGACATGATGAGCTGAAATATAATATTTTGGTGTCTAGTATCTCCAGTTTAGTGTTGACCTATTATTTATGACTCACCCGGTACATCTCAAATTGCTGCTGATTTTTTCGAAGCGTTGTTCGGCCTGTTAGTTGAACTTGGTAAACGTATTGTAGATGAGCTTCATCATACCTCATTTCTAAAGCAGTCTTCAACGTTTGATAATCCTTTTGTTTGTCATCGACTAGCGTTCTCAAAATCTTCACTGAGCCACTACTAGTGGTCTCCTTTCAACCAGTTGTTTACCTAGGCGGCTGTCTCGAACTGTTTCAGGTAAGTGCTTCATGATACCATTCCATTAAATGTTGCCAGCTTAATTCTTGAAGACGGAAGAAAATTACTTTCAGTCTTAATGGACCCATTCGGTGACAATTGCGCCTTCTAATTTGAGACCTCACTCTGTAACTTAGTCATATTTTCTTTTACTATCTGTACCTTACCTTGTACCTCACTTCTTAATTGATTAATTTTCTCTTCAAAGGATTCCTCGAAATCATTAACTGCCCTTTACAACTTCTAATTGTTTTCTTGTAAACTGGTTTTCATTTCATTTCTTAACTCTTCCTGATTATTTTTCATTTACTCCAAACTGTTCTCCACTTGCTCTTGACTGTTCTTCATTTCTTTTTTAAATTTTCCTCCATTTCATCTTGGCTGTTCTTCATTTCTTTTACCATTTCTATTAATTGCTTGCTTGTTTCTTCCATTTCCGTCGCTCTTGATCTCGTCATTAACATTCACTTTTCAATTTCAAACACCTTATTCGTGGAACGTTGCACATCTGATATCAATGTAATCTTTACGTTGACTTAGCCTGTTAAAAAACAAACTTTATTGTCACTACTTGATTACGCTACAATTGTACTTCACAGCTGCCAAATCTTTACTTTCATGGCCAACGAGTTGGTTTCAGAGCTGTATGAATCGGTTAGTGACAGCCCGCTAAAGGGTTTAAAAAATGATTTGGAAATATTTTTTTCGGAGAAAATGTGTATTTTTTTTAGTCGCATCATTGTCTTATACTCATTTTCCCTATCTCCTCTTAAAATTAATGACATTGTGACTGAATCACCCTGTATATTTTTAGGGTTCTCAAAAATTTTCGTGGTCTCGAGAACGCGTTTACAACCAAATCGAATATAGCCTGAAATGTTCTAGAAAACGTCAAAATAAAGGTATTACAAAAATTATAAATTCGAATGCAAACAGGAACATTATTAACGAACTAAAAAGGTAGGTGCACTTCCGTAACAACAGTACATCGACTCGATATTCATGACCTCGAAAAAATTTCCGACAATGAGTGTTTTTAGTTGATGCTGCAGATGTTTTTAAAGTTTAGTAAGTGGAGAACCCATAGCCAGAAATTTAAGGTAGGGGGGGGTCAGTGAACAAAGTTAAGTAACTAGATTTTTTTAATAAAATAAATAAATAATTTTTAATAAATTAAATCAATAAAAAGTCAATAAAAAACGATCTCATCATAAACATGTAAATAATAAACAGGTACGAACAATATTTGTTACAAAAATGATAAAAATAAAATTAGAACTTAGTTGCAGGTGAATCTTAAAGTAGGGTTGCCGTGGGAGATCTAGTTCACTGACCGCGTTGCCAAATCTTGGCGAATAGGGTGATTGCAGGTTTGTTGTGGGACATTACTTACATGACCCACTGCTCCTGCTGCGGATAGGGATGGGATGCCAGGAGGTCCAGAAGGACAGCCAGGCCCCTCATCTCAGACTGAACGCAAGAGGGTTAGGATGGATAAGGCTACGCCGCCAGAGCGGCAGAAGAAGAAAGTAAGGCGTGATGACCCTTCGTCTTCTGCAGGGGGGCCTTCCCATGTCTCTCCTCTGCTCAGGAGCAGGGAAGGGGCAGTCCCCCGGCGGAGGGCGGAGGAGAAAACGCCAACTAAAAGGGAGAACCAGGTTGTCATACTGTCCAACCGAGTGGATGGTGTGATAACCCCTGCTGAAGGAGGAAGACTGCGAGAGTATCTAGTCTCCGAGATGTTCCGAGCCATGGTGGGTCCCGAAGGGGGCCCCCGAGGACCGGAACTTCGTTTCAGAAACTCTGGCCTGGTTGACCCGGGCTAGTTTCTGGTGACGACTCAGGACAAGATCTCCATGGGCTGGCTCCTCGAGAGCTGGAAACCTCTGGTCGAGCACGCTTATAGGCGAGGCAGGTCCACGGAGACAGCGCTACATAGTATTGTACATAAGGTAGAGGAGGCCCTTCAGTACAAGGAGGTCGCATTGGCCATGTCCTTTGACATTGAGGCTGCCTTTGATAAGGCAAGAACAAAAACTATATGCAACTCACTTCAGGACCGAGGCACACCGCCTGCTATGGTCAGATGGGTGAGATCCGCATTAGAGGATAGAAGAGTCAGTGCAACTATGGGAGACTGCCATAGGGACCTGGGAGTGAGGGGTGGCTGCCCGCAAGGTAGCTGCCTTTCGCCACACCTATGGTGCCTGGTGATGGATGGTCTCCTAAATTGCCTTACTCAAGAGGGATACAGGGACACTCAAGCCTACGCCGACGATGGCGTGGTTTTAGTGGTAGGCCGGTTTCTGGGCGTAGTATGTGACAGAATGCAGGGGGCTTGTAGGATTGTAGAGAGATGGTGTGATGAGACGGGTCTCTCGGTCAATGCAAGCAAGACTGAGTTGATTCTCTTCACAAAAAGGAGGAAGATAGAAGATTTCAGGGCCCCCACTATGTATGAGAAAACCCTTACTCTAAGTAAGGAGGTAAAATACTTGGGTGTAACCTTGGACAGTAAGTTGTCTTGGGGGCCCCAGATTGAACGGGTTACCCGGAAATCAATGGAAACGTTTTGGCAATTAAGGAAAGTAGTAGGCAAAAACTGGGGACTCAACCCAAGAGTACTTCACTGGGTGTACACGGCGGTGATCAGGCCGAGGCTACAATATGGGGCCTTGATCTGGTGGCCAAGTGTGGGCCGGGTGACTGTGGCCAAGGTGTTGTCGAGGATCCAAAGGCTGGCTTGCTTAAGTATTACAGGGGCGATAAGTACAACCTCAACTGTCGCCCTGGAAGTTTTGTTGGGGTTGCCACCCCTCCCAACATGGATTGTAAAGGAAGCGATGGCGACCTACCTGAGAACAAGGGATGCGGGCTGTTGGAAGGCAGAAGGTCGTGTGGAGGGTCACGCTGCTATAGCCTTAAGGGCGGAGAATGAGATTCCAGTATCCGCTCTGAGGGTTATTGAAGCAAAGGATAAACTAAGGTTGGGAAGGAGGTATACCACTGTTTTCCCTTCGAGAGAGCAGTGGGAGAAGGCACAGAATATGTTTCCCTCAGGATCTCTGATATGCTATACAGATGGATCCCGGGTAGGGGATGAGTTTTCTGGGGCAGGAATATATCTGGAAAACCTGGACATCCGGCAGAGCTTTTCGCTGGGCACACACTCCACGGTTTTCCAGGCGGAGGTTTTTGCTATTTTGATGGTAGCAGGCAAGGAAGAAGTAAAGAATTGTGTGGAGGAGAAAATCTTCATCTGCTCTGATAGCCAGGCTGCACTCAGGGCTCTTAGCTCTTCGGTGACGAGATCCAGTCTTGTTCAAGAGTGTGGAGATGCCCTGGAGTCCCTGGCCAGACAAAGGGAGGTGGAGTTGGTCTGAGTTCCTGGTCATAAGGGAATCTCCGGTAATGAGACGGCTGACTTGCTAGCTTGTCTCGGATCTGGGGCACCTTGCCAGGGACCCGAACTTTTTTTGGGAATTACGCGAGGTAGTATGAATAGTGCCCTTAATAAATGGGCCTATTAAACACTAGGAGGGAATTGGAGAAGGAACGGGGGATGTAGACAGGCCCACGACTTCTTCAATGAACCTAATAAATCTAGGACGAAATGGCTGCTGAGCCTTAGACGAAGGTCCCTGAACCAAATGGTGGGGGTCCTGACAGCCCACTGCAGACCCAGAAGGCATTTGAATTTGATAGGCATAGAGGATAGTCCCTTATGTCCGGAATGCGGAGAGGGGGAGGAGACCCCTATCCATTTCCTAGGATATTGTGCGGCTCTTGGACGACTAAGATATAGGATCTTTGGCACCGAGAAGCTGCAAAGGGAAGAGATGAGGGGCCTACCATGGACCAGGATCCTGGCGTTCATTAGGGCGTCGGGTAGGTGCGAGGAAGGACGAGGGCGAATAGTGGAGGGGTGATGGGATGCCAGGGTAGGCAAAAAGGGCCCATGTGTGGCCTAATTGCCAGGGTAAGGCCGCCCGCACTTACTACTAGAGAACAACTGAAAACTGAAAAATACGCGAGCCTCGTCCATGAGTTAGTGGTGCATTAGTTTGAGGCGAACATCTATGACAGATGGCAAACAGGGCAGGATCTACATCCAAATCATGAATTTCACCTCGTTTCGAATTCGACATCCGACATCGACAGTGTGATTCGATTCGGATAGAATGTAGCGATCATAAAATTTTGTCGAATTTTGTTTGACTTTTTCCGTAACTTTGATTCTATTATATCAAATTATTCTATTAAATGAAAATGTAGCTAACTTATCGTTAATTGATTTAACAACATAACCACAGATTACTCATGATTACTACCAAAACATAACCTCCTAATTTCTAATTTGTAAATTCGCTTCTTGCCGATTGCCTAAGATTAAATTAGGTAAAAGTAAGAAACTACTACTATATAAATAACGTGTGTTGTCATCACTGTTAATTTTTTTTTAGTTTAAAAAATGTTGCCCATCATGCACCAAGCTGTGTTAGCTGAAAGACACCAAAGGAGAAAAGAAATGTTAATTTTAAAAGAAGAGTCATTAGAGAAACATGGATTTATTAAGACCACATTTATTTAATCATGTTAACAGGCGTGGGATTACTGTTGAATGTGCTATGCTGTGCAACTGGAGATGTTATGCAACAGTGTCGTATCAGAGGTGTCTTGACGAAGAATACTATTTTGGATTAGGCCAAAGTACAGTACAGAAATATATTCATATCGTCACTGATGCTATTGTCGAACATGTGGTACCATTGCAAATAAACTTTCTAACACGACAAAAAAATCGTAATAGAATAAAAGTAGAATTTTTAAACAGATGGGGATGTTCAGGAACCATTGGAGATGGAAACCATATAGCAATTTTGAAACCCACTGTATATGAACATAATTTCATCAAAAAGGCTTTCACTCCATGAACACACAACTTATTTGTGACTATAACTTAAGAATAACGAATGTTTACGCAAATTTTGATGGATTTACCCACGACTCTTTTATATGGAGAAATTCAGCAATACGAGAATATATCAGAGATCTGCAAAGAAATGAAAAGTGTTGGAAGATAGGTGACTCTGGATATACATTAGGAACTTGTCTGTTAACACCCTTTCATAATCCAAACACTGTAGCAGAACAAAGATATAATACAGCACATATTTTGGCTCGAAATTGTGTGGAAAGGTAGGGATAATGAAAATGATATTTAGGTGTATAATGCAAGAACGAAAACCTAGCACCAAAATTTGTTTTCAAATTAATAAAAGTTGCAGCAGCACTACATAATATATGTATTTATGGGAATATTCTGTTTAATGAAGAAATTGATGTGAAGTATCGTAATCACCGTAATGGTGACAATAATTTAGAAGACCCTGAAGGGTGTAAACAAGAAGAAATATAGTTCATCAATATTTTGAATAAATATAATTATTCTCATTTTGCAAAATTATTGTTTTAGTATGTCTATGACTTCGCCCATGTGTTTTTGTACAATAAAAACGTTATTAAATTATTTTTTGTTTCCATCACCGAATATAAACAGACAGTAAGGTCCGGCGCACATTGACACGCAGGCAAGACAGCGCAGTACAGTTTTGTGTATCACATATTTCAATGTACCACCGCATAAATATGTGATACATAAAAACTGCTGCGCTGCCCTGCTCTGCCTTACCTGCGTCTCAATGTGCGCCGGGCCTAAAGACTAAACCAATGCATTTTATTTTTGTCAGTGACAATCAAAAGTATATTAAAAATTAATATGCTTGTTCATTAGTTTTGTTAGAACTGAAAAGAACGGGGATTTAGTCAGCAGAGTAGTTAGTTTCATAGAAGATTGTTAATACCTAATAAAATATATATGAAAAGAAATAGCTTGCTTTATTTTACAAGATTATTCTTATTAAACAGATTGAACAGAAAATAAATATAATACAAAAATATTAAAATATTTTAATACAAAAACAAACAAGACATTAAAATGAAACAATGAAACTGCAACATCATTTTTTGTCAACAATATTGCGAAAAATACTGGCAATTTCCACTAGCCTATTGTCGATAGTGTTCCTTATATCTTTTAATACGTTAATAGTTTCCTCATATTCATCAGAGTATTTGTCTTTCTTTTTTTATATTGTGTATAAATATGGTCATGCGCCAAAGATATAGTAGGAGATGAACAAGCAACTGTTGTAATATCGACTGATGTGGAACTTGTTGGCATAGAACATGCATTACTAAGTGCAGCACAATGATCAATATTTTGTTCATTTACAAATTGTACTTCTACATTATGATAATTTTCTGAAAACGTAACAGGTGATATTCCGGTATCGGTGGAGGGTAGCCCTACCTCTGAGCAACGCATCACTTCATAAACTGAAGTTTCTAAAATAGATATATAAGTACTAGATATTCTTTCCTCATGTTTCGTATTTATTTTACAATTGCTTGGTCCTCCTCCTGTGGCCTGTTGATCTTTTTTTATTTCAATGGCCTTTTTCTTCAAATTTTGTTTAAAAACTGTCCATGCCTGAAAGAAATAATTTTGATCATTAGCTTGTATACAGCAATCTGTTATAGTTCAGTACGTATAATGAAATAGGTTTTCTTGAATATTTACAATATTTCTTACTTTTTGCTATAGTTCACTTGTCTTGGTTCCATAATCTAGGGCATTTAAATTAATTGCTATAGTCCTATGACTCTCCCTGTAGCTACATTGGGTGTATTTCGAAGTAGTTTAAGATGACCTCCCAGTGGGTATCATTAACTTGGCAAGACATTCTAAAAGTAATGATTCAAATTACTCACTATTACTACTAATATTAACTATACTATAAATATATATCCTACCTCTAAATTTCTAATGTTCTATTTTTTACTTCATAGATAAGTGCTTCAAGTCCAACACTTAACTTTAAGATAAAGTCGTAAAACACCATTTAACCTCATTCTTTCTCAAACCCCAAACACTGCCAGATGCCAGAGTGAGACCGATTGAAAAAATGATGAGATGCGAACAAATTCGACTGCTCTCTAGGTGTATCGAATTTTAAGAGCGGATGGAGTCGAAGTAAAACAGTTTCGTGATCGCGATTTAGAAATATCCGATGAAAATGGCGGATTCACATCGGATCGAAATTTTCATGATTCCCACCCTGCTCCACATTGACATCATGTATAGACAGGACTGGCAGTTCTCTACAACACTGAAAACCGTGGCACGTCTCTCTGAACTTTCGAACATGCACAAAAGCTCTGGACCTGCGGATCAATTTACGAAAGTCAGTCGATTTCCACCATACACAAACGGATCTACGCCGTTGGCGGATTTGGTAAAGAAAATTTGACAGGCGCGACGTGTAAGTTAATAGCCAACAGCCTGAGAATCCGCAGATCTAACCTACAAAAAAATCCGTTGACTTAACCCTTGTATTAGGCACATCAAGACAATACAGGGTTAACTATGACTAAGTACAAAAATTTAACCACGTGCTCAGGGAGGCCTAAAAGACAATAAAAAAATTATTCCAGAATTTTAGCTCCATATTTAAAAAATGGCGCAAAACCCTTTTTTCCTACGGAAACTCGGCGCCTATGATAAGAATCGACTGAGATGGCTTAGACCCATAGATAAAACTTACAGCTGTCAACAATATATCTACTACCATCGTCGTTTTTTGCAGCATTTCTAAATGTAGAAACGAAAATTAACATTCTTAATAGTAATAATACCTGATAGATAGGTAACAGTTAATCCACTTGGCTCCAGTATTTTCCATTCGTTTTCCATTATTTCTAAACCGGTAGAACTACATATTCGTTCATTACAGCCACTCACTACCGACAAAAGACACTTCCCATATGTACAATTAGATAGATTAGATTCTTATTTATTATAACAAAATCGAACTAAAGAAATAATAGACGTTTTAATGTAACCGCGGGAGTCTTGTCCCATAACCTAGAAAACCAAACCGGCAAACTATATTGTAGGAAATTATCTGCACCCAACACAAATATCTTTATTTAATAACTATAAAACGTTTAAAAATTAAAATAAGGCATTAAAAACTGCAGAAGAACACAAAATTACAACGTAAACACAGGAATTCAATTATGACATGACACAAGACAGTGACATTCACTAATGTGCGACTGTTGCATGCTTGTAGAGTATGCAACCAACAAGCATTGGCGGCGTTAAATAAGGATTTAAAATAATATCGATATTGGCTTTATAAATAATTTTGGAATTTTTTTGAAGGGTGATTCCGTTAATTCTTATTTTTCCCTATCCCCTCTTAAAATATTTGTACTAAGTCATAGTTAACCCTGTATATCCTTGTATGGGCTAGCAATTAGGTTTGTTATTGTAATAAGTCAGAAACGGTATTTGATATAGTTCTTATACACTTGCCAATCAATTGGAATTTGTAAATAAATTTTACTGCTGGAATGTGTTTAACCTGTAGATAAAATATCTATAGAAGTAGTCCATAGTATTATCAGAAGAGGAAAGAATAACCTAAATTAGTTGTACTTATAGTTTATGCAGGCTCAACCGTTTTCGAGAAACAGACGATTTTTGTTTTTGAAATTCGGCGGGAATTAAATTAGAAAATTAGTTAGTCTTAAGATATCAAAACTGAATTAACAATAAGACGAACACTACAACAACTGAAAAATGGAGTTTATCGTTTATTGTAACAGGTATACCTGTGCTATTTACAATTGAAGTGTAAAATACAAAAAGTTAAATATATTTTTACACCGACAGTACAGTATAACTAGTGCCCCCTAGTCGTGACCTCAACATTGTAGCAAAAATCTAAAACATTGTTTCAACTTTAACATCCTGTAGAAAGAAAAGGAGCAACAATTGAGTAAGGCATGTTGGGCTCAATCGCTTTATTTTGACCATTATTAATGACTCACTCAGTATATCAATATTGCAATAATATTTTAATTTAATTCACTGAACCGAATTTTTTCCAGTGTTATGACTGTTCTACCATTTATGTTTATTCTTTCATTACCTACTCTACTTTTATTTTTGCAACTATTTTGATTTTCTACAAACATACCTTTTATGGAATATAACCAAATAAATAAGTATTTTTAGAGAAATCTCATACATCTTGTAATTTTTAATAACGAAAAGTATAGAAAATATATAAGATTTTAACATCCTTATTCTCGAAAGTACCTACATAGTTTATAAAATGTATTCTGGCATTGAGAACATATTAATTATACAGGGTGCTTTCTAATTGCGTGCAGAAAATCCAGTGGCGTATTCTGTGGTACAGGTAATTTTGTTAAATAAGAATAAGGTCCCAAGGGCGTCGGTTCTGAGATATAGAGTTTCAAAGCTGATAAAAAAAATCTATTTAAAATTCATTAACTTCTAAACCCCTTGAGATATTTTTGGTAAATTTGGCATATTTTTTTAGTATGTTGACATGTATAAAATACAAACCTTGCAAATTACGCAAAGTACCAGAGGCGCACCCCTGTCAAAAAAATCAAATTTGTCTCGGTTAGAGATACAAAAAAAAATCAGAGTGAATAAATGATGAGAATGCAATGGAGCATATGAAAACCAATTTTGTTTGCATGATTATACAGGGTGTCTGGAGAGTAATGGGACCCAGCTTAACCATAGCTTCCTGTGATCAAATAGAACCGATTTAGATAAATTTAGCTTAGTCCAAAAGTGCCTCATTTAGAAGTTACAGGGCTTCAAAAAAATTGTTTTCTTATTATGGGCATAATTAAGAAACGAAACGTAAATTTGGTACAGTTATGTTTTAGATAAGTACAATCATTGCGAAGGAGTAAGTAGTGCTACATATCGTAGGGGGCGCTCTTGGCATTTTTTTGTAACTCATTTTTATCGTAGTCTTTTTTGTTGGCCCTATTCTGATACGCTTGACGAAAAATTATGATGAAGAAATAAATTTTGCGTAGAAAAGCATGTAACTGTACCTTCTTTCTGCAGCTCCTCCATTAAATTGATTTTGATATCTGCCGTTTCTGAGTTGGAAAACTGATTATGTCGAAGTATGTTTTCAAAATTTGACAAAATAATACTAATAATTTGAAATTATTTACACATTACATTTACACTTTACACAACTACATAACGATAATTACTAACTCAGTATAACCATTAATATTAATCTGACATGCTTTTGATCAAATTTTATCTAATTTAAGCGCATCAATGTCAGTTTGACAAGTGGTAACTTGATCGAATTAGAACATTTATTTCTATGTTAATGTGCGGAAATTTTCAACGCGTTTTTACCGAAAACAGTGCAATTTATCAACATGGAACAAGTATAGCTCTTCTACGCAAAATTAATTTCTCCATCATAATTTTCCGTCAAGTGTACCAGAATAGGACCAACAAAAGAGATACAATAAAAATTAATTGCAAAAAAACTGCCAAGAGCGCCCTCTACGGTATGCGGCACTACTTACTCCTTCACAATGCTTATACTTATCTAAAACATAACTGTACCAAGAAAACAATTTTTTTTTCTTTGAAGCCCTGTAATTTCTAAACGAGGCACTTTTGAACTAAGCTAAGTTTGTTTAAATTGGTTCTATTTGATCACAGGAAGCTATGTTTAAGCTGGGTCCCATTACGTTCCGGACACCCTGTATAGGGTGATATACTGTTTTTGTGAAAAAAAGTTATAACCCAGCCACTGGTACTTTACGTAAGCTGCAAATTTTATATTTTATACCAATCAACATACTAAAAAACTATGCCAAACATATTTCCACAGATTTAGAAGTTATAAATTATAAATTTATTTTTTTATAAGCTTTATACACCCTATATCTGGGAAACGACGCCCTTGGAATCTTATTCTAATTTAACAAAATTACCATAATTTTTACCATAGAATATACGTCTCTTGAGTTTTTTGCACGCAATTAGGAGAGACCTTGTATATTACCTGCTAGATTTCGGACACATTCTAAAACTGCGGAATAATCAGAAAAGGGGTTTTGTTTATCAGAAAACTTTGAATAAACAGGACTTTCTTCACCATCAGTATCTCTTCGTAATTCTTGGAAACTTTGACATTTAGGTGTTTCACAGTAAGACTGGTAGTTAGCTAAAGATTCTTCTCGTTGATTATAAGAAGACGCCATTACTTTAACACTCGATCTCGCCGACAATTCCATAAACCCTTAAATATATAGTACTGAATACTTGTAAATAAATTTGTCAAATATATGACAGTGACTTTTATTTGGATGAAGACAAAAAACGACGACTGCTAAATCAAAAATAGTTTCATATTGAAGACTAGTTTATAATGATATACTTACAGGGTGTCCCTAAAAAGTTGAGACAACGTTCCGCCATATAAAGTACAGCTGAAAATAAGTCGATTTAACTAAACTTACCTTAGTCCAAAAGTTGATAATCACGAAGTTACAAGGTTAAAAAATAAATTGCGTTTTCTTTAATAACTTTCGATTGTTTCACGTTAATTTCACGAAATTTTGTCCGGGGGTTTCTTGGGATGGTAAATTCAATTTTATTGGCCATTTCGGTGTATCTTCTAGAGGACGCCACCGGCAACGATTTCGAACCTTTTAAACCGTTGCAACTTTTTTGTTCCACCCTGTATGTTATTTTAGACTAGAAAAATCACTTTCTCTGCTTTTTTAGTTAAGAAAGGTATACTTTATTTAAGTCGCTAGGAGCAACGGTTTCCGAGAAAAATACATCTAAAGCTAATAATGACTTTTATGCTTCGCGTCTCCGTCTTATCGTGATTCACGCACAGCGGTTTAAAAACAAAAAATGGCAAAAAGTACAGATACTCTTTTACACTCCGATAAGAACATAACAATTCATTTAATTGTATTGTGCCTTTGCGATAATGTGTGTTACGAGTGCAAAATGCCGAAATTACAACGAAAGAGGAAAATTTATGAAGAATTTAAAAATTTAAAACGAAAGCTGGCCAAAATGGAAGAGGCTTTATGTTCCCAGAGTACCTCCTTGCAAAGTGAATCAGAATCAGAAGGTTAGTTTAGTTATTTTATTAGAATTCAGGGTGTAGTTGTCTTGACTACAACAGCCCGCAGACTATTGTCTGCAGAATTCAGAATTAGCCATTCGAGGATTATTGTCTTTACAAATCAGGGCGTAGTTGTTTTGACTACAATAGCCCGCAGACTATTGTCTGCAAAATTCAAATACAACAATTAATAAATTATAAAATTTAAAAGTTGTAAAATTGTCCGCAGATTCTAAATCCACATCAGTCAGGAAAGTGCACAAGTTCAGGATTTAATTACAACGCAAGCTGTCATTGAAACCTTCAGTTTTCTCGAAGATGACCCTAAATTATTAAAGAAAAATAGGCCACCATTTCATGAAGAGTTGGTAAAAAGGTAGTTTACTTATCTTAGAGAGGGCATATCGGTGGAAAATAGAACCGATTTAGTTAAAAAATGTCCAATTCCTGAAAATTGTGTGGCACTACGCTCTCCAAAAATGAACGAAGAGATTAAAACAGTTTTATCCACCCAGATTTAAAAAAATGATAATTTTTTTTTTCAACTTACAAGTACAAATTGGAGCTTGATTGACTGCAATTGGACAGATTTAAAATTTAAAAATTACCGAACCAACTTCAGATATAATTCTGGACGGAAAAAAAATTACAAACCTTGGCAGATGCTGCGCAACTTATAGCTAATACGCATAACGCTATATCGCTAAAACGAATATTTTAAGTCCTTCCATTTCTAAATGAGGAAAATAAAAAAGCATCCCACCAAAGTTCCATACATGAATTTCTCTTTGGAAGTAATTTCTTGGAAACATTGAAATCCTGTCTGACTATTCAAAAAGCTGCCAGTGAAATAAAAAGAAAAACGCTATTTCTGTGCCAGGGCCATCGGAATCGCAGCATTTAAACTCCACGCGCCCGCAGTACAAGAAGAGATTGAAGGAGAGGAGAAACTTGTCGCCGGTAAATTACCAAGGACAGAGAAAGAAGACCAGGGAGCGGAATGGAGAACAGCCAAGACATTGGAAGTATTCCAAATACCAGACAACAAGGAACCGCAAATAGAGGTAAATATACCACCGGCAGGACGATTACATTTTTTTATGCTAATTGGCAAAAATTACCAGGCAGTGCCGCCGTTTTGCACTGGATAAAGGGTATTAAAATACCTTTCTCTAAATATCCTAAATAAAGGAAGTAAGGAATATTAACCGGATCGGTGTCTCCCCCCACCACTTTGAGGTGGTAATTAGCAATTACAGTGGTTACGGCTGATGATATTGAATGTAATTATCCTGTAACAAGTTGCAGGTAATTACAACGGGGTGAGCGAGTATGTTGAAATTCAGTTTCTACAAGCTCGAGGTTTAGTGTGGTGTTGTAATTATGTCTCTATATTGTGTGTGTGTGGTAAAAGTTTTACTCGAAGTAATAATTTACGTCGCCATGAGAGAGAGTCTTGTAAACGTGTAAATGATGGTGGACCCGAAGCGAAACGTGTAAAGTTACATATGCATCCTCAAACGTCTAATATTCGTTTGATTACTTGTTGTAATACGGAAATACCATCAAATCAAATACATGCACATCGAAAAACTTTGGAGCATAGAACAATATCCTGTAGACCTATGTGTGATGGTATACAAATTATTAATCCGGCGTTTGTAGAATAATAAGTTACAGGGTGCACAGTGAAAGCAAATATATCTACTGATTTCAATGAATTTTTAAACATGTAAAAGCTAAAATAATGAGTTTGTTAGTTAGTGCTATACATGTGCATAAATCGATAAAAGTGAATATGGAAACATTTGGTAGATATGTATTACAAACTCGCGACACACCAGATGTGAAATCATTTAATAGCTGATAGGATTCTCAACGAATCCGTCAACCTGGATGATATAATCAAGAATTTTATGGATTCGATGATGTCTCAAAAAATAAATTAAAATATGAAATAGTTGGACCTTTACGCTATGCACCACAAAATTGAGATATCGCGTGAATTTATTGCTTATTACACAGAAGTGTGATAAAAACCACCATTGTAATAGGGAATGTGTGAAAAGTCATTATTGTTACATTAAGGATTTGTCGAAATTGGTTTCCAGTCAAATTTCAATGAACTTATGATGTTAATGCAGGTGTTTTGTGTAACTAGGTGGAAAATACAACCTATGAAATGTGAAACATAGTGCAATACAGTGAAAGTACATACTGATGTATATATTTTGTAATAAAAAAAATTAAGTAATAAGCTTGGTTTTATTTTTAATCCTGTAGTTTTCATCAACACTGTATTTTACTGTATGAACACTGTTGAAGCTAAAAATGCTTAAAAGGGTGATGTGAATGTATATTTAACAAATTCAGCAATATACGCCTCATTATTTGCCTTGTTTCTATACCACTAGATAATGTTAATTGATTTTTTCTTTCATAATACAAAGACCACGAAAACATATTATATAAAGCTGTTTACAGGCCTTTTAGACCCAGAGCCTCTCCTCCACTCCATTCTGTCCTTCGACTTTCTTTTCCAATCCGTTACATTTTTCTCCCTTAGGCAAGGCGCGCACTGAAGTGGTGTGCAAGTGACGTGGTAGTGGCGTGGTGACCAAGTGGCAGGTGGAACCATTAAAACCTATGTAAACATATTAGTCCAGGGAAGTTAGGAAAAATAGCGGAAATTTTTAGGCACGGCAGATATCGAGATGCGGTTTTCTGCATTGTGTTCAGGAAGGTCCCAGGAAAAAAGTCTATATCATCTGGTTTAGCCATTTTTTGAAAAATGCCTTATGGGCCGGAAAATGCATTACACCATTATAGAAACGACTGGAAACTCGGAAAAATCGCTCGGAGATCATTACTCGGGGGTTTTTGGGACTGCCGAACTCGATTCTGGCATTAGAATTACTTGAGGATGCACGGGGGTGGCTCTGTGGGGGTGCGCGGGGGGAAAAATGGCAGCTTGCATGAAAATCGCTCCAAACTCGTAACTCGGGGGTTTTCGGGGATGCCAAATTCAATTCCGGCATTGGAATTATTCGGGGGCGCTCGGGGGCGGCTCTGCGGGGGTATCCGGGGGTCATTCTGGGGGGAAATTGCATAGTCCATGGGAAGCGCTCCAAACTCGTTACTCAGGAGTTTTCAGGGATACCGAATTCAACTCTGGCATTAGAATTCCCAGGATGGGCGCTCAGGGGTGGCTCTGTGGGAAATGGTAAAGGAGAAAGTAAAATCACAAATTATGAAAATAATACTTTATTCAAATAACAAATATTCATTTCCCCAATCACTGACCAGAGCCACCCCAGGCGCCCATGTACTGTCTAATGCTAGGGTGAATTCAGCATCTGGCCCGAGTAACGAGTTGGAAACGCTTCCATGGACTATCTCTATTCCCAAAATATGGAAGCGCTCCAAATTCAATGCCGTTACTCGGAGTCGGGGATGCCGAATTCAAGAAATATTTGAAGTTTCTTTTGGCGCTCGAGCACGCTCCATTGACCCCAATTCCTCACCTTACGCATGAAATTATTATTTGAATGCTGGGAATTGATTCGTCATCCCCGAAAACTCCCGAGTAACAAGTTTGGAGCGCTTTCCATGGACTATGCAATTTCCCCAGAATGACCCCGGATACCCCCTGCAGAGCCGCCCCGAGCGCCCCAGGTAATTCCAATGCCAGAATTGAACTCGGTATCCCCGAAAACCCCCTAGTAACAAGTTTGGAACGAATTTTATGCACGCTGCCATTTCCCCCCAATTCACTCCCCACGCACCCCACAGACCCGTGCATCCCGTAATTCTAATGCCAGAATCGAGTTCGGCAGCCCCGAAAACCTCGAGTAACGATTTCCGAAAGATTTTTCCGAGTTTCCAGTCGTTCCTATAACGGTGTAATGCATTTTCCGGCCCAGAAGGCATTTTTCAAAAATGGCTAAACCAGACGATATAGACTTTTTTCCTGTGACCTTCCTGAACACAATGCAGAAAACCGCATCTCGATATCTGCTGTGCCTAAAAATTGCTAAAAATCAGGAGAATAATAAAAAAACCCTATTGGGTTCATCTTCTCAGGAAAAAAAAATAAAAATTTTTAAATTTTTAACGTTTATAAAAAGGATTTGAACTTGGATGACCAAAAATTTAAACTTTTCTATCAAATGAAGAAAGTGACATTTTGCAGGTTACTGACAAAACTACGACCTATGCTTCAAAAAAGTATACAAACTTCAGGAATTTATGGTAAATTCGTGGCCGTCTCGCATGTTTTTAGTTTTAAAATTCACAAGAAATATGCAGTTGCAATGCACAATGCCACGTCGTCACCGGCCGCTTGCCACTCGAAAATTAAACTTGTTCGAGATTAGTGGCACCAGACTGGCATCACACCACCTGCAAAATACCACGCCACCACTACTCCGTTCTGATACTCGCGTCTTCATATGTTTACATAGGCTTTAATAGGCTTTTTGCAGCAGTTCAAAACGGTTTGGAAACTGTCAGAAATATTCGACCAGTTAAGTTGAGAACGCGTTACCATTGAATTTGACGCAATAAATAGTTGGACGGACATTTCTGATAGTGCTGCTGCTAAAACAAACCTAAGGCAAGGCGCGCACTGAAGTGGTCAGCAAGTGGCGTGGCAGTGACGTGGTGACCAAGTGGCAGGTGGATTCATTCGGTTTGTTTTAGCAGCAACACTATCAGAAATGTCCGTCCAACTATTTATTGCGTCAAATTCAATGGTAACGCATTCTCAACTTAACTGGTCGAATATTTCTCACAGTTTCCAAAGCTTTTTGAACTGCTTCAAAAACAAGCCTATTAAAGCATATGTAAACATATGAAGACGCGAGTATCAGAACGGAGTAGTGGTGGCGTGGTATTTTGCAGGTGGTGTGATGCCACTCTGGTGCCACTAATCTCGAACAAGTTTAATTTTCGAGTGGCAAGCGGCCGGTGACGACGTGGCATTGTGCATTGCAACTGCATATTTCTTGTGAATTTTAAAACTAAAAACATGCAAGACGGCCACGAATTTACCATAAATTCCTGAAGTTTGTATCCTTTTTTGAAGCATAGGTCGTAGTTTTGTCAGTAACCTGCAAAATGTCACTTTCTTTAAAAATTTTAATTTTTTTCCTGAGAAGATGAACCCAATAGTTTTTATTATTCTCATGATTTTTAGCAATTTTAGGAACAGCAGTTATCGAGATGCGGTTTTCTGCATTGTGTTCAGGAAGGTCACAGGAAAAAAGTCTATATCGGCTGGTTTAGCCATTTGTTGAAAAATGCCTTCTGGGCCGGAGAATGCATTACACCGTTACAGGAACGACTGTAAACTCGGAAAAATCGCTCGTAAATCGTTACTCGGAGGTTTTCGGGGCTGCCGAACTCGATTCTGGCATTAAATTACCCGGATGCACGGGTGGCTCTGTGAGGGTGCGCGGGGTGAATAGGGGAGAAATGGCAGCGTCCATAAAAATCGCTCCAAACTTGTTACTTGGGGTTTTCGGAGATACCGAGTTCAATTCTGGCATTGAATTACCCAGGGGCGCTCGGCTTTGCGAGGGTATCCGGGGTCATTCTGGGGAAATTGCATAGTCCAGGGGACGCGCTCCAAACTCGGTCCTGGGGGGTTTTCGGGGATGCCGAATTAAATTCTAGCATTAGATTTTCTCGGGGGCGCTCGGGGGTGGCTCTGTGGGGTTGTCTGGGGTGATTGGAAATGAATATTTGTTATTTGAATAAAGTATTATTTTGTTAATTTTTGATTTTCACTTTCTTCTTTACCATTTCCCACAGAGCCACCCCCAGGCGCCCCGGGAAGTCTAATGCCAGAATTATTGAATTCGGCATCCCCGAAAACCCCCGAGTAACGAGTTTGGAGCGCTTCCCATGGACAATGCAATTTTCCCCTCAGAATAACCCCCCGGATACCCTCGCAGAGCCGCCCCGAGCGCCCCGGATAATTCAATGCCGGAATTGAATTTGGCATCTCCGAAAACCCCCGAGTAACGAGTTTGGAGCGATTTTCATGCACGCTGCCATTTCTCCCCCCGCGCACCCCCCGTGCATGCCCAAGTAATTCTAATGCCAGAATTGAGTTCGGCAGCCCCGAAAACCCCCGAGTAACGATCTCCGAGCGATTTTTCCGAGTTTCCAGTCGTTCCTATAATGGTGTAATGCATTTTCCGGCCCATAAGGCATTTTTCAAAAAATGGCTAAACCAGACGATATAGACTTTTTTTCTGGGACCTTCCTGAACACAATGCAGAAAACCGCATCTCGATATCTGCCGTGCCTAAAAATTTCCGCGACTAATATGTTTACATAGGTTTTAATGGTTCCACCTGCCACTTGGTCACCACGCCACTACCACGTCACTTGCACACCACTTCAGTGCGCGCCTTGCCTTATGAATCCACCTGCCACTTGGTCACCACGTCACTGCCACGCCACTTGCTGACCACTTCAGTGCGCGCCTTGCCTTAGATCTATTGCCACTGCCTCTCTCCATCGCTTCCTCGGTCTACCTCTTTTTTTCTTGTAATTAGGTTTACTCCCTACTATTTTCTTAACTGCCCTTTCATCCTCCATACGTTCTAGATGCCCTAGCCACTGCACTCTCCTGGCTTTTACAAATTCGTCTATTGTTGGTGCCTGGTACATTCCATATATTTCCTCATTATTTCTCCTTACATAGCCTTCCTCTGTCCTCTTACCACCTAGAATTCTTCTTAAGATCTTCCTTTCCCACCTTAAATCTTGACTTCTTATTGAGAACCCAGGTTTCACTACCATACAGCGCTGTCGGTCTCAAAATTGTTTTATACATTCTAAATTTTACTCGTCTGGACAAATTTTTTGATTTCAATAAGTGGTTGACTGCTGCCGAACTTCTGTTTGCTTTTATTATTCTCCTATTTATTTCTTGTTCCTCATCACAGTTAGCTGTTATTATTAGCGCCCCCAAATACACATATTCTTGAACTTCTTCAAACTCCATCTCTCCATGCTCTGTTCTCAATTTAAAATTTGTATCCTTGTTCTCCTATTCTCAGAAGCTTGCTTTTCTCTTGATTTATCTGCAATCCCACTTTACTTGCTTCCTCCACAAGTTTTCTCGTTACTTCTTCTAATTCCCTACTATCTCTAGCAATAATGGCCACGTCATCTGCATAACTTACTATTTGGTGACTTTTAAACAATATGTGTCCTTCTCTGTTCAACTCACTATCTCTTATGACCTTTTCTAGTACTAAATTAAAAAGAAGCGTTGAGAGTGGGTCTCCTTGTCTCAGTCTTGTATCAATAGTAAAGCCTTCCGAACATTCACCTTTTATTCGTACTTTGGATTTAGTATTTTCTAAGGTCATTTTCAATAGCCTAATCAGTTTGGTTGGTATCCCAAATTGTTCCAGAGTTTTACTTAGATTATTCCTTTTGATCGAATCATATGCTTTCCTGAAGTCCACAAATAAAACCATTGCTTTGATCCCATACTCATAGCATGTAGTCAGCATTTCCTTCACCATAAAGATTTGGTCCGTTGTTGACCTTCCCTTTCTAAAACCTGCTTGATACTCCCCTATTTGTAGTTCTGCTATAGGTTCTATTCTCTGTTTGTTAACGTTGTCATGATTTTATACCCTATATCTAACAATGATATACCCCTATAGTTTCTGCAGTCTGTTGCATCTCCCTTTTTAAGATTGGTATGTATAATCATAGCATCTCTCCAATCTTCCGGCATACATTCTCTTCTCCAGATCATTCGTATCATTTCGTATATTCTTTGTCTTAAATCCTCTCCTGCGTACTTAATGTTCTCTGCTGTTATTCCGTTTTTTCCTGGACTTTTGTTATTCTTTAAAGCTTCTATAATTATATCTATTTCCTTTTTTGTAGGTTCTCTTCCTCTTCTCTTCCCGGTATCATCTCCTCGTGCACCTCCTCTTCCCTTACACTCTCTTCATTCAACATATCTGCAAAGTATTGCCTCCATCTTTCTCTCACTTCTGTTTCCTCTCCAATTAGATTGCCACTTTCATCTCTTACATATATTACTTCCTTCATTATCTTTTTTCCCTTTTTTATCTCTATGTAGAAGTTACGTATTTATTTCCTCTTGTAATTTTGGTCTATTTCCTCTATTTTATTAACATGATCTGCTCTCTTCTTTTGTCTAAACACTTTCTTTGCCTTTTGTCTTTGTTCCCTGTATTTTCCTTATCTTCCTCTTGTAGTGACTGAAGTGCTTTAATTCTTAGCTTATTTCTCTTCTCCGCCTCTCTTATACACTCCTCATCCCACCATCTTTCCTCCTGCACACTCTTTTTTGGTATTACTTTCTCACTTACTGTTTGTATGACATTTTCGATCTTTATCCACTCTTCATTTATATTTGCTTCCAATATCCGTATGTTTTCTTGCAAACCTTTCCTTATCTCTTCTTCATACTTCTTTTGGGTTCTCTCATTTTGTAATGTCGCCATATCTAGTTGTCTTTTGTAATCCTTTTCTTTTAATAGGTTTTTTTATCTTCAAATCTATCCTTACTAGATAGTGATCCGAGTCTATATCTGCCCCTCTGCATGACCTAACATTTTTTATTAAGCTTCTGTGATTCTCATCTATGCAAACATGATCAATTTGATTCGAATATGCTCCATCCGGAGAGGTCCAGGTCCCCTTATGTATGTCTTTTCTCTTAAAGAATGTGCTCATTATTTTCATTTTTGTTCTTCTGCAAATTCAATCAATCTACGCCCATTGTCATTGCTCTCTAGGTGTTTACTTTCTGTCCCTACTGTACTTTCATACATCCTTTCTCTCCCTATTTTTGCGTTTGCATCCCCTACCACCATTCATACTGTGTTTTTATTCAGCTTTCCGTAATTTTCTTCTACCTTCTCATAAAACTCATCTTTTTCTTCTTCTGTTTTTTCTTCTGTTGGCGCATATATATTTAATATCTCTATGTTTATTTCTTCTCTGATTTTAATCATACATAACCTATCTGAAATTGCTTCAAATTTAGAAATTTTATCCCTCAAATTTTTATTTACTAAAAATGCTGTTCCGTATCGCCTTGTTTCGCCTCCGCTCGTAAAGAATAAATAATTTTCTAATTCCCATTTGTGTCCGTCTCCTTTATATGCGTCTTCTGTATCGCTATTATGTCCATTTTGAATCTATTTGCCTCTCTTTCTAGGATTTTTAATGATCCTTCCTCATTTAACCCTCTTACATTCCATATTCCCATTCTCATTCCTCTTTCTTGATTTGTGTCTTCTTGCTTTCCGTCTTTTTCTGTCTTCCCCCTCTCCGTCCTTCTAGCTTCGCTCTGTATTTTTTGCTTTCTGTTCCTGGTTCTATTTATGTCGTTTCCTTTTCTCATAACCGTGTCCATTGCCAGCGATCTTTCTTTTATGCTAAGTGGTATATCTAGTTTTTTGCTTCCTTTTTTTAGACTGCTTATATCATTATTCCACTTCCAAACCTCATTATCAATTACGAGTTTTTGATATCCTACTTTTGCTACCTTTCCTTCCATCCTTACTTCTCTGGCTTTCATTCTTAGTTTCCTTTGAATTTCCCTTTCTTTTTTGCTCATATCATCGTTAATATAGACTTTCTTGTCATCGAAGTTTTTTAATTCTACTAAACATACATTAACTTCTATTTTCGTTACCCCTTCTGTACCAATCTCCATATGCATTGAGTTTCTTATAAACTCTTCTATCTGTCCTTTTAGCTCATTCTGATCTAAATTTTCTCTAATTTGTAAGCCTTGAACCACTATATTTTTCTTCCTTTTCTCTTTATCTATACTCTCTACTCTTTCTTCTACCTCTCTCATCTTATCACTAAGCGCCTTATTTTCCTGCCTCATGTCCTCAATCTCTCCTCTGAGTTGTCTTATCTCCTCTCTATATTCTTTCTCTTCTCTTCTCACCTCTTTTACTTCCTGTGTTAAGCATTCCAACATTCGCAGCACCTTTTCCATGTTGTACTCCATATCACCTTTCTTTACTGGCGATCGTGCTAGTTTTTTGCTGCAACTGAATACCTCCGCTACTTCTTCCATACTTCTTTTTCTTTCCCTCATCTGTTCCACTGGCATCACTTTCGGTTTCTATTTCAATCTCTTCCTTTCTTCGCTCGGGTGTCCTTGTTACCCTTTTACTGACCACCGGTTTTTCAGTTTTCCTTAACATTCCGTTTTTTTTTTAATTTCCGACACTACTGGTTGCCTATCTCACTTGACACCAGCTCGCTAACCCACCCCAGTTATTTTCTTCCGCAATACGTCTTTGCACTACTGGTTGCCTACCTAACGCGCGTGACAGAGCTATCCTCGTCGACCGATCGGAGACTCTCTGTCAATGTCTGTAAGCAACACTGAACCTTATTGATGACCTACTTTCACTAACCTCCGAAAAATTTCTGTCTTTCTTTTACTTTTACTCTGTTATTTCCAAATTTTCTTATTCGACTGCTTGCCCCTTTCCTGCACCACCAAAACTCACACTATTTGTATCCCAAAAATAACTCGGCACGGTTCAAATTGGACTTTAATGCCGGAGCACTTTTGCGACACGTACATACACTAAAGCGATCGAAAACATATTATCATACATAAATTGAAAAATAAGTTTTTGTGTCCTAAATGTTATGATTTGAAAACATTTTATATTATTAACCTTGTATTTCTTTAATGAAAAAATAATGACACAAGTCTATAAAACTAAGTCCTATTATTTTTTAAAATTAACCTACCGGATAAATTTGACACATTAGTCATAGATCATCGTATATATCTACTTAAATATTAAATGTTTAGACTATCGGGTTTATCTTTATATATAGATATAAGCAATCAATGTGGGTTAGATTTAGTGTTCATTCTAGTGGTGTGTTTTAATACTTTTGAGTTTTTATTTTATTAATTTGATTTTTCTTTCATAACACAAAACCTATGAATCTTTATACATGAATTGATGAAAGAAGCTTAAATTGAAGAAAAAAGATTTTATGTTTTAGAACAAAATATACTGTGAAAACAATTTAAATTTTCAACCTTGAATTTCTTTAAGGACCAATTAACACATAAGGTGCTTCTGGAAATGGGGGATATGAAGTATTTGGGCTACACATAATTTGAACAAATTTTGGTTTAAACAATATTTTGTGCAAGAAATAAAAGTATTATAAAATAACATAAACTGTATGACGTATCAGAATAGTGAGATTGTGACTTGTAGAGTCAGCTTTTATGAGATGATATGACGCTGGACGCTATAGAATACATAGAACAAATGAGAAGTTGATTGAAACCACAGTATACTAAGCAATCAGTAAGGAAACTCAGCTTTCCCGCGTCTTCCAAAAATCCGCCATGTTGTTGACGACTGACACTTATTACTATAATGTCTCAACAGTTAATTAAGAATTAATGCAAAGTATTATAACTACGAACCAACTTTGGTTATGTTTACGCCAAATTATTAGCTATTTTTTCGTATGTTCTGTAGAATCGGTCATATTCTTGGCGGCTTTTTCTAGAGTGGGGGTATTTAAAAACTGCCAGACGTATTTCATTCATAAATTGTCTAAGATTCCGTACTAATTGCTTAGTATACTGTGATTGAAACCATGAATGTATTAATAAATTGAATCATATTCAGTACACTTCATAGTTATCATATAAATATTGTCACGGATTACCTAACCCGACTTTTTCTTTTACCAGAAAAACAATCCGTTAATTAATGACTTATCTTTATTAACTACTTTATACACTACTGAATAGTAATTACAACTCAACTAAACACTATTTCACTTTGAAATTCCAGGAAATTTCCAACTAAACACCCCAATTCAAGACTGTTTCAAGACTCTCATTTAAGACTGACTGACTCGGCCGTTTATTCTTTTATAGACCAACCGAATATTCCAGGTATTTTCTAGTGTCTCTAGATCCATATCTCGAAAGATTCTCGTCGATTCTCCATATTCCAGTCACACGGCATTATTTGTTTGTTTACCAGAATCGCGTAGAGGCGATCGGGACAATCTCGCGTTTCGTGATACCGCAGTCATAGAATTGGGTGCGAGCGTGGCAAATTCTGTGACACTGCCCCCTCAGGACCGATCGTCCCGACCGGATGCACCTCTATACGGGAACAGACGCTCCAGATGAACGACCTTCATCTTACTCCTGGAAGTCCTCTGTATCCGGTAGACGACGTCATTGATTCTTTTAATGACGGTGCAGGGGCCCTCCCAACAGTTCTGTAGTTTAGAAGATTTTCCTTTCTTCCACGTGGGGTTGTACAGCCACACCAGGTCACCTTGTTGGAATCCGACTTTATTGGCCCGGACGTCGTATCGAGTCTTCATGCGATCGCTTTCTATAGGCTCGCAGACCTTTTGGAACACACCTGATTCGAAATTTTTGCCCTGATCTGAATGTAGTTCCATGGGTACACCAAATATGCAGAACAGATTGTTGACTAGCGCTTCTACTACGGTGGTGGTCTCTTGATTGGAAAGGGGGTATACTTCCGGCGATTTGCTGAAGTAGTCCATAGCTACTAGCAGATATCGGTTCCCACAATCCTCTCAAACGGTGCTCCTACGATGTACTGGCGCATTTTACCTCTGGAATGGGCCTTCGGTCCCTTACTGGCTGCACATATGTCACATTTTCGGCACCAATCTTCTACATCCGTCCTACAGCTTAACTAGTAGAAACGCTCCCTAATCTTCTGTAGAGTCCTACTGATACCGAAATGTCCACCACCAGTACCTCCATGTACTTCCTGCAACACTTCCTTGACCCGGGACCTCGGGAGTAGTACTTGCTTCTTGACATCCGTTCCGTCATTGTTCTCCCATGCTCTTTTTAGGGCACCGTCTTCCAACACCAAGGAATTCCATTGAGCCCAATAGCTCTTTAGTGCTAGGCTTTTACTACTGACTTCAGCCCAAGAGGGTCGGTTGTTAGCTTCTTTTCAGTCTAATAAAGGCTTGATATCACAGTCAGCTTGCTGGTCTTCCCGAATCGCCGCTGAACTCCATCTGTCTTTAGGTTGGGCTGCTACCACCTTCCAAGGAACTGACTCTTTCCTTCGTGGTGGCTGCTTTATAGGAGACGATGACCAGTATCGACTCGATGCTTCACTACATTGGTTCTCCCAAAGTCGCCTGGTTTAAGTGCAAACACCTCTTCATTTTAGCAACTCTTTCAGTTGTTCCACCTCCACCTCTGTTAATCTTTCCCTGGCCCTATCCACGTCTGAGACATTCTGGTAGACTGGTCTTATTTGGTTCCTTCTCTGTTTCGTTGATTTCTTTGAGTGCTCTGACAATGGTAACAGGTTCACAGACTCCTACTTCAGTTCTCTTTGTAATTTTCTGTGGACTATCCGTACTATTGTCGTTTTCTCAGGTTTAATCAGGGTACGTGCGGTGACTATAGATTTATTGAACAATCCGGATTACTTGATTCCACCACTCCTACACTACAGGACATTTCCCCATCCATAACTGTGGCAACCAAGGTTTTCGGTTTGAGCAGGTAGTATCACATCTTCTTTAACAATGAGTCTCCGTACAGCGTTATTCTCAGTGGTGTTCGTTAGCACTACTTCCTCACCTATTATCCGTAGCGTACCAGATTAAAATCTAAGTTCACCCCCTTTGCCCGTAGTAAGTCTAGTCGGAGTATGACGTCCGATATATCTGCTACCAGGGCTCTGTGTTTGAACTTGACGTCTCCAAATTCTACTTCAAGCTCGCATTCCCCTTCGACTGGCAGTTGTTGTCCATTGGCTGTTGTAAGGACATAACGTTTGGCAGGGTTCTAAATACACCAATCACCAATAATATTTGGCCGTACAATAGTTCTTGTTGCTCCAGTGTCGATTACCATAGGGAAAATACGAACAAAAATAATGCCTTCTACTAGCAAGGAGTCAGAGTCCTGGAGACGTGATAATGTAACTTCTTCTCATGTGGCAAAGCCTGCCCAGCAGGAACTCCTTGTAAGACGTCAAGAAATTTCCCACGTAGAGTAACTATTAGAGCAGTAGCCTTTTCACAATCAATCATTCGTTTCCTGCAGCTGCTGCTTCAAACTGACGCAGATATACATTCCAGGAGACTTTGCCGTCAAATTTAGGAGGCTTCGTTTTCTGAGTTCGGATAACAGGTTCTTCCGATTTGATTACGCCCTCCTTTGTTATCTTGTATAATTTATGTCGAAGCTCTTCTCTGACCTGGCTTATTTCTTTGTCCATTTTCTTTCTTTGTACTAACAGTTCTTCGTCGATATCTTTTCTTTGTTCTAACTGTTTCTCCTCTACTGTATTTTTTAATTTTTCTAACTTTACCTGCATTTCGTTTGTCTGAGCTCTCATTTCCTGTTGTATTATCTGCATCTGATCTTCTAATTTCTTTTATAATTTCTCTTGCATCATTTGGGTCTGATTTTCAATTTTATACCCTTGGTCTCCAAATTTCTCTTGCATTGTCCGTCCCTGTTCGTCTAATTTCTCTTGCATCGTCTTCATCCGGTCTTCTATTTTATGCCCTTGTTCTTCCAACTTTTCTTGCATCATACGTCCCTGTTCTTGCATCGTTTGTATCATTTCTAACAGTTTCGCCAATTGTGAATCCATATTGACTTGACTTCTAATTACAGGCATTTCCTCTGTTTTCTTTGGAAAGTTCTAGAATGTTCACGAATGTATTTCTAGATATCACCGTCGCCTTCCTCGTAATGAAACGAGTACAGTGATATGTCACACTTGGGTCTTTGTCTCAGTTCCGTATAAAGTTCTAGAATGTTCGAGATTGTCCTTCGCGAATACCACCGTTCACTTCCTTACGTCACGACGGGTGCGGTGATATGTCAGACCTGGGTATTTGTCTCACTCCCGTATAAAGTTCTAGAATGTTCGAGATTGACCTTCTCGGGTAACACTGTTTGCCTACGCACAGGGTTCCAGAAACTTCTTCAAAATTCCACTTAAATCCCACTTACACACAGGGTTCCAGAAAGTTCTTCAAACTTCCAGTTAAATCCCACTTCTGACACCAAATTGTCACGGGTTTCCTACCCCGACCTTTTCTTTTACCAGAAAAGCAAACAGTTAATTAATCACTTATCTTCATTAACTACTCTGTGCACAACTGAATACCAATTACAACTCAACTAAACACTATTTAATTAATCGCTCTGAATCTCCAGGAAATTTGCAACTAAACATTCAAATTCAAGACTGTAATTCAAGACTGCCTGACTCGGACGTTTATTCTTCTTTTATAGACCAAACCATTATTGGACAATTTACCACACATTCGCCATATGGCCGGAAAAGACAATGTAGTGGCAGATGCACTATCGCGAATAGACGAAGTACAAGTATTCGACTATCGCGAACTCGCGAGTCCTCAAAAAACGAAAGATGAACTGATAAATATCGAAACACCGAGTCTACAGCGCTTAGATTAAAAACGATAAATTATCCGCCAGCAGACTAGTATATACTGTGATGTGACCCAAAACACCATTAGACCTTTTGCACCAAATGCAATGAGACGACAAGTTTTTAATATGATACACAATTTATCGCACCCCGGTTTGCACACCACAGTAAAATTAGTGACGGAACGTTGCGTCTGGCCGTTAGTAAAAAAAGAGTGTAAACAGTCGGTCCGCGCGTGCATCCCGTGCCAGAAATCAAAAGTGCCGCGACTTAACGTGGCACCACTAGGAAGAATAGAGATGCCTGACACGAAATTCGAACACATCCACTTAGATATAGTAGGATCCCTACCGATATCCCAAGGATCTGTATACTGTCTAACAATGGTCGACAGGTTCTCTCGCTGGCCGGAAGCTGTTCCTATAGGTGACATATCCGCCGAAAACGTTGGCAGAGCTTTTTTTGCATTGGATAGCCCGTTTTGGCATTCCCCTGAGGATAAACACTGATTAAGGACGTCAATTTGTATCTCACCTATTTAGAGAATGAACACGTTTAACTGCCACCAAGCACAACAGAACCAAAGCTTATCATCCGCAGGCTAACGGCATGGTCGAACGTTTCCATCGCCAAATGAAAGCTGCTATAATGTGCCATCAAAACAACACAAGTGGAGTGGAGTTCTTCCTACAGTTCTACTAGGAATTCGCTCAACCTACAAAGAAGACATAAAATCATCTCCAACCGAAATGTTGTACGGCGAAACCATAAAAATGCCAGGTGAATTTTTCGTGTCACAAAAATCAGTTCCTACCACCGAATTTGTAACACAATTACGCAGCCAGATAAAAACAGTTAAAACCAACCGAGGCTACGAGGCATGAAAATCGACAAATTTTTGTACATCCCAGTATGCAGGCAGCGACACATGTTTTTCTGCGAATTGATAGCGTTAAAAAGCCACTATAACAGCAGTACCAGGGTCCGTACAAAATTGTTCAACGAAACACAAAATTTTACATAATAAACAGAGACGGAAGATAAGAAACCGTGTCCATCGACCGTTTAAAACCGGCCCACATGTTAGCAACAACAGAAGACATGGACAAAAACGGATCGCAAATGACTGAAAAACAGGACAAATCGGAAGCCATCTCCCAGAGAATAACAATGACAAGATTCGGTAAAAAAGTTCATTTTACAACTCCTTACCAACATTCATAAATCGTATTGTTGTCACTGGAAAGGGGGTAATGTAGCGGTCGGTACGTGACGGTTCTAATTGCCGACCTTTCGAAGAATCCACAAGCGTTTGTCGACCGCAACGAAGTTTTAGTTTTAACTTTTCAGTCAATCGGTAACTTGTTTAGTGTAAGGTTGAATAATAAAATGTTTAAGAGTACCTATTTGCCTTGTCTTCTTACTCACATCACACAAACTACCCCACACTTTAAGGCAGTGTAGCTCATTAATAAAGCATCTGCATACATACGGTTATCAGAACTTGTTGACGATATAATTTTTAATGTACTTTCTGCTCTAGTATGTCAGTAGTATTTTGAATTTCCCTATATATTGGTTGCTTTATTGTACTTGCAATATATTGAAACGTATCATAATTCTTGAAGTTAAATAAAAACGAATTTCAGAGTTTTAGGACGCCCTTTTATTGACAAATGAATGCACCTGCGTCATAGGCAACACGAGAAACAATTGCACATGGATATTGCCTGAGTTTACGTCTTCTTTAGTCACGTTGAATTTTCACGTGTATTATCCAGTTTCGCAATTATCGTCTTCAAAATTATTTGGAGTTTCCGTTTAAGTAGTAACGATGAGCAATGTAATACAATTTTGCTACTTAAATTAAATTTTAGTCGAGTAGTGTAAATTCTTATTATGTTTTAAAGTTTGATGTTAATAGTTAAATATTAATAATTAAATTATTTTATGTTGCATTTTATTTAGTGCTTCATCAATATTATTTGTCGGGATACATTAGGGGTAAGTGATTCATATATGTTTTGGAAAATTAATACAAAACAAAATTATCGGGTTAGTAACTTGTATAAAAACTATAAAATTGTGTTCTTAAAAAGAGCATATATTTTTATTATACTGTTGCATGCGTTTTTTTACATCTTAAATGACGGAAAATTGAAAATTATTGTTAAGATATCTCAATTTTTATGATTTTATATTTCGTTCTAGTAAACGTCTGCTTGGAAATATTTATCTTGATATTATTATCTCCTTATTTTTTATATGAAATGTTAAAATTAACATTTCACATTTTGAGAAACATTACAAATTTCAAAAATATTTGTTGTGTATCTATTGAATAAATCAATATATGCGAATCCTCCGGAACTGTGATGTAATTAAGTAGTCGGATTAGTTGGTTTTCTCGGCTGTGTTGACTGAAATGATAGATTATCAAATACGTAATACGGACACGTGGATCAATAATATACAATATTTTTGTCTTAAATAACGTTAAGTTTTAGGCACTTAAAGATAGTCAAATTATAGAGGAGCTTAGAAAGTAGCTATTTAGAGAAAAAATAAAGTAATGGTAATACTGCATTTTAATCCCAGCGTTTACTTATTTAAAAATTGAATTGAAACCAAAACGGAGTGTTTGTTATTGGACCACAGAAATCATATGTTTCTATGAATTCGCCGTAAAATTTTCATATTTTAAAATTCCCGCCCATTAATGTGAATTTACCCTGTTATTGCAACCAACTCATGAAAACTAGGTTATTGCAATATTACCAGACTCGCGTTTTCTCCATAGGTTGACTATTTTCGGTACCTCTTTTGGAATCATTTTTTATTATTTCTAAGGCTATAACCATTATAAACATCATTTCTCTTTCTACCCAAAATATTTATAAACATAAACTTCAATAATATCCGTTTTTATATAGACCTACCTATACATACAAAACTCAAATAAAACTGAGACTACCAACCAATCACAGGAGAAAAATATATAAATTATAAGAATAACAAGCAAAATAGCTAAAAACTTATGTATCTTGTATTTTTTTTGCTGTCTTATGAATATCCAAAATTTTTCTTACTAGTGTCAGAACACACACCTAAAGGTAGATGTACTAAGTAGGGCTAAACAATTTCTGGGTTGCAAAATGTAGCAAGCTACACCTAGTGGCACATTTCTGGGCTGGTTTCTGTATGCCCCCTCCCCTTCATATGTATAAAGATAAGAGCAATGTCTTGAAACCATTGACAACTGCCATAGAAGCATCGAGTATGAGGGGAAGAGGCAAATTATATGATTATTGTTTAATCTAATTATCTAATCTAATATGTTCAACCATTCAAAAATGTTATCCACGATGTTCAGACGAATTCAAATAACTGCTGGAATCGTAACTTGAAATAATAAATAAGTAATAAATAATAAATTAACTTTCAGTTTTAAGCTTCGTGTACGCTTGCAAAAAGTTGTGAGATTTCTTGGTACAGCAATTCCTATATTACATTTTGCATTAGTTTAAACTTGCTGCAAATTTACTCATAGGCAAGTGCTTGCGGGACGACTTAGACTGACTTAATTTACTTTTACGTTTTCATATAGCTAATTAAAAAAGTTGCAACAATATTAAATAAAAGACAAAAGCATGGTATCAAAGAAGTTGTTTAGGAGAGTGCGAGACGTCGCCATAATTAAAGATAGAACACATTATTTTACGTCAACGCTGTGTTTTGAAATTTTGAAAAAGTGTAAAATAAGTTTTTAAAATGAATTTTGCATATTTTCAAAATCTCAAAAACACAACGCCGACGTAAAATAGTATTTGTAATCTATTAAAAAAACCGCATATTTTTATCATTTTTCGTTGAGGAGTTACTGAGCGAAAACTATATCCCTTTGGATCGAGCGCTCACCGTAAGCCTTAAACAACAAGGTTTGAAATCGACTTGTGGACCGAGCCGAAGGCGACACAAATATGTCTCGCTCGTGTGCAAAGAGGTTTTCAAACGAGTTTTTGACGATACTTTTTATACGACTGCAAACAGAGACCACAAATATCAAATTTTAATTTAAACTCAGCCAACTTGAAACATTGCATAATTTGGGTGACAACACAATCTGGAGACGCGTGTGCAAAGATGACATAACCGTGTGTAAAATGCCGTTTTCAGAGCGTGTTTTCCGTGTGCAAAACCCCTTTTGCAAGGCAGTCGTATAAAAATTCTGTTCGACAGTATTAAAGGGATTTCCAATAACTCTCCACTATCTATTTATCTATTTATGCATTATATACATTTGCTGCAAAACTATTGGCAACAATGGCAACGATTTTAACTACATACAAGTTAACCTCTGGCAAGTATATGCGTGTATACTACAAAATGTACATACATGCAAGTACTTACTGGCTAGAGCTTTCAGCAGCCGTTTACACATACTGCATTGAATATAAGAGCGATTTTAGCAAGTTTTACTTTCAGATATCCACGACCCTTTAGTTTTAATTTCTACTCTTATTTAAATAGTTGAATATAGTACTACAATCTTTAAAAGAAAGTTTAATTAAACTTTAAAATGTCCGCTTAACTAACAGCAGTCGTAACTGATCGCGCAAAATGTAGTAACTACATCTAGTGGTCACTAACTACTCTACAATACATCCTATAATGTTTAGGTACCACTGAAAGTCCACGGCCTCTGTCGGGTTGGTGATAACGATATTTGCAAAAGTGAAATTTCAGCAAACAACAACACTGCGAGTGAATGGCTTCAATCAGCATTGAATTACAACGCAAACAGCCAATATTCGTCAATAGTCAGCGGTTCACTAGACATACCAGTTTCAACCTTATTAGCTCTCCACGACTCACCCTGGCTCTGTTTTGTGTTCCTTATTTTATAAAATACCAAGCCTCAAACGGATGTTGAAGTTTTTATTTTTAAATCTCCCAAATGAACGAAAATATTAAAAATATATGTGGTGATATAAAACATCTCATTCAAAATTAAATTTCTCTATTACAAGTTTTTAAACATCACATCATGGACAAACAGAAGTGACTACTTTGCAAATATTTTACATCGCCAAATACTTTTTTAACATTAAAATGTCATATGTGTCTCAGAAGCTATGTTTTACTCATTTTTCAATGTTCTGTTATTTTTTCAATTCCCACCTTGTAAATTGGACAACCCTATAGAATTGTAATGAAAAAGTAAATTAGATAGGTATGTAATTATTTTATAGATCGCGAAGGAAGGTCAATAAATATTACCTAAACCCTGAACTTAATAAATATTAAAGTTATTCAGGTGAAGGTGGACGTATTAACTAGATATAAATGTCGATGGAATGGTATGTTAAAGTTGTAAAAAATATTTTATTATATACATTTATGCAAGTGGCATTTTGTTTCAAGATAAATTTCTGAACGAATTTAGTTGTTATTACAATGTAATAGAAAAATCAAAATACGAAAACAGTTGCAGGGAAATTCGAATGTTTAAAAAATCATGCTTAAAGATTTTTTTAGACATAAACATACGGATTCATCAACAAGGCGTAACGTTAGTCAGACTAGCGGAGGTTACGCGAACAATTTACGCATCTGTTGCACTAATTTAAATAAAAAGCAAACTCCTATTCACTACTATGTATAATACTTACTTTATGATATGTGAACTAATCCGTAGCACTGAAAAGTACAGTTTTTGAATATAAATACTAAATATACAATGGGAAGCGCAAGGAACTAGAGGCCGAAGTTACGCGATTTTTAGACAGGTACAATACTGGGTCTAACTTTTGGCGCAAATATGGACGTAAATAAACAGCCTACCTAGCAACGCATGCTTCGCTACCTAGCAACGTATGTTTCGTGAATGAGCGCAGAGCTGGTTAGGCCAACTAACGCGCTTTACACGGGCGTAAACTCGTTAGTCCGACTAGCGTTACGCCCGTTTCATGAATCCGGCTGAAAAAGCAAGTAGCATTTTGTTTTAAGATACATTTCTGAACGAATTTGGTTGTTATTACAATGTAATAAAAAATCAAAATACGAAAACAGTTGCAGGGAAGTTCGAATGATTATAAAATTATGCTTAAAGATTTTTTTAGACTAGGTAATTAGGTATCTACACTCTACACTGCAATTAATCTCGTATTTATTTAAAAATTTCTATAGATAAATTTTTCTTTCAAATTTTTAGCAATATTTTCAAATTCTACTGGTGGCCTCATCACATTACACGTTGTATTTTTGATACTTTAAATAACATGTAATTGTGGCTATAATAAATAAATTCAAATCATTTTTATTTTTAGTATAGTAATAAGGAAAAAATCTGTATCTTTTATGTTTACAATATTTTTCTAAAAACTCAAATAAATCCTACTCAGTAAGTACAAATCAAGAACCGAAAATAATAAGTTTTGCAATATCAATCTAAAAACACTTTTTTTTTAGTTTATCCAAATCTCCACATGTTTTGATATTCTGATTGCAGATGAAGATGGAACAAATAGGTACATGACTTTTAATATCTAAAAGTTTCTTCTTAAACTTACCTGAACAAATTCTTAAATTCTCTTTAAAACATTATGGTCTACACTCTACAGAATTGTCTCAAATAAAAAAAAATATATGTCCTTGCGAAATTACGCATATTTAAAGACAATTTAAAATATACGGTTAATATACTAAGAAATTTATTGCAAACAACCCATATTCTAACAACGCATGTAATTTTTTAGGAAATGTATGCACCTAGGACTGACAGGTACACCTATTTTAAAGTAGGTACTCGTAAGTTCATGAAATAAGGACCAAGATTCGAAATGACGATCATTTATAAAATGGATAAGGAAACAATAATAGAAGAACATAATGAACAAAGGCTAGGAAGAAAAAAATTACAACTATCAGCTATAAGGAAAAGTGATATGTAAAACTCTACCATTATATTTATTTATTTTGTCACTATATTTATAAGTACGTGTCAATTTTTTTCCATTTGAACCTCAATGGCAACTCGTCCAAGGTAATATTAGTTAAGTTGAAATTTAATATTACCACAATTTGAAAAATTGGTTGTGTTCATTTAATTTATTAGTACCCGATTATAACTCTTACAAATTCATTGCTAAGGGAGTGAAATGTAGCAAAAATTGCAAAAATTATATATGTTTTACCTGCTTATACAGCTATAATGCTATGCTTTGGACAAATAAAAAGTAGTGCCTCACATTGTTACGGGAAATTAATAAAGTAAGTTTGGATAGTCAACTTTATTCTGAATTATGATTATATTATAAATCAAACATTACATTACCGATTAGCATTGTAGTGGGTTTCAAGAGAATGAAAATTAACACATTAACATATTTAATAGATTTGTGGCGATCAAGACCTTGCTCCGGTCGCTACGGCTAGCCACAGGCCGAATGAAACAAAACGTTTCTCACCATAATGAAACAAAATATCTTTAAATGAAATGTTTAATCCCATTTTTATTGCTCTATATATCTATGGACGCCGGGAGGACTGCTTTAAATCCAATGAAGTTACATATTCTAGACCAGGGGTGTCCAACATAATTTTGTGGAGGGCCAGGTTTAGTATTTTTGTAACCGTAGCGGGCCAAAAGAAATGCGCAATAGCGAAGGTTTAACTTTAAGTAATCACTCTACCTACTAGGTATTAAAATATAATAAAAATAAAGTACAACGATAATTTTCATTTTCCATGTATTAAAAAATAAAGCCTTAGTTTTACTAATTATCCTAATGAGATGATTGACATCTTTTTTGCTTGCACAGTGTATCTATGTCCGCTGATATTTTAGAAGTGGCTATGCGCAGAATGCCTGTAAGATGGCTGTCTGTTAAGGATGATCTGGTTTTTGACTTATTATGTTTCATGCGTGAAAAAAGCTGTTCGCAAGTGTATGTACTGCCAAATAAGGAAATTTGTTGAAGAGCTAATTTGCTATATACCTATATAGCTATTCAAGTCGTGCGCTATAATTAACTAAATATTTTAAATAAGTACCTACAAACATGTACGTACATGTTATTACTAGTCGATTTGAAAGATGATCCAATTTACTAATGAAATTAACTTATTAATGATGAAAACTAATTATTTAACTATTCGCGCAATATCTATTGATGTCGTCGCGGGCCGGATGAGGGACATAGGCGGGTCACATTGCGGCCCGGGGGCCGTATGTTGGACGGGCCTGTTCTAGACGCTATAAATCGCTACGAAAGTCTATCTTTAGTTCGAGAAGAGCTCAGATATACTGTTTTAGAGGAACTATTTGTGATATAAGGTGATGGATGGAAGCTTACAGATACGCACAAAAAGAAATACATCTTTTCAATAAGCAATAATGTAAATATAATATATTAATGGATTTCTAAAAAATAATATTTCTTCTTTTTTGACAATTCGATGCGAAACTAGTAGCGTTACTAAGAAATTTTTCAAATACTATTAAAATACAGCGTTTCATCTTCTTGCACATGAAAGGTGGAGCCTAGCATATCTATATCATTAAAATAACTTTTGTAGTGGTTTATCCTTCAAGTTTAGGTACGTTTGATAATCAAAAGGTAAATTATTCTGTTTCTTCTTTAACACAGTAGAGTATAGACGGCTTTAGGGTAAATATTATACACACTCAACGTAGAAATTGAATGAAAAGTAACCAGTACAGCAGTTCTAAAAATAAATTTCTTCTATGCAATTGGCATTCATTATATTTTTCACAATCCAAGAAAACACATTTTATTACAAAATAGTCACAGCATAAAACAAGAAAATGTTTAAGGCTGGTGTTTCAAGGATAAATAATCGTATCTAAAGATGCACAAAAAAAATACACCAAGTAGGTGGAGGTTCTTATTAGCGTAGTGCTAAAATATAATGCTGAAATTGATTCATTTTCTTTAACTTTTGAAGGGAAAATGTGCTAGAGAACATGAAAAATCGTGAATTTGTACCTTATCACTGTGTTCTATACACCGTGAAAAATACTTGATAATTTACATAAATGCAAATGTTACTAGTTTTTTAAAAGAATTCTGTGGGATGAGATAATGTTTATAATATCGTATACCAACTTTATCAATGTGCAGTTGACTTGTAAAATTCAGGAGATTTTATGATAAAATATAATAGGTCAAAATTATGCTCTTTTTTCTTATTCTAAATGACTTGTCAGCCTGGAAATTGTTTTATATCCTGGAGAAACTTGTATAGATAATTGACATAGTGAAGAGATATTCTTTCTAACTTACTCAGATTTTTTTTTAGACTGTCTCAATAAACAGCTATGATATTCGTTGAAAGTTTGGATATAAAAACGGCGTCCTTAACACAGTTATTAGTTTAATAGACATTTTGGACGATGAAACATGTTTAAATTATTTTTTTTTTAGTTTCTGTATCAAAGTATGAAATACACTAAACAAAAGAGACTATATAGAAGCTCCCGGGTCGTATTTCTCGCCGTAAAATGATCAAATTTGTGGTGTTTTTTAGGTACTGAAATCTCGAAAAATAAAACACGCAGAGCAAAAGTAATAACAATAATAAAATTGTGGATGTTTTGTTTATCCACTTTTACTATTTAAATTTTCCTCAAATAATGTAATAACTTTTAAAATGCATTTGTATGACACACATTATTTCGCTATTCTAACCCCACATTTTAACAATTATTTTCACATATCTACTTATAAACAAAAGTGAACAATCTTATATGCAGAACTATGTAAGTTTATGTTATAACAATGTTAAGATTTCAGTACCTAAAAGTTTGTTGGATAGATCACTTTCTGGCGTTATAATATATTGATTTTACTTCGGTACCTTTGAATATTCGTAGGTGGCATGAGATAACATTCTTGTTATTTGCTAAACTCTATATTATTCAGTTCTTAAATGTCTGAAATTACTTGTATTTGTAGAAAATACTATTTCAAGAATACGGCGCCCTTTTGCCCGTTATATCTAAAGAAATTTTAAAATGTCTAGTTAGAATTATGTTTATCAAGATAATAAATTTATTAAGCGATTTCCTGATTTACACAATTTTGTGGAACAATTTTATTGGTTCCAATGAATGTAAAAAACATTAAGTCAAATATATAAAATAAAGTGACCCTTATTGTAGCTGACGTATTAAGCATTTCTATATGACCTCATTTATGTGTTCAATAAGTAAATAATAATTCGATTGACCGATGGATAATTTCAATTATTTTCACAAAAATATATAAATAGGTATTTAGGTATAACCATTACTTCGAAGCTGTGAATTGTAGGTATTGTCACGGCATCGATCATCGCGTAAAAGACCAACTGATTTACAAATGGAGTTTACTACAAATTATCTACATCGATTTTTTATACGTTTTTTATTAGTTATTAATAATATTATGTGAAACTAACTACTCTGCTAAAGAACCAGTGTTGAATTTTACTCACAATATCTACCCATGTATCCTTTATTTTTAGCTTTTGTATATATTTTTTTATTGTATTGTAAAGGTATTTAAGCCAATCTTATTAATAGTCATATAGCACGGTGGATGACGGCAATAAATAATACATTTTCAACGGACCTAAATGGATGTGTATAAAAAACACTTTAATGGTGATGACTTTGTGAACACGCTTAAATAAAACATCAGTTCCTAGCCTGTGTCTGCCACAAGGTGTGTTGGTACCTACTAATTTCTAGTTGCATTTTTTTGTTAAAAAGTTTCTAATTATAATTAACAAACATATTAATTTAAAATTTTCAGTATTTCATTTCATTTAATGTATTCAACAACAGTGGCGGCCCGTGGGTTTTTCAAAGGGTGGGCACAAAAAATAAATGTAGATTCATTTAAATGTATTGCAAGAACAGAATGTAATTCTGCAGCAAAGTTAATTAAACCTATATAAATGCCTGGATTTTTGGACGAAGTCTTCTCATCATGACCTTGCAAGGCTAATTCGAGGGCTCCACAAAAAACTTTATACACATTATTAAACGACGCAAAATGTGACAATTTTTTTCCATCTGTTTATTATGTTCTAACCGAGGTTCTAACTTATAGCGCAAATACGCACTATACTCGCGACAAGAATTCAGACGACTTACGTCATACGAACAAATGAATAATTCATTATATTTTCATCAAAATATTTAAGAAACTGCAACTGATAGTTATAAAACTATATACTCCACTAAAAGTTTGCATTATATATTGCACTAACGTTTATAACGCGACCAAATATCGAAAATTACGTTGACAATAAAAACAAACGGCTGACGTTACACAGCCGTGACGTAAGACGTCTGAATTCTTGACGCTGGTATATCTAATTGTTCACGTATGTCAGTTTTTCCTAAAACACTAAAGTCCATATATGCTTTTAAATGAGCCACAGAATTTTCATGTTTTTTGGCCCTATCCGCTATGTGCTTTAAATCGTCAAGTCCGTATTTGGTCCACGCTGTAACTTCTGTATCAGGGGCGTATCCATGGGGGGGGTAATGGGGGTAATTACCCCCCCCCCAAGAAGCTTACTGAAATGAAATCCATTACTTTATAATTTTCGAATAAAACAGAGGTGAAGTATTTGTAATTTGTATTATTTGATAATCGCATGCAAACAATATTAAATTGTGTAATAAGTAATATTTCTATAAGTAATATTTAGCGTTTACTAATGTGACTTTCAAATCTAAATTCTGTAATTTTGCTCGATGTTGCTGCATATATGAATGCTGAAAATACCTCTGATCTAGAATAATACAATATTTTTAAATATGCTTTCGTCCCCAGCAAAAACTTTCTCTTTCCCTATTCTGTTCATAAAAAATCCTTGCTCTTCTACATATACATAGACATATTAAGTTAGACATTTCAATTATTGATATGCAAATAAAAGTCTTTATTTATGTTTAGTTCTTTAGTCTGTTGATGTTATAAGTCATTACAACTTTACCCCCTCCAAGATAAAATCATAGATACGCCCATGTTCTGTATTAAATATGAAACAAACAAAACAATTTATTTCTCACGGAACAACCACACATCCACTGATATTTCTCGTATATGTTTCTATTAAAAACTCTCTTATATGTTCTAGTTATACTTGTAGATTCGTAATTAATATATAAATCAATAGGCCTACCTTTCTTTTCAATTAAATATTTTTGATCAAATGGCACTGGATTGTTTTTTAACAGATACTGAACAAAATTTATTTCTGGTTCCGGATCCATTTCTTTTAATAAGTATGTACAAATACACAGAATCACTTTAAAATTATATCTATAATGAGAAATCGCCTTTAAAACCAGCAAAGTTAAAACACAAATTTGTTTACACAATTATTCTGCAAGCGAAATATATTTTTATATACAAGTACGTACAATGGTCGTCAGCTTAAAGTCACCACTTCCATGTTTTGTCCCTTTCTAGCACCGTGTATAATAAATGGCACTAGAAAAGAATGGACCATGGAACTGGTGACTTTAAGCTGACGAGCATTGTACTAAACAAAACAAGCGACTACTGCGAACTGAAATAACTGAATGCAGGAGGGAGACGGAGTGATGGAGATTGGAGACAGTGGAGATTAGTGGAGAAGAGAGTGAAGAGACACGTGTTTCAGTGCCCTTCGTCGGCTTTAAATCGGCGAATTTCATTTACTCCGATGAGTCCCGAATGTCGGAAAATGAGCCACGTTTGGAGGCAAATTCTTGGGTTCCCAGGAAATAAAGTTTGATATAGTTCGGGCGCGTGGATGGTTGACGGGAAATAAGTTTTGAGTAGTTTTTCGCAACCGATAATAAAATTACAAAAAAATATATAAATCTATAATAGCATCATATATTTCTTCGTGACATGTACAGGGAAGGGTGGGCACGTGCCCTTGTGCCCCTTAGCACCAGCCGCCACTGTTCAACAACCATAAAATATATGCATCTCACGGAATTTGACATATTTGTGCCACGAATTGTCAAATAAATTTGACTTGCGTAACGTAACACTTTTACAGTAACCCTTCATTTTACAACTTTTACAAATTTTACATAACCTGGTGTTACAACAACTGTTCAAAATTTTGTCCATCGACATGTAAATACATTTATTTTGAGTCCTTCTTACCCAGTTTTTACGAACTAACACAAATAATAAATAATAATAGTAACAATAATTATAACGATAACGATAACAATAATAATAAGCGTTATTGGAAATTATCCCGTTGAACGCGTGCAGATTTTCAAAATCTCAAACATGAGTATTATCTAGTTATGGACGGTGAGCGATAATATATATTTATTTCTTTGTAATGAGATATAGGTATTCCTACAGACAAGTAAATCGCATAGATGTAAATATATATTATAGCGTCAGTGCGTTACGTTCTATGCATTTTAATCACAAGCTATATTTTTGTAATATATCAGATATATATATTGGAGCCTCATATATGATACGCCACACTGTTAATTGGGACATTCCTTGTACTTGTTGAGCGGTTTGTCTGGTACTTATTCGGGGATTCTCTATAACAATTTTTAAAATATTGAGCTGCTGTAATACGCCGTGGACGAACTGGACATCCTTTTATTCCACAATTCGGTTGCGAATTTCCTAGGTTATGCCTGCGTTGACTACCGCGGTAAAAGTAGCTGCATTTGGCACATGTTTACCGGGAAATCGTTGTACATACAGACGAAAAGCTGCAAAAGCATTTTATCTTACTTTACCATCAATTAAAACGATATATTATTTTACGATATTGATTCAATTTTTTATAACACATCTCGGAACTCCAAGAGATATCGTTGCCACCTTTGACTAGAAAGGATACGGCCTTAGAGGCGTTCAGGCATAATCCCACGGATGGTAGCTTCGCACCACCGCCCGCTCGAGCGAGTGTGTGAACCAAATGTCCGAACCTGCGGTTCCTCTCGTACTGATCAGGATTACTATCGCAACGACGAGTCATCAGTAGGCAGAGTTGGGATTGCTATTACAATCGTAACAGATCTATTACAATTCATAGACTGTCATTACGCTATTACGACAAACCAGAAATTGTGCTGTATCTATTACAATTTAAAGAAAACAGGTAAATTCTATTACATGTTTTCGGTTTTTTAATTTTAGTAATAAAGGGTACAGACTGCAGTTAAACATTGAGACGTGATTGACAAATAAACCTATTCTATGAGCCCTCATCTGACTTTAGTCCATGGTTTGCACCCTATTCTTTTCACTGTGGTTTGTGGCCTGGGTCTGTGACCCGCATGTGTTTTTTTATGGTTTGTGAGGTTTCTTCTGTGTGGGTTTGGTTGTACTGTGGTGGCTGTAATGATGAATTTGGTATTTGGCATTCTGTGTTCTGTGATTTTGGCTTTCTTTGGTTATAGTTCATTTAATTAGCTAATCTGTGATAACATGATATAATTAATTAAAGATTTAATAATCTGTTGTGTCCCGAAATATAGAAATGGATACGTATGTTTTTCATAACATTAAAATTTAATGTATTTGCAGAAAACTGCAGTAAAAAAAATCTATTACCAATCTATTACATTTTTACTCCAGATGTCATTACACATCTATTGTAGTTCTGTCCCAACCCTGTCAGTAGGAAAACTAACCTGTCTGACGACGGTCTAAACCCAACTCACGTTCCCTATAGGCGGGTTCTTAATTTTTTTTAGATGAGTTGTCACTCTGTATATTCGCATTGGAAGGCAGAAAAATTAAGACAATGTCTTAATAAGCATGATAAATATGTCTCTCGTTAAAGAGGCTCTGAGACCCATGTTCATTAAGACTCTTTGTGTTCATTATTTAATGTACTTGACGTTGTCCACGGTATTTTGAATCATCTTGTATAATAGAAAATACTGAAATAAAATGTTTAAAAATCTTAATAAAAAAAATTTCTTTCCTTTTTATCAAGTAACATTCTTTCTTATATATTAAAATCCGTTGTTTTTTCTCTCTCGCGAAAAAGTGGCAAAGTGTCCGGGTAAAGGCTTTTTTCGCGAGCCGCGCAGCGGCGAGCCCGGGTGCGCGGAGTCGAGTTCGGTCCTTGGGTCGTCTGTTAGGCGTATTTTCGTGAGTTCTTTTTACTCTTTTCGGGGCGAATTTTGCGTTTTTCCGGAGGTCCGCGGCCGCCACTTTTAGATTTTCGCGAGGATTTCGCGAAAAAAAGAGATAGATATAGCGCGGGCGGGGCTTATAGGCCGGGAATTCGAGAAACGTCAGTCGGATATGGGTAGACGTCAAACTATTTCGGATTCGATATTTTCGTATTTTCGTATTTTCCCGCATTCATTTCCATAAAGCCCTATCGAAACGTAAACTTTGAACCCTCTACCATGTGTCGTGTGCCTCAGATCTAGGTTTAAAATTCGATTTTATAGTGAAAATAACGAAAGTTTGACTCAATTACACGTTCGGCGGTATTCGCATTCGCTCGGCAGCCGGCCGTCCTAAACGTCAAACGGCTAGCCGGACGGTGCACGGCCTGTGACTGTGACTCAAAAAGCTCGATGTACGGGGTGTTCCGATAAAATTGACGAGAAAAATAAAAATTACAGATTCGAGGAAATTTTCGGTTTTTCGCTTCGGAGGGTTGTCTGACGTGCGAAAGACCATTTTATATACAAAGTGTTGGAAAAATGTCGAACATTAAAAAAATGTCAAAATTAAGGGAACTGAAAATTTTTTTGGTACGCAACTTCCGTCGGGGGTCTCGTACCGCACTAACCATCGAAAAAAATACGGGGTGTTTAAAAAAAAACCGAACCGTTCCCTAAAAATCCTGAAAATTCGTGGATTTAAAAATTTTTTTTTGCTTTCTGATAAAACTTTTTACAGTAGTTTGTAAAAAAACTATAAAAATATATACTTTGGTATTATTATGTATATAAATACATACGTATGAAAAAATACAGGGTGTAAAATAAAGAACCGTTCTCTAGATCCACAAAATTTATGGAATTAATTTTTTTTTATGAAACTTTTCACGATTGTAAAAAAGTATACTAATGAAAAAATACGGGGTGTTTAGCAAAACCCAACCATTCTCTAAGAATCCTCACAATTCATGGAATATTTTCTTATGAACCTTTTCACAATGGTCTGTAAGAAAACTATACTAATTAAAAAACTACTGGGTGTTTAAAAAAACTGAACCATTCTCTAAAAACCTTCATGGAAGTATAATATTCTTTTGATGAAACTTTTAACAATGGTCTATATGGAAACTATTTTAATGAAAACAATACAGGGTGTTTAAGACAACTGAATCAATATTGAAACTCCAAAAATTCATGGAATAATTTTTTTTTGCTTCGGATTGGTTGTCGGATGTACGAAAGACCGTTTTATATACGTGTTGGAAAAATGTTGAACGTTAAAAAAATCTCAAAATTAAGAGAACTGACAATTTTTTTTACTCAACTTCCATCGGGGGTCTCTTAACGCACTAATTATCGAAAAAATACAGGGTATTTAAAAAAACGAACCCTACCCAAGAAAGGTCAAGTCGGCGATAGCCGACTTGCCACGTTTCTAGTTTTCTTTAAAAAACGATTATTCAGAACGTAACTGATGTATTAACACTCGAATATCTGTATGGATTTACCTTAAGAGGCCTCCTTATGTAGGTTCATACATACCTATCTGAAACTAGTTTCAAAATAACGTAATAATGACCCGATTTTGATGCAGCTTGCATCTGATTTCTTCTCTAATATCTTCGAAAAAAAGTCGATCTGACTTGTATCTAGCATCTAAAATTGAAAATATACTCTTAACTCTAAAAATCAGTCTTATATGAGGTGTTTCACGTGGCCTTAATTTGGGTATATTACTCAGAAAATGTAGATACAAATTTCCATTAATATATGACTATAAGTGCTTCATTTCGAAGATAGAATTTTTGAAACCTCGGAAATAAATAATTTTAAGGCCCATATGTATAGCACCTTTCTCTTATTCCTTATATGCGAAGGATATACAAAGAGTGATCCGAATTGTATGCAGATACCTTTGGGAGCAGGTGAAAATATACGGTTTTGCTTTTTAAACATAGATTTGCAACGGCTTCCTTTTAGATATACATCATATGGAAGTTGTAAAAAATATTGGATTTTCTTTTACATCCCCGAAATCTGCTAACTGATTCAAATAAAAATTGGTACTATCTTACGTTACCTGTACCAAATTTTATTGGAATCAAATGGAATTGGAATAGATACCTACTTTTTACAGCTTCAACAACCTGTATCTGTAAAAGGAAGCCGTTGCAGGCCTTTGTTTACAAGGCAAAACCCTATTATTGCCATAACATATATCTGCCTCTGAAATTTCCTGTATAAAATTCGTATCACCCTGTATATGCCCTATTTTTTTAATAACCTGCATAAGATCCTTTAGATCAATATAGAGAATAATTATTAAGAGATTACTGCTGGCATCTAGAATAATGAGGAAAGGCTCTTCTCAGGTTTATATACGAAGTTTAATTAAAACTTTCTTCAGAATGCATTAGTAAATTACTACAGGTTCACTATAAGCCACATACATTGCTTATAGATTTGTAGATAAAGGTCAAATTTATAATTCCAACATACCTCAGAAACAGAGTGCTATAGAGCATAGTCATTCTAGTGCAAAACACACTAATCTATTTCTATATGAACTCCAAAATAGAACTCGTCTAGATATAAGTTTAGATTACCAGAAGAAAACTATAGCTATAAACAGAGACAATTTGTGGATTTATACTATAAATCTATTAGACAATATTTTATAGAATACAAAATTCGATGTTTGTTTTTGAATTCTGTAAGACATATGAGCAACATGAGAATAAAGCGGACATTTGGTTATTATGGAGAATTCTTCTAAACAGTGCTTCCGAAAAGAAACGAATAAATTCATTATTTTTTAAATTGAGAAGTTTTCGAAAAAATCCTCTGGCACGTCGATTTTGTTTTTAAAAAAGGTACTTTTTGACATACGACCCATATTTGTGACGTCATCATTGTTCGAGATATGAATTTTGACCATGCCATTTGCAAGAGCGTGTCATTCTACATACACAATGACATCATGAAAAATTATGGAGTTACATAACAAAAATTTCAAGAAATTTATGTTTATTTATGTAAGATTTTAAAATTTAATTTTTACCGAAATGTATCACCCGAGAAGGGCCAGCCAGATCGCCTGATTTGACACCCCTAGATTATTTCTTGTGGGGATACTTAAAAAGCAAAGTATACGTCGCTAGACCGGTTAATTTAGAAGATTTAAGAGCAAGAATTCATTACATACATCGTATACCTCCTGAAGTTATTGATAATGTCCAAAAAGAACTTATTAATCGTCTTGGCTATTGTCAGGCAGCCAACAATGCACAAGTTGAACATTTAATTTAGTCGATTTTTTACATAGGTAATCATTATCATTTTCAGTATTGTGAAAATTTAATTTTTAAATCTTCAAATATTATTTTCTTGAAATTTTTGTTATCTAGCCCCATAATTTTTCATGATGTGTATGTAGAATGACACGCTCTTTCAAATGGCATGGTCAAAATTGGGGGTTGCCATTTAAAAAAATTGTCGATGACGTAATATCTCGAACAACGATGACGTCACAAATGTGGGTCGTATGTCAAAAAGTTCCTTTTTTAAAAAACAAAATCGACGTGTCAGGGGATTTTTTCGAAAGTACTGAATATCTCAAAGCTGTAGTCTAATTCCTTATACATATATGATTTTATCTTCGAGATGTCTTAAACCATTAAGCCAGATATGTACTTTTTGTTAGTACTTCATTAATAGGAATTATAGGAAAATTGATTTATATTTATATAAATTATACATCTACAATACAATAAAAAATTATCTAAATCAAGTTTGGCTGCTAAGGTACGAAACATTTGATAGGCTATTATTGATAAGGGATTTAAATAAATCCAGTTAAAATTTTCTACAAACATTATTCTGAATTTAAAATTTAAACCATTGTTATATCAGTGCATGAGTATAGCTTCTGATATTACTATGTCGTGTTATGCAGAAAATTGTATAAAAATATTTTGTATAGATTCAAGACCGCCTTGCCCACATTTAATGGAATTCTAACGGTATTTATGGCATATTATCGTTGTTTTAAACAAATGTAAACAAACAGTAAGGGTGAGGTAATGCATATACCGTTATAACGGGATTTATTATTACTATGATGCAGAAATAACGGTAAAAGAAAGTAAATGCAACTGCAAGATAACAAGGACATTGCTCAAGTCCTTTAGATAAACATTATTAGATTATTAGATGATTAGATGGTGTAAGTGAAGTGTTACAGTGCGCCTTGTTTATTATGTAGTGATTCTGCGGATAGTTATATTCAAATTATTTTGTTTTAGTAAGTATTTTTCAAAATATATAGGTGTCACCAATACTTATAAACTGTAATAGCATGCATATTCATGTATTATTCCTATATTTATCAACAATGTGTAAAAAATATTTCGGCTATATTAATTTGGTAACTGTCATCTTACAATATACCTAACGCAATTCTGCAACAATAACTCTGTGAGTGTTTTTTAAATAATCAATATAGAAAAATAAAAATTTTATTTTTATGTGACGATCGGTCGTTGACTGTATGATGGTTTGTTTATTTTAATAATATTTATAATATAAGAATAAAAAATCTGTTAGTAGATAATAGCACAGATAAAGTTTGCGTAGCTAATTTATCTGTGGTAACAGTTACTGGTGAACATTACACCACCATACTGAACACTACATTCAAGACCTGTATGTAATACATTGTAAAGAAAAATGCATAATATTTTATTAAAACCAATAATCAAAATATTATATGAAAATAAAGCATATTTTGTTGGAATTTAATTACCGACCATCGTATTTTAATGCAGGTAAACAAGCAAGTACTAATAAAATTGTATATAAAGTAACTTTTCGTATATATTTTTTTCTAAATTAATTAATTTTAAGTCATGTGCTTGATGAATCCGTCGTTTTTAAGTAAAAGTAAGCAAAAGCTGTCGCCAAAGTCCAATTAATATTTTGACGACTGAAAAACAAACGATATATTTTATATTTATTCGGGACAAATCAAATGTTTGAGAAAATTTGTTTCGTCCAAAACAACAAGTCAGAATCCTAAATCTGTCAGCCAAATCAGTAAGAGATGATTGATTTAGCAATTATTTCTTCGGATATTATACAAGTTTTTTAATGAAATAAAATAGTCAATAAAATATTTAATCGAGAAAGTAGGTATCTACTACGACTTTTGCAAAATATTATTTATAATTAGTAATTACCTCCCAATTAGTGACTATTTTCAACTCAAATAGTAAATAACACTGAAACGGATTTGCCTATGCAGCCTCAAGACCAGTAGATTTGGTTTGGCAACTGTTATATTACATCGCATTATATATGTTATATTATGTAACTCATTATGACAATTCCAATCACAGCGATCACCTAAAAAGGTATACCTACAAGTGTTGCACACATCTTATTACTTAAATTATTAGTCTTTCAAAAAAACCATCTATATAAAAATATTATTTAATTTTGTGTTACATATCTAAATAAATCTTTCAATTTTTGATCACGATCTATGTATACAGGGTGAACCTTAAATAAGTACAAATATTTTAACCAGCAGTATAGTTCACTGTGACATAAGTAATAGTTGTTTTACAAAAAAAATCAGAAATAAAAAAGTGAAATTTTAAATAAATTTTGTAATTTTTCTGTAGAAAACTTGTTGAGGACCGCTGACTTTCATACATTTATGAGTCATAGCGCTTCAGATTGAACGTGTAGTTCACAGTGTTGCCAGTGTTACACAAATGTCTTTGCTTGAACAAACTTTTAAATTTAATATGTTGTGTCTAAATCTTAGTTTTTCGTTATTATTCATAAAATAACTTAAGGAAATTGTGCCTTGTGTCTCTTTCTAACAGTGTACAATGGCATTTAACTTGTGAAATGTGGATTACTGATTAAATTGTTAATTTTTTAACAAGGTAAGCCTGTGTGCACGTTTATGTATAATTTTTTAACATTGGACATAGTAATATCACGTAATATCTTCCTAAATACTTTACTGTAGTATTAAACTTGCGGAAATTCATTTTTAATCGTTTATAGTAAGGTCAGTTAAGCAGTTAAAATGTATGTTAATATTGCTGCGTATCAACTACATACCCAACTTTACTGTACTTATGCTTCAAACAAGTATTTTTAAAATAGAATTAACCGTATTACTTTACTATTACGTTAAGAGAAACGTAATATTTATATTAGAGAAGATATGGCAACCTCGCAACAAATCATACGGTTCATTAGCTTGGTTAAGCAGCGGTCCTCAAAATGTGGGTATTTTTAAAAAAAAATAATATCTCCGTAAATATTAGAAATTTTAAAAATGGCTTTCACTAGACTGATCTATATGACGAACTACACCAGCAGTTAAAATATTTGTACTTATTTAAGGTTCACCCTGTATATGATACATGAAAAGTTGAGCAATATTTTCAAAAAAATAACTTAAAATTATTATAACAAACATGTCCTACTTTTCGCCATTACTTTTAGTAAATACTTATATATAAATTACAATAAGTATATGAGAAAGCACTATGTATTTCATATCACTTCGTTTTCTGTAGTGTGATGAAGTTATTTGCTTCAACAATTTCTCATATTCTTAAACAATTATTGTTTTTTAGTTACAATTATGAACTGTAAACGAAAAGAAAACTATAATCTATTTGGATGATTAAACAGCCTACCATAAATCGATGTAACAGCCATTTAAATTATTTGTATTCTTATCCATTTTATCCTGAGTTGGAAGAAAAATGTTTTGACCACCGAGGAACATCGATTCCAGATCCAAAACATTTATTTGAGGTGCGACGTGACCTCAAGGGTTTAGTCTCTTGAATTAAAGAATTACCTATCAGCCTCCCAGTCACATGTCCTCACATTACGTTTACTGCAGCGCTCCCTTTTTTTGTTCGATTACCGTTGGTAATGGTACCATCGCAGTCACTTACAGTCCGTCGTCTTCACGTCGGCTCCTTTGATTTTAAATGACTGCGCATTTAGCCACGCACATTCGCGCGCTCAAAGGACACGGTGCTTTGTCAAGAAATAAATTTTCTCCCACTTCGTTGTGTACAAATGAATTGCATGGTGTTCATTGCGCATTTAGCCAGAACCTCTGGAACCTCCAATCGACGAACTGGTGGTACCATCGAATAGAAACAAAGTAAGAAGACTCCGGTATCGTACGATTTTCTCTTTTTATTCTTCATCATTCCGTATCTTTCTTCATTTCGACAGGAAAAGTTTGGCCGATTATTCGACGGACAATGCACGGTGAGTCGCACTGGTTCGCTTCAGACTGCGACGTTGGGCGATCTTTTGGTCAGTGAAGAATGAAAAGTACTGACAGAGCATTTTCAAAACTTAAATATTAGTATATTTTGTAAACTTTGATGTGACTAAACAAATAATTGACGCAAGTTACTTGTAGCTAATTCTGCCATCCTTACGGTTTCTTAAACTTCTCCCACACCAAGTTCTCATTTCATAAATTCTTTAAGGACGCTATATTCTTGAAATAGTGTTTTCTACAAATACAAGTAATTTTAAACATTTAAGAACAAAATAATATTGAGTTTAGCAAATAACAAGAATGTTTATCTCATGCCACCAGAGAATATTCAAAGGTACCGAAGTAAAATCAATATATAACGTCAGAAGGCGATCTATCCAGCTAATTTTTAGGTACTGAAATCTTTCAAAATACGTATTTTTTTAGATTCAACTATAGATTTAATATTTTAAATATTATTAAACTATACATACGAATATTAACATATATGGACATTGTAATGTTCACATTATGTTTTTGACACGAAATATGTCAGAATTAAAAGAAAATGCTTACATCAAATCAAATTACAAATTCACTGCAAATCAGTTTTTATGTCTAGGCAAATGAAACTAATTTAATTTGTGAATTAAAATATTAATTTGTATACAATGTGTCCCGTTTTTCAGGTTAACGCCTCTAGCAGGGGGTTGTATTCTACCATAGTATACTATTGATTAGTATTCTGTGTATTCTACTTACCATTTTATTGGTGTGGCAAAAGCTTGGTCTACTTCGATTTTTTAAAAGAGTCGTTATTTCAGATAGTGGTATTAGGTAGTAGTCTAAGAGCCAGTGGCCGGCTACCTATAAGTAATAATAATAATATCTCTACCCCTCATTCTAATCACGAGGATTAGCCCAGAAGTCGAAGACTTGTGCGGGAGAGGGGGCGGCATATTATTATTAAGCAGGCCGCATTTGCGTCCAGGAACGACTTACGTTGGTAGGCCCTAACCACCATTCAGTGCAGGAATGAGGGAAACCTGGAAAACCTCATTAATTAGGGGGGTAGTTAAATGCCAACCGGTATCAATCTCTCACATTGACCCAAGTCAACATTCTTCCACCCTACCATATCCGCAGAGAGGGTGCCAATCTCTCCACGAATATAGCTTATATACGGTCTACCGGCTGCAGGGGTCGAACCCACAGCGATCCAGTCACCTCGATTCAAGTACTGACGCCTTAAACCGCGCGACCACTGACCGATCCAAAAAGTAAGTAAGTAAATGATTATACCTGAAATTTTGCACAGTGAGTCTCTTATACCTATCATTCATGAGGTGATGACTCGCTAAGCCTGGCGAGGCCGACCCAACTGTTACTCAGGTGCGAGAGGTATGAAAATTTAACCAATTTTGTTATTAAATTAACAAAGCTGCTGTTTGAAAATTTTAAAATTTCAGATCTGACAAATTAGGCATTGTATTTTTATTATTTATTATATTTAGCAGCTTTTTATATTAAAATAATATAAGTAACAAATAACCTCTATTTCTGGCACAGGTTCTGAGATTTGGTGGTGTCGATTACAATGCTTGACATTTCTGACAGTTCTTTAACGTCAAAAATCAGATTTAATCAAATATTTTTGAAATTTATAATTTTTGCCAATTCCACAAGTGTCTGCCATGACCTTAGAAGCACGGCAATCGTCTGCCTTTGTTATTTTTATATAATAATAATTGTATATTTTAAAATTTTCAAACGGCAGCTTTGTTAATTTAATAACGAAGTTGATTACATTTTCATACTTCTCGCACCTGAGTAACTCTTGAGTCGGCCTCGCCGGGCTTAGCGAGTCCCCACATCATGAGTGATAGGCATAAGAGACTCACTGTGCAAAATTTCAGGTATAATCATTTACTTATAGGTTGCCGGGCACTGGCTCTTAGACTATAGGCATTTTTATCAGAGATAATATTACCAGTCTATTTAGCACCCATTAAAATACACATATAGGTACCAAATTTGATCAAAAAATATCTGTCGTATGTTTTTTTATGGGGTGCCAAATTTCGAAAACTCACACAACTAAAAATTATAATGAGGTCAACGATTGCCATGAAAGTGAAAACAAATACCAATCGGACAAAGAAAAAACAAAAATTATTTTATGCGCCTATAGCAAAAACGTACAAAAAAATATATTGAATTATCAATACTAAGATGTTAAACAATGTCAGTTACGTAAAGTAATTTTAAGTTCGCCTGGATGGAGGTATGGTGGAGAAAACTTAAATTTAATTTAGATTATTTTTTTTAACAATTTAGTATTCATAATTCATTACCTACATTTTTTGTAGTACATACATGATTTTTACTGTAGCCACAATTTAAAATGTTAAATTTGTAGTGTATCTTCCGATTGGTATTTGTTTTCACTTGCATGGAAACCTTTGACCTGCTTTTTATAATTTTTGTTGCCTGATTTTTCAGTTTGGTACACCAAAAAAAAACACATATACATTTGTCGATCAAATTTGGTATATGGGTATTTTAATGGGTACTTAATAGCCTGACAATATTACCTTTTTGATAAAAAATGCCTAATATCACTTTCTGGAAAAACGACCCTTTTAAAAATTCGTAGTACGCCACGCTTTTTTCACATCAATAAAATATCCCCGTCAGGGTACTAATTATTGTAAAAAAAATGGCTTGCCGAAATTTCACAGCCTTCTTACATTTTCAGATGTGTTAATCTGAAAAAGGAAACACTGTATGTAGGTATAGTTTAAGGATATTCCTGTATAGGTATATAAAATATTGAAAACATTAATGTTGTGTTAATAAGACCTCCCAATAGTCTTGAATTATTGAGAGAATATATACGTTTTCTGAAAAATATATTTCTAAAGCTGTTTTAAAACATACAAGAATTAAAATAATGTGTTGAAGTTAAATAGGTATCTTTATCTTTTCCAGTTCAATTGTTTTGCAACTGAATCAAAATGGCATGGGTTAAATCAAATCCAATACAAGACAAATTTACTTCTTTGTGTGTACAAAATGGCGATGTCTTCACTATTAATGATAATTGTTTAGGTAAGATTATTTCATAATGTTCTGAATATGAATAATTTCCATTTTTTATTAGAAATATTAGAAGAAATTCTCAAACAACTGACTACAGAAGACTGTACTTTACGCACATTTCGAAGAGCTATTGGATTTGGACAAAATATTCGAAAACATCTTATACCAATTTTACTGCATGTAAAAGATAACACAAAGATAACAAACGCATCAAAAATTATAGATACAACTATTAAAATACTAGGCAATTTAACAATACCCGTAGAATATTTGTTTTCATTAGAGGCTATGTCTCGCACAGATGTAGGAAGACATACAATTTTTGAATTAAATCGGCTTCTAATTACAAGTAAAGAAGCGTTCACAGATGGTAGAAGTACTAAAGCTGTAGTAGATCACATGAAACACATCATTGAAACTGATTCAGAATTGAAACTTGGTCAATGCAGTAGCATCAACAATTGCTTCTTATTATTGACGAATATTTTACATATACCTGAAAATAATTTTAGTAGTCCTTTGACCAATTCAAGTATGCAGAATCAAATTATTTGGAATCTGTTTACTCAAAGTATTGACAAAATTATTATATATTTAATATCGTGCCCGCAAAGGGTAAGTACATTTTGTTTTCGTAATACTAAGTACCTATATTTAGTTAGCAAGTAGTTTATGTTCCAAACACTACTAAATATTGTCCTGTACGTATCTATTAAAATTGTAATCTCAGCAATATTTAAATTCAAGTTAAATTAATTAGTCGATTATTTTTGAAAAAATACCCTTCAGTAAATAATTAACGTATGTTTTCACAGATGTATTGGAGTGTTACTATGGTCCAATTAATAGCACTGATGTACAAAGATCAACATGTAGGCACACTCCAAAAACTTCTTAATCTTTGGCTTGAAGCTTCATATAGCGATAGTTCGGAAGATAATGAGAGCAATACCTCTCCACCCGATCAGGGTAGTGATGATTCATCCCCAGTCGTTACATCTGATCCGACTTCTGATTCGAGTGATACTGGTGGTAATGAAAGAAACAAACACAGTAAGAGTAATAGTAATTGTGAGAGAAGAAGTAGTATAACAGACGCAGTGAGAGTAGTACAAAAAAAGACTAAAATTTTGGTCAATATGAAACGAAATAAAAGTACGGAAACTGAAACCAGTACCAGTAGTGGTATTTCTTCAATGGGTCACAGCTTGGAGGTAAATTTATAATTTAATATTGACGACAGGAAATGTCAATTAACAAACGTCTTTTCAGTCTAACGATAATGAACATCAACAGCCGCATTTACAACAATGTAATCAACATTCTATGAATACAAAAATATCATGCATGTGCCAATCATCCCAAAGTGAAATATCGGATTGCGGATATGTAACTCAAATAGAAAATCAAGAGTCAATATCGACGTCTAGTAATGAAGATGATCAACCACACCAAAAACCTGTCCATCAAAAACCGCACAGTTTTCAAAAAAGCAGATATAATAATGGAAAATTTCGAGCTACTACCGTTTTAGAAAAAAAGGAATTAAGACGAAAAAAGTTGGTGAAAAGAAGCAAAACCAATATGTATGTATATTTATATTCCCTAAATTTTGATAATTATTATTAGTACCTCACCAATCTATGGCATGTTTTAAATTATTTTAGCATTAATATGAAAGGTCTTATGCATCATTTGCCAACTGACGATGATATTTCAAACATTTTGAAAGAATTTACAGTGGATTTTCTATTAAAAGGTTATGGTACTCTTGTAAAAGATCTTCATAATCAATTATTAACAAATATTCACATTCCAATAGACACATCACATTATTTCTGGTTAGTCACATATTTTTTAAAATTTGCGACACAGTTGGAAATAGATCTCGAACATATAGGTCCAGTATTGTCATATGACACGTTATCGTATTTAGTATTTCAAGGAGTATGGGTCTACGAAGAACTAGAAGTCAGTTGTACTATACCTGATATTGATATAAAACCATGCTTGCGACGACTACATTTGGTAAGTTAATAGTAAATTCCAATTGAATTTAATTATATATTATATTTTCTTGGCTAGTAAAACCAAGTAACATTATATTTTGAAGTCATTTCCATATTCATATTAATATTTGGCGTCATTTCTAAATTTTAATACAGAGCGTAACTTTGAAAAACATAATTATAATTTGACTATTCATTATTTGATTAATAAATTAAGTCTGATGATTTCAAATTAGTATTCTGAGAAACACTTAAGTACTATTACCAAAAAAAAAACACAATGAAAGCCACACACTGTTTATTAATTATACTATTAATTTATGCCATTATTGAAATACTCCGATTTCATTCAATTTCTACTAACATCTATTAAAATTTACATTTTAGGTGGTAACAGCATTGCGGGAGTTTTTGCAAGGCGTAAAAACTTACCAAAAAATGATACATCTGAGTGATAATGATAAAGAATTTTTAACAAAATTAGAAGAACAAATATGTAAAACGGAAGATTTAAAAATGTTGTTTATTCTTTTATTAAAGCAGTACAATCCAAATATTCAATCTAAACAATATCTGCAAGATCTGATTATGACGAATCATAATTTTTTGTTATGTCTGGATAACAAATCAAATAATCAACAAAATATTTATATGACGGAACATTTGAAACAGTGAGTACAATTCTGTTAATATAATGTTACATTCTTATAAGCAGATTATGTTTATTACATTTTCAGTTTTGCCTGTGTGGAGATAATGCGTCAGTATGGATTGCTATTAGAAAATTTTAAGGAAAATGGCGAATTTGTTAATAACTGTATATTTACAATGATGCATCACATTGGTGGAGATCTTAAGAATGTACCGACATTATTTCAACCTAGTATTTTAAAAACTTTTTCTAAAATTTGGGAAACTGATTATGAAATATGTGATGTATGCATTAATGTAAAAATATTTTTCCAAATGTTTTACAACTATGTATTTTTTAAGGACTGGTCAGATTTGATAGAATATGTAATACATAAATTTATTAACACTCCAGGAACACATTGTATAGATTCAACCAATACGCCTATTACAATTAATCATATTCAGTATATAAATGGGATACCATCTTCAGAAAACGATTCCGAATCTGAGTAAGTTAGATGTTTTCTCATTTTTTTTTTTAATTTGGCTTTTGTTATTTTTATTTTTGTATTGCTTTTTGCTTTATTTAGGTGTAGTTCCCTTGATGAAATACTGATATTATTTAGGTGGACTAAAGAAGAAAAAGATAACCTTTTAAAATACTTCAATCAAAGTAAAAAGTCTTCTGATGCCATTGCCAAAATTACAAAAAAATATGAAAAGAGTGGTTTAAAACAAAAAACTCAGTTTGCTGTAATTAAGGAACTTCTGGATCAAAATATAATCAGTTTTGATGAGTATAATGAATTAATTAGAAGTAATACACAAATCGAAAAAGAACAGTCGACACTTGCAAATGAAAATTACCAGGGAAATGTTGAAGAACGTTTATTGAAAGATGAAACTCACTTTGAAAATGACATCAAGATATTAAGAGATTATCTGTGTAAACAAAATAACAATAAATATTTGCTTTGGCTACAAAAATTGTTGATCGAAGTGTGTTTTGTAAAATTAGTGATAGTTAAACCAAACGAATTTACAGATAATGATCACATTATGGAACCTACAGTATACAACTTCGTATGTAAGTGATTATTTTTATTTGTTGTAAACACAATTTTCTAATTTTATAAATATATTTTAGTATTAAATTTACCAGTTCCGATAATTCCATGGACAACTGAACAATCAAATATTATGAAATATCAACCTTTTTTATTACTACTACATAAATTAGGTTTCTATTTACCTGCAGATACAGGTAAAACATTTGCACAAATACCCAATTTTTGGACAGCTGATCACGTTTTCAATGTAGCCCAACAACTTGGCTCTATAGATCCAGGTAATAATAACTCATTTAGGCTAGAAAAGTATGATTAGTATCATTTTCCAATCAGCCTATATGTAGAATCTCTAGAAAATTTAATATAGTAACAGACTGCAGCTTGATGGGTAGGATGATAATATTTTTCTCTACTTTTGGTACCAGAGCTAATATACTCGAATCAAGAATTCAGACGTCTTACGTCACGGCTAACGTTACACATTTGTTTTTATTGTCAACGTAATTTTCGATATTTGGTCGCGTTAAAAACAATGTTTTATTGCAATTTAGTGCAATATATGATGCAAACTTTTAGTGTAGTATATAGTTTTATTACTATCAGTTGCAGTTTCTTAAATATTTTGATGAAAATATAATGAATTGTTCATTTGTTCGTATGTCGTCTGAATTCTTGTCGCGAGTATAGCATGTAAGCTGTCAGAAGGCTGCACAAGGGGAACAATATATTGTAAATGTTCCATTAATTAATAAGTTGAAACTTGGTATTAGTTTTTATGCCAGTTTAAAAGTATTCATTCACAGTTTTCATTTTCAGTGTAAAATGTTTCCACATCTACAACCCTTTGTCGATTTCTAGGTCTATAAGTGAAAAAATGGGTATACATTTTGATGGCATCATAAATATTGCAACATCAGCTCTGAATCTTTTAAAATTTTATAGTTATTTAATAATCGATATTTAGTGCCTCGAATATGACCAACGTTAATGATATTTTGTGCATATTCGTTCAGTTTAGATGCTAAGTCAGGCTGCTATTTTCATGTTCATTTTCATATTTTCATGATCAGCGTCTACCATGTCGTAATAGCACATGTGCATAACTTCATATTATGTTATTTTATAAATAAATATATTGTGGGTGATCGACATCAGCCAAACATTATCATGTTTCTAAATTTAACATAAGATAATCCTTGTTATTACTGTTTTTTCTTTATTTATAGAAAAAATAAAATTTTCTGTAAATAAGCTAGCTGGACAAAATAAATATACCCAATCTGAAGTGAAGCCCCAAATTACTACATTATATCAAGAGTATGAGAAGTTCTCCACAATGGATTTAAAACAAACCCCTCCTATTATACGTTACACACCTTTGTAAGTATACGCCATACATCCCCAGCTAACAATCTCTATTTATTTACGATTGTTTTAATGAATAAATGCTGTATATACGCTTTATTTTAGACCTAATACACCTGAATGGTTCCAAACGGTTTTACATACAAAAGTAGCTCCATTAATGGATTCTACTTCAAAAATTTCTAGGTAATTTTATGTATTATTGTAACCATATTGTTTTTCAATATCATTTAGGTACCTACATTTCTATTAGTATTCAATACTGTTATATAATGCATAAATTTTCATCACGTAAAAAAATATATGAAGTTGTAAAAATGAAGCTTCTACTCAAAATTTGGGTATTACAAATTTTTATGTGCTTGTTTTGCAAGATTTAGCACATTTTAGACTACGGATATGAAATTTAACTAATATTATAATAATACATTATCACTTTTTAGTTCTGCTTCCATGTATGTATTTACTTGTGCACGTTTAAATTTGCTTTAGTTTTTTATTAATTTAGTAATATAGCTAAACTATCCATATTGGTTTCATATAATAATTATTTTTGTTTTATAAATGAAGTTTGGTCTAGGTATTAATCAATCATTCATCATTTATTAATATCATATACTACATCATATAAGTATCATAATATTTTTGTAACAGTTTAAATTATAGTTTAGATTGCAAATGAATTGTCCCTGTTTTAAGCTCAAAACTAATATAGAATTATTAAATGTAATTCCCTCGTGAATTAACATTAAATGTTTACTTGGTTTAGGTAATCTTTAGGTATTATTGAAATTTAGATAACAGGAATGTGAATAAAATGAAAATTTGCTCTGAAGTGAATGGATTTTTTTCCATTTCTAGGTAACTGTATAGTGGCACGGTTTGGTGGGAGATTTTTGAGGTCAAATTAAGGTGGTTAATGAAATATTAGTTTTTTAGTGTCAGAAATTGTATCAAGCTGAAAATTTGAGTCTTATTCCTTAGGACAATAATTTCAAAACTAGCATATAGTACCTACCCGAATGAATGTGTTTCAATCCACGGATAAAACAATTGTTTTTTTACTTTAATAATAATAATAATGATGGTGATGATAATGATAATGATAATGATAATGATGATGACAATGACAATGACAATGACAATGACAATGACAATGGCAATGACAATGACAATGACAATGACAATGACAATGACAATGACAATGACAATGACAATGGCAATGACAATGACAATGACAATGATAATGATAATGATAATGACAATGACAATGACAATGTGACGATGACCATGACGATGACGATGGCGATGGCGATGGCAATGACGATGACGATGACGATGACGATGACGATGACGATGACGATGACGATGACGATGACGATGACGATGACGATGACGATGACGATGACGAAACGATGACGATGACGATGACGACGGGAAGACGATGACGACGACGAAGACGATGACGATGACGATGACGATGACGATGACGATGACGATGGTGGTCGTTTTTAACATAAAATTTGGATTCAGCGCACACAAAAAGCCCCCATAACGATTTTCGTTTCGTTATTGTCGATATTTCCAGAAAAATTCTCGAAGATGACGTCCGCGTCCAGGTTGGGGCCCACCAGGTGTCCGTGGGGTGTTCGCCGATGGTATATTCGAATTTAGCGACCCAAAAAAACCCCGGGTGCCCAGTTTCTCTCCTCTCTCGCATAAAGTTCGGGATAGTCCCCGAAGATGACGTTCGTCGGCGTTCCTGAGCTCCAGGTATTCGGGAGGTCAATTTGATCATAATCGTGATCAGCGACCTCAAAAACCCCCGGGTACCCGACTTGAGCCAATTCTGACTCTTATTTACGAAGTTATTAAATTTGCCAAAAGCCCTCTCAAAAGATGCATTTTTTGCATGCATTTTTGGCTGCAGCAATGCAACTTCCGGTTTGTAATAGGTACAAAGTAGGTACGAATGATATAAATAATTTTTGTAAGCGAATGCAAAAAACCGCATTCCTAACGTCCTATCCTAAAAGATTTCCTATCTTTGGCCTTTTTAGTGCTTCATTGCCTCGACTACACTTAGATACATGTTGTAGCTTACTAAAGATACTTAATTATAATACAAAAAAAAAACAAGACAAAACAAAACCTATACCTATATGCATAACAGTGAGGTCAAGTATATATAAAAAAAAGTTTCAAATGATCAATACTTGCAAAATAGAGAAAAACTAAATAAATCAGTTCAGGGCCGCGCCAACTCGGGGGTGCAAGGGGTACATGGCACCCGGGCGCCACGATCCAGGGGGCGGCAAATGACCGTCCCTGTTAAAATATATCTCTTCCCCTTTTTTACATTTTTTGTTAGTTAGATCAGATCCCATTACTATAAATAAGTACTTTCTAAGATCTTAGTTGACTTGTTAAAGTGCGAGGTTGACGTCAACTTATTTTTGGTAATTGTATGTGCTTTGCTTTGTATCCTTTTCAAGTGACACGCCTATATAATCTTGTTATCTGAAACCCTCACCCAAAGAGTAGAAATAACTTATTAACTAATAACTTATTAATAACGTTATTTCTACTCTTTGTCTCACCTCTCGTACTGATCCATGTGCTGTGAATTAGCCACTATCTATTATTTTCTACCTCGGGTAATTGACAAGATAAAAACTTTAAATTTGGGAAATAACCCTTATCATTTTTATAATCTAATGTTTCGAAATTGGCAAAAACTGTTATATCACTACTACTACAAATAATAGGATATTTATTTGTATTTAGTATCAGATAATTTCTATTTGAAATAATTGTATACAACAAAGCATTGTTGCTTACTGGTAGGGGATACAGTTTGTAGTAATCATAGAAAATCATTTCCATTAAGGGCACTGCTATAATAAAGTAAATTTTGAAGTCTTTTTGGAAAACAGATGTTTTGCATATTTTTTCATATTTTAAAATATTCTCCAAATTTGGTGTGAGAGGAAGTTTTTCATCTTTTAAGTATTTTTGAATATTTTCTAATTCTTCTTTTAAGTTTTCTGGTCTAATTATGGTATGGATTAATGATATAGAATGTGATAATTCAGCTACAAATGATTGGATTGTGACAACGTGAATGCAGAAACCCAAATTTTTAATTTTCTCTCCAAGCTCAGTCATTCTGTCATTTAATTTTTTTTGATTTTGGACTAGTGTGGGAATTGATTTTTGATTGTTGTTTTTATGACTTCTTTAGTCAAGCATAAATGTTTTTCTACATCAACTTTTAATTGTGCCTCATTGTTATATAATCTTTTAAAGTTTTCTTCGTATCTTTCTCCGTCGTTAGCATCGAAAGATCCAGAGATGGCTTTTTGGAAGGTTCCAATGAAGTTAATAAGTCCTCTAGGTCTTCTAGTATGTGTGGATGATACTTGATTAAATAATAGAGTGGTTCTCTGAATTTCATATATTAAAGTTTTATTTAACTGATGTAATATATCTGCAATTATAGATAGTTCAACTCGTTCTATTTTACAGGGCATTTTTGGGTACATGGATTTTTTTATCTCATCATTTAAACGAATAATTTTGAAAGGGCCATTAAATTTCGTTACGGTTTTTGATTCACGCTTTTTCGGTGCTTTTATGTACACTTTTTGACCAATTTTGAACTTTTCTTGGGGATGTCTTACATTTTTATTAACTCTCTCCACGCTTGTCTTTTTCCGACGTTCTGTTCTTTCTTGTATATTGTTATACATGTGAGATAGCGACATCCTTGTTCGTCTAAGGAATAATCAAATATTATTTGGCTGGATATTGTATCCATAATATCTTTACTAGATGTATGTCCGAAAATAATCTCAAAGGGGGTATGTCCTGTTGTAGAGTGGTTTATATGGTTATTGGCAATTATAGCCAATTTCATAAGTTCTTCATCTGTATTTTTATTTAATTCTGGATTTTGTCGAAATATTCTAAAATGTTCAATTATTGATGAATGGAATCTTTCAACAGTTCCGTTCGATTCTGGGTGAAAGGGTGTAGTAAAATGAATGTCAATTTTATGAAAAGCTAACAATTTTACTTGACTTGGCCTAACATGTTCCAAAATGTTCACAATATTCTATTAGAGCTCTTGTTACTTCACATGCTTCTTTACATTTAATAGGAATGGCTTGTCCGAATTTTGAAAAACTGTCAACAAGAGTAAAATATTTTTTTTGTTCTAATGTAAATGTGTCCATATATATTAGTTCAAAAGGTTATTTCTGAGTAGGTGTTAAGTTCATTGGAATTTGGGGAAGATGTCTGTCATATTTGCCTTTATGGCATACATCACAATTGTTAATGTATTCTTGTATGGTTGTTAACATATTATTCCAGTAATATTTTTGTTTAAGTTTTTCGATTGTTTCTTGTGATCCTCTGTGATTAGTTTTTCCTTCGTGGTAAGTTTTAGTAGTTTCGTTAATTTCATCTTTTTTTCTCAAAAATATTCTCTGCTGTGTGCATCTTACTATTTTAATATGTTTCATATATTCGAGAAAAGTCTTGATACATTTTATCTGTCAAAATACATATAGAATGTTACGTTTTCTGTTGTATATTATCTCAAAAGGGTGTCAGTTTGATCTTCATTATCTTCTTTCGTTATCTCCGCATATACTATAACTTTGTTATCCGTGTTTAAAGTTTTTGTCTTTTGTGGATTCATAAGAACAGATTTTATTATTATTTGTTTTAGTTTTAAGTTTATTATATCGTCTAGAATTTGAATAGTATTGCGTGGTTCATTATCTCTGTTTGAGTGAACAGTGGACATTTCTACATGTTCTTGTAGTATATCTTCAAGATTTTCAGGTGAATTCAGGATTCTCTCTACTTCATCTTCAGTAGGTGTTCTCAAGTTTGTTTCTCTTTCGAGGTCTTGAATAATTTGATCTAATTCAGGGTCATCAATGTTTACTTGCATAGATTCGGTGTCGATAGAATGAATTTGGATTCTGGATAATGCGTCTGCGTTTGTATTAAGTTTTCCTTTTTTATACTCAATATGTAGTGAAATCATAATAATTAATTAGTAATTTTGCTCTCCATCTTGCAAATTTTAAATTTTGTACATCTTTTAGAGAAAATAACCATCTTAATGGTCTATGGTCAGTGTAAACTGTAAATCTTCGTCCATATAGATATGGTCTAAAATACTGGGTTGCCCAAACTAAACCGAGTAGTTCTTTTTCAATCACTGAGTAATTCTTTTCAGATTCACTCAGTGTTCTTAAAGCATATGCTATAGGTTTATCATTGCCTACTTCACCTTGGGATAGTACTGCTCCTAATGCATATTGTGAAGCATCTGTTGTTAAGATAAACGGTTTTGAAAAGTCTGAATGTTGTAATAGTGGGCTATTTGTCAAAAATCTTTTGCATATTTCGAATGCTCTGAAGCGACTCGGATTCAACATCTACATCGCCCACCATATTTGACGGTCCTTCTGCTGAATTTATTGACTTTTATGGAAAAAATATATTTACAGTAATGAGATGCATTTTTCAAACTTTTAATACATCACAAAATTGATTTTAATTAGAAGCACACACAGACTTCTTATCTTATTTTTTTTATTCTTTTGAACAGCCTATCGGTGAAAATTATCTATTTTTGTTAATCAGATTCACAGTATATCCTGGGTTATACTCTGTGCCAAATAGGCTAAGTTTTATATGTATTATAGAACGTTTTTTTGGAATACTTTATTTAAATACACAGGGCATCCTAAAATTATGAGCAAATATTTAAGGGGGTGACTCTACGGCAAAAAATGAAACGAAATCTTCATATAAACCTTCCTTCCGTGCGGCTGTCACATGCGATTCTTTAAAAACAGTGTATACGAAGTTTTATACAAATTGAAAAACTTTTGCAGCTTTTCGTATACCATATTGTATCCTCCATTTTATTTTTAGAAATTTTAACTTTGGAATTCTAATCAGCAACTTCAAAAGCCCCTGTATACGAAGTTTCATACAAAAAGAAAAATATTTTCGCATTTTTAAATTTTTTGTTAATTATGTTTCTGTTTGCGTTAGAATTAATATTTTTATATTAACTTTATTTCGACTTTTTTAGAATATTCCAGGCCATATTCGATTTGGTTCTTCGACTGCGGAAACTTTGAGAAACTTAAAAATATATATAAGCGGTTTCGCTTCCAGAGGTTAATTTATCTTGAGAAGTCAGAAACATCAAAGCAAAGTAAAGATTTGATAGTTGCAAATTGTTTGAAGTATATCAAGTACTGACAATAAAGTTTGTTTTTCTACGTGACGTATTTCAAGGCTAAGTCAATGTAGAAGTTACAATACAAACTGAATAACTTTTCATATTTTAGCCAGTTTTTCGGGATTTTGCTCCATTGAAGCCGGGGCCACATTAACGAACAACATGAACAAACATATACGAACGTTAACTTGTTGGTGCTTGTGTGTGATTGTCATAACGTACATACTCATTCGTTCATATACGTTCGTATATGTTTGTTCGTAAATGTGGCCCCGGCTTCAATGGAGCAAAATCCCGAAAAACTGGCTAAAATATGAAAAGTTATTCAGTTTGTATTGTAACTTCTACATGGTTATGTGACGTTTCGCCCCCAGCGTTTAGCTCCCACTGTTTTGCCCCCGCCGTTTCGCCCCCGTACCGTTTTGCCCCCGACTTGTTCGTCCCCAATAATTTTAGTAAATAAAAATGAAGTCAATTTAAAAATAATTATTTTTATTAAAATTCAAAATTATTAGCAATGCCTAACAAATAGTCCATATTTTCTATCCTACCATAACTTTGTACAATATTTTTAATTCTTTTAGCAATTATGGCATATTTTTGGTTTAGTTTTGGTTTTACACCTAACAATAATTGGGATATTTTATATCTGTGTAGCGATTGTTGTTTTCTTAGTCCATTTATAAATTGGTATATGTTTGGAAATAAATTACCGCAAGTATTTTGAAAGCCCCGGTGCCAGCCTTCAACGCTATTATTTGTTCTGTGACGATCGTTTAATGTTCTATCATATACATTCCACATTTCAACAGCAAATAGGGGAGCTGGCCGTTGTCTTTTATTTCGCCGTCCTATGTAGCAGTCTTCAAAATAATCAGCGATGGCCACTGTATTTTCAGGAAAGTCTTCATTTTCAATGAGGGCGTCAAACATCAGCTACTGATTCCAATAGAATAAAAGCCAGTGCAGCAAGCCTTCGAATCCACAAAGCAAACTCATGAGATTGATTATACTGTGTCTGAAAATAAATTATGTTTTTAAAATATGCATATGCGGATTATAGAGAATGAACATTCAAACCTGCAAACCTTCTCGTTGAACACGACGGTAAATACTTTGACATAAGTGAAAAAAACATCCCTCCACCTGTATTCCAGGAAACTCTTCTTAAAACGCCGAAATTGCAGCCTGCTCAAAATCCATCAAAACTGTTCTTGGCTGTAATCCTGGCCGAATATTTTTAATTTCTTGCAATATCCTCTTGACGATGCTTTTGTTTTATTAGAAATTATAACGTAGACAACAGGTAGCACAGTATCGAACTGTCTCACATGTATTGTGTACAGTTGCTCAAAAAGATTTGGGGATGTACTGAATGTGCCATCAGCATACCAGTTTTTGGAAGCAGATAGCAAGTTCAAATTTTCTTGTGTTGAAAATATCAATATTTTTTTTGGGGAAGTAATTCATTTTCAGAATTAAAAAGAAGAAATTGCTTGGTGTGTCCGAAATATAAATAAAAAAATGGTTTATTTCCTTATTTCATGAAAGCATATTTATTTATGGGGGGAAAACGGTCGGAGGCCGGGGCAAAACGACGGGGGCGAAACGGCAGGGGCGAAACGGTGGGGGCGAAACATCACCATCCCAAGTTACGTAGAGCGCCGATCAACAGAATCATTCGTCTCTAAGCCATATATAAGTATGTTCATATTTGTTCATGTTCGTTCGTTATATGTGAATCCGGCTTTACAACGGTGGCATATGTAGCGGCCGCACGGAAGGAACCATACCTTATTTTAAGGGAGCTAAAGCATTTAAAATGGTCAGCACAGAAGATGATTTTTGTCAATATTATCCAAATGCTGGATTCGAACATTTACACAGAGTAATAAACAATATATAATATTTTAGCCCTAACTTTTTTATTAGAAATTATTTTTACAATTATTGAACCACAGAAATTCAAAATCTATTGCTTTTGACATTAAATAGGCACTATCGATCCACCTCAACAAAAATGCACCATTTTCGAGTAAAATGATCATCCTTCTACATTTGTGTATTTTTAAAGTTTTTGCTTGCTTTTTTACTTTGCCTCGTAACCATTCGCGTTCTGATGGTTACTGTTTACATAATATATATATAATACACTTTTCTTTGTTATATTGTTATATTTTACTATAGCGTTAGAATATATCGAAAATTAAGAAAAATCGTTTCAAATAAACTGCTTTAACTTCCAGATTCTCTATTCTGTTTAATAAGCAATAACTTAAAAAAATAACGTTCCATTTTTACTCAAAATTAATGACATTTCATTCACCTTCGATTAAAATTTTTAATCTGTGAAGAACATAAACGTTTAGATTATTTACTTCACCAATAAGGTGCAATTAAGAGTTACTACTTATTAAAACCCTCAGCCAATGAGCACAAAATTGTACTATTACTATTAATAAATTCTTTTTGTTTTAAATATTAGATATTTTTAAAAAATATCACCATAAAAATTGTACTATTAATTACTATTAACAAATTCTTTTTGTTTTAAATATTAGATATTTTTAAAAAATATCATCATAAAAAAGAGAGCCTCCTGAAATTTTCAGCTTGATTAGTGAAATGGTGGTTTTCCCACACAGGCAATAAAATTAAAAAATAATTATCTTATATTCAAGAGAGTTACACTTGCTATACAAGATCGTTTGTAAATTATTTTCACCATAAAAAAGAAACTATTGAAATTTTCAGCTTGCTATACTAATTTTTAATATTTATATTGTTCGACCTGCTGATTTTTGTCACTTTATTATAATTCTTTTTTGTTTGTTTTTAAATATACAGTAGTGCTTTTAGTTATTAATGAGCAAACAAATTATAATTTGAGTATATTATTTAGCATTGTCATGTCATTTTTTAATTATTTTTCATCGTTTCAGCACAAGTCAGCTTTCAATAACTATTCCCTATTCCGAAACAGTAAGTTTTGATATTCCTCCACCTGAGTTGGCAATTGCTGGAAGAACTTGGACCAACAAAGACCTAACAACGAGTATGGAATGCTCCCCCATCTACCAACAAGACATATTATTGACTGATGAAATAGAAAAAAACAGTAACTGTGATACAGCTTCTGTAGCTTCTGATTTAACTAGAATGTGTGTTAGTGATGAAGAAGAGAAAGTGATATTGGTGATACAAAAAAATGAGGAAAACACATAACAAGGAATATTTCATTATGAAAATAGTTTTTATGTGGGTTTGTTATTATAAAAAGTAGTGACTTTTTGCATAAACAAAGTATTATTTAATAACTGGCAATATATTGTTTGTTTAATTATTTATTTGTTATGTGACTGAGTTTAATTGAGTTCTTGCCACTCAAAAATACACAAAGTTTTTTTTTAAATATAAGTGTAAAACATATCACTAGTTTCCATTTTCAAAATGTGGTGTGTTATCCTTTTACTTAGATAACTTTTAGAAGTATAGTGCAGTCGTCAAATTAGCAAAGTTCACGACTTTGATAATTTATTGTTGTTTTGAAAATTAGATCAGCAATTCCTTAGCGTTAACCGATTTCAGTGTTCAAAGTTGCATAGCAAATCATACGTAACGTTACTAATTTTAATATATCCCTAAAATTTAAAAATTAACTCATGCAAAGGACTAGAAAATGGCCATCTTCTTCGAAACACTTAGTTGAAAATTTGATTCTAAAAAACTCTATACGTTTACCGAAACGTAAAATGAAGGTTTTATACCATTTTAATGGTACGTAATGGTACCTATGGCTTAAGTGACCAACGAATCACTCACCTGAATTTTAATGGGATAATGGTAAGGTTAAATGAATAATCGCTATATATTGCCCACTTCAACCAATGTCCAAACATATTCTAATAACCTGATTTACTCTTATTTATTTTCGCATAAGGTTTCCCTCCTGTCGACTCACATCCCTTTGCCCACCAACCCAATATTGGTCACCGGCTTGGGGCCAATTCGTTGTGTCAGTTTCTTACGGAGTGTCCCGCGTATGTGCTGTAATAGATACGTGCGATTGAATATATTTCTGTCTTGTGGCATCTTGCGTTAATAATAAATGATGGAACTATTCTTAATGTGCTTAATAGAAAATAATGATGTCATAAGTGATTGCCACGTAACTTGTCTGTATTTAATGTAATAACTTGCTGATGTCATTACAATACCCGTGTAGTAGCTTATGAATAAAAATCACATATCCTTATATAAAGTATGAACATATTAAACCTCTTACATTTTGTGGGGGATGGGTATAAATAAAGTTATAATAAAAATCAAATAATATCATAAAGCACTACATGGATCTCCCAGGGATATCATTTATACAAATCCTGTAATGTGCCAAGTGTTGACCGTACACGACATGGGATATTTTTTTACTGTTTGAGAAAGGTATTTTAAGCTAATATGTATCGAATCTCCTACAATTCCTATCAATGAAGTCATATGCATGATAGGAATTGTAGGAGATTTGATACATATTAGCTTAAAATAATAATAATAATAATAATAATAATAATAATAATAATAATAATAATAATAATAATAATAATAATAATAATAATAATAATAATAATAATAATAATAATAATAATAATAATAATAATAATAATAATAATAATAATAATAATAATAATAATAATAATAATAATAATAATAATAATAATAATAATAATAATAATAATAATAATAATAATAATAATAATAATAATAATAATAATAATAATAATAATAATAATAATAATAATAATAATAATAATAATAATAATAATAATAATAATAATAATAATAATAATAATAATAATAATAATAATAATAATAATAATAATAATAATAATAATAATAATAATAATATGTCTTTATTTCCAACTAGAAAAACTACAATACAAATACATAAAATTAATTTGGAAATCCCAAGGGGAAGTTCACACTAAGTGTGCTCTGCCACTTAACCCTTGTATACATAAATATTTACATAAGTCAAACTGAGCAAATATACAAAGCAAAATAATAATAATACAAAACAAAAATGAGAAAAGTAAATTTTGAAAAAATGAAAAATGAGAAATGAAAAAGGAAACACAAACACTCATAGATATTGTAAAAATTATTTGAAATAGAAAAAAAAAATAAATAAAAAAAAAAATGGTCAGAGGCATTTATTTCATGCCAAGAAAAGCATTACAAAAATTAAACAGTGAACAGGGGTAGAATAAAGGAATATTTTATATCAAATTCTGCTCCATAAATAACATATCTCTAATAAAACTTTTAAATTTGTTTATGCTAAACGATGTTACTTGAGAAGAAAATCTATTATAAGTTTTATATATGTTATATTTAAAACCTCTTTCAAATAATGCAGTTTTGTGACAGGGTGGAGTAAGTAATCCTTTAGTTCGAATATTAAGAGTATGCACATCATTTCGAAAGTTAATTTTATTATACAAGTACGGAGGAGTTTTTGTCAACACAAGTTTATGATAAAAGCACAACAAATAAAATTGTCTACGATTTGCCATATTTAACCATTGCAAATCTATTAATTTATGAGAAACATGTTCAAACTTTCTTATGCCATACACAAAACGAATACATGAATTTTGAACACGCTGAATACGGCATTTAGAAGTCTGGTCCAAACATGGTCCGTAGACAGGTGCACAGTAATTGAAGTGACTTAACACTAGAGTTTCACAGAGCATTTTTTTTTGTACTGTAATCAATATAACTTTTGTGAGGATACAGAAGTCTTAATGCATTATATGATCGCTGTATAAGTTTGCTAACTTGTTCTCTAAACCTTAACGACCTATCAAGAATTAATCCTAAATTTTTCACACTTTCAGAGATAGTTAATGTTGAACCCATTACCTCAATTTTTAATAAATTTTTCAACTCAGAAACATTATGCTTATTTCCAAATAAAATCGCAGCTGACTTAGCGGGATTCAAAACCAATTGATGATTTTTAGAAATATCATAAATAGTCTGTAGGTCGCTATTAATCTCAACACTGGCCACTTTATAATCTAACGAATTAAATGCATAGTAAAGCTGAATATCATCAGCATACATATGAGTAGAACAATATTTAATAAATTTAACAAACTGGCTGGTATAAATACTAAATAATACAGGGCCTAAAACGGAACCTTGTGGAACTCCAGAAGAAATTGATCTAGGTTTAGATAATTTGTCCCACAACCTTACAACCTGCATACGATCCTGTAAATATGACTGAAGGAGTAAAGTAGCTTCATTTTGGAAACCACATGATTTAAGAATGGATGAAAGTACTTGATAGTCAATAGTATCAAATGCTTTGCTAAAATCAAGTAATACCAGTGCAGTATTTTTTCTTTCATCCATTGCTTGAATAATGTCATCAGTGATATTAGTTAAAGCTGTAGCACAACTGTAACCTGAACGAAATCCTGACTGAACGGATGGAAGAATATGATTAATTTCTAAAAAATTACGAATTTGATTTTCCATTATTTTTTCAGCGACTTTAGACAAACAAGGCAAAATACTAATAGGTCTTAAATCCGATAATTGTTTAGGATCATTATTTTTAGGTATTGGAATCACAACAGCATTTTTCCATAATTTGGGAAACTTAGAATCCAAAAACATACTATTCACTATGTGTACCAAATACTTTAAAATATAGGGACAGCATAGTTTAATTAAATTTATACTTAAGGTATCAGCACCAGGGGATGATTTTTTTAAATTTACCAGAATTTTATGAATATCTTCCATGGACGCTAGACTAAAATTAAATGAATTATTACATATTTTATTTTCACTATAATATCGTATTATATTATCAGAAGAGACGTTTTGATGGGGAATATTATCTAAGAAAAATTATTTATTTCATCCGGATTGGATAAGTAATACGGCAGCGTAGGTTTTTTATTTATAACGTCAAGATCTCTTAATTCAGCCCATAATAGTTTAGAATTTTTATTCCTAGAAAGATAGTTGAAGTATCCCCGTTTTTCTGTACATATGGCATGATTAACTACATTTCTTATCTGTTTATAATACACCCATTTAGCCTGACAGGGAGATTTTTAAAAGCAGCCAATGCTTTATCTCGTTGACTCATTAATAATTTAATATTGTCAGTTAACCATGGAGCTTTCTTCTTAGTGATGCGTACAGTCCTCAAAGGAATATGTTTATTGAAAACATCTAATAAACAGTTATTAAAAAATTCCACTTTACTATCAACAGTTTCAAAATAAATATATAAATTATCAAGTGGTAATGCTTGTAAATCAACATAAAATAAATTTTCATCAAAATGTTTGAAATCCCGGAAAGTATAATATCTCTGAGTGAATCTTGGTTTATTAGTGCTAATTTTACAAGAAATGAGTTCGTGATCTGAATTAATGTCAAGACCCCAACTTTAGTTGCTTTAATATTGCTACATGCATTACAAATTATAACATCAAGTAGTGATGGTGTACTATTAGAAAAATGCGTAGCTTCATTGATCATTTGTTGAAAACCAATTAATTCAAGCATAGATAGAAAATATTGTGTTCCAGGTAATTCTGGCTTTAAAAAATTTATATCAACCAAGGCAATAAATTTTCTCACTGTGTTGCATCAAAATAGAAAACGATTCTTCAAGTACATCAGTAAATAATTTTACATTCATATTCGGAGGCTTATAACATACACCAAATATAAAAACATTATTATTAATAGTAACAGATATCCAAAGTTGCTCAATAGTGTCACTAGTATTGATGATTTTATATTTATATGTGCTTTTTAAGTAAATTGCTACACCACCCCCTCTAGACTGCCTGTCCTTACGAATTATGGAATAACCTTCAATATTCAATAAAGTATCAACAACAGCATCATTAAGCCATGTTTCGCTAAGGGCAAAAACATCATAAGTTTTAGACTTAATAAAATTTCTAAAAACATTAATTTTAGGAACAAGTGAGCGAATGTTTATGTGACCTAATTCTATATAATTCTGAGCCATACAATTTAATATTAAATTTATTTACGTTTTACAAAATTAACTTAAATCTAAATACCAATAAGAAGTAAATAAAAAACTATTGTAATAAAAATGAGATGAAATACTATTTAAAGAAATGTGTACGGTATCTAATAAAAACAGATATTAAAGAAAGCCAACAGGATCGGATTGAGAGATCTTTTATAAATGACCTCAATTAACAGAAATATTATTGTCAATATCACTGAGGGTTCTACATTTAATAATTTTGTTACCCAAATTAACATACACCACGCCTTCGTTGGTCCAGACATTGCGATAACTAAATTTTTCACAAGCATACCTATAAATTTTGAAGCGGCGATCTGTCAAATCTTCTTTGAGAGCAATGCCAGTAGATTTTAATTTGGATTTATTTTGAAACACTAATCTCTTTTGCTGGTAATGGAAAAATTTTATGTAGACAGGTCTAGGTTTTTTATAATTTCCCGTACCTTGGCGGCCAATTCTATAACACTTTTCAAAACTATTAGGATCCAGATTAACGCCCAGATGGTCATTTAAGGTTTCTAATACATTCTTCTCACCTTTCTTAAACAGTAAAAAATGTTACAAAAGCTAATAATAAGGAATATATGGGTAGATATTGTGGGTGTAATTCAACGCAGGTTGGGGCTTTTGTCCACTGAGTAGTTAGTTTCACACAATATTGTTAATACCTGAAAATATATGAAAAAAAATCCTTGGGATAATTATTACATCCTGTTAATCTGTTATCCTTAGGATAACTGTAGGAAAACTTTGTGTTGATTGAGTACCTTTGGATAACGACGCTTTACCCTTATAGTCCAGATGTTCAAAATGTACCTTAAGGTCGCCGTATTTCTCGCCGTAAAATGATCAAATTTGTGGTGTTTTTTAGGTACAAAAATCTCGAAAAATAAAACATGTACAATAAAATATCAAAAATAAAATTCTTGATGTTTTGTTAATCCACTTTTACTATTTAAATTCTCCTCAAATAAAATAATACTTTTTAAAAAGCGACTGTAAGACACATATTATTTTGCTATTTTAACCCCACATTTTAACAATTATTTTCACATACTTATAAACAAAAATTAACAATCTTATGTGTAGAACTACGTTAAGTTTATTATAGTATAACATTTACATCTACGGTTAAATTTACAAAATACGTATTTTTAAAGATTTCTGCACCTAAAAATGTGTTGGTTAGAGCGCTTTCTGTCATTAAATATTAGTTTTATGTTTTATGGTTTTACTTCAGTACATCTGAATATTTGCAGGTGGCATGAAATAACATTTCTGTTATTTGCTAAGCTCTATATTCAGTTCTAAAGTGGAAAATTGTTTGTATTTGTAGAAACCACTATTTAAAAAATACGGCGCCCTTAAAGACAATAAAATAACCAAAATGTGTGCAGTCTTGAATAACTAAATTAGTGACGACTAGACATTCCAAAAATCCACCTTTTAAAAGAAATGCAAATTAATCTATAATTTCCGGTAACATGCTGCTCCTGGTTCGCAGCAAATTTTATGCCAATGTAGCCACAGGTATTTCGAGCCACAAGTAATACTTATCTGTCGAATCAGCTGAATTTCAATACAGAATTTTATAATGTGCTATAAAGTAGTGAGGCCAATGTTAGTATTTGGAAATAGGTACACCGGTTATGGTTCATCTTGCATCTGTGGTTGTTAGGTTACATTTTAAGCAATCATAATTGCAAAATTTTGTTAACACGCAGCTGCAAAATGGAAGAATTAGTTTTTTCTGTGTTTGATGCATATATTCTTTGACAATGTCAGATTATTTTTAATCTGTATTGTTTGTTACACCTTAACTTTAAAGGGTCCCATTCCCATATATTTCGGATGTTTTATACCGATTTATCTGTTCAGATAAAACAAACCGTACGGATTAACCCGTCTCAAGCTGATGCCCATACACTTGCTAGCTGTTTACTCAATTTATGGCATGTAAAAAAGGAAACTAGGCGAAAATTTGTATAAGTAGTGACACCGGGATTAGCCATAAAAGAGAAAAGACAGAGAATCGTTCAAAATGATGTAAACAGTGGTTACTTAATATTCCGCAAGCAGTTTAAATTTCTATACACCGATATAAATTCAAGTTAAAATTCTTTAGTATTCATTACTGATTAATATATTTACATATACCTCCCTTATTGACTTCGCCGCCAATGAAAAAAACGGGACAGTGTTCTCCATACACTACTCAACTGATCGGTACGAGTCAAATCCGTACAAATAGAATCTAGCAGCAACAGATCATCATACATTGTCCGTTTGAGAAATCGGTGTGGGTCAACCCGTACCGATAAAACGGACAATTTACCCTTTTTGCCGAAGATTAAGTAACCGGTTTACACCATTTTGAACGATATCTCTGTCTTTTCTCTTTTATGGATAATCCCGCCATCACTGCTGAAACAAATTTTTGTCTAGCTTCCATTTTTACAACCGATAATTTGAGTAAACAGCTAGCAAGTGTATGGCCATCAGCATGTGACAGGTTAATCCGTATGATTTTATCCGAACCGATAAATCGGTATAAAACATCCGAAATGTATGAGACCCTTTATATTAGGTAAACTATTTTATCCGTACGGATTTGACACGTACCGATCAATTGAGAAGTGTATGGCGATTGGCGAACAGCGTTCGAGTTTTTCCATTAGCGGCGAAGTCAAGGGAGACATATTTAATCGTTAATTTCTACCAAGAACTTTGGTTTGAATTTATGTAATGTGTACAGAAATTTACTCTGCAGATGGAAGATTAAATAACCATTGTTTATCATTTTGAGCGTTATCTGTGTCTCCTCTTTATGTCTAATTGGAGAAAATCACGTGGCTGACATCTGTTGATAGATTTCGGAACTGCTGTAGGGGTTCACAACAAATTACTTGCATATTAAGAAGTGTGAAGTTTTTTTAAATATTTTTCTATAATTTTTTCTACATAAATAGTACCAGAACAGTTTGAAAATAGTATATTTATCTTGAATGAAGAAAAGTGCAGAATTTGCATAAGACAATTTGTAGTAAGTCGGGTATGCGGGTCAACAACAATTCAACAAATCGGTTTTGTATGTGTAGGTGTAGGGGAAATTTGCAAAATTTTTTTGTAATTTTGCAAACGTTATTGATATTTAGTTATAAAAGGTGTGCAAAATGCAAAACATTTGCAAGAATATTTGCACAAAATCTCGGAAAATCTGTGCTCCTCTTACTGTATTTTTGATATTTCCTTGCATACATTTCCCGTAGACCCGAAACTCTCTAAATTGAAAATCGTAAAACCGATAAGAAAACACATGAAAGTATGTAGAAAGCATTTTGCTATAGAGGATTTTATGCCAGGTAATTACAACAAGGTTATGTTGTGAATTATGTAAGGATGTTTTTAAATCTGTATTACACATAGGTAATGCTGCCAATTTTCTCCACTACTTAATAATGTATAGATATTTCATGGGGCGGCTGATGAACTAAAATACCTTCACCTCTTTCAGAGCTTGCATATGATCCCCCAAGTAGTCCAGTACCGAACCATTATATCAGAATCTGAAAGGTTACAAGGTTACGAACATACTACGAATTCACGATATATAGGTATGCACCCTAGAAATTTGTCTTACATTAAAGTTAAAATAATCCTTTTGATAATTCCTAAAATACAGTTTCTCCTAAAAATTACATCACAAAACACAATATCTCTGGCAATTAAAATATTTACAGTTTTTAGGGGCATTTGTAACCAAATTATTGATCACTCCTATTTCTGACATCTTGAATTTTACAGCGCCATCTAGTGGTTGGCGAATTTCGCGAATACCGGCTCCAGTGCTAAATAAAGTTTAGTATAGTCTCCATCTTTGCAACCGGTAAACTGACCAAACAGCTAGCAAGTGTATGGACATAAACGTGCAACAGGTTAATCCATACAATTTTATCTGAACAGATAAATCGGTGTAAAATATCCGAAATGGAAGGGGCCCTTTACAGATCGTCGTCTAGGCGCATTGCGAACTGTTTTGTGCAGAGCTTATAACATATAACATTTACAAAGCAGTCTCATACGTTGTTCTCATGTCTCCTCTCATATGCTACTATTTAGTTTAGATGTAGTGATGGTATAAATCAATATTTTTCAGTAACAGGTACCTACGTTATGTTCCAGTTCCGTGTGCGTACCTGTTACAAATACTAGTTATTTTAAACTTGGTATTTTATTGTTGAGTGTTGAGTCACGGGTATCCACTGAATACTGATTACTGAAATACTAGCTCAGTGCGAGTGCGATAGGATACCGTTTTTGTTGTGCGGCTCTCGTTAGCTCTCGGTAGCTCCCGCCGGCTCTCGGTTCTGTGCTCTCTAGTTCTTGGCGCTCTTTTTAATTTTTAGCAGATCGCAGCGATCGCAGATAGCTTTAGCCACGTTTTAGCGGTAATCTGTATGTTTACGTTGGGAAACAATGAAGAACTACATTCAAGAAGGGTTTGGGCATTTTATCGTTAGGTCTTCCAAAAATGATAAGTATTATAATGTTTTATACAACGAGCCGTGTATGTATATACTAATTGCCGTGAAATATTTTGTGAAGCATGTAAGGTGTGCTTTCTTAAGTATAAGTGTGAATGTGTTGAATATTTTGTGAAAAATACTACATGTAAGCATGTTCATGTGGTGCCTATGTATAAACGAGAGCGGCAACAATTTCTTCCCTAGTATTATCCCACGAATAATAAATGATCAAGTCTCTGTAAATGATGAAGAAATTAGCGACTTTTTAGGAGAAAGAAGCGCTGCTGTTAATTGCATTAGAGGAATAAATATGGAAGACAAGAGATCATTAGTTATGGAGCTAGCTTTAAATTATTTAAATCAATGTCCAGTTTAGATAATAATTCATTTGCAGGTATGTCTTTATGATGATGTTAATACCATAATTCCAGCTTAAAATATTTACAGTATTTGAGAAAAACTTCCAAGTATTTATGAATAAAAACAACAAAGATTTGAGGATCACAGACAGCAAGAGGAAATTTGAAAATCAAACATACTACCCACAGGAAAAAAAGAAATTGATAGGTATATCCATTAGGCTATATATCCATCTCCATATTTGTAACTGTTTTTATTCATGTTTATTATTAAAATGGCATAAATATGTGATATTTGTATGTAAAGAGGTCATGATTTTAGTAATTGCTTTCTTTTTGTGCTTTTACATAGTTACTCTATCCTATATTTTTATTGGTTATTTTCTTGGGACTTCTCTCGGGATTTATTTGTATTTTGCATCACTTTTTGTATTCAAATAAAAATTTAATTTTTAATGTGTTTTTGTGTTATTAATGGTTATAGTGTATTTATTTGTGTTTTAATTATTTGTAGATTTTTGGCCGAATATTATGTTCATTTTGAGTAAAAATTACTAGTAACCATAATAGGTATCAAATTTATTTTCCTATTATACTTAGTATAATAGAAAACTAAATTTTATTTGTATATCTGTCATATTCTTCTCAAAGTCCTTTTATTGCATTTAAAATGCTGACGTGTATTAATTTATTTGGAAAGAGTAACGAATAAAGCACGGCGTGAATAAGATCTTTAAATTTTGAATGTCCATTTAGTGCGTCTACAATCTCCGATAACGGCCGATGGTAGGCGAGAGCTAACGAGAGCCACACAACAAAAACGGTATCCTGAGTGCAATCGGCATCTGCGCGATCGCAGCCCCGACCCGAACAGTACCTATTACGTTAATACATACATACGGATTCATCAACAAGGCGTAACGTTAGTCAGACTAGCGAAGGTTACGCGAAAAATTTACGCCTCTGTTGCACCAATTTAAATAAAAGGCATACTCCTTACCTTACTTACTTTATGATATGTTAACTAATCCGTAGCACTGAAAAGTACTTTTTTAATATAAATACTAACATACGGATTCATCAACAAGGCGTAACGTTAGTCAGACTAGCGGAGGTTACGCGAAAAATTTACGCATCTGTTGCACTAATTTAAATAAAAAGCATGCTCCTATTCACTACTATGTATAATACTTACTTTATGATATGTTAACTAATCCGTAGTACCGAAAAGTAGAATATAAATACTAAATATACAATGGGACACGCAAGGAACTAGAGGCCGAAGTTACGCGATTTTTAGACAGGTACAATACTGGGTCTAACTTTTGGCGCAAATATGGACGTAAATAAACAGCCTACCTAGCAACGCATGCTTCGCTACCTAGCAACGCATGTTTCGTGAATGAACGCAAAGCTGGTTAGGCCAATTAACGCGCTTTACACGGGCGTAAACTCGTTAGTCGGACTAGCGTACGCCCGTTTCATGAATCCGGCTGTAAATATACAATGGGAAGCGCAAGGAACTAGAGGCCGAAGTTACGCGATTTTTAGACAGGTACAATACTGGGTCTAACTTTTGGCGCAAATATAGACTTAAACAGCCTACCTAGCAACGCATGTTTCGTGAATGGGCGCACAAACCTAGAAAAAATATAGACTGTGCCAGTGTCATATTGCCGGCGTCCGCAAATTCATGGCTGCCCTAAAAGATCCAGAATCGCTATAACTTGGTTTTTATGCCAATTTACGTTGGTTGTATTGTAGCGTGAAGCTCATTTGTTTACTGCGATTGGTCATATTCATGTCACATTCTTTAATGAGATTTAAAATGACAGCAAGTTAGTTAATTTCAGACTGCAAGGCAGCCATCATGTTTGCACAACCGCCAACATAATGCAAATAAAATGTCCATTTTCTGGACCTAAGGTCCCTAGAAAACTCGGCACCTGTCACGTGACCTATATCATGAACCGACACAGTCTATATTTTTTCTAGGTTTGTGAATGGGCGCAAAGCTGGTTAGTCCGACTAACGCGTTTTACACGGGCGCAAACTGGTTAGTCCGACTAACGCTACGCCCGTTTCATGAATCCGGCTGAGAGTTTAAGTTCTCTCCGATAAGTGAACGTGTACATAGAATTTGATCGTCGCGCATGCTCAAATTAGAATTTTTCAGATTTACATTATACGGATGTACAATCGTTTGCAATAATAATGACACTCTCTTAAAACAGTTTTTGAACTTCTGGAAGTTCTGAGTAGAAATTTCATTAAATCTCTATCGGTGAGTGAAAAAACTAATAACTAATGTTAAAAATGTGAAGTAGATTTCATTACAAATACATCAGAAGTTCTAAAGAAATCGCAAAATTAATTTTAATGAGTGTCATTATTATTGCAAACGATTGTACGTGGGCTCACGGGTATTTCACTCACAGTAAATACGCGTTCCTAGTATTTTGTATTATCACTATTTAGGTGTCAAAATAAGTTCTATGGAAGATGGAAGATGTATTTTTATTAGCTCTTTTATTTGACGCGATTGGCCGAATTTCTCTAAAAAATTTCCAGCGAGACCGCGACGCAAGCGAATCCAACCCACATCCTACTAGTGCAAACGTGTAGATACCTACATTTAAAATTATTAGAAGATACTATACTAAACAAGCAGTGGCGGCCCGTGGGTTTTTCAAAGGGTGGGCACAAAAAATAAATTTAGATTCATTTAAATGTATTGCAAGAACAGAATGTAATTCTGCAGAAAAGTTAATTAAACCTATATAAATGCCTGGATTTTTGAACGAAGTCTTCTCATCATGACCTCGCAAGGCTAATTCGAAGGCTCCACAAAAAACTTTATACACATTATTAAACGACGCAAAATGTGACGATTTTTTCCACCTGTTTATTATGTTCATCAAAATATTTAAGAAACTGCAACTGATAGTTATATAAAACTACATACTCGACTAAAAGTTTGCATTATATATTGCACTAAATTGCAAAAATGACTGTTTATAACGCGACCAAATATCGAAAATTACGTTGACAATAAAAACAAATGTGTAACGTCAGCCGTGACGTAGACGTCTGAATTCTTGACGCGAGTATATCTAATTGTTCACGTATGTCAGTTTTTCCTAAAACACTAAAGTCCATATAAGCTTTTAAATGAGTCACAGAATTTTCATGTTTTTTGGCCCTATCCGCTATGTGCTTTAAATCGTCAAGTCCGTATTTGGTCCACGCTGTAACATATGAAACAAACAAAACATAACAATTTATTTGTCACAGAACAACCATAGTTCTCGTATATGTTTCTATTAAAAACTCTATTATATGTTCTAGCTTTACTTGTAGATTCGTAATTAATATATAAATCAGTAGGCCTACCTTTCTCTTTAATTAAATATTTTTGATCAAATGGCACTGGATTGTTTTTTAACAGATACTGAACAGAATTTATTTCTGGTTCCGGATCCATTTCTTTTAATAAGTATGTACAAATACACAGAATCACTTTAAAATTATATCTATAATGAGAAATCGCCTTTAAAACCAGCAAAGTTAAAACACAAATTTGTTTACACAACTATTCTGCAAGCGAAATATATTTGTATATACAAGTACGTACTAAACAAAGCAAGCGACTACTGTGAACTGAAAACTGAATGCTGGAGGAGTCGGAGTGATGGAGATTGGAGACAGTGGAGACTAGTGGAGAAGGGACAGAGACACGTATTTCAGTGCCCTTTGTCGGCTTTAAATCGGCGAATTTCATTTACTCCGAGGAGTCCCGAACGTCGGAAAATGAGCCACGTTTGGAGACAATTCTTGGGTTCCCAGGAAATAAAGTTTGATATAGTTCGGCGCGTGGGTGGTTGACGGGAAATAAGTTTTGAGTAGTTTTTCGCAACCGATAATAAAATTACAAAAAAATATATAAATCTATAATAGCATCATATATTTCTTCGTGACATGTACAGTGAAGGGTGGGCACGTGCCCTTGTGCCCCTTAGCACCAGCCGCCACTGTAAACAAGAACAAGACTAGCATGGTCCACGATGCGCCTAGACCGCGACCGCCTAGTGTGTTTCCTCCTTAACGGTCTAAAAAAAGGTTTATGTTCTAAAATATATTTATTTTTCCGAATAAATATGTACCTATTTGAAATATATATTCATATATTCATTTTTCCCCATCTTTTCTTAAAATTAATGACTAAATAACCCTGTATACCTAAGCATTAATTTTCGTTAAATATGTTACTACCTAATACTACTTATCTGGCACCTGAAGTTGTTTGATCTTAAAGTGATATACCTATTTACTTTTATATCTAGCTATACCTACCTACTAGGAATTAGGTCGTCCACTATGCATAACCTCAATAAGTAATTCCACTCCCAGCAGTGTTTCAACCACTGAAATGTACGATATGGAATGCGTAGTCCATTGCGCATACAAATAAAGGTACTAAATCTAGGAGTAGACAAAAGGAGGCACTGAAACTTAGCAAAGACATACTTCATTGGTTATGTATGTGGGTGCGAGAGAGAACCATCTGCACGTACGATAGGAATTGTGGTCTTAATTTCCCATTATTTTGTTTGTAAACACGTTATTGGCGTACAGTGTGGTTTCTTCTTTTATCTTGTATCACCTTAGTGTTATTCTTTGTGTATTTTTGTGGGCGTTTTTGTTGGAACATGTTATGTTTTATAAGAGACTGTAAAATTAACCAGCATATAGCACGAAATAATTCTTCATATCCAGAATTCAATTTTATTTCAATTCAGAATCAGCTAAGCTCCTACTGCTCCGCCATTGCTAGAGACACAAAACAAAATATGGCGCTGATCATGAATAATCCATTCGCGCAGCTTTTAGCGCATTCCAGTCATCAATATAAAATTACATTTCAGTGGTCTCAACACACACTTAGTAGTACTACGGGATCCGGCTAAAAAATTCGCGGGCACTTTTTAATTGGCACCTCATGAGAAATGGGTTCCTCCATTTATAAAAATACATACAAATTAAATCTTTAGTTAACTACATTATAGCTCTATTCTTTTTACCAGAAATCTTAGTATATCTCAGTTAACCTTAGTTATTCTCCATGCTGATAATAATAATAATAATATCAATTTAGTCAGATTAACTCAGATTAGCTAAGATTTCTGATAAAAAGAATATGGCATATGAATGTACTAATTTTGCAGCCGGATCTTAGACTATAGTGTTTAAAAGTAAACATTTCGACTGCTAGAAAACGTGACACGACGTCTTTGAAGTTGCTACGTGCACTTTACACAACAAAGCCGATTTTAAAATTTTCTGTTTCTTTAATTTGTAGACCACGCCTGTTGCTATTGTCCCTTTTAACAAATGCACTTATTACAGAGACACTGTATAAATATACAGATTTGTAAAGTGAAGATCTTGATGGTGAATTGTGTTTTGCCGCTTGCGTGTATTTGTGTCATGCTACACGCATAGTTCCACCACAGCGTGCTCCTACTCTTCACATAAGACAGTGTTGCCAGGTAGGAAAAATTTAGTTCATGAGAATAATAATTTCAAAGAAGCATGAGGTTTGGAGAAAAAAGCATGCGATGGCTTAATTTATCAAAAAACACCTATTGACACAGCTTAATTTTTAATTACTTTTGTAATGCCATTTTTATTTCATTAAAAAGCATTATGTTATACTATTTTATTATAATATTACATTGTAAGTAGGTACTTACAGGTGCTTAGTTAAAAGTTATTAACCACGTAACCTTTCTAATTTATTTTAATGTTAGGCCGGGCGAACGTTGAGGCGCAGTTGACGTGACGCAGGGTGACTCACGGGTCGTAAAATCTGTTGTTTCCAGAAAATGTAGGTACCTTTACGGAATAGAGTTAAGAATCACTGCAATACAGCGTGAATACAGCACACACACCGCATATCCGTCGACTGTCATACCCGTTTATGTATTCATTACTAATTATTAAGAGAGCAGTCTACAATAAAGGACATTTCAAGTACCCAAATATTGTAGATACCTACCTCTATCTATTCAATTTTGCTCTCGATTTTGCCTTTATTTCTCGTTAGGTCTTTGTTTTGGTAGATTTCAAAGAGTATTTTTAATAATTTTATTATTTCTTTTTGTGTCTATTAAAAAGCATGAGATTTCTTCGGAATGCATGAGATCTCATGCAAAAGCATGAGACCTGACAACACTGGCATCAGTTGACCGGACAGTTAGATTTAGAATGGCGAATTGGCGTTGGCGATACGGAACCGATTACCGTAGTAGTGGGGAATGCTAGACCAATGCACGGCGCCGCGCCACTTATACTTCGTACCTCCCCTGGGATAAAGCGGCAATTTCTACTTTCTCTGTAAAGATCCGCAATTTCCGAATCTGTATACAGGTGTAATGCCTTTTGAGAGAACTGCCCATTAAAATTGAACTACAAAAAGTTATTTTTTATCTAGATGTTATGAAAATCATTCAAGATAAATCAATGACTTGGAACTCTTTTAAAAATATTTTCTAAATTTTGATCGTGCTCATGGGTATTACTAAGAGGGACTATGTTCAATTGCAACTTTTTTTGTACAACTGTTGTACTGTTTAAACAAAAAATAAAATTTTGATTTTATAGCAAACATATTAAGATGCTATAGTGGTTTTTAGGCTTTCACGGCCAGTGTTGTAATTTGATACATGGTGATTTTCCGGGTTGTTATGCCGTGACCTCGGTAACTGGTAGCTGCCAGAAACAGAGTTAAAATGCACATCCCTAGCATTAGCTGGGATACTTTTACCTGCCCTGGTTGTTCTCGGGCTAGGCTCTGTGGGGACAGACCCGCTATCGGTGTCTCTGGGCCTGTCCATATATTGATTTCGGTTCCTACTGTTGGTATTACGACTGCTACGGTCGGAACCGCTTCTCGGATACTGGTGGTCCTCCGAGGCGTTCCGTAGCCGCCGCTGTAACTGGTCGCATCCCATGCTTCCAAACTGAAGATGCCGACAGTGAAGAGCGGCAAAACGTTTTCCAAAAAAATCAGATCTCTGGTGGCTTCGACTTGTTAACTCGTCCTTATTCAGAACCGCAACAGTATTCAAAATACAAACGGTATTTGCCTGATATTACCCAAATTTTAGCATATAAATTTAACAGCAATTATTTCAAGAAAGAAAGGAAAAGGCCTAAGATGTTGTACGGCCTTATGTGAAGTTGCAAGTAATTTGTAGGTTGAGGTTTTGCACTTAACAAAATAATATAGTGGTGAAATATTATCTAGTACAACTATTTTGATCACCACTTTTATTTAAATTTTTGTGTGCTCTCACCTATATAAAAACTAAGGATGAAATTTTGAAAGAATAGGAACACTCGAATTTCTGTGGATGTGCCACTGCTAATACTGTTATCATCTTAAATCAATTTGGCAATATGGCAAGTGGGTAGATAGGAAAGAAACAATTTTAACTATGAATATATTCTATCTGCTAAAACTCAAACCTAAGTTCAAGTGAAAAATAAAAGACGAAAAAAGAAAAACAAAAACCCATTATTTTATATTTCAATAAATCATGCAGCATGCCAGTGGTGCAACCCTATGCAAATTTACACTTACTTAAATTTCAAATAACATTTCTGTTTTCCATGACATACAATTAATTTGAATGTGGAATTTACAATAAATAGGTGTGTATCTTTCCCATGGTAAGTTAAGTAACATACATAATATTTCAATTAGCTTTGTTGTAAATATTTAAAGTCAGTAAAAAAGCTTATATACAAAAATGTTGGGTAATATGTAACTACACACACATAACACATCAGAAAACTATTAGGTTGCTTGCTATGTGGAGTTGGCTAATAGTATAAATGAAAAATTGAACAATTTATTAAAATTACCTGTTATAATAAAATATATGTAGAAAAAAAATTTAAAATATCAGGAAAATTTACACACGATAAAAAGTGTCATACTAGGCGATAAATTGTATTATTTCTTAACAAGTCGGTCATATCACCACTTCCAAAAACTTGTACTATAATTTAATGTTAATACTCAGTCCAAATTTCAATGTTTTATCTTGAAGAGAAGAAATAATAAGGAAATAACTTTGAAAGATTCATTTTATTAAGCTGGTGGATGTTTGTAATATAACATACGCTGAAAAACAGATAACTTTTGTTTAAAAACTTTTCCATTTGCTATTAATTTATTATATTTATTGTTTCTTGAATGTCCATTGCTGGGATATAGACCTACACTTGATATCAACGCAACGCAAATTTTACATTTTTTCTTTTGTCTATCGAAGGGAGATAACAATACGAACTTTAAAAAAAATTACACTTTTGTATCGAGCAAGCTGTGAGAAAATCTTTTATATACAATATGTGTTCCAGGATTCCGTGTACATAAAATTACAGTGAAAAAACAAACAAATAACTTTTGTTTAAAAAATGTTTTGATTTGCTATTAATTTATTGCATATAATGTCTCTTGCTAGGATATATAGGTTGTTGCAAAATGTTATTTAGAGCATTCTAGAGCATTTTGTCTGAAAAATGTGCTGCTATTATGATAAAATATATCAGTTTTCTACTGAGGGATGTAGGTATTTTCTTATAAGAAAATTGTTTGTACAGTTGGAAACAGCTTGCAACTGTGCATTGTGTTTATAATGCCAGCATAAGTTGAATATGCTTTATTTTAAATGTAGTGGCCATACTTCTGACGGTTGAAAACTGATTCTGAAGTACTACGAACAATGCTACTATTGCTATGCTACAATGCTACTATTTTTGAAGAACTACTTAATACTTAATAACAAATCATTAGTGTAGCAATTGATCATTTTGTTCCCTGTATTTAATTTTTTATGGTAATTATCTATGTTACTTTATATATTACAAGTTTGATGTATTAAAATTTATTATGTAGGTGCTTAATTATACTTTTGAAAACTATTTGTTGAACATCTCAGAAACAAATAAACTATTTATTATAAATTTAAAGTAGACTCTTTAGTATCTATCTAAAATTATATTTATAAGTTAGTAATATTAAGGTTTTTAATATCTTCCCAATAATATTGTTATATTGTAAGCCTATTTGAGAACGTGCCATATGTATTCCAACAAGTATTTTTTATATTTTAAAATATTTCATTTTAATGTGTTAAATTTGGTATATATAAATTATATTTTGTTCTAGACTAATGGATTTTATTATTCAGTCACTAAGTATTTTTTCTTTTTTTGTCAAAAAATGTTCTCATTTACTAATATTATACTTTGGAAAAAAGTACCGATAAAAATAAAATATAATCAGGAAACAAAACTTAGGCAATGCATTATTCATCGAGTCTTTAAACTATATAACATATAACAAAACTCTTTCCTTTTTTAAATTGTTTTGTTTGCTTTCTTTTTTTTAAATAATTTTCCAACCTTTTGATGAAAGAATTAAAATTTGGTTTTTATAGTTGCGGCAAGAATTCAAACAACTTACGTCATACAAACAAATGAATAATTCATTATATTGTCATCGAAATATTTAAGAAACTGCAATTGAGAACAGTAAAACTATATAATACACTAAATGTTTGCACTATATATTACAGTAACTTACAAAATATTATTGTTTTTAACACGACAAACTATTGAAAATTATGTTGACAATAAAAACAACTGTGTAATGTAAGTCGTCTGAATTCTTGCCACAACTATATGTTAACTGCTGAATATACAGGGTATAAAAAAATAGTATACCGAGCTTCGGAAGGTGTAGCAGTACCTACTGATTAAAATAATATCTTAAGAATGCATGCCTTAAAATGTTTCTTAAGGGACTCACAAGCTCTTCAAAAGAGTGACAAAAATACAATTGTTATTTTTTTACGGTGATGATTACATTAAATGAAGCAATATTCATTCAGAAAGAGTAGTTTGTATAAAGGTGAGGGGTTGGTTTTCATAAAACTATTTCACTTAAATAGACATGACATTGCTAACCAACCAATATTTATAGCATTGATTATACATGGTAAGTCAAGTTTAAATAGTCAAATTTCAGGAAGATTCTTTACGAAATTTACGAAAAATGTAAATACAACATACTTACCTTTTATCCTGCTCTCCACCAGAGACATACAGGGCGTGTTAAAGGAAACAATTACAACCAGCTACCACAAACAGTATTTGATATTAGATAGGGATTGTTTTAAAACCAGCCTGCCTGGATATTTTATGCATTTGTTTGATTTTACATTTAATGTACAGATGCCATAAAAGTATTTTTATGGGAAAACAAAATGTACACTTTAGATCAGAAATTTCCTTTAATTGTAACATTCAAAGCATCTTTTTTGAAACATTTTTTTTATTGTGTTGAAGAACATAAAATATTTAGAAATCTGATTGAACTTTTATTGATAAAATAAAAAATGCTTATTGTAAGTTATTAGGCTTGTTTTTGCAGCAGTTGAAAACGGTTTGGAAACTGTCAGAACTATTCGACCAGTTAAGTTGAGAACGCGTTACCATTGAATTTGACCCAATAAATAGTTGGACGGACATTTCTGATAGTTTGCAAACAGTTTTCAACTACTGCTAAAACAAACCTATTGATTATTTTAATTAATTCAATTCTTCATGAAGTACTGTATTTAAGAATTGCATACAGATAATTCAAACAGAAAGAAATAGTTTCAAATTTTGTCCCATTCTGTAAATTGTGACCATCGAATCTTAAATTTGAATATATATAATATATTATATTAGAATCTTTGGCAGTTTTTATAATGACCAACCACATAAATCGAGCCAATTCTGAAGTCTCATGCTCACTATTACTGTAATTAGATTATGAAAGTCCTGATAAACTCAATCAGTAAGAACTGGAAAATACTAGCCCTTAGGTACTTATGCTTAAGCTAAAACTTCTAAATTAAAAGGGGCTCGCCTCAATCAATATAATCAACTGCCTATCTCGTTCGTTTTTGCAAAAGAAAAAAGTAAAAAATAATTATTAGTTAGTATTTTACCCAAATTTTATTATCATTAAAAGGTAAAGATTTACAAAAAAACATTATATTAATTTAAATATTAACATTGTACCATTATTATTTATTATGATGTATTGTTAAGTTACTATAATTCTACGTTATACAAAACAAAAAGTAATTAATACTTAAAACATATATTTTTAATCACAAACTTCTAGATTCAATAAATTTTGTAATGGCAAATGGTAGGTAATATAACGAAAAATATAACAGTCTTATATAAATGGCTATAACAATTAGATTACTTTAATATAGTACATTGAGACATTTAAACAACGAAATACTTGGATGAAAGGCGTAATGTGTTACTATTTACAATTTTGAAAAAATGTCATGCACCTGACATATCAAGTTAAATTTCCTTAAACAACTATAACTTTTCTGCAATACTTTTCGAATTATTTTTATTAAAACTAAATTATTTGAATTAAAAATTGTAAATAATTTCTGTGAATATCCAATTTGGATAGGAATATTCTTCACCTAAACAAAACCATGAGATGCTAAATAAAAAATTTCTTATAAACAGATATTGCTAATATTTAAACCCATAGAAAAAAATGGGTATTTGTTTTTATACAAAAACCTGGTGACAGAATTATTCAACAATTATAATAACAATACCTACATTAATGTAAAATAATTTTATCTTAACTGAAGAGGTACTAAATAATTATTATTGTTTGGTTCACCTTTCATCCAACACAACATCAGATATGCTTACGTTTTTTTTTATTATTGCCTAATAATGAAACCACACTTCCATATTTCGAGGAAATAACGGACACTGAGTTACTGATATTTGTAGTATCGGTTGATATGCAACTAGGCGATGAAGAAGTAATAATTTTATCAAAATTTTTAGAAGTTTTACTGTCAATTAAAGCTTTAGAACTATTCTCATATATAGAGTAACTCTCACTGTCTATGAAGGAAGTGCCAAACATATTATTAATACTTGGTCATGCAACATTATAAAAATTATTAAAACTTAATCTTACACTCAACAAACGTAAATTCATATTCATACTTTTTGATAAGAGCTCTAGAAAGTTCTTAACAATTACATCATAGGTTTGAGCAGATGTTTTAATTTTTAATTTTGTTGTATTTAAAAACTGGCGAAAGGTTGTTACTCGAGCTTTAGCTGCCACTTCTTCTTCTGTTGTTGTACCAAAACCGTTTTCTCCGTTTACCTTATTGTAATAATTCATATAAGCATTATACTCATCTAATGCGGCTTGATGCAGTGCTTCTTGGTGTGCTTCCAAATTTACAACAAAATTATAAATAGATATCAGATGAGAAAACAGTTGCTAAAACAAATGTCTTTGTTAAGGTGCTTATTGAACAAATTAACTTAAAAGTGTAAATTAATACAAACAAACATTAGATATTCCTGCAATACCAAAAAGAAAAAAAAAAGAAAAAAATTTGTTACCTACTTAACCAAAACTATCTTACACTGGGAATGAAAATTGTGTCATAAACCGTGAGTTAGTGATAATTTTGTTTTATTTTTAGCTTGGACATTATGACTTGCTTTTAATAAAACATATATTTATAACAACTCTGGTTATTACAAACTACTACCACTTACAATGACCTAATTTTGTTCAATTACTATGAAAATGCTCAACAGCTTTAAAATTCCAACGTTTACTTTTTACAAAACTACTTCTTCATTATTGATACGGCCACCAATAATTGCTTACGCTACTAAGTCCATGAGTATTATGCATAATGAAAGGAACATACATTAATCGTGGATTTGTCATATGCAAAGATGTACTTCAATGTTTTGAAATCATAAAAAAATTCAAAAATATGACCATCATTTTGTTTTTTACATTGTTCATTTAATATGATATGATTTCACTGTTTCTTGAATGTGTTCACTGTAACTCCACAAATGAAATTGAGTACAAGTCGGTGAGTTTTGGTTAGAACCTCACAGAGGCAGTGGCAGCTCATCAAAATTAAGGTGGTCGTTTTTCGATAATAATAATAATAATACCGTTCTTTAATAAATTATTCCCAGATGTGCATAAAGAAATTTTGTTATAAAAATAATTATAAATTTTTTCTTTACAAGACAAAGATATTTTTCTAATTTTTACAAAAATTTTATTTATTTTTTTTTAAAGAAGAGTTTAAAAAACGAAATAATAGTGTAAAATTTAAATAGGTATAAATTTAAAAAAACAACACCTAATTGTAGCAATGAGGTTTTCTAAGGTAGTAGATTTTTCGAGTATTTTTGTTTTAAAACATGTATTTTTGGCAGTGCACATTTTTTGTCACCCAGTAACTTCTTTACTAGACATTTTCAGACCCATTTTTAATAGGAACTTTTGTTCTTATTTTGATGAATACCATGAGATAACATTTTTTTAATATTAAAAACAAATTAACTATACCCATCGAAAATCTAGAGAATGACATTGTTGGCTTCTAAACTAGTGGTACGGGTACCAAAAAATATATATATTCATAACACCTATTATTTTCATTAGGTGCAATGATTTAACAGTTTTTACCAATTTTGAGACATTAGATAATAAAAATGATGAGTTCTTTTCAAATTTAAAGCTTTTATATTGTATTGGTATGTCAATTTAGAAATTTTATCAAGAAAAATTCAAAAAGATTCTTAGCAACATTTTAAATATAAAACAATTCCCTCTTGGACATTGATGAGCCAATCGATCTTTCTCCGCATGTCCAATACACTTATATGTCATGTTTCTGCAGTCAGTATCGGTATGTACTTAAATTATACCTTAATCTTTGTTGCTTTTGTTACTTCTCTTTTATTTATAAAATTATTTTTTATTGCATAATACATCTTCAAAGTTTTCTCCATTCTTCAATTCCCAAATTTTGTTTTCTTTGTCCATCAATTATTGCATCTAGATACGTGAACTGATTAACTTGTTCTATTTTTGTACCATCTATTACTATACTTAGCCCTATCACTTTTGTTTTACTCTTATTTAATTGCATTCTCGCATTTTCCATTTCCTTGTACCAAATCATTAATTTTTCTTGCAAGTTTTGTTCACTACCTGCCATAACTACCACATCATCTGCAAAAGCACATTCGTTTATCCCTATTTTCTTTAAATTCCTACATAGAGGTTTCTACCCTTCTGACTACATTTCACTATTATGTCATCCATAAACACAGTGAAAAGTATATGCCCCATAATTCCCCCTTGTCTTAAACCTTCCGTTGTTCTGAACATAATCGACCTCATATTTTTATTAATTACATAATTCTTACTATTACTATACAAACTGCGAATCAATCTTATCAACTTCGGTTGACACCTCTCTTCTCTAAACTTTCCAATATATTTTTTTTACTGTATTAGAAAGGTATTTTAAGCTAATATAAATCAAATCTCCTACAATTCCTATCAATGAAGTTATATGTATGCTCTCTGATACCAAACATCTAGGTATGCTAATGAACAATTCCACAAAGTTCTATTCAATAATTATCTAAAGAAATTAAACTATCTAAATTTACTAACCTGGTTTAATGAAAACACTCTATAAATATCTAACTTCACTTTTGACAGTGGGAAATCGAAAATTCAACCACAATAGATGAGATCTGATATATGTCCATAAATGCCAAGTATGCTCTTCTTTCTTGTTTAATTACTTTTTCGGCTATCTGTTTAATGTTAAATATATGGTCCTGTGTACCTCTGCTGTTCCGAAAACCACTTTGAGATTCACCTCAGTTGTTTGTCTAATATTCTCGCAAATAGTTTCAACTCTGTAAGTACTAAGTAGTGTAATGCCTCTATAACTATTACAAAATTTATTTCCTTCTTTTTTTAAAATCGATATTACTCATATTTTCAATCCTCTGGTATTCTCTGCTCCTTATACATTTTATTAAATAATTGTAAAAACTTATTGTCGTACTTTACCCCATGCATTTCAGCATCTCTGTTGTGAATCTGCCATGTCCTGGGGATTTCCAATTTTTCAATTTCTTCATAGCTTCTTTGAGTTCTTCTTCTGTGATTTGTTAATATTCAGTATTTATTATTTCAGTTCTTTTATCATTTACTTACCTTCTGCTTCACAGTTCTTCCCATCTCTCCATTACTTTCTGTTCTCCTATTATTTTCCTTTTTACTTTGTTTGGCTATTGTTTGTTGCGTCTTTTCTTTCCGTAATGATTTTAAAATCTTATATAGTTTGTCGTTTCCAAAGTCTACCCAAGATTTCTTCTTTGCCTCCTTTATTTTATCCTTGATTATTGTTCTTTGCAATTTATATGCATTGTAATTTTCTTCTGTTCTACTTCCAATATATTTTTCCACATCTTCTTTAGCTTTATCTGCTAGTCCCACATACTGCTTGTGCTTCTGCAAGTATACTTAAATGTATTCCGTATTTCATTTACTGTTTTATTCGTTTGGGCATATGTATTTCTCATCATTTCTCTTCCTATTTCTTCCTTGTATCAGTTAACTATAGTTACATATTTCAGTTTATAAGCTTTTATCACCTCTACTTTTTTCTTACATCTTATAAATTATTATTACCTTTTATTTTTGCTACTAGTAGGTATGATCACTATTAATTACTGCACTTCTTTTTAGTAATATTAAATTAAAGAATTCGTTGCCAATATATACAAAAAATAATAATAATAAGTAAACAAAATCCTAAAATGTTATCCATTTTAAGTAAGAAATATTAAACAAAAATTAAAATATTTTCCTTATGAAATTTGTGATATTTTGGTAGAAATTTCTTTACAGTGCATCTGTCCTCGTTCTTGCAAATCACAGCACCAATCAGTTCAATTTTGAGTCCGTTGAACTTGACCTTTTTACTAACCCATATATTTTTCCATAAAATTTTATTGAATTATATGTTCCGCATATCTGGCAAAGCATATCTGATTGCACAGCTTCTGCTGCAGCAAATACGCATGCACCATAATAAAATGGTCAATTTTTATTGGTTATTAAGAATTGACGGATCCACCTTTTCCATCTACAGCACTACCATGGAAGTGAGCGAGAAAAATTTCAGATAAGTATATCTTTCCATTAATTTAATTGTCATTGTTAAAGCATGCCTTTGGAATCTTGTCCTCACCCTCACCTCGTGTACTCACCCAAGTGCTTACATGATTCACCCTTTACTATTTTGGATCTCAGATTATATCCTACTATTGTTGGAAAGCCATTGATAGTAAAATTCTGGAGCACTTTAGGGTTTAACTAGTGAAACATACTTTATACAAAAAACAAATCTGTTAAACAAAAAATAGGCAGTGGGAATATAATAAACCAGAAGATAAAATCATGTTGATATCAAAACAAAGTCTTTAACACATTTTGTATATGTGTCTGTGTGATGTGTTTTATCCAAATTTCCTATTACTAATAGTAAGACATTTTTTTCACTTTATTTAGTTTATTTTAATATTCAAAGAATTTTGCTCAATAATTATTTCATTTTTTTGCACTTCACAGAACTTATGTTTTTCTTTCTCACACATCCACACTTTTAAAATTATAGTTTCTCATAATATGCCAGAAAATTGCAAAACCTAAACAATTACCATGACCTTATCAATTTGACAATATGATGTATTTATTTATAATGTTCAAAAATGTCGATTTATTCATAAAATATAAATAAAACAAAAATAATAAATTCAAAGTGCATTTTATCACTTACCCTTGAGTTTTCGTCAAGAAGAACGCCTCTTTGGATAGAATTTAGAAATATTGTATGAGCCACAATAATATCATCTAAACATTCAGCCTTATTAACCTGATTTTGCATTTCGGCCCAAGAACATTCCAAAACTTCAAACAGAAAATAATACTGTGTTTGATGTAAAAAATGGATCATTTTGCTTGTCAATATATGTATAATATGCATTACAGGTTTTAGTTCTAAAAAAAATATATACATAACTAAAAACACAATATATAAATATAAAACTGCAATATTTCAATACAACTATCAATAATAGCACTTATTAAATACGTGCATACAGTTGTGACTTGCAAATAGATTTCTATTGTTGGGAAAATTATATTTCTTTTTTATTTCATTCAAATTTAATTAAACAAACGCTAAAAAATTAATTAATTTAGTACAAGAGGGTAAATATTGGTGGAATGAGTGGACACAGATCTCCCAAATATATTAAAATTCACCAAATTCATGTCTTTTTTAAACAGTTCATTTATCCACGGTTTATCACAGTTAATATGCAAACGGACCGCAAGTATACACAACTGCAAAATTTCGAACGCTTAGGCACATTTTTAAATTTGCATGTACAAACATTTGCAATAATAATAATAATAATAGTTTATTTGCCCAACAGGTAGACACCCAATTACAGGATAACTTACACCTATAATAAACATATCATCTACTATGCACTCATCATTAAAATTACTACACATACTGTACAATAGAGACTTTAGCATAACATTTGTGTTTGGACGATTGAGATGAAATGTAATATTCTGTCTTGAATTTAGTCTTGGTATTAAAAGCCAATCTGGGAGAATTTCTGAACAATCAATTTTATTACCAAGAAGTTTAAACAGGAACATGATTAACGAGCAAACTCGACGATATTCTAAACTCTCTAAGTTAAAAATCTGTAACATATAGTTGTTGTCTATTCCTCTCTCAGGATAATTGCCAGTTTCTTTATATAATAAATATTTTACAAATCTCCTTTGCACTTGCTCCACAACACGTTTATGAGATTGATAAAAAGGATTTCATATTATAGAACCATATTCTAATTTAGATCGTACAAATGAATAATATGTATACTTCTGTATTTGTAAAAGATTTACAGTTGCGTATAATAAACCCCAACATTGTTACAGCTTCTTGTGTCTTCCTATTTATATGTTCATTAAAACGTAATTCGTTATCAAAGTATATATGTACCTAAATCTTTAATTGTATTTTCACGTACTAAAACGTTATCATTTATATAATAGTTATATAATACTTTATTATTAGTTTTTCTCGTATAAGACCACTTTACATTTGTTTATGTTGAGATTTAAGTTGTTATCAATGCACCAATTTTGTATTTTTAATAACTCATTTTGTAACATTATACAGTCTTGCTCAGAATAAATTGTTTTGAAAATTTTTAAATCATCAGCAAATATTAAGTTACAGCATTCTATGTTTGTTGTTATATCATTAATAAACAATAAGAACAGAAGCGGCCCTAGATTACTACCCTGTGGAACACCTGAAGTAGATATATATTTCGTTGACATAACCGTTGTAATATACATATTGTTGTCTATCAGTTAAGTAGGATTTAAATAATTTTAATATATGTGTGCTAAATCCAATTTCGTCTAACTTACTTAAAAGTATTTTATGATCAAATGCCTTTGAGAAGTCTGTGTATAATACATCAGTCTGCCCACGGCTGTCTAACGCATCAGAAAGATATTGAGTGAAGATAAGCAAGTTGGTCACGGTTGATCGATTTGTCATAAATCCATGCTGATATGGAGAAATTATGATTATTTCAAAAGCTTTTGCAAAATTACACAATAAAGAAATTTGTCGATAATTACATATATTTGATACGTCACCTGTCTTAAATATAGGACAAACTTTTGCAATTTTCCAACAACTTGGGAACATTGACAATTTTAATGCAAGGTTGAATATAATAAACAGTGGAATATCCAAAACAGTCTCTAATTAAAAAAGATGGTATCAAATCTGGGCCAGATGTCATTTTATTCTTTAAGCAACCTAAAGCATCTTGAATTTCCGACATTTTTATATTTTCAATATTAATAGTATCATTAACTACATGGCTGCCATCAGCTATATCATTATTTGTAGGAGCCGCATAAACAGATTTAAAAAAATCACCAAAACCATTTACAATATCTTGTGGGCTATCCAACATTTTATCCATGTATATCACTCTACCAGGAATTCTTGTTTGTTTCTTTTTAGAGTTAATGAAATTCCAAAAGTTTTTTGAATCTGAGTTTATCGACTGCTGAATACGTTTAATATAATTTTGATATGCTACATCAACTTGCTGTTTTATTAAAGTCTGCAGTTTTTTAAATTGTTCTAAATGATAAATAGATTTTGTGGATTTATAATAACAGTGATGTTTGTTTTTTTTCTTAATATTGGTTATTTATTTCTTTAGTGTACCTTTCTGAATAACATTGACTCCGATAGTTATACTGCGGAACATGTAAATCTAATATACTATAAAATTTCGAGTAAAATTCATCAAGAGCAGAATCAACATCATTGAAGTTCTGTAGAACATACCAATCAGTATTTAAAAGATCATTATATAAAGCTTGATAATTTGCCTTTTTAAAATTATAACTTTTTTGAGACGTATTAGCTGAAAAGTTAGTATATTGTATAGAAGTGCTAATATCAATAATAATTAGTGATGGATGGTAGGAATCTTCTGGTACTAAAGGTGTTTCATTATGCAGGATCTCACATTTCAAGTCTGTACATACCAAATCCAGTAAACGATTCGTACAATTATATATACAGTTATGCTGTTTCATGTCAAAAAATGTTAAGAAGTTTTTCATTGCGGCAACTTTTCTATCATACACCTGATTTAACACAAAATTAGGTAAATTAAAATCTCCAAAGATCAGAATATGCTTACCAAACAAAAAATCTAATTGACCAAATGCATCTAAGAATAATTCAAAATCTTCATTGCTAAGATTAGGAGGAATGTAGATAACAAAAACATAAATTACACTATATTTCAATTGTCCTTTGCAACATAAAATGTCAATCCTAGGAAAATTCATCGTGAAATAAGGCAAATCAATTTTATTAAATATTATGTCGCTTTTATGGGCTAGCAGTACACCTCCACCTGTAACATAGCCAGTCAAATCCAGTTTCCTATCACTTCGATGAACGGTATACACTGCAGGAAACAATTCGATGCTCTCCACATTTTCTCTTAACCAAGTCTCAGTTATTGCTATCAAATCAAACTCTGCTTGCGCTACACTGACACAGAAATGTTGCACTTTACTGTTAAGTCCTCTTACATTTTGATAGTTGCACAAGATAGTTTCAGTGTCACGGGGCTGCATTAGTTTAAAGGACTAGACACAATTTTTGGAATTCCATTGGTATATTTAATGTAACAATTTTCTCCCTGCTGCTGACGCTCTATTAGTTTGTTTTTAACTTCTCTGTAATAAGAAATTTGTCGCGGGGTACGATCCGGAGCCACAAATATGTTTTTGAATTTGGGATTTGTTTTAAGTTTCTTTCCTTGACGTATAATGGTTTTCACTTGGGCTTCAGATGTTAGTTCAATTTTTATGGGACGTATCTTGTCCTGTGCATATTTACCCAATCTCACTGGTTTGATATTATCCATCGAAATTTCTGTTGACAACATCTCTATCATTTCAGTTAAAATAGTTTTATCTTTCTTTATTTTCTCCACTGGTGATTCGCTGTTATCTTGTTCTTTAACACCAAAGACCACTATATTACACTTGCGTTTATTCCTTTCCTCAATTTCACTTATTATTTCCTCGAATTCTAGATTTCTAGATGAACCATTCATTTCTGATTTCTTTAGCGATTTTATATCTTCTTGCAAACTAATTATCATTGCTTTTAGGGCCTTTATGTCATTTCCAAACGATCTACAGTTTTTACAAGACCAATCGTAGCCCTTATTAGCATTTAAATTTCTAACTTCTGACAGTGTTAATTCGACACATGCACCTTTAAAGTATTTCCTGCATATAGAGCATTGTATCATTAAATGCCTCTCATAAGCATTGTTGCAGCAGGTACAAGTCAATGTATTCCCCGGCATTTTAAAATATCGCTCGTATAGTTTAAACAGTAATAATAAATAACAAAGATTATTGCCGGTACTTAACAAAAGAGAATGTGACCTTTGGTGGAAAAATTTCCATACGAATGTTCAATTTTTTGTAATTATGAGGATTGCACACTTCTTTTCAGTTGTAACTGATATAATTCACTCAAATTTCGTCCTGCAAACAGTCGTACGATATGACAGGCATATAACAAGCATATATACACAAACTGCACAAATTAAAATGGCCTATAACAACTCGTATTAAACACACAGTTACGGAGCAGCAATAAGACAAGTGCCGTACGTCGATACCACCACAGGCACATATTTTTGCAATATTAATGACACTCATAAAAATGCATTTTGTGACATTTCTGAACTGCAAATAAATTCGTAAAAAAATCAGCTTTCATATTTTATTCATAATTTATATTCATAATTCTGTGATTCCTATATTTTAATTTTAAAACAAATGAAGTGGTAACATTTTTCGAAAACAATGAACGATGTGATCTTATATAGGTGATTCAGAACTTATCTAACAAAAATTTGGGAATAGATGCGTCATGAAAAATAGTCGATATCGTAAAAAATATTTGTAAAATCCTTATAGTTTCCGAGTAAAAAATTATTCTAAAATTTTCAACCTTTACATTGCTGGGCTACTGTAGTCTCTAGCCAGGCGATTTCAAATATCCGATTACTTATCGCATTAACCTTTTTGTGAGGCAGGTATTTACATTAGTTTTTCAAATGTCAAAAATGGCGTAAGTGTATAGTATCTCGCAGTTAATGGATATTGTTTTAAGTTATGGTGAAGTGAAAATGCTTTAGTAGCACGATTTCCTGGTAAACATGTGTCAAATTCAGCTACTTTTACCGTGGTGTACTGTGAGTGCAAGGGTAGTGCAACGTGAGGGAAATTTGAAACCAAATTGTGGACAAGAGGTCCATTACGTCCACGACGTATGCAGTGTGGCATACACATGGGGCTCAATTATATCTCGTCATTTGTAATGTTGCTGAGCGAGAATTATGCCTCGATTGAGAAAATTTGCAACCGAATCGTGGAAGAGATGGAGGTCCAGGGCATCCATGACGTATTGTAGCAATGTGACGTATTATACACAAGGCTCAATTATATCCGTACGTCAGGGTCACTACTTAAACAGCGCCCCCATTTTAAACAAAGATGACGAAGAAGACTTAGAGCTCACTTGCGCCTCCTGTGAAGACTGCTGATGACGACACAATTGGTGAGTCACAATTCGTGTTGCGATCGGTATTGATGCTGCATCCAGAAGCACAACACTCCCGGCTCACAAGAAACAGGCTCAGTTAATTTTGTTTTAAGATATTTCATTTGCTAAGTTTTCTCTTTTTTTTTATTTTTAGAAACTGCTATCAATAGAGCAATGTTGGTTGCATATGCGCGTAGGTCACGTGGCTTGTAATCATTTATGAAGGCTCTGTAAATATTGGTATTGAATAAAGTTTCAAAATGCCATTATGTACGAATACAGCATACAACGCCTAATTCATTTTAGCAAGCCAAAAAAATTAAATGAAAAATATGGTGTAGGCCGATGAAGCGCGGCGAAAAGAAGCAGTGCAACATTGTTTGTTTGTGAAGCCCATATTAATGTAACTTTTCTATTAAGCTACCAGGGCATTCACCATATCACCACTAATAATTATGGTATTACTTACACAGTATTTACACTATGTATGCCTGTTTACATCATCAACACCGTAACCTCCACCTGTATCCACGGAAATAAACCAGGCTGAACGGCGTCACTGAACGTTTTGCTGAACGTCACACCAATGATATCTTGTTTTTGGCAACGTAGATTTATTTACATTCTATGGCAATTTATTAATGTTAATTATTACGTGATTATTGCCGCCAGACACATGTTCTCACCTTTCAATATGTTTGATAGATTATCCTGTAACACATTTCAAACCTATAGGTATAAAATTCATGCAAATTCCCCTTTGCAATTTTAGGAAGCTGTAGTTTCCAAATATATAAGTTGGATTTAATGAAAAAGTGTTATTCTTCATTTAATAATATGTAAAAATTAAATTAAAATAAACGTACTAGCATGTTTTTTATTTCAAATAAATTGTTCCAATATTTACTCACTCTATAAAAGTTTGATTACCCATACTCACCTTTAATCCTTCTAAAAAGTTTTGCCATGGAAATCTGTTGTCGTCTCATATTGGCAAGTGCAAATTCCATTCTTTTTGCTTTCCACAAAGCTCCAAATAAACTCTGATATGTTGGCATAGTTTGCTGAAAAATTGTTCCAATTGGTCCATCAACAATATATACTAAACTAAATACATCCCAACCCATATCTCCTGAAGAATGACTCATAAAACTAACATTTAAACGCTTTAGAGTATCTTCATCTTCATATTGGGCATTTGTAACTCTTATGGCAGACTCTAAAATGGCAGTCAGTGTATGGCCATAAATATTTTCAGCTGGCTTATTTAATTCTGGACTGAAATATTATAATTATTCACTTAACTTCAGATTCAGTAGGTATTTCTAAATTATAAAATAATTGTATTCATTTGTACAATAGTTTAAAAGTATTGTAATATGACAGGTGCATCTGCAAAATTGGAGGAAAAAATGTTTATTAAATTACTGAATAAACGTGATGTTTTTTGAAGAACATTATATATTCTTAAATAATAAACACAATTTTTATACTACATACAGTAAAATATGCAAATGAAACACTTGATATAAAATTATTCAACTTTAATTTATTGGGTCACTTAGCGTGTTTTATGGTTTTCCTGTCTGTCAAAAATAAAATGATAATCTCAAGTGATGTCGAAGATATAAAATATTTTTCAAGCTCTTGCAACTGTTTCACAAAATGTAAAATATATCAAAAACGACAATGACATGAAGTAGCTTGAATAAATTTGACCTCAAATTTTACATTCTTTTCAAAAATGCAACAATTTAAGGTGTTCCATATAAAATAATGAAATTGTTACCAATTTCTGGTATAACCGAAATTATTTTCATTACATAGATCATTGTGAGAAACCTCTGTATAGCCTCGTTGTGTATATGAGCCCTAAATTATATCGTTTGACCTAAAAGATGTTTATTTAGAATAAAAAACATGAATAATATAAAAATTAAATAATATTTAGTGGACATAGCATGTCACATATTCCTCATTTACTTGTATATAAAGAAAATATTTACTGTGTTTATTGAAACATAATTCAGTAGTCGAATAGTCTTTGAGCTGTGAAGTAGTGCTATATCCTGGCAATTGAAAAGGAACTGTTTTTAATTGTAGATTACCTTTATTAATCTAATTTTTGAGTGTACTTTGAACCCAGTGACTTTCTTGCAATACATACTTTGTACTCTGGTGCATTGGATGTTTATCTTAAATAAGATTGGTTACAAATGTGACTTTCCAAGTGTGAATTAATTATTTGAAGTATAGTAAAGAAACTATGGCAAGACTAATATAAAATATATTGAGATAAGATAAAACATTCATACTTTTTGCCTAGTAGTCAACACGTTTATTATTTTAACTATCTACTAGAAAATATCATTTGTGATATGGAAAAAAATGTGTCTATTAAGGATGTACACGACCTATGGCCCGCTACAGACCATGCGTGTATTCGCGATTTGTTGTGCGTGATTCGTGATATGCGAGGAATTCCCGAATAGTGTGTATCGTCCTGATCGTTAAAAATCTATTCATAAAAAACCTACACACGATGCACGAATCGCAAATCGCAAATTCACGCATAGTCTGTAGCGGGTATAACACAGGGGTTAGTGAAAAGGAATGAAGAAATCATCGAAAAAATCAAAGAAGAACTAAAAAATGAGATAAAATACTTAAAAAAAGACATTCGTGGGGAATTCCTGCAAATAAGAGAGGAAAATACCAAACTTAAGAAGGAAAATGAATATTTGAAACAGCGTTTATTACCAATGAGAGAAAACATAAGAAATATAATTTGATATTATATGGTATGAAAGAGAAAGACAATGAACTGGAGGATATTCAAACCGTTCTGGAGCTTATTAATACTAAATTAAATGTAGTATGCAGTTACACTGATTTAAGAGATATTTATAAAATAGATACAAAAAAATGGTAAAATTAAGCCAATGTTGATAGAGTTTTAATTATAGATTAAAGAAAGAAATTCAAGCAAATGCAAAAGAACTCAAAGGAACAGGAATATACATATCAAATGACTATACTACTGAATATTATAAAAAAAAAACAAAAAATTCTTCGTGCTCATTTAAAGAAAGCGAGATTAAATAATAAAGAAGCTACAATAAAACATAATATACTTATAATAAATAACAAGAAGTTTACATATGAAGATTTAATAAATAAGGAAAACACCGCTGAAGTTAAAAAAAAATCAAGAAGAAGAAGAGTTTTTAGACGTGGTTGGATCATCCAGAAGTTCATCAGTACATTCACTACCAATGCAAAATGAAGAACAATAAGGAAACAAATCATCTTGCAGCCAGAATACCAAAAAAAGGAAGAAGAAGCCTTATGTTTATATGACTACTGGTAAACGATCAAATAGAGTTAAAAAATAAATTGGATGTTCCTAAATTTTTTGTTGTAGATTTATTTGTAGATGTTTTAGTTAATATTTTCAAAAAATGTTGTACTGTAACGAGTATATTTGTTATTATATTTATTCATACTATCACCAGTAAATTAGTGCCAAATATGGATACATTATTTAGAGATTATTAGGTTAAAATAATTCCAACTGAAATTTTAAACAATATAAATGAATTAAATGAAGTATTAAGTGTTAATTCTACATCTGAAAATTTTAAAGTCATTCATTTTAACATCAGAAGTGTACAAATACATTTTGAAGAATTAGAAGTATTCCTAAATCAATGTAGTTTAGAATTTGAGTGTATAATTTTAACTGAGACTTGGCTATTAGATAATTATCAAATATATAAATTAAAGGGTTATAATATCGTGTACAGTGAAAGAAACTTTAATCAAAATGATGGCGTTTTATTATATGTAAGAGAAAATATAAATTTGGAATATAATATTGATAATGTCGGACCTATAAAAGTTATAAGAGTGAAATTATTTTTTTTTAAATGTAGTAGATATATTATGCATGTATAAATTACCGTCGATAAACAACAATGTGTTTATTGAAAATCTTGAATATTATTTACAATCTAAGCCGTTTTGTTCTCAAATAAATTTGATGTGATATAAATATTGACATTTTAACTGACAACAATATTAAATAAGAATACCTTAATATTATGTCTGAACAAAGTTGTTTTCCCTTAATAAACAAAGTTACGAGGCCACAAAGTAATACTTGCCTAGATCATATTATTAAATACGACAATTATTTTGAAGAAAGTTCAATACCTATAATACTAAATGATGATACTACAGATCACTTTCCTTTAATATTACAAATAGTAACTCATAGAAATATTGACTTAAATAAAATTATTAAATATATCAATTATATACAGTTAAAACATGAGTTAACAACACTGTCTTGGGAACAGTTATATAGTATCGATAATGTAGAGATTGCAACAAACACGTTCCTAAATATTTTAACAGAAGCAATAAAAAATAATACAAACTTAGTTTAAAAAAAAAACGAAAAAATATTTGTCACAAACCTTGGATAACAAAAAGCTTACTACAATCAATTAAACACAAAAATCAATTATATGCAAACTTACAAAAACCTAAAAATTTAAATTTAGAAAATGAATATAAAAATTATAGAAACAATTTGAATAAAATTATTAAAAAATCTAAAATTAAGTATTACAAAGAAACAATTGAAAATGACAAAAGGAATACTAAAATGCTATGGAAAACAGTAAATGAATTACATAGTAAATCTAATAAATTAGATAATAAAATAAATAAATTATATGATATTAATAAACAGACCATTATAAAAAATGAAGAAGTGTGTGAACTGTTTAATGAAACATTTTCCACCATCAGAAGTAAAATGGCCAATGATATAAATAGAGATATAAGATATAAAGAAAAAAACAATATCAATGAGTCGTCTATGTACCTGTTCCCGACGGATTGCCCTGAAGTTTAAAAATTATTTTGCAATTAAAAAATAAAAAATCTGTAGGAATGGATGGATTAAAAGCAGAACCATTAAAACAAATAGCTGATTTTATAACTGAACCTTTAACATTTTTAATTAATAAATCTTTTGCAGTTGGATTGTGTCCATCGGCATTTAAGATATCTATGGTCAAGCCGATATTTAAAAAACGTGACAGAATGAATCCAACTAATTATAGGCCAATATCCTTAATTTCCAATATTAGTAAAATTTTTGAGAAATTGTTAAAAATAAGAATTGATAGATTTTTAAAAAAGTTCAATATTATTTCTGATTATCAGTATGGCTTCCAGAGTAACAAATCAAGATCAGATGCTATTGCTTTGCTTACTAAACATATATATAATTCATTAGACAAAAATAGACCATCTCTTGGCATATTTATAGATCTGGCCAAAGCCTTTGATACTGTGAGTCACTCTATGTTCATCAATTACCTTAGAAATGTAGGAATTAGAAATCTACCTCTACAACTAATAACTATTTATCAAATAGAATTCAGTGTGTAAGTGTAGGTAGTGTGCAAAGCACTTTTAGAACCATTGAATATGGAGTACCCGAAAGTACAATATTAGGGCCGTTACTTTTTATTTTATATATAAATAATATATGTTTACTGGAGTTAGATGGACGCGTAATCAGTTTTGCTGATGATACAGTAATTTATTTTGAATCGGACACTTGGGATGAACTAAAAAGTAAAGCAGAAACTGATTTTATAAAAATTTAAAAATGGCTCGATTACAAATTATTATCTATAAATTTTGATAAAACATTTTTTGTCCCTTTTACATCCTATATGCTTCTCAGTTACCCAAATATAAAGCACTCAATATATAGTCGCAGCAAGATACGTGAAAAACGGGTCTAAATAGGGAAAAGTTCCGTACAAGATGGATCGGAATGCGGTTTTCTGCATTTGCTTCTAAAAATTATTAATCCAAAATTCACCTAGGTGGGAATATGCCGAAATTCGTAGTTGCATCGCTGCAGCCAAAAATGCATTCAAAAATGCATTTTTTGAGACGCCCTTTGGACGACTTAATAAATTTGTAAAAAAGAGTCGAAATTGGCCCAGAATGGGTGCCCTGGGGTTTTTGAGGTCGCTGATCACGATTATGATGTCCAAATCGCCACCCTGACCACCTGGGGCTCAGAAACGCCGACGAAAGTCATCTCCGTGGAACTCTCACAAAATTCATCCCGGGAAGGAAAAACACTTGGTGTCCGGGGGTTTTTTGGGAAGAACATTATGGAACTAATATTCTGTGGATGTGCAGGAAATTGTAATCTGATGAACTGTACTTGTCGGAAGCACGGCCTCCCTTGCAATGTTGCATGTAAAATTTGTGAAGGCGCTACTTGCAGCAATACCGATCGATATTCAGTTGAAGACATTATTGCGACAGAGAAAGAGACCTTAGATAAGAAAGATGACAAAGAAAATGAACAGGCTAACGATTTGTCACTTGATGGAGAATCCGATATTTAGTAACGAGTTGAAATTATGAATGAAGCAGGTTAGGTCAAGTTACGGTTGAATTGTATTTGATTTGAGATCAATAAAGGGTTTCTGAAACTCAATTACATAAAAATCGAATTTCTATTCACTCTATTTCTTTCCAGGATACATAATTGAACTTTAATCCTTTTCGACGTCAAATTCTGCTTTGGTGACCGAAAAACCCCTTAACAATTTCTCGTTCGTCTTTTTCGAGTGTGTCTGAAAGCCTGGAGACGACCTTCAGGTCTAGGTTGCGGTGCACCAGGTGCTCGGGGATCCTGTTCGACGTCAAATTCTGCTTTGGCGACCGAAAAAACCCACCTTAACGATTTCCGGTTCATCTTTTTCGAGTGTGTCTGGAAAGCCTCGGAGACGACCTTCATGTCCAGGTTGGGGCGCACCAGGTGTCTGGGGTGTTCGCCGATGCCATATTTGAATTCAGCGACCCAAAAACTCCCGGACACCAAGTGTTTTCCTTTCGCGCATGAATTGTGCGGGAGTTCCACGGAGATGACGTTCACGTCCAGGTTGTGGCGCACCAGGTGTCTGGGGTGTTCGCCGATGCCATATTTGAATTCAGCGACCCAAAACCACCCGGGCACCAAGTGTTTTTGCTTTCCCGCATGAATTCTGTGAGAGTTCCACGGAGATGACGTTAATGTCCCGGTTGGGACGCACCAGGTGTCTGGGGGTGTTCGCCGATGCCATATTTGAATTCAGCGACCCAAAAAACCACCCAGGCACCAAGTGTTTTTGCTTTCCCGCATGAATTCTGTGAGAGTTCCACGGAGATGACTTTCGTCGGCGTTTCTGAGCCCCAGGTGGTCAGGGTGGCGATTTGGACATCATAATCGTGATCAGCGACCTCAAAAACCCAGGGCACCCATTCTGGGCCAATTCCGACTCTTACAAATTTATTAAGTCGTCCAAAGGGCGTCTCAAAATGCATTTTGGCTGCAGCGATGCAACTACGAATTTCGGCATATTCCCACCTAGGTGAATTTTGGATTAATAATTTTTAGAAGCAAATGCAGAAAACCGCATTCCGATCCATCTTGTAATGGAACTTTTCCCTATTTAATCCAGAACTTGCTGCGACTAATAGTAATAAATGAACAAGTCCTCAACATAGATTATACAGAATCCATTAGATATTTAGGAATATATATTGATCAACATCTTCGATGCGATTTCCATACACATGAATTGTTAAATAAGTTAAGAGGAATAATTCCGCTATTTAAAAATTTGAGGAAAGTTCTAAATGTAAATCAACTTAAAATAATGTATAAATCATTTGTATAGTCTCATCTTAGATATGGTATTATTGATTGGGGTGCTTGGTAGTTTGGTAGATATACATTTAAAAAAATAAAAAAATTATATATAATAAAAAAAATACCTATCCAACAAATCAGCTGTTTAAAATTGCGAATGTGATGGATATTCGACAAATTTACAGCCTCGTTGTAGTATTATATCAATTCTTTGAGAACAAAATGGCTACAGTAAGGTCACCTTAATATATAACTAGAAATGTAATATGCGTAAAACCATAGGTCAACGTTCGTTCCTTTTCATTGGTCCTAAAATTTTCAATATACAGTAGGCGCCAAAAGTATGGAATAAATTCAATAAAAACGAGAAACAATTATTTTTTGGGAAAAATCCTGGAACAGGTCGATTTTTAATTTAAAAAATACATATTTTAGCGTAAATGTCATTTGTTTTCGAGTAATGACGTCATCGATTTTTTTTTAAATGGCAACACCATATTTTTTTCCTTGATTCTGAAAGATCGTTTAATTCTCTATCAGACAGTACTAAAATTTTGCCCTCTTACATAGTAATTTTCGAGTAAATGACGATTGAATGTTAGAAAACGTAAATTTTATCCATAAAAAAGTAACAAGCATGTATGTCGCTGGGTACATTATTTAATTGTGTTATACATATACACGTGTTGTATATATGCAAATTAATATTTATTTTTAAGAATGTTTGCAACATCTATATTGAATAATATAATTATATATTTAATTAGTGACTGCTCAATTATTATTGTTAAACACGTACAAGCACTTTTGGTGCTTCTGTGGTTTTCTACTTTATTTATAACTTGATATGCTGCCTATGCATTTTTCAGTATGTTTTTTAGATATTTCAAGTGTAAATAAAGTTTATTTATTATTATTATTATAGAATAATTAAATAATATTTAAAGTGGACATAACATGTCACATATTCCTCATTTACTTGTATATATTTAAATGGTTTACGATTCATATCGGTTGGCTCATTTATTGTGAATATTGTAACTTGTTACAGCAGCCCTTTCCTTGACAACAAATGCAGCATTTGTTTTTTCTTTGTTGACAGTAACATTACCATATTATATTATTTAGTTTTATATGTAAAAATGGTATGTGGTAAAGCAATTTCTAACGATTTGCGTGATATTATCATAAATTATCAAAATCTGGAAATTCATGTGGTCAAATGCCAACCAATTGCAATTATCGCAATACAGTGTCCGCAACATAGTAAAATTGTTTAAAATACTACGGTATCGGTTGCTGAAAAACCTAAATTAAACTAACTATCCAATGGAATATGGCAATAAGTAAAAATGTTTCCAGATGGACTTGTTTTAGAGTTATAAAAAAGTATGCTTCATTTTCTACATGGTAAGCCATTATGATGTGGTAATGTGAGTTTTTGAAACCGGCATTTTTCAGGCGAAAGAGAAACTGTTTTTAACAAAAAACAACGGAGACATTTATGGGTAAAAAACCAGAAACCGTGGGACCAAAGTCAATAGCTATCAATGGTTATTTGGAGAGATAAATCCCGTTTTTAAATTTGTGTTGGGAATTGCAGAAGCCAGATAGTACAAACTGTAGGTGAGGAATATCAAACAGACTGCTTATGCCAAAAAGTAAAATTCCCTGCTTCAATGATAATATGGGGTTGCATTAAATTTTTTGGCTTCACGGAGCTGCCACACTGCCAAAAAAGTAAAACAATGGATTGAAAATAAACAAATTAATTTATTATTATGGCAGAATACATATGAGTCAAATAAAATGAATTATATATTAAGTTGTTTCATGTCATATTTCTATGTTTTGTTTTCCCTATTTTTATTAATAAGGTTTAGTACTAAGTTATTATTTTTACTCTAAATATACTATAAAATTGGTGAACACGTCAGATAAAATATTTGTGAGGCACGTACATTTCATTAATTCAGTAAAAGGTATAAAGTAAATTGTGCCAAACGATATGATTCTGGGCTCTTATATACATGGTGGTCACTTTTATGTCCCTATCTCAGAAATAGTAATGTATATAGATTCGTTTAAATTATGCCTTTCATTTTTCAGTAAAGAAATATGAGACATTTTGTACAGTTTCTGAAATAGGGACTGAAAACTGAAAATGTGAATTTCCTTTTTCTTTTCCTAACTTTTTATTTTTAAAATGTCATGAAATTGGACGTGGAAAAAAATTCTACGCCAACTGGATGCCCAAATTTTCATAGTCAACTTTTGATTTTCTTATCGTAATTAATATTACCGAAATAAGCAAATAAATAACAAAAAATCTATTGTAAATAAAATTAAGTTACCCCAATAATGTGATCTGTAGTGGTTTTTTCGGTTATACCATGACTAGGTAACTGACCACTGCCAGTAACAATTAAAGTGCATATCTCTAGCCTTAGCTAGGATTCTTTGATCTGCCCTTGTTGTTCTCAGACTAGGCTTTGTAAGAGCGGACCCACTACTAGCCTATATGTTAATTTTTGGTTCCTGTTGTTGGTATTGCCGCTGCTACGGTCAGAGTGATTACTCTTCCGATAACGGTAGTCTTCCGAGATGTCTCGTAGCCGCCTTTGCAACTGGTCGCATCCCATGCTCCCAAATGTTTCACCACTCTTCTTTTGTAGAGTTACCACTGCTGACAATGAAAAGTGGCAAAATGTTTGCAAACATAAAATGCAGCCAGTTGCAACTTAACTTTTAGAGTAGTTCTGTGTAATCTATTTCTTATTGTTGGAAATACATAATGTTCACTGTTGTGAACCAATAAATCTTCTATGATAGAAATAAATACTTCTTACAATTGCTGATTCAAATTATGACCAAATAATATAAATTCCTCATAATTTAATTATAAATACCTTCAGGCACCTTGACATTAGGCAAGAACAAAGAACTAAAAAATTGTTTATATACTAACTACGATTTTATGCACAGCTATAGAGATCAATTATTAAAATGTTAGTGTTAAACACTATTTGGTTAGCGATTCTACTCTGTTGTCATTTATATTAAATATATTTAGCTTTACTTACGCCAGCAATTCTAATAGATGTCTTATAAAATCTCCTTGGCCTAAAAGTAAATATCTTCTCAAGGACTGCAAATGATCATATAATTTATATTTATTTTTAAGTAAGTCTAAAACACGCAGTGATGTCTCTTTGTAAACATTTTCTAAAGTAGTATGAAATTCAATACTTTGTTCAGGTGCAAATAAGGCTTCGGCTAAAAAATAAAAAAAAACATCAATATTCTCTAATTTAAGAAACTTCCATCAAACATTTAAACAGGCATAAGGAGCACGACTATGACAGCGGCAGCCACGCGGGCTTCGATACATTGGAAATATAATATAAGTGCATTCACAACACTGAGGCAATCTCCCATATATTGCCAAGTGGTATTTCAATGTTTCAATTTCTTGACACTGCATACTCTACCTCCCGCAACCGCGTCATTACCGCAATTTAACTTGATTAAAATTTATCAAGTTTTATGAAATTTGAATGCAGGATGTTTTATAAAAAATGGGTCACAAACCACATAGCAATAGTTTAAACCAAAATATTAAGAATACACTTATGTGTGTCAGGGCGAATATTATTACTAAATGAAATATAGGATGTTGAAATAAAATACTTTTTTTTGTAACTGTAATTTTTACAGTTATTGTCGTATTGATCGTAATGCCAATGCCAATGGGTATGAAAATTTACAAGAGGGAAAAAAGTAGTAAAATTAGGTGAAGTATTTAAAAAAAACTTTTGTTGAAATCGGCCATTGCAGGAAAAAGTTCTGAAAGAAATAAATCTAGGGGTTGCTTATTCCCGCCCTCCAGAAACATAAGCTAAGGAATAGACACCACAACAAAATAGCCTTTGACTAGCTGATAATGTGTACCAAAATTGAAATTTCTAAGTGCAACCGTTTTTAAGGAAAAATAAAAAAACTATTTTTCTCGGCCATTTTGAGACTCGAATATCTCAACAGAGAGGACCCAAATTGAAAAATTTTATATGAAGATCCCCCCCTGAAAGGGCTTGTGGAACACACTGGTAAGATATTTGACCATCATTCTGGAACACCCTGTATATCTGTTAATATTAGCCTCCACACATAATAACTGTATTCTAATATTTTAGCTATATCATTGCTTATGGAACACCTTGTATAAAAACAGTAGAAAACATGATAAAGTAAGTATAATAAATTATACAGGGTGTCCGGGAAAATGTGGGAAATCTCTTGGGTGCAGATAGAACATGAAAATATAAGATGAAAAGTTTCTATAACATTCTTTCCTACAGACTATGGAGGTATGTGTCCCTGAAGGAACACGCTGGGAATCGATTTTTCTTGAATAAGCGTCCTAAATTTTAACACCCTGTATGATATAGATTTTAAAATATAAATCTGGGTAGCTTCAACCTCAGACTAAAAAATGGTACTCTTGTTTAAAGTGAAATAAAGTAAAATGAAACATTTACGAGAAAATTTCGACCTATATTCGCATATTGAACCCTCTTATGAAGTTTTTTAATAATTTCGTTAAGGTGCCTTCTGGGATACCACTGCGTTTTTTAAATTTTGTATTTTTTCGGATTAAACATATTTTAAAATGAAACTTTCCTGTTTGAATAACTTTCGTATCGTACTTTGTTGTCGAGAAAAAAAATAGAATCATGGTGCTTTTTATTAAAAATAAAACATGAATTCGTATATTATTCTTTTTCTCATAAAAGATTCATTTTATTGACAATAAACAAGAGTAACTTTTTTAGTCTAAGGCTATTCAGATTTATTATTTTAAAGTCTTTATCACATACGATGATAAAAATTTAGGAATTAAGTTGTAAAGATTAGCCCGCCCCTGGTAAACTAAAAGAGGTATATATATTTCAAGGACACTATTTTAAGAGGTCCTTACTAGTGTCCATCACATTCAATTTTTATTAAATTATATTTTTAAAAGTTATTCAAGACAGAGTTTATGACAACTGTGTCAATTGTTTCACTCAGTAATTTGATGTTTTGTTTGACTGTATATTTTTGTCTAGTTCATTTTTATTTTATAAATTGATATACCTTAAAATAATGTAATATTGCATTTCCCAGTGTAAAGGCAGTATTACCTAACATGCATATATGCAGTTCTTAAAAATGGATAATGTAATTATATAATAGCAATTTGTGTAAAGTTAAAAATATATTATAAATCAAACCAGTTAAGTACTACTGAAATATAATTATATTTGTAGGTTATTGCAGTATCACAACCAAATAATGACATTATAATAATAATAATATCTCTACCCCTCATTCTAATCACGAGGATTAGCCCAGAAGTCGAAGACTTATGCGGGAGAGGGGGCGGCATATTATTATTAAGCAGGCCGCATTTGCGCCCAGGAACGACTTACGTTGGTAGGCCCTAACCACCATTCAGTGCAGGAATGAGGAAAACCTGGAATACCTCATTAATTAGGGGGGTAGTCAAATGTCAACCGGTATCAATCTTTCACATTGACCCAAGCCAACGCTCTTCCACCCTACCATACTCGCAGAGAGGATGCCAATCTCTCCACGAATATAGCTTATATACGGTCTACCGGCTGCGGGGGTCGAACCACACAGCGATCTAGTCACCTCGATTCAAGTATTGACGCCTTAAACCGCGCGACCACTGACCGATCCATTTACCAGTTGACATTTTATTTCCAGATAACAGCAGTGGAATTAAAGGTTTGTCATGGCAACTAAGTAAAGAAGTAGACGTGTTTATTGATATTCGACTATCGTCTGCTAAATCGCGCATCGCCTGTGTAATACTTGTCTGCCAAATCAGATGTATTTCAATATTGAATTCTATAATATCGTGTAGTATAGTAACTCCAGTTTAGTATTTGGAAAGATAAATATTTTCCTCTTCTAACTTCTTTTATAGTATCTACTTATCTAATTTGATTTATAGATAATGTATATATACGGGAACCATACAATTCTAAGCCATCGATAGTAAACTGAATACACAAACCTGAACCACTTTCACAATCCTGAGCCGTATATGTGGCTCAGGATTGTTTCGCTTTGTATTTCGAGACTATTCACTTAACCACCTTAACTACTCCTTTGGGTCGATAGACCACTTCGTCCTCTCTTTATTTAGTATAACTCATAAGTTCTACATAAATTCGATTCGCGCCAATTTTGAGAAGACTAGTGGCTTAGGATAAATAGAATCGTGAAAATATAGTTCCACAATATTATTATAATAAAATTCTCATAATTTCCTATTGATTACACTGGGTGTTTATAAAAATGCAAATTTAATTACTGTTTGTTTCTGTTATTATTTAGCGGTTGTGCAGAGCTTGTTATTGAGTAGACATTAAAAACAAGTTTATCGACATAAATACGGTAGATCAAGATTCAGATTGCGAGATTGTTAATCACGGAGCAGGTATGTCTTGAGACTGTTTTTTGTTGACAGCACAAGGTTTTTTTTACTACTGTCTGTATTTAGATACAAAAAACGTTTCAGCCTCTGTTAATAAATTAACTTAGTGAGTATTGGATTTTGTTTCACTATTTATGTAATGAAATGTGAATGGTTTATTTTGATTTGTTGGAGTTTTGTAATTCCAATATTAAATATTTTTTATGTTGAAACTTAATATGTTGCATATTTTTTAAAAAGTTATTCATAGCATTAATTACAATAAGTAGATACTATAGGGAAATATTTAAATATGGCAACGTCGCGTCAGGCCGACATCGAGTTGAATTGCCGCTAGCGGTCAGTGGCAGTCTGAAAAGGGGGAATTCAATAATGATTTGAAAATATTTTTTCCAGCATAAACACGCATTTAAAATTTTAAATCGCGTATTTGTATTATACAGTGAGTCCCACTTAAGAATGAACGGCCCATAGCTTCCTTCTGAGTCACTTTAGAAAAAATATTCTTAGAGAAAAGTTGCTTCTATTTTTATTGTGCATCCCTGTAAAATATTTTCAACTCTACAGGGTGTTCGATTTAGCCTGAGCATTGACCAACTCAAGTTTTTTAAATGGAACACCCTGCATATTATTTCATTTTTAGATTCCTCGTTAAATTTTAGGCTGACTTTGTATACCATACCTTAGGTCTAGGACGCTTCGTTTCCAAGTTATTAAACTTTTTAGAAAAATTTTCCGATTGCATTATTGTCTTTAAAATGAAATATCTTCTAAGCTGTTGATAATACAGATTCACGGTTTTCACCATCATTTGAGTTAAGGAAAGAAAATTATTCTTACAAGACCCAGATTGTACGCCACATTAAACTTCAAAATGTTCATTTTTTTCCCAAATGAAACTATTAGTTTTTCTTCTTATCATTAAACACAGATTTAAATTCCCTTTCGACTGATATAACATTGTTAGTACTTATCTCTATTAGTTTTTGAGTAATTTTCATTTATTTGAATTTCTCCCAAAATCGGCAAATAAGCGTTCATTAAAATACAAAGTAGGCACTATAGCGGGATTTTGAACATCATTTAGTTTACTTAGTTCATAGTTCATAGTTCTACGTGAGTGGGCCAAAAGCTGGCCCTCCACTGCGACCCTGTGGTCTATTGTGGCTCACATACTTATTATACTTCACCCAACAGGTTTAGCCTCTTTATGAAGGAGATTATCTTGTTGGGTGAGATTTTGTCCAGATCTTCTGGCAAGAGATACAATTTGCCAATTATCGAAAATCTGGTCCGTTCCCGATCCGTACAATGACATAAAATATGTTCTGCCGATTCGTCACTTTCTAAACACAATCGGCATTCGGCCTCCTCAGCCAGCCCCAACTTGTGCATGTGACTTCTTAACCGGCAGTGCCCTGTATATAGGCCAACCAGAGTTTTTAGGTCAAGCCTATTTAACTCTAGCAAACATTTAGCTCTCTTTGTCGAAGTGCCCCCTATGAACGCCTTCGAATGAGCTAATCTTGGCAGATCTCGCCAGTACTCCCTTATCTTTTCCTCCGCCCAGGTCGCGATGACTGCTTTGGCAGTAGCCGAAGCTAAGCCAAGAGCCGGTTCCGGACCTATAAAGCTGGAAGAGGCACTTCGCCTTGCTAACGAGTCCGCTGCCTCGTTTCCTTGGATACACGTCTGACCAGGTATCCAAACCAGGGTTACTCTGTTGCTTGTACCTAACCGCCCAGAGCCTTTTGACAGTTCCATATCGTTCTTGAGTTACACCGGTAGGATCCAAGTGCTTTTAAAGCTGCTTGGCTATCTGAAAAGATTTTTATCGACCTGCGCTTGAGTCTAAGCTTTTCCAGCTTCCCCACACACAATTCGATGGCATGAATTTCAGCCTGAAATATAGTCGCATATTTACCCAGGCTTACTGATAGCCTGGTGTTTGGGTTGCAACTATACACTCCAGCTCCAACCTCCGGGGTCTTAGAGCCGGTATTATAAAGCTCAGGTTGAACTTCCGGTTGTCCAACCGTAGGTTGAATTTGAACCGGCGGTTGAGAAAAATTCTGTATTATAACACTATTTCATGTCACGGTTCGTCAACCAGACGTTGAGATTTATTTCTGAATGTTGGCTATGCTGTCAGCTTAATTTTAGCCAATGAAATATAACAAGATTTTCCCGCTAATTTTCTCAGATAACCTGTCTTTTATTTTGACGTTTTGCAAATTATAATTATTGACAGTGACATTAATCTTGGTGACATTCTTATATTACTATAAAGAGTAATAGAGTTATTTATTCTGATACAGACTGCCTCCGTCTAGTAGATGTAATTATTAACTACAGAAATATTATAAAGTGTAAGAAAATGTTATTTTATGAACTTGCTTTCACAATGATATTTGGGACAAAACTGCTGATACTTATAATTTTATGTATGTTATAATAAATATATACAAGTTAGATGGACAAAAGAGAAATACATTTTATTTAGTTCCACAATTTTAGCTTGTGTAAGTACGGAGAATGATGAAATAAAAAATATTTTTCTTCATATTTCTTTGATATAATTTAATTGTAACTTCTACAGATCAGTTCTGAACATTACAAATGAAACTCATGAAGGTTTAAAACATATGAAATAAATTATTTTCTAAAATTATAACATTATAGATTAGAATGCGTTAAGAGAATGTCATTTTTAAATAACTATTAACCAGTAAAGATAAATTTAAAGCAAATATATTAAATATAGTTGCTCTGTTTTTGTTTATACGAGTTTGCACACTTATTTATGTAGATATTTGCAATTTCAAAATAATATCAACCGACAGTTAAAATTCAACCTGTACTATAACCATCGGTTGAGTGAAACGTTGCTAAACCGACACTTCAACCTTCAGTTGACGTTTATAATACTCAAACTGCGGTTTGACTGGAGGTTGAAACTCAACCTCCGGTCAACCGGACATTATAATACCGCTCCAGAGCCTTTTGACAGTTCCATATCGTTCTTGAGTTACACCGTAGGATCCAAGTGCTTTTAAAGCTGCTTGGCTATCTGAAAAGATTTTTATCGACCTGCGCTTTGAGTCTAAGCTTTTCCAGCTTCCCCACACACAATTCGATGGCATGAATTTCAGCCTGAAATATAGTGATATTTACCCAGGCTTACTGATAGCCTGGTGTTTGGGTTGCAACTATACACTCCAGCTCCAACCCCTCCGGGTCTTAGAGCCATCAGTGTACCAGCAACTATCTGCCTTTAGGAGGTCGGTTTCACCTCGCCTCCACTCCTCCCTCCCTAGTTTACTTAGCTGTCATTGTTTGTCTTGTGTATAAATTATTTGAAATAAGTTTGCTAACCAAATAATTTTGAAAATGTTAACTCAAGAAGAATTGGTAGACGTGATATTTGTTCTTGGAGAATGCATTAAAAAGACTTTATTAGCGTCCAGAGTTTATGCGCATCGATATCCTGATAGAAACCATCCCAAAAAAACTGATTTTAGTTCTTTACTCGAGCGATTTGGAAACACTGGATCCGTGAGATATACAAAACGTAACTGAGAGGGTAGTGAAATTAATGAAGAAAATGAATTTCTAATGTTATTAAACGTATAAGAAAATCCACAATGCAGTATAAGCAAAATTAGTAGTACTACTGATATCAGTAAGACTTCGGTGCTTAGAATTTTAAAAAAACATAAATACCACCCTTATTCTATTCAGTTGCATCAGGAATTATTTGAAGAAGACTTTGAGAAGAGGCTTAATTTTTGTTACTGGGGAGCTGAAACTCTTATACTGCAGGAGGACTTCTTCAGTAACGTTATGTTTTCAGATGAGGCCACCTTCCATAAAAATGGGTACGTGTACCGTCATAATTGTCATTATTATGACACAGTTAATTCACACCAGTTTACAACTGGTAATAGCTAGCATAGATAGTACCTAAACGTGTGGTCTGGTATTCTAGGTACACATGTGATAGGACCATTTTTCTTCAACCAACACCTGACGGGGCAAGTTTATCTAGAATTCCTTGAAAGGGATTTAAATAATTTACTGGACGATATACCATTAGACCGGCTGCTTAATGTGGTTCCAGCACGACGGTGCTCCTGCGCACAATGCTCTTTAGGTTCAACAATTCTTGGATCAAGCATTTCCCGAGAGATGGATTGGCCGGGAAGGAACCGTTAGATGGCCTCCTAGGTCTCCAGACCTTACAGTTTGTGACTTTTTTTTGTGGGGTTTCATGAAAAGTAAAGTGTATATGACGACACCAAGTACAGCAAAGGACATGCGCCATCGCATATTTAGAGCCTTTGAAGAAATCACCCCACAGATGCTAGAAAATGTGCAAAATTTGTATAAAAACAGACTTTACTTGTGCATTACTCAAAATGGGCGTCATTTTGAGCACCATAAAACTGGTTGTAATATTTATGTTTCCGTTATGTGTCATTCTGCTTTATTACTCGTATATTCCTATGTTCATGTGGTTTAATTTTATTGTTATTTTTGACCTTTTAAGCATGCTTATAAAGCCACTGCCAGTTCCAAGTCTGGTAAAATGCGAAAGAAAACCGGCTAAAAAAAATCTGTAGTGCTCAAAACCTCGTCGTTAGTGAATACATTGTTTTTTTAAAGAAATTGTATTTGCCAATTTTGGGAGAAATTCAAATAAATGAAAATTTCTCAAAAACTGATAGAGATAAAAATCAACAATGTTATATCAGTCTAAAGAGAATTTAAATCTGTGTTTAATGATATAATGAAAAAATAGTAGTTCTATTTGAAAAAAATGAGTTATACGAGTTTGAATATTTTGAAGTTTAAGGTGGCACACGGTGGCAAGGTGGTCTTGTAAAAATAATTTTCTTTCCTTAGCTCAAATGATAGAGAATTTTATGATAAATCGAATGGTGAAAACCGTGAATCTGTATTATCAGTAACTTAGAAGATATTTGATTTTAAAGACAATAATGCAATCGGAAAATATTTCTAAAAAAGTTGAATTACTCAGAAACGAAGCGTCCTAGACTTAAAGTATAGTATATAAAGTCAGCCTAAAATTTAACGAGGAATCTAAAAATGAAATAATATGCAGTGTTTCATTTAAAAACCTAAAGTTGGTCAACGCTCAGGCTAAACCGAACATCCTGTAGAGTTGAAAATATTTTACAGGGATGCACAATAAAAATGGAAGCAACTTTTGTTTAAGAATATTTTTTCTAAAGTGACTCATAAGGAAGCTATTGACCGTTCATTCTTAAGTGGGACACACTGTATACTCATTTTTCCCTATCTTCTCTTAAAATTAATGACACTATAACTGAATCATCCTGTGTATATAATTGCTGAGGAAGAATGTAATTCCATTTCACAACGGGCAGATGTGGGATCTATGTCTCGTGCATTATCGCAGTTGCAAGTAAAGGATAATGGCAGTACCTACATCTAGCTTAAAACTAAAATTGTACCTATTGAATATTTATTATTAAGGGCCGGTTGTATAAAGATTTTGAACTCAAGTTTAATGTTAAACTATAAATCAAAGGCAAAATCAGGTTGTATAAACGTCGATCAAATCGTATTTTAAACTGACTGACCGATCTCGACCGTTTAACCAAGTGAACTGCAGTTCAACGGTTTGACACTTGACAAGTGATTATAAACTCGAATATAAAATTATACATTTTTGAGTATTTTCCTGCGTTTTGTTACGATGGACTAGACTAACCCGTAACAAATGACGAAGGGTTTTAGTAAATGCTGTCTTACATCGTAGAAGTGTCAATTGAGAGAACAATCAAATCATTTTGTAAAGTGAAGGGAAATCGATTTTTTGCAGTGATTTCGTTTGTTATAAAGAGTTATTACCTATATCTGTAGTTTATATATGTAAGCATCCTCAAAAATCCCAGATTTCTTAGTTTACTCTACTTGAAGCAGAAACTGAGAATGTAAATCATTTTGTATTTAATTATTTATTATGACAGTTAATTATAGATATTAAAGAAAAACATTATTAAAAAACTCCACATGTATCACTACTTTGTCTTTATTTGTTCTGCAATAGCAATGAAATAAAACAGATGGAAGAGAAATACCCACCACCACTATCACTGTAAGTAAGTTAGATGAAACATGGATAAAACACTATATAATTTATTATTTAAGTAATATATATCCTAAAGAGAATGTTAAAGGTATCTACAGTAAAATAAAACTCAAAAGGTAGAATAGAACCTTACAAATTTGGACAAATTTTGCGCCAACTTAGGTTAAATTGTCAAATGTCACAATTAAAAATCAAAATTTAGCAAGTCGCACTTTTACCAACCTCGGTAATGCATAGTTCAGCTGAACTACACAGTAGTTTCGTTTATACAACACGCATGTAAATAAATCAGTTTCAGAACTTGAACTAAGTTCTACTCTGATTGTCTTAAATTAGCAATCGTTATACTTCTATTAAAAAAAGGTGATCCATGCCAATTAGAAAACTAACGTCAAATTTATTTGCTGAGTGTTCTGTCTAAAATACTTGAAAAACTAGTGTATAACAGAATAACCACTTTTGTTGAAAAAAATAATCTACTGACTACATCTCAGCATGGTTTTAGATCTAATAAATCAGTTGAGACGGCATCCTATCAGCTACGGGCTCCGTATTGGGCCCGTTACTGTTTATGCTCTATGTCAATGATCTGCCAACATACATTGAGCACGGTCATGTAACAATGTTTGCTGATGACACAACGATTACTGTGTCAGCCAAGACACCAGATGAGCTCAGAAAAATTATATGTAACGTGGTGGAATCATTGAATATATGGTACCAGAGGAATAAACTAATTCTAAACAACAAAAGGACTATTTATATTAACTTTCACCTTCAAAGACCTCTACCCACAAACTTTATGTATTATGAAGGTATCATGTCAGATTTAGTGAAACTTCTTGACAGCATCCTTGATTCTAAGCTCTCCTGGTGTAAGCATGTTGACCATGTGTGTAGTCAGCTAAATAAAGCATTCTTTGGACTATTGCAGCTAAAGCATACTCTTGATCAAGCGGGCTTAATTAATGTTTATTATTCCATGGTATACAGTCACATAGCGTTTAACATTCTTGCTTGGGGTAGAGGTAGTGAATGTGAAAGGGTATTCATATGCCAAAAGAAAATTGTAAGATTACTTTTCAACTTAAAAGTTAATGTGAGTTGTAGGGAGGTGTTTAAGGATAAACAAAGTCTCACAACACCTTCAATCTATATTTTAAAATGCTTACTTTTTACGAAGAATAACATAAGCCACTTTAAAAAACAGACAAATTTTCACTACTATACTACAAGACATGGGAAACTACTCAGTATTCCTACTCACCATACAAGCGCTTTTAAAAAATCACCATATTATAATTGCATAATTTTGTATAATGCTCTTCCTAAGGAAATCCGATGTATATCTGATTACCGGAAATTTAAAAGTAAGACAAAACACTTTTTATCAATTAGAGGGTTTTATAGTGTGGATGATTTTGTAAGTGGTAAGCGATGCTAACTGTGGCTTTTACTGCTGCTATCTATTTTTACCGCATTTTTCACTCATGCGTGCATATGTTTATATATACATGTATAATTATAATTGTAAATAATTATAAGTTGTTGTTAGTGGTTCTACCGTATCATCTGTTTTTTTTATATATTTATATATATTTCACTTTGTATGTTATTTTGTACTATATTTTGTTTATGTTATTTATAAGTTGTTGTTAGTGATTTTACCTTATCACCTGTTTGTTCTTTTTTTATACTTGACTTGCCATATGTACAAATTTTGTATCTTTTTCTTGGCCAATAAAGTATTATTATTATTATTGTTGTTATTATTATTATTATTGAACGACAGTTCAGGTACTTTTTATACAACCGGCACTAAAAATGATTACAACTATCTAACTTTTAATATTTTAAATTACCTGTGGTAGTCCTAAACAATTTCTGTAAAGATTCTCGTCCAGGCAACTGACCCCCGTCTTTGCAAATTTGTCTTAAAAAGTTTATACTTTTTCCTGTTGCTAAAATTTTTTTAGCTTGATCCATTGAGATAAAAGATGGTACCATCGACTGCCTTACATAATATTTATCATGCCATAACCTTTCAGCAGTTATTATTGTTTTAGATTCTATAAAGAATTCATTGCAAGGATCATTAATTTCTCCATCCAAAAGCCATCGAGATAACATGATATATAATGGTTTACAAACAGCTTTCAATACTCTCTCGGACACCTACAATACATGTGTTTCAAAGACAGAAATTAAAGAAAAAAATCTTTTAACAGTGTTTAAATATACAGTGTGCTTGGATTTATAGTTTTACATCAGCATTGGCTGATGAAATTTAAGCTGGTCAGGTTAAAACAGGGGTTGCTAATCTTGAGACCTCAAAAGAGCACATACTCTTGTACATATTGATGTTACAAGAAACAATTACCCAAACAATTACCTTGTGGGCTAAAGCCCTGACCAGTATTGAATTACTCTCGTAAAATCTAGGTAAGAGCTAACATCACTTGTCAGCAATAACACCAAACACAGGCCAGTACTCATTAGTCCTCATCAGAGTGCCATAGGTGTGAATACCGATGAGTGATTGAACTATTCTGAAGTCTATCTACAAATATGAAATTAATATAAGTGAGATATAAAGCCATTCTGCAACTCTAAGCCTAGGATAATGAGTAATGCCCAATTCGGCATAGAGTGATGTTAGCTACTACGAGAGCAATTCAATACCAGTTGGAACTTTAACCCACAGGGTAGTTGTTTCTCGTAACATCAATATAATAACCCCAATGTAGGTTATGTGTGCCAAATTTCAATCATAGTACACTGCTAAGCAGGTCGCTCTATGCCGAATCAGATACTACTCATAACTCTAGGCTTAGAGTTGCAGAATGGCTTTGTCTCACATATTCATTTCATATACTTACTAACACAAGTAGGGCGTTCTTAAAGTGATATAAATTTTTTATCAATATGCTAATTATTAAATAGTTTTACCAGTATTACAGGAAATTTTATTTTAAAACTTCTTTTATTCATGTTTTTCGAAAAAAATAACGGTTCTTGAGAGAATCAAGATTTTGTGAAACAGCATCATTACTAATTGAAACAGACAAAAAGTAAAGTATGTAGTTATACGACTAGTAGGCTATGATTTCATGTTTCATTTTTAACGTTTACAAAGACTGCACTTTACCACTTACTATTCCATCATCTTCGAAAACACCTGCAAAATTTTTATTTCGTCAAAATGTTGACATGTTGTTAGTATTGAGCTTTTGTGAAGGTAATTGTTGACGAAGTGTACACGAATACCAAAAAATATTTCTTGATCGTTTGATTCCACGCTGGGAGACCTTTACCAATGTTGAGAGGAGGGCTCAAGAGACTGGATCATTTAATAATAATATAGTCTTTATTTTTAGCTTATAAAGTCATACTAATATAGGAATATGTGAGGAAAAAGGTTGGCGCCGTTTGGCTGTCCGGCGCTCTTCCACGTAACCAACCAAGTACAATAGTAAGGTAGACAAAAGTGAAAAATTGACAACATAAATTACTTAAGCCTATAAATTTACTGCATTTAACAAATAAATTAGGGCCACGTTGAGACAATATCCAGGATTTGATTCGCTTTTTAAATGAATGAATAAATAGACAAGACAGACTTGATGTGTGCAGGAATACCATTAAAAATTTTACAAGCATTGTAAATGAAGCATTTTTCAAACTGAGCCGTTGTATGCTTAGGCACAGTATACATATTTCTACTTCGAATAGGCAAATCATGAGTGTCACATCCCCTAATAAGCTTATCGTAGAGATAAGATGGTAAACAGGAATTTTGCAATTTAAAAACAAAACAAGACATATGGTACATAAACCTTTCTTCTAACTTAAGCCAATTAGATTGAGAAAAAGATGTAGACAGGTGATCATATTTTCTTAGATTAAAAGAATACCTTATACAACTATTTTGTATATTTTGCAATTAATGCTGGCCAGTACACAACATCACAATACGATAAGTAGGATAATATCAGTGAGTCACATAATAATAACTTTGTGTCAGTATGTAAGAGTTCTCTGTGCATATATAATATTTTCAATATTTCATGAGTTAACTGGCTGCAAAATTTGACTACTAATTTTTATAATAAAATTTGGATTTTCAAGCAAGGTTAACCTATTTTTACCAAAAATAAGGAGGTCGGTCTTTTTTTCATTTAATACAAGCTTATGAGAACTGGCAATTGAAGCAATAGCTTTTAAATCATCATTAATATTACTAGCAGCAGCTATTGCATCATTTTCACCAAAAGAGTAATATAACTGTGTATCGTCTGCATATTGATGCATTTTACAGTGTTCAAGATGTTCATAGAAGTCTGCAGTATAGAGAGAAAATAGTGTTGGACCAATTATACAACCCTGAGGTACACCTCGTTTAATATATCTATATGCAGAAAATGAATTACCTAAACAAACCCGATGTCGTCTGTTAGAAAGATAATTATAAGAAAAGGAAATTACATTGTTACTAGCTCCAAAATATCTTAATTTTTTTTATCAAAATATCATGATCCAAAGTATCAAACGCTTTACTAAAATCAAGCAACACTAAACAAGTATTATAATTATTGTCATTAGCTCTAAATATATCATCTGTAACCTGTAGCAAGGCAGTAGTAGTGCTATGAGATTTTCTAAATTCAGATTGACAAGGAGGCAATATATTGTTAATATTCAAAAATGGTTTAATTTGATCACAAACAATTATTTCCAGGACCTTAGATAGAGTATGCAGAATACTTATAGGACGGTAATCTGACAGAGCTAAGGGATTGTTCTTCTTTGAGCACGGAATTACATGAGCATCCTTCCAAATTTTAGGAAATGTCCTAGTAGATAAACATTTATTTATAATTAAAGTGAAATACTCACTAACGGTTGGAAATACGTAACATTTTTTGATTAATATTATCAGATCCTTTTGCTTGAGTTTTAATGTGATAGATAATTATATCAATTTGGTCAGAAGTTACAGTGTTGAGATTAGAATACTTTTCATTGTACTTATTTAGCATTAATTCCACATTATCATTGCTTAAAGATTGAGGCAATTCATTACACAAAAAATTATTATACTCATGTGGATCTAAATCAGGAACTACGCGGTTATCCTCACTTTAAAAATGCTTTTTTCTCCTGCCTAACCGAACGATTAACTAGGTTACGTAAATCTTTATAATAGTTGTAAGAAGCTAACGTATTAGTTTTTTTGTACTTAGAATATGCTTTCTTTTTGAGACTAATCATAAGCTTAAGATTAGGTGTAAGCCAAGAAGCAGGTTTTTTTGAGACTCTAACAGTTTTGACTGGAGCATGAACATCAAATATAGAGATCACGTTTTTGTTCCAAAATTCTAACATTTCATCTACAGAATTTAAAAAATACATGTTATCCCAATTTACCGACAACAAATCGAAACGAAAATAGTCTATATTAAAATTGGAAAAATCTCTATGGGTAACAAACTTTGAAGATAGCTTGATTTTATTAATTTTTAAAACATATTTAACCAAATAATGGTTTGAAACTGGTTTCAAGTGAATAACGAATGAATCAGTTATAAGGCTAGAGTCGGAAGTAATAAGTAAATCTATGAGAGTCTCTGTATTACCAACTTTATGTGTAGGTTGTGAAATGAGTTGATGTAAACTATATTTTTTATTAAATTAAAAAACTTACCAGCATTAACATTATTTTTATCTAATAAATTGATATTAAAGTCACCTCCAAATAATATGCAGTCAAATTGAGAAATAAAAAAAGTTAAAATATTTTCAAGATGTTCCAAGATTAAGACCGCCGTTCGAAGATCTCTCGACACAAACGACCGCATGAGGGTCTAGTGTCAGAGTAGTTAATGTAGATTTTTCTACAGCTCAGAAATACTGACTTGTTCGGAAATAGTTCTACTTACAGGTAGGTGGCGGTAGCGCTGCTGCACATATTGTCATTTAAATGAACTGGGTGGCCCAAATATAGTAAAAGCATTGTTGTTTAAATAAAACTTGGATTACGATGTATGTTTGTGCTATTATAATAATTGCATTAAATAATTAATACATAGCAATGTACTATTATGAACAAATATTTATCACAATTATATAAAACACAGACTAGAGGTAATGACAATTTAAATTGTTCTAGATATGTGTTTAGTTATTACCAATAACATAACTATATTTACTAAAACACCTGCAATTGCATAAAATTGCAGATCAATTTAGAGCTTTGATAAATCGTAAATCATTATGTCTTAAGTTCTACATAGTTAAGTGTTCTACCAACGTTGAGGGAATATATTCCGTATAAACTTTGCTTCTATCGAACACCCTGTTCAATCAAGGGGTTTCATTACATTACCACAACGTTTTTTATTTTTAAATAAATAGCTTATTTTGATGTACAAATTTTGGCTGAGGTATACGATGCACGTATACATTACTTCAAGGCCGTTAAAATCATGTGACATTTGTTTTGATATAGCATCAGGGGAAGCGATAGCTAACTCATATTAAAAGTTTTTTCTTGACGAATTTTACGGCCTTGATATTTTTGCAGTCTCAAATAGTTTTTCTTATAGTTGCGATAACCATTCAGGGGACTTGTCATGGCTGACGTTATACAATAATTGTTAATACTGTCAATACTGTATTTCTCGCCCTAAAATGATCAAGATTGTGGTGTTTTAGGTACTAAAATCTCGAAAAATAAAACACGTAGAGCAAAAGTAATATCAAAAATAAAATTACTGATGTTTTGTTTATCTACTTTTGCTATTAAAACTCTCCTCAAATAATATAATAACTTTTAATTTTAAAATGCATTTGTATGACGCACATTATTTCGCTATTCTAACCCCACATTTTAACAATTATTTTCACATACTTATAAACAAAAGTGAATAATCTTATATGCAGAACTATGTAAGTTTATGTTATGACAGTGTTTACATTTATAGTTGAATTTAAAAAAATACGTATTTTTAAAGATTTCATACATTTTCATAATTGATTGTAAGTTCTACTTTGGATTATTACAAAATATATTTTAGTTTCATATTATGAGGCAACAACATAAAACAACAAAACTATGTAGATACTAACAAGAAATACCTACCGAATCCCAAAAATACCTATATTATTTTACTTCTTGAGATGCAAGGCAGTCAAGTCTAAGTTTTTAACCTGATATCAGAAAGTTTGGAGTAATATTTACAAGGTTAGGTAAATAATTTCAGTTATATTAAGTATTGTACCACATATTTATGTATGTTGTATTTTCATAAATTTAGACAAATCTCTTTGTTATTTCACACCGTTAATTGGTAATAATAAATAACGAAATAAGTATCAATTCGCTAAGTGTTTTTATTTCTCTTCTTTTCTGGTTAAAATAATTTAGTGACAAAAACCGAAAAAAAAATTGCGGCAACTCTATTCATGCGAAAAGTTATGTACATATTATTAGATATCTCTCCGTAAAAAATTAATTGCAGTTAGAGTCGGACTTGAGACTATGAGATAGTACTTTTAAAAATAAGTAGTTTTTTTGTTATAAATATTCTTCCAAAAGCTCACTCACTCTCTATTAAATACAGAGACCTAAATTTAAAAAAAAACAATTTTTATGTGTACAACCATTTACAACAATAATGGCACTCTTTAAAATGAATTTTGCGATTTCTTTAGAACTTCTGATGTATTTGTAATAAAATCTACTTCAAATTTTTAATATTAGTTATTAGTTGTTTCACTCATCGATAAAGATTTAATGAAATTTCTACTCGGAACTTCCAAGTTCAAAAACTCGTTTAATAGAGTGTCATTATTATTGCAAACGATAGTACGTGTCTGCTCCCGGTTGCCCCACAATTTGACCTACATCAAAAATACGCTGGTCATAAAAACATCGTAGGTAAAAAATCAAATATAAAAACCTAGCTGTATCGAGGTATGCGTATGCCTCCGCTGCAGCTGGCGGAACATACCTACGTAGCTAGACAGTCATATACATTATTATCCCCATCACTTTAGCTCGCACCGTTACGGTTTCTTATATCAACGTGACGCATGACGCCAGAAAACAACATAAAAGTGATTGTATAATATACATGAACTAGTAATTTTGTAGACAGGATAATTGTTTTGACCATTGACAGGGCAATAAGTAGAAACCATAAAGGTAATACCTACCTATAAAACTAAATTATAATGAATATAGGTATTTCTACAACAAACTAATTATGTACCTTGCTTCCTTAATTTTTTTTTTATGGAAATAATGTAAAATTACAATACGTATACGTATGTATGAAATATAGTTTAAATATTTTCATTAATTTGGGAAATAAACATGTCACGGTTTCATGAAAAGGGTTCGACGTTTCTCTGACTTGCCCTGTATTAGCAAATATAAATAATAAAATGATCCAATAATGTGTGACAAACACACACAGACACACATACCTACATAAACATAATAAATAGGTAGTTACGCATACAAGTATTTTAATTAGCACCAGATATATTTTTTTCAGTTGTATGTAAATCATTTGTTTAAAATAGACCATATATGTATAGAAATATCTTATAATAAATGTTACTATTAAAAACTGAAGTCACAGTATAATTGTGCTGAAATATTAAAATCATGTAAATTAAAAACCTTTTCAGGCCACTATGTATAAAATAGTATTTATCATTTTACAGTTATCTGTAACTAAAACTTTTAAAGAGTACATTAAGCAGCGGCGGCGCCATCTTTGAGGTACATGCCAAACTTCAGTTTTCTACGATTTGGTAATAAACATCGCTAGAAATATTCGAAACCGGCAGACATGTTGATATAATTGTCAAATAAAAATTTTGCGCTTAATTTTTACACATATGGCTTGATTTAAAGCAACAATATTTTCAGAACTTGTTTCTTGTCCCGTAACTTAGGTAATGAAAACTTTTCATCGCGATCTGTGACAAAAAATCTGGCAATGTTTACCGTATAGAAATACTTGTATTTTATTTTCTAAAGAATAATTTGATTTGAAATTTCTTCATTACCTATTCTGATCTTTTATCTAATAGCACAAGTCAGTTTTATGACTGTAAAAGTTATCCGAACGACGAAAATTATGCTTGAAATTAGGTCTACACTGTCCGACACTTTGAACGCCCCTCTTAAAGAAAGATTTGTAGAAGGCGGGCCTGTATAATGTGCCCAAACAACAATTCTTACCTGAAATTTTTATACTTATCCAAAGACTTTCTAAAGGACTGTTTCCCAGTTCCGGAGATTCTAAAACTTTAAATTTTAAGTCATTTTTAATATAAAACGCAACTCCACCTCCGCGACTAGGACGGTCATTACGAATTAAATTGTAATTATATGTTTACACCATAATAATTGGGAAAAGAACTCTTCAACCAAGTTTCAGAAAGTCCTACAATGTCTGTCATTATCTGTAACAAATTCTGAAAACAAATCAAATCCCGTAAACATTGACCCAATATTGAAATGTGAAAAATTTAAATAGAAATAATGTAATAATAATAAAAATAGATTTTTTTTACATAATAACAGCGCTCTTTACATAATATACTCAACTGATACAGATATAAAATGAAAACTAATGTTATATAATAGATGTATTTCAAAATGCAATAACTCATTTTAATAGGATTTAAATCAGTAACAAATTAAATTCAATAAGGCAAACAGCATTATATGTAAAAAAAATAGTAGTGATAGCAAGACAATAAAACATTGCAAATAATAGAACTACCAAAAAAAAAACAATGCAAAAACTAAGGATATCCAACTGGATGTGAAAGTATAGCTCGACCACATCATTAAAATAAAAGGTCCTCCTCACAAGACACTATTCGCTTTTTCTTATCCTCGTCATTGAATATGTAAATGTTACTATCTAAAGACCACGCATTTTTATGCCCTACTTTTTTCTTGGCAGAGTTAAGTAAATCAAAACGATGCTTACTGAGATCTTCAAATATGAATACACAACAGATTTTTTACACTTATATTTAACCATAATTGTGTGTGGTTCATCAGCAGAATTATTAAGTTTTCCAATACGATAAATGCCAATAAAATCTTTTTCATCACAGGTAAGTCCTAATTTTGATGAGAAGAAATGAGAGACATTATTATAAATAGAACAACCCTCCTCTTCTTCTGCCAGTCCACAAATTCTAAGGAAGTTATTTTTTGCAGCTTGTTCCAACGCATCAACTTTCACATTTAATTTGGAGATACACATTTCGTTTTCACTTACTTTTTTAGTTATGAAGGAGAACGAGTTGTGAAGATCATTTAACTTCTCATGAACTGCAGAAAACTTTTTGTCCATAACATTTTCTAGTTTTTCCGAACATGTCTTGAAAATAATATTGTGAGGGAAAACATCTGTTTTCATTTCTAGTCCGCAACGAAGAAATTCATGTAGTGAACGCACAAAACGAGATACGACTTTTAAGAACTATTGAAAATGACACTAATATCAGCACTAGGCGATTATACAGGGTGTTTCAAAACAAAGGCGAAACATTTCAGGGGGTGATTCCTTGTTGAAAATAAAAGATAGTTTGTTATATAAACGTTGGGTCACAAGTCAACCATTTGGGAGATATCGTGTTACAAAGATGGCAGAAAAAAGAGTTTTTATTGTTTTTCTCGGAAATGAAAAGCGTGGGAATGATAAAATTTTGTGGAAGTGTTACCATCATCGAAAGTCACTTGTGACATATTTTTTCACTTTTTGAAAATAATTGGAAAGGGTTGAAATAAACTACCCCTTCCAGTTTTTTAACTATACTCTCAAAAACTTCCTTAACTCCGTAGAAAAATAAATAGATTAAGCCGATTCATTTAGAAACTTTTTCTCTCATATTTTTTGATAAAATTAACTGTTTTGACGTTAAAAAATAAAATGTAAAGTATTGCACGTCGTGATGATGCAGTTTTACTACACCTTTTATTAGGAAAAACTAGTTGGCTGCTGTCAATTTTCAGATGTTTCCATTGTTGCTTTAACAGATAGCAAATGATTTGTACTTCCCGGTGTCGGCCTGTATCAAGACTTCTTAATTTTCCGGATTCACATAGCCTTCGATAAAGCTTAGCAAATATACTGCGATGGGGAATTCTACGATTAGGATACGCTTCTGCATAAAGGCGACAAGCATGTAAGGAATTTCCATTTGCCCGGCCGTACATAAAGTGCATGTCTTGTCATTTCTGCATTTGTGAAAACAACCATTTTTGTTGTATTAACTTAGTATTGAATTCCAACGTACTCCGCAATCAAACACATCACACAACAAAAGCCAAATTATCCCGTAAACCACTCTCAAAATGTTAAAATAATACAAATCATTTGCTATCTGTCAAAGCAACAATGGAAACATCCGGAACTTGACAGCAGCCAACTAGTTTTTCCTAATAATGGGTGTGGTAAAACTGTATCTTCCCGACGTGCAATTACGTGACATTTTATTTTTTAACGTCGAAAGAGTTAATTTTTTCAAAACAATATAAGAGAAAAAAGTTTTTAAATGAATTGGCTTAACCTAATTTATTTTTTTCTACGTCGTTAAGGAAGTTTTTTTAAAGTATAGTTAAAAAAAACTGAAAGGGGTAGTTTATTTCAACCCTTTCCAATTATTTTCAAAAAGTGAAAAAATATGTCAGAAGTGTCTTTTGATGACTTCCACTTCCACAAAATTTTACCATTCCCACGCTTTTTGTTTCCGAGAAAAACAATAAAAACACTATTTTTTTCCGCCATCTTTGCAACGCGATATCTCCCTAATGGTTGAGTTGTGACCCAACGTTTATAAAACAAACTACCTTTTATTTTCAACAAGGAATCACCCCCTGAAAGTTTTCGCCTTGAAACACCCTGTATAAACAATATAATATACCGTGGTATCATCAAATTATATATTATAAGACGTAATCTAATTCATCCTCATCATATCCAAAATATTCAACAATTAATTGTTACGTGAAAAACTAAACTTTTTGTAATTTTCTTTTTTGTCAGTTGTTTCATGAGAAGATTCTTTTTATGAACAAAGTCTGTTTCCTCGGAGGGAAAACACAAATGTGCATAATTTCCATGAATATTCGGATCAAAATCCACATGCAATAATTCCTCGCCACATTCAAAATGAATTTACAATAAACTTGTGGGCCGGTATTGTCGGTTATTTGGCTGCTCAATATAAGCTTAGAATTGCCCTGCAGCGGCAAAATCGGTCCGCTTATATATGTTTTTAGGATTGTAGATGTTTCCGCGGTGCCTAGAACGTGTCGGGAATGAAAATATGGTCTGAAATATTCTAGAAAACGTCAAAATAAAGGTATTATAACAGTTATCAGAGTACTATTTAACGATATCGGTAGTTTATGTGGTTAAAATAGAATTTATTAATGTTTTGTTTGTAAGGTTCCTCGTTTTTAATATGTTAAAAACAAAATAAAAAATATAATTTAATAAAATTGCTTTTTCTTGATACTGCTTTGTAAACGTTAAAAATGAATCATAGCGGACCAGTCGTAAAACTACATACCTAGTTTACTTTTTGTCGAATTCAATTAGTAATGACACTGTTTTTCTCTTAAAAAAAAAACAAAGATCTTAAATTATTTTTAATATTTTAAATGGCAGATACAATACTCCTAAAACTTTTATCATAGATATTACTATTTTTATTTCTCCTCACTTCATGCGACAGCAACTGTTTTATGATCCGTCTTATAGATTGTGTCTTTTAATCATTGTTGCTCTCTTAATGACCTTGATGTGTGTGCGGCAACTGTGGCTTTGTATTATTTTTTGCAAATAATTAATTAAATAAAAATTCATTCATAGAATTTTTTTTTCTTTGATTACGTACGTTTTGGGCACACATTCTATCTTCAGATAACAATTAATAAAATTGTTTATAGAACAGAAAAGTTGTACATATGGTTACCTATATTTTCATCTGGTCATGTAAAGACAGTAATGCGCGATGGCAAAGGAATGCAAACCAATTGATACTCAGTAATACTTAGTACTGTCGATAGTAGTAGCCATATTCTAAAAATAAGATATAAAAATTTTAAATTGCTTGCACAGTGATAAAAATCGTAGTGTACAAAACCTTTCTTCCCTCTAATACCCCTCTTCCACAAAGTTTGGTAAGTCTGACTTCTCTACGAGAAAGGTGAGTCATTTACCCTTTTTTTTGTTAATTTTGTTATATAGATACCTAAACATTTTCAATTCTTTTTTTTTTTGTTATTTACCGTCTATTCATCTATTCAAATTCGAAATACAACAAAATTTAAAAACATGTTCAACAATACTAAACATACATTCCAAAAAAATATGGAATAGCAGCTGTAATTTGAAAACCAAAAAAGATATGATAGTCAAATTTTCTACTAATACGTGCAACTTTTCAACAATTTTTAAAAAATTTCTGTCCTTTGGAAGAGATTGGAATAAGCAACCCCTAAGTTAATTTTTGGTACAAGTTATTTGTTTGAAACTAGGGTAAAAATATACATATCAGAGCCTGGTTTATTTTAAAACTTTTATCTCTCTTACTTTTTTGCTTTAAAACTAACCATTTATTAACAAAAAAATAAAATGTATTATCATTCGCGTTACAATTCACACAACTGCAACTGCGTAATGTTTAAATAGGCGGCTGTCATGCTAATTTCTGTCATTAGACCTTTTATGACCGTTCTTCTTGCTGCAGCACAGTATTTCCAACATTAAAAAAATATTCGCAGCGTAGTCAACATATTCATCATTAGTAAAATTATTATTGGTCATAATTCTATCCAAGTTATCGTAAAAACTAACATTTTTAAGTAGCAATTCGAAGGTAGCACTCACAAAAGTCACTATCTATGACAAACATTAGCATGACAACTGCCTACTTACATATTTCTTAGCTGCAATCGTGTGAGTTGTAATGTGCATAAGAATGAATTTTATTTTTCTGTCAATAAATGGTTAGTTTTAAAGCAAAACAGTAAGAGAGGTAAAAGTATTAAATTATACCCGGATATGTATTTTTGAATACTCAAACAAATAAGTCGTAGCAAATAACTTAGGGGATGCTTATTTAAACCCCGTCCAAGGGATAGAAATTTTTGAAAAATTGTTGACAAGTTGCACATGCATTAGTAGAAAATTTGTGGAAAATTTGACTACTATACCTTTACTGCTATTCCATATTTTTTTAGAAGGGTGAACATTTTACTAAGGTCATCTTTTTCCAACGTGTTCTATTTAGCTATAGATTCACCGCTACCATTTGTGCTACTTCTTTTGAAAACACCCTGTATACTGGGTTAACTATGACAAGTACAAATATTTTAACCACCTGCTCAGGGAGGACTAAAAAATTGATTTCAGTATTCTAGCTCGATGTTTAAATAATGAAGCATAACCCTCTTTTTCCTTGGAGAATAGGCGCCTATGATAACTATCGTCCGAAATGGCTTTAGATCTGTCAACTACCACGCGGTCGTTTTTCATAGTCTTGCCAAATGAAAAATGACGCAAATGAACATTTTTTTAATAACCTGATAGGTATGAGTTAATTCGGTTAGCTACAGAATTTTGCATTCGTTTTTCGTTCCTTCATTCCAAACTGCCTAAACTACATTTTCACTCATTAGGTTTGTTAGAATTACTCGCTAACAAAATACACACTTTGCATAGATAGTTAATAAAATTGTTCATTTATTCTAAAAAAATCAATTGAAATAAATACTAACAGAAAACTGCAAATGCATCACAAAACTACACATGTCCTAATATGTTGCAAACATCTATTATTTACTGATTTTAAAATGTTTAAAACTGAAAAAACTGCCACTAAAAATGGAAAACTAAAGTCACAACATAAACAGAACCATGCAATGTTCCATCCGCTGCCACCGAAAAGCTAATGTTCTTCACATAGATATTCTTATGCCAATCAATATAATCAATAATCTGCTCTTTTGTGTACGATCATACAAACAGTCGTGGGTTATATTCATCCTAGTATTACCTTGACACTTCCTCTATTACACAGGGTTACATAGCACTTGTCAGACGATAGCCACCTATGTTGTGTTGTTGGTTTCTTATATTCTCCAAATGTCAAACGTCTATTTGTCAAAGAGCACTAGTGGTCAGAAAAATAATATTACAAGACACGGTAAATGTCTCGAAAAGTTATAGTTTAAAATAATATTACAATATTATTATATGCAGACATCATCGATTATTGTTAATATCGTTACTATTATTAGAATTATCACTATTTAATTCCTCAACAGCATAAGAAGTTAGAAAATGAAACAAGCCTGAGTGCACCTTGCACTAGTTTCCTACAGATGGTGACTGTATTATTATTAGTGGCTCTATAGCCACTGTAATTCTGTCTAGAGTCATTGATTGTGGCAAAAATATTGTGAACGGTTTTTGAAATAAGTTTTCAGTGTTTTCTTTTAGTATATTCATGTATAACATGCCGTATTCAAACATCAAAATGACAATGATGGTGTTAATTTATGGGAAGTGAGACAAAAGTACATATCGTACGGCAGCGGAATACCAAATACGTTTTCCGAATAAACAAAATATGCCGAATCCTCGTACATTTGTAAATAAAAAATAAATTTGGAAATATCAATAAGGTAAGTGCTACTCTCGGTGCTATCATATCGTGTTTGTCACTAAATAATCTAATGTTTTGTATATAAAACTTTTTCTTTAAAAGCATTGTGAATCAATACACATAGCAATGCGGTGCCCTGTCACTACCTTTGACACATTTGACCTATGAGGAAACCAACAGGTGGCACAGTCTTCGATAAATGAAGGTTTAATATAGTTTTCAACAAAAATTTTTTCGCCGTTTGAAAATTTTTTGAGTGATTCTGTTAATTCTTATTTTTCTCTATCCTCTCTTAAAATATTTGTACTTAGTCATAGTTTTGTTACACAAACATAAATTAACAATTTTTTTTTCAAAAATTTCTAATGCATATTGCAATATTATTTTACTGTCCAAAAATTTGCTATTTTATTAATAAAACAAACATTTAAATTGAGATAGCAGACTAGGGATTTTAAAATATGTACTTGAACATTTAGTTATTTATTAGAGACAAAAATTCATGATTTTATGAAAACTAACTTTCCTAAAGACGCAGAAACAGAATAAAATTTTTCAAAACAATTTAGCTATAAATATCAAGTGGAGACAATAAAAAATACTTACGAAAAACAAGTGTTTCATTAAAAAACATTTACAATTCAAAAAGCTGTAAAATCGAAAATAATAAACAAATTAAATTTTTATTAATCAAAATAATTGATGAATTAAACCGTAATAAATTTGAACTTTGAATTTGAATTTCATTTAATCTGTATAATTTCAAGAAAACATCTTTTTTGATGTTCTGTTCATTAGCATTATCAAAATTAAATTTATGATTAAGATCCAAAGCATGTTTTGTAAGGGCAATAGAATTTCAATTACTACTGGAGCCTCATGATTATACAAATTATCTGTGTGTATGAGCGAAAATTCATATACGGAAGAATTACCTAAACATATTTCTCCATTATTTCAAGAAGAAGACAATGTATCTATTGTTCTTAATTTTTCCACCAACATATGGTAGGTAGATTGGAAGAGACCATGTTTTCATGTCAGTCATCTTTTACATAAATAAGTATTTCCATCAGTAGCGGCTGGTGAGATTTTATGTATGCCATATCTCAATAACCAGACATGGGACCCAAACTATATATGTACAGTAAAGCTCGGTTACAATGTAGACGCTTATTACGTACTTATGGTTATCACGTACTGAATAAACAAGTCCCGACATTATTATAGGGCCTTCTTCTGTTGCTGCTTTTTGTTAAACATGTACATACATATGTTTGTATTTTTGTTAAGAATTAATGGAAATTTTAAAAATGTAATATTTTTTTAAAACGTACCTACTTCTGATATAACGTACCGATATTTTAAGTCCTCGTCGGTAGTTCTACCCGAGTTTTAAGTACTGTACTATGGCCATATGGCCACTACAGTATATGAAATATATGAGAGAGATAAGCTACGTTTGTAAGCTCTTGAATATAATCAAAAATTGGTAGTTTATGTGTGTGCTTTTTACTGGAATTTAGTGTCAAGTGTGGCAGTTTGTATGATCTATCCAGTGTTGTAATTTACATCATCATAAATTTTAAAATAATATATCAAACAAATCATCAGTAATCATTATTAATTGAAACCATTTGTCCTGGAGGTTCCTAGCAAAAAAGGATATTGCCAGAAAACATTTAAAGTAAAAACAGAAGTGATAAAGATAAACTTGAACTTTTTAAATTACTGAACAGGTCCGGACTTAAAATTTTAGTGAAATGAGTTGTGCACATTGTAAGGAAAGTAAGGATATTCCGATCATATCATGTGATGGCTGTGAGCGACCTGTACATAGAGAACAAAAGTGTTCTGGTCTCAATGCATCAGAATTGAAGGTGATGGATCTGAAAGGTGGCAGAAATTTGAAATTTTACTGTGGTGATTGTCAGATGGGTATAAAATTAATACCTAAGCTTCTTGCATCTATTGATAATATGCAGACCGAGATCAATGAATTGAAAAACAAAATCAATTCATCTCCAACTTTATGGTCTGAGGAAAGTATCATTGATGAAATAAGCGAAAGGGAAAAAAAGAAAAATAATGCCATGCTGTTTAATCTACCTGAAAATGGAGGCTCACAGGAATCTGATTTGAAAGAAGTGAAAGAAATTGTTAGAGAGATAACTAATGAAGACTTGAGAGTGATTGGAACAAGAAGAATTGGAAAAAAGAATAAAAATGGATCACGTGCCTTGAAAATTGTATTCTCCAATCCCGAGGATGCTTTGAAGGTCATTAAGAACAAAAGGAATTTAAATAAAGAAAAAAAGATTCATAAGAGCAGATCTGACTCAGCGTCAAGTTGCACACTTGAAAAAAGTTCAGGAGGAAATGCAAGAAAGAAGGAGTAAAAGAGAAGATGTATTTATCCGATATATTGGCGGCACTCCTCGGGTAACAAAAAACTCAAAGTAAATCATGTTCTCAGTGACAATAGTAAAATTCATCTTTATTATCAAAATGTTGGTGGTCCCAGAACTAGACTAACTGAATTGCAACATTGAATTTTGGGGTCCAATTATGACATTATTATACTTGTAGAAACATGGCTGAACAAAGATTTTTGTAATGAAGAATTAGGATTGTATGGTTATAATATATTCAGGTTTGATAGGGATGAAACAAACACTGTCAAGAAACGTGGAGGAGGTATTTTAATCGCCATAAAGTCTGAGATAACTACTAAAAAATTTGATATACAAAGGAATATAGTCGAACAGATATTTGTCATTTTTCATATAAAAAACCATAAAATAATAATTGGGGGAGTCTATATACCTCCATCATCAGCTATTGAGATATATGATCAACACACTCAGGATGTTGACTATGTTTTTGATAATAACAAGGATTGTGAATTTATTTTATTTGGAGATTATAATTTACCTGAGGCTCTTTGGTTTAATGATGATTTTGGATTAAATGTGAACTGTCCAGCAAACTCGCCTGCAATTACATTACAAAACTCTTTTGGTTATTACAATCTCTATCAAATAAATACCGTAACTAATAGTCGGAATGTCTTACTCGACTTTTTCATCAATGAAAGATATTTACATCTCTGAACCATTAGAGTTGCTGTTACCAAACAGTGTACATCACACAGCAATTACCTGCAACTTGGAATTCAATAAAGAGCAGCAGCTTCAATATGAAGAGATCTATTACAATTTCAAAAATGCAAACTATTTCGAAATGAATAACTTTTTGGCAAATGTCAATTGGGATAACATGATGGAGGGGAATTTGGATTTGGATCAGGTTCTTCAGATGTTTTATGAAGTAGTTTACTTTGCAATTGATATATTTATACCAGTAAAAAAATTCAGAACCTCAAATTTTCCTGTATCATTTTTATCAATTTAATAACCCCCGAGCAAGATATAAACAGCTTCAGACTCATTGTCATCAAAGTTATGTAGAAAAAATTAAAAGGAATATTGCATATGATCCTCGTTGTTTTTGGAATTATATGAACAGTAAGAGAAAGTTATATAACTTACCCTCCAGCATGTTTTTTGAAGGGGTATCAAGTAATGATACGAATGAAATTGTGAATCTTTTTGCCAACTATTTTTCCACAACTTACACCGATGAGAATGTCATCTAAATTCCAGAATATGAAAAAGAGAATGTTTGAATGTCTGTAATTATTACATTGAAATAATAGAAATAATTCATCAAGTTATGTTAGCCCCAGGAAAACTTTCTAGTGGCCCTAATGGAATTCCTCTACATTTCATAAAAAATTGTGTATTCACACTGGCCAGGCCTATTCAAACAATTTTCAACATATCTCTATCATCAGGAATATTTCCTAAGTTTTGGAGACAAAGTTTTCTCACTCCAATCCATAAATCTGGAGCTAGAGATGAGATAAAGAATTATCGTCCAGTGAGTAAACAATCTGAAATCCCCAAATTATTTAACTGTTTGATTACTAAGAAACTTACTCATGACACCAGCAGTGGCGGCTGGTGCTAAGGGCACAAGGGCACGTGCCCACCCTTCACTGTACATGTCACGAAGAAATATATGATGCTATTATAGATTTATATATTTTTTGTAATTCTATTATCGGTTGCGAAAACTACTCAAAACTTATTTCGCCAACCATCCACGCGCCGAACTATATCAAACTTTATTTCCTGGGAACCCAAGAATTGTCTCCAAACGTGGCTCATTTTCCGACGTTCGGGACTCCTCGGAGTAAATGAAATTCGCCGATTTAAAGCCGACAAAGGGCACTGAAATACGTGTCTGTCCCTTCTCCACTAGTCTCCACTGTCTCCAATCTCCATCACTCCGTCTCCCTCCGGCATTCAGTTTTCAGTTATCAGTAGTCGCTTGCTTTGTTTAGTACGTACTTGTATATACAAATATATTTCGCTTGCAGAATAGTTGTGTAAACAAATTTGTGATTTAACTTTGCTGGTTTTAAAGCCGATTTCACATTATAGATATAATTTTAAAGTGATTCTGTGTATTTGTACATACTTATTAAAAGAAATGGATCCGGAACCAGAAATAAATTCTGTTCAGTATCTGTTAAAAAACAATCCAGTGCCATTTGATCAAAAATATTTAATTAAGAAGAAAGGTAGGCCTACTGATTTATATATTAATTACGAATCTACAAGTAAAGCTAGAACATATAATAGAGTTTTTAATAGAAACATATAGGTACGAGAAATATGGTTGTTCTGTGACAAATAAATTGTTATGTTTTGTTTGTTTCATATGTTACAGCGTGGACCAAATACGGACTTGACGATTTAAAGCACATAGCGGATAGGGCCAAAAAACATGAAAATTCTGTGGCTCATTTAAAAGTGTTTTAGGAAAAACTGACATACGTGAACAATTAGATATACTCGCGTCAAGAATTCAGACGTCTACGTCACGGCTGACGTTACACATTTGTTTTTATTGTCAACGTAATTTTCGATATTTGGTCGCGTTATAAACAGTCATTTTTTGCAATTTAGTGCAATATACAGGGTGATTCAGGTTTTAAGGCACAAACTGAAATGGGTGATAGATCTTATCATTTTAAGCAAAAAAGTTTATATAAATATGAGTCCGATATCGATCAGTAGCGGAGCTAAAGAGGGTCAAAGTTTATATATTTTTTCTATTAATTAAAATATCTCGCTCACTTTTCAAAATATCAATTTAAAATTTGGTGTGGTTAATACTTCCTATAAGGACATCATTTCAAGCATTTTAAAGATTTTTAAAATCTACAGGATGATACGTTTTTGGGGGTTGAGGCTTCTTTATCCCCCAAACTTTTCGTAGTACGCCTCTGACATCTTCCAGTTAGCAAATTGGGTGGCTAGTTCAATTTAAAGGGTTTTGCATTTTTAACGAATTTTGTCCAAGAATAAAATTTAAGCGAAACAGGCAAAATTAACATGTTTTAGAACGGATATGCTTATTTATCTAAAGCGGTTGTTTTCTCGAATATGATACATTGTGTCCATTGTATCAAGCGAATATCAATAGAATTGAGAGAGTTCAAAATAAGTTTTTAAGGACATGTGCATTCAAACTTGGATATCAGAGAAGAGAATATGAATATTCTGATATTTTGAACATTTTAAATTTATCAAGTTTGGAACATTGAAGAGCTGAGATAGATTTGAGATTTCTTCATACCACTAACGTTACCTGTGAATGTCCACCATTAGTAATTAATAGTAGTTTTTATCTAATTCTGTATCATAAGGTAGAAGTCAATATCATATTAAAAATTCTCGGTATTTTTATGAATCTGTTAAAAAACAAATATACAGGGTGATTCAGTCATAATGTCATTCATTTTTAACACGTATTCGGAAGGCCTAAAAAACATATAATTGAAAAAAAAAATTCTTTGCTAGACCTTTCAAAAGATAAACAAATCACCCCATAACAGTCGGTAACATGACGCTCCTGGTATGCTACAAATTTTCTGATGACGCATACGAGTATTGAAGCTAATAGAAGTCCAGCAGCGTTGCCAGGACCACATGCATTTTTAAGGTATTCATTAAGCGTTTTGTCGAGTTGTGACGTATGAATTCATTCATCATACCGTAATACAAGTTCAAAAGAAAACATAACTTTTTGTTATGTTCTTGAAAGCAGAATCAAGTTGAACTCGTATGTTGATATTTCCAAATAATGTAAATTGCATTAATTATAAATATGAATCAGAATCAAATCCATTACTCCTGATCAGTAGGTACCGAATAATACAGACACACACTTGAAAGCACAGATGCACATGTCTTTTATACATTTTTCCACGGCTCTGTTCGGCAGAGGACAACCGCGGTCTTTCACTACTTCACTTTAGGCAACTTGAATTGCATTTTTATTTAGGCAAACAGCAATTTTATTAATAATTATTAACTGCACTGGCGACACACGAAATTCACTAACGTCTACCACGCGAAAATAATGACTAATGGATGAAGAAGGTAAGCAAGTCGAGCCGCGTACATCTGTTCCATATCGACAGCATGCTCGCCTTAGCTAAACGAACCCAAACGATGTTCGACTTATTCTGCCAGTAACATATTAAACGGGAATTTGAATACCAACTTTTTAGCTGTGCCGAGTGTCCTGATTACAGCCTATCTGATATCGGCGCTGATTATTGCGGTTGGCATTTATTATAAAATTCTTATAATTTCCTATTGATTACACCGGGTGTTTATAAAAATGTAAATTTAATTATTGTTTTCTGTTATTATTATTGGTTCTGCAGCTCTGCAGCGCTTGTCACTGAGTAGACATTAAAAACAAGGTTTTTGACCTAAATACGGTAGGTCAAAACTCTGATTGTTGATCACTGAATAGGTATGTCTCGGACTGTTTTTTGTCGACAGCATGAGGGTTTTTTTATTACTGTCTGTATTTAAAGACAAAAACCGTTTCAGCCTCTCTTAATAATTTAACTTAGTATTGGATTTTATTTCACTATTTATGTAATGAAATTTATTGCACGCGACGTGAAATTCAAGTGCAATAAACATTTTTTGTACGAGTTGCATACAATATTTTTTCTACATTCATGAAAAAACCAAAAAATATTTTGTAATTCAGCCGATAGTCAAAAAGGAAATTAATTTTATAGTTAATAAATTGCATTTTCTAGTAATTCCGTAATCCAGAATAATATGATTGAAAATAATATAAAATATGCAATTGCTTAAAACGTAAACATACAATCTCACTACTATGGACTAAATGTGACGTCGATTTGAACTTTTTTATTTGTCACAATCATAAAATGCTGTAGTAGAATGGCGTATGAGTGCAATAAAAAAATTTAGTGCACTACTGTAATAAAGAACCACTTTTTCCACTAAATATAGTTCAATAAAGTTTTGTTTTTTGCATGAACGTAAAAATAAATATTTATAGCATTAATTACAATAAGTATAGAAAAATATTTAAATTTAGCAACGTCGCGTCAGGTCAACACCGAGTTGAATTGCCGCCAGCGGTAGTCTAAAAAGGGGCTGTAAATAATGATTTAAAAATATTATTTTTGAGCATAAATATTAGTGTTAGGAAAAACAGAGTTATTTCAAAAACCGAACCGCTAATGCCCCGACCAGCATGTTTCCTGGAATTCCGTGTTTGCAAAATATCGTTTCTCGCCGATCGCGATAAAGGTCGACAGCTTTCAATGGTGTCTACTGCATGTAGAACGCTTCGTGTCTGTGACATTTTCAGTCCGGCATGGAGTAGCGAATGGCCGATAGATGTAGTTAGTTCTACACCGCGTACTCATGGTCCCTTCTGTCGGGTTAGACAGACTAAACAGCTAGGATTATTCGTCGGATACCTTACCTATGGCATACTGATGAGAGCTAATAAGCTCGAAACTGGTATATGTCTGGTGGGCTTCTGACGAATGACTCTAGCTGTTGCTATAGGATTTCCATTACAAAATATCGTTTTTCGCCGATCGCGATAAAGGTCGACACTCGACAGCTTTCAATGGTGTCTACTGCATGTAGATCGTGTGTCTGTGACATTTTCAGTCCGGCATGGAGTAGCGAATGGCCGATAGATGTAGTTAGTTCTACACCGCGTACAAATGAATAATTCATTATATTTTCATGAAAATATTTAAAAAAACTGCTATCGAGAATAAAAAATAACTATACTATACTAAATAATGTTTGCACTATATATTACACTACAATTGCAAAAAATGATTGTTTTTAACGCGATCAAATATCTTTAATTTAAAAGATAAGAATATTCTCTTGCGCATATGAAAAGGTGGCAACCCTAGTCAACAAATTAAAAAATCAAATAAATAATTTGTCACTCATATAACTGATAACCGAGTGATTTCGGTTATTTCAATAACCAAATAATCAGTTATTTTTCACTCGAGTGATCCCAACACTAATAAATATGCATTTAATTTTTTTTTTAATTTGCGTATTCGTATTATACTCATTTTTCTCTACCTTCTCTTAAAATTAATGACACCATCAGTGAATCACCTTATCTCAACTCATCTCAACCGATTTAGCTGTATTAAAAAAAAAATCAGTTTGCAATTAAAGATTTTACCCCCTTATATCAGAACAATTTTATTTATGTGTTAAAAATTTGTTTAAATTCAAATTTTTCACTTTTAATAATAAATTTATACTCGGTATATTTTTAGTTTTGTTTAACAACATGATTTTAACTTTATTATTTGTGAACAATAACAATTTGTACCCAAAATGTATGTAATTAAAAAAAATCTATGAAAGAAAAGAAATTTTATTTAATTCCTCAAAGTTTCCAGGAAATTAATTGTTAATAATTGTATTCTCCGGTCAGGAAATGTATATGTTTCCCGAGTTTATTCTTTGTGTAATTTTAATTTGTTGGATTAAGTACTTTTTATAGCAATCATATTTGTATATTCTTATTTTTGTTTATTTGCATATTTGCATACGTATTCTACTATTAACACGTTCCTACTGTTTTATATAGAAATAGGGTTGCCCATATGTATAAATAAATAAATAAAAATGATGATACAATTTGTGTAAATAAGATCTGAATTTAAGGTAGTCATAAATATTACAAAAAATATTAACTTGCCTCCTGAGCACATTTGGAACCATGTTGTAAAAAACCATGGATGGCTGTTATAAGAGCTCCTCCCTTTTTGTCACTGCACTGTTCTGAAATGTAGGCCAACCATTCAAATCTAGAACGATGCTCATGCATAACATATAGAGCCCTTTTTAAAGTCATTTCGGTATTATCCTTACAACCCTCTCTATTCATCTGGAAAATAAAAATTGCATTAAAATATGGATAAGTTTGGATAAAGATTGGTACTGGTAGTTTTTTAGATGTGTGTCAAAAGAGTTTTTAACCTTAAACATACATGATAAAATATACTAAAATATCCTAGAAAAAAATATATTTTTTTATTTTATTTTTATAATTGTTTCAAGTTTACTCCATCTTCACAAACCATAAAAGTTAATTTGTTACGACATAAAAGTAATGCTTTAATTTTACAAATTAGAAATATTATGCGCCACATAATATTATGCAGCATTATTTTGTGCATAAATAACTTTGCAATTACTATGACTGATTCGATTAATCCCATTGGATCAAACAGTTGCGCGATTTTTGATAAAACGTTTCTTTTTGTTGGAATTTTTTCATTGTTTATTTTAGGTAAACAAATTCTAAAAGTATCTAATTCTGCTTGCCATGTGATACTCAAAACTTTATTCTGTGTACTATCTGATTTGATATTGTATTCATTTAACGACAGCTTTTTTCCACGCCGTCAGAAAAGTGATCTAAGAATTTTTTAGAATTTGAGCACCATTTGTGCAACCTAAACTCAGCACAATTTAACATAATAATGAGTTGTTGTCGAATTGTTTCTAAATTTTTAATAGTGTTTGACTCTGTCAAGATGTCATCTATGTAACAATGTGTAAGTAATACTTCTGCTAAACATCTCGTAAGTTAAGAAAGGAACGGAGTTTGTTCCGTAAGTTACTGTCTGCAATTCAATAGCTTATAAAGATAAATCTGGATTGTCCCTCCAAAGAATATTCTGTAAAAACAACTGCGGCGGATTTATTCTGATTTGTCGATACATTTTCTGAATATCGCAAACTAAAACAAATCTAAAACATTCTAATTCTCAATATAATATCAAATAACTCCAATTGTACCGAATAACTCTTTAACATGATATCATTCTAAGAGTACCCTGTAATGAACCTATTTTATTTTGCTCACACTGTACTTTAATTCTTTGGCGCACGCTGTACTTTAAATTGCTTAGCGCACCGCGATTTTTGCACACGACACTACCCACCGTTCTGTATAAAAGCCGGCGAAATCGCCTTCACTGGCAGTGCTTAGCAAGCTCTCTCCGCGGCACTCAACCTTCCTCTACCCCAGGGTGCTTAGCAGGTAATCTCCGCGGCGCTCAACCTTCCTCTACCCCAGGGTGCTTAGCAGGTGATACTCTGCGGTACTCGACGTCGTCCCCGCGGTCCTCGGCACTGGGTGGCTCTTTCCGCGACACTCAAGCGTCTGCATCGTATATTCCTTACCGCCCTATTTGTTATTTTGTAATTTTGTATTATTATTTCAGGATTTATTTTATGTTTATGTAGGTAGGAAATTATTATTGTTATTATTATTATTATTTGTTTACAGGGTGACATTTTATTTTATGAAATAAATATTTTATTTTGGATACCGAGTCTTATAATACCTTGGACATAACTTCTCCACCGAGTGAACCCGGACTGATTAAAGTGGCTGTACTAATTCGGCATCTGCGATTGAACACCGAAAGTACGTCACAACCCTGTGGATGTCATAGAAGTGTTGAACACTACTCTTAACTTTGTGGTTGCGCTTTCTTGTTGAATAATGCAGTGGTGTAGCAGGAAATATTTATTTTGGAAAGTCGAATTTTGTAATTCAAGTTTTACATATTTTCCGTGGCTTAATGCAATTCATAAATGCCTAAGTTTTACCACCTAGTTTTAAGTATTCATTGGGATTGTAAAACAGTAAATCAACTTGAAAGGTGTCGTCTTTCAATTGTTTTGTTGTATTTACAAAAATCTTTTCACATAGCTTATCTTCAGCTGATAAATAATGTTTATTTGCTACTTCTTCCAATTGCCAAAACTTGGATATTAACTAATTTACATGACACGTCCGCGAGAACAAAAAAACATTCAAGTGTTATGTTATTCTTGGCTAGTACCCAACCGAAATGATTGTTTTGTAAGATCGGCAAATTATCACCCAACTGTAACAAGCTCAGAATTATGATTTCAGAGTAAATATGTATATATAAAGCTTTCAACAAGCCTTTTAGCCCCATAGCTGTGTGATCCATCTCCATAACTTTCTGTTTTTCACTTTATTTCTCCAGTTAACTATATTCTTATCCTTCAAGTCCTCCACGACAGCTTCCCTCCATCTCTTCCTTGACCTCCCTCTTTTTTCCTTCCTTCTGGTGTTCTCCAGGCTATTAATTGTATAGTTCGTATATCTCTCGGTTCGTTCTTCTTTCATATCCATCTTCCGTTTTTTCCCTCCGACTATTCTTCTAATTATTTTCCTTTCCAAATCTCATCAACATTTCTTGAGTCTTTTTGTTTAGGACCCACGGTTTGCATCCATACAATACCGTTAGCTTCAGAATGGTCTTATAAATTCCCATTTTTATGTTCCTTGATAATTGTCTAGATCTCAGTAGGTAATTCATTGCTCCCGCACATCTGTTAGCCTTACTTATTCCCCCAGATACACAAAATGGTCTACTCGTTCAAATTCCATTCTTCTATACCGCGTCCTAATTTCGAATTTGTGTGGTACATTAATTCCTCCCATATCTACTCGTATTACCTTACTTTTCTCTTCATTAACCTAAAGTCCTACCTATTGTTCTGCTTCTATGAAACGTGTTACTACTTCCTTCAACTCTTTGCTGTTTCGAGCTATGATGGCGACATCATTTGCATACCCTATCAGCTGGTGACTTTTGTACATTATATGTCCTCTGTTAAGCTTACTCGTTCTTACAATTTTTTCTAAAGCTATGTTAAATTGTAACGTAGAGAGTGGGTCATCCTGTCTAAGCCCTGTTCTTATTTCAAAGTCAGTTGTTACCTCCTCGTTAACCCGCACTTTACCTGTGGTGCTTTTTAGCGACATGTTTACTAATCTTATGAGCTTTGCTGGTGTTCTAAGTTCTACTAGTATTCTCATCGGGCTTGTTCTTTTTACAGAGTCATATTCTTTCTTAAAATCTATAAACATAACTACTGCTGGAATTTTATATTCGTAGCACGATACCATCATTTTCTTTAACATGAACAGTTGGTCTGTCATACTCCTACCTCTCCTAAATCCTGCCTGGTATTCTCTAATTTGTGGTTCCATTAAAATCTCCAGTCTCATCTTAATTAGTATCGCTACCATTTTGTATGCTACATCTAGCAGAGAAATACCTTTGTTTTGTCGCTTTTTTATAAATTGGAATTATTGTCGCACTTTCCCAACTCTTTGGCATGGTTTCTTCCTTCCAAATTTTCCGCACTAAATTCTGCAGTTTATTTTTTAGAAATTCTCCACCATACTTTGTATTTTCTGCTGTGATTCCATTTTCTCCAGGGCTCTTGTTGTTTTTTAACTTCCTTATCACTTCTTCAAATTCTTCATCTGTGGGCTCAACGACTATATCTTCATTTTGTTCTCTTATGACTTCTTCTTCCTCCTCATCCCCATCGTGAAGCATCTCCGCAAAATATTCTTTCTATCTTTCTCTGATTTTCTCATCATCTGCGATTTCCTCTCCTTCTTTATTTTTTATTTTAATCCTTTGGTTCTCTTGTTTGCTTGCCTTTTTTATTTATCTGTAAAAAAAATTTAATTTGTTTCCTTTTATACTAATCTTTTTAACTTTTGCTTTCTATTTTCTATGTGCTTCAATATCCTTTTCTTGTTTTGTTTGTAATGCCTTGATTTTTAGTTTCTCTCTCAACTCTGTTTCCCTTACACATTCATCGTCCCACCATTTGTTTTTTTTTTGTTGTTCCTTTGTTGTCTTCAGTGGCTTTTTGAATAATTGTTTCCAATTTTTCCCATTCCTGTTCTATGCTTTGCGATTCTCTTTAGGTTTCTTCTCAATATCCCTGCCCTATTTTGTTCTTGTACCGTTTCTGGATATCTGCGTTTTTAACATCCCCATATCATATGCCCGTCTCCTTCTTTTTTTATTTTCCTTTTTCTCCCGTGTCTTCTTTGTATTTATCTTTATCCCTACTAAATGATCAGAATTTATATCCGCGCCTCTGTATGATCTCACATTCTTTATTAACTTGCAATGCTTCTTATCTATTAAAACAGTCAGTTTGACTTATGTGTTTCCCATTTGTGGCAGCCCAAGTCCCTTTGTATATCTTTCCTTTTATAATACGTATTTATAATTTTCATATCTTTTTCCTCTGCAAAATCCACCACTCTTTGTCCATTATTGTTGCAGCTCTCATGTAAACTCTATTCTCCTGTTAAATGCTTATAAATAAGGTTCCTCCCTATTTTTGCATTTACATCTCCCAACACTATCCTAATAAATAAAAGAAAAAGTTAAAGTCGTTCGTTCGTGTATAGACGTATAAAAGTGAGCTCTTGAAAACTTATATTTTCTGATTGAAAATAATTCAAGCTTATATTTCAAATTTTACTAGTGAGTTGATTGGCATCTGTAGTTTTTGATGAAAGTGGTGATTTGAATCAGACACCAGTATATAATACGAAATTAGTGGGTTTTAATTAGCCGCTATCATGTCCAATATTTGTAAGAAATGTACAAAAAGCATCACAGATAAGCAACCAGGTATAGAATGTGGTTTTTGTTTAAAATTTTTTCATGGACGCTGTTTGTGTTTATCTAAAGATCAAATAGCTATCTTTACCGATATACAGGGATCAGTTTATAAATGTGAGGATTGCCGTAGTGATGTAAATGTTGTTGAGGCGGCTGCCACAAATACACTAATTCAGGCGTTAAATGATCTCAAAAATGTAGTTAAAATGCTGCAAGATGAAGTGAAGTATTTGAGAGAAAAGAAAGATAGTGAGGTCATAGATGCTGTTATTCAAGAACTAACTGAAAGGAAGAACAGAGAGAAGAATATAATTATTTACAGACTAGAAGAAAGCACTGGAAGAAATAAAGTTGAAGCGGATTTGAAACATGTTAAAGATATTTTGTCAGCCATAGCGCCCGATATGGATGTCAGTAGCATTAAAGTCCAAAGACTTGGAAAATCGACCAGAAATACAGCTGCTCCAGTGAAAGTTATGTTATCTTCTAAGGAGGATGTCTTTACTATTCTTTCTGTCAAGAAAAATCTTAAAAATTCCGACTGGAATATACAAATATCACCAGACAGAACTCAACGCCAGCGGGAGAAACTGAATATTGTTTTGGATGAAATGAACAAGCGTAAACGAAATGGCGAAGTTGGATTGTTTATAAAATATATACGCGGGAGCCTGTTATTGCCACAAAAAACTAAATGCTATTAAAATAGGTCACATTAATGCTCAATCATTGTGTAACTGTCTCAATGATTTTAAAGAACTTTTAATGTCTGAAAATTTTTCAATAGTTGGTGTCACAGAGACTTGGTTTACACCTGATTTCCCGGATGAATATATAAATCTTCCCAATTTCAACATTGTGAGACTAGATCGTGAAACTCATGGTGGTGGAGTTATGTGTTTTTTAAAGTCTTCATATAAATATAAAGTATTTCAGACATCTTTGTCTCCTAATGTTGAACAAATATGGTTGATTGTCAAATTCGGCAAGCAAAATGTAGCTCTAGGAGTTATTTATCGTCATCCTAAAAGTAATTTAGATATTTGCTTGTCTGAAATAGAGGATATTATGGAGCGTATATACTTACAAACTGATAGTATAATCTTAATGGGAGATATTAATGTGAATTTTTTAGTCGTAAATTCCTTAAATGTGAGAAAATTTAATAATCTTTTATCTATTTTTGAAATGACTCAAATTGTAACGAACCCTACTCGTATAACAGCTAATACCGAAACTTTAATTGACGTAATTTGTTTAAGCAAATCATTTGTTGTAAAGACTTGTGATTGTTGCGATGTGCTGCGTTCTGATCATCTTTTTGTAAAATGTCAGATAGACGTAGAATGTCAACAACTATGTTCGGATCTAATTTCATGTAGAAACATTAATCAAATCAATCTTAATAATTTTGCTATTGACGCAGATAACATGCCTGGGGTGATATTTATTTACTTGATAATGTTAATGCGAAACTAGATTATTTAAATGAATTAATAATTTCACTTTTTGATAAACATGCTCCTATGCGAAGTTTTCCCAAAAGAAATAAAAGGCATCGTCCATATATAACGTATAATATAAAATTGATGATAAATGAGAAGGAAAAAGCCTATAATAGATATATTCGTACTAGATCAGATGCTAGCAGGTTGTTTTATATTAATATTAGAAATACTGTGAATAAAGCTGTTAAACAGGAAAAATCAGCCTATATGCAGTTTACATTAAATCAAAATAGAAATAATGCAAGAAAATATTTTAACTATTTACGTGAATGGGGTGTACCCTCTAAAGCTCAACAAACAAGTAAATATATTCCTTTTGATTTGAGAAATCCCGATGAAATAAATAATTACTTTCTAGGAGTTGCAGGTCGGTCTTCTGTTAATGCCAATACACTAAATTATTATAATAATTCTTCTTTAAATCCTGATTTGTCATTTTGTTTTTCTGAAATATATGAAAAAACTATATGGGAAGCGTTTCTTAAGATAAAAAGTCATGCTATCGGCACTGATAATATAAATTTAAAAATGTTAAACATTGTATTAGAACATTGCATGAAAGAAGTAAAACATATTTTTAATTCATCGATTAGTACAGGCACTTTTCCAGATACATGGAAAATAGCAAATGTATTGCCATATCCAAAAAACTCTTCACCTACCAGTTACAATGACTTGAGGCCAATTTCAATATTGCCAACACTGTCCAAAGTTTTTGAAATAATAATTTGTAAACAAATAAAGCAGTTTTTAAATTCAAACTCAATTTTACCATCAGTTCAGTCAGGATTTGAAAAAACCATAGCACGCAAACGGCTCTTCTTAAAATAATAAATGATGCTTCTATAGCTAAAGATAATAAATTATCTACAATTTTAGTCTTACTTGATCAAAGTAAAGCATTTGATCTAGTCAATTTTGATTTATTAATTGCTAAGCTAAAATATATTGGTTTTACAGAAAACACTTTAATTTGGATTAATAGTTACTTAAGGGGCAGGTCACAAAAAGTGATATTAAACAACGTAATGTGCTCGATGGTAAAAGAAACCACATCCGGTGTCCCCCAAGGTAGTGTGCTGGGTCCAATTTTCTTTTCGTTGTTTATCTTTGACATCACTGCGGATATCTTGCATTCTCAGACTCATTTGTACGCAGATGACATTCAAATTTACCTATCAACTAATTTTAATTCTGTAAATCATACTATTGAACAGATGAATGATGATCTTCAAGTTTTATATAATTTTTCAAGTAACCACGGCCTTCGTTTAAATCCCAACAAAACTAAAGCAATTTGTCTTGGATCAGAGCGACATACTAATTATATTACATCTAACTTTACTCTAAAATTACATAACGCAGATGTGCAATGGGTATCTTGTGAAAAAAGTTTGGGGTTGTACATAGATTCGACATTAAAATTTGAGAAACATGTATTATGCGTAGTCCAAACTTGTTTTTTTAAGTTGAAAGTTTTGTATAACTTTAAATCAACCTTTGGACAAGAAACTAAACTAAAATTAATAAAAACTTTCATATATCCCCATATTGAATATTGCTGTGCTGTATACTATAATTTTTTAACGCAAAATTGTCAACAAAAATTACAACGGATTCAAAATGCCTGCATGAGATTTGTGTTTAATATTCCTCCAAGAAGTCATATAACTCCTTATCTTATTAAGATAAACGAATTAAATATTAAACTTAGAGTTCAGTATCTGTATAGTATATTCTTGTATAAATTGTTAAATACTAAGGAGCCACTGTATCTTTATGATATTATATCTCGAAGGTCTGACGTTCACAGTGTCAATATAAGAAACAATAAGTTTCATATTCCACAGCATACCACAACACATTTCCAGGGATGCTTCTCCTATTTAGTGCCATTTTACCTTAACCAAATTAACACAGACTTGTCTGTTACTTTATCATCCTACAAAAAAAAGTTAAAATTGGAGCTACTAGAGAGACTTGTTTAAATAAGGTATATCAGTTATATATAAAAATGTTACTATTGCTGTGGAATATTTTGGAATATTTTGAGATGTTCATATTTTCATCTGGTATGTTATGATTATTGTTAGAAATTATTTTATCTGTTATTATTTTATTAGTTATTATTTCTTTTTGCTATTCTTTCCTCAATGTTTATATGCGAAACGCATAATTTATTAGCATTTAAAATTTTAGGAGAGGTGTAAGACAGCTTTGGCTAACCTCCTCCTTTTGTGTACCTATACTACTGCCACCATTGTTTAGTTTAAGTTTTTGTATTTCATTATGTGTGCACAATAAACCATTTATTATTATTATTATTATAATATTCGGTTTCTTAATTTTGTTATAGACTCTATCTATCTCTTCGTAAAATATGTCTTTAGCTTCTTCTGTTCCTTCTTCGGTGGGAGCATATACATTGGTCAGGGTTATTGTTTTTCCTTTCTTTTAATTCTATGTAGTAAATTCTTTTGCTTCTACTTCATTGCTTACGATAAAACCCACTCCCAATCTTCTTGTTTTTCCCCCACTTGTAAAGAGTACATATTTATCTACTTTTGTAGTTTTTGTTTGTTTTATATGCGTTTCCTGCAATGCTATTAACTCCATTTTATATTTCTCCGCTACCAGTTCTTAAGTTTTTATCGCCCCTTCTTCATAAATACCCCTTACATTCCAAGTTCCCATTCGACCAGTTTTATTTTCCTTTTTCATTTCACCATTCTGTTCACTGTCATATTGACATCTTTGTCGTTCTTGTCTCCCACTATTTTTTCTATTTTTATACTTATCATTACTAACTTTATTTCTACCTATATTTCTATTATAAAAACACTTACAGTTATTTTCCTTATTGTCTATACATCTATATAATTTCCTCAGTTTTTTGCCTGGTTTGCCACTTTTACCAACCTTTGCTCTTCTTTGTTCCACTTCCATTCTTCCGATCCGGCAAACAGCTTCCTGTACCCTATCTTGGTTAATTTCCCATTGTTCCTCTCCTCACTAGCTCTAATTCTTATTCCTCTGTATGTATCTATCCTGTTTTGATAAGTCATCTTGTACATATATCTGTTCTCCAATTTTTTGCTTTAATTTGCTTTTATTTTTCATTACTTCATACTTTTCCTCCTGATTGCTTAGTTGTACCAGGCATGTTTTTCTTCCTAATTTAATTACATCCTTTACTTTCACCTTTACTTGTAGCTCCTGGTCTATAAAATTTTCCTCAGTTTCTCTGGTTCAGTTATGTTCATCTCTTTGCCTTGAAGTACTATATTATTTCTCCTCTTTTCATTTTCCATACGGTCTATTCTTTTTCCATATCATTAATAACCACCTTCATATTTTATATATATATATATATATATATAAATTAGCTCTTCAGGCCTAGAAGGCCCATGGCTTTATTTACTTCTTTTTTCCATCGTCCTTTATCACAAACTCTTTCTTTCCAATTGGTGATGTTGCATTCTTGTATATCCTTCATAACTTCAATCTTCCATCTCGCTTTAGGTCTTCCACGTCTCCTCCTTCCTCCTATGTCAGCTTCTACCATCTTTCTTGGTATTCTGTTTCCATGCATTCTGGTAACGTGTCCCAGCCATCATAACGTTTGACCTTTCACCACTCTTTATAACGTTCGGATCTTTAAATAGATCCATCAGCTCTGCATTACTTCTCTCCCAAATTCCATGTACCTGTTTGCCGCCGTATATTTTACTAAATATTTTTCTTTTCCACACTCTCAACATTGTTTGCTCGGCTGTTCCAAGGGTCCATACTTCACTAGCAAATGTTGCTATTGGCCTAATGATTGTTTTATATACTTTTACTTTGAGTCCTTTTGATACACTTGCATTTTTTATAAATCTGTTCAGAGCATGTAAACACCTATTCCCAGCCATAATTCTTTGTTGAATTTCCCTCCTTATATCAGGTTTTCTACTGAATTGCACTCCTAAGTATGTGAAATACTCGACCTGATTATACTCTTCATCTGTCCATTTCATATATTTCGTTTTATTTTCATTTATCTGTAAACCCATTTTTAGTGCTTGTTCTTCTAATTTTAAAATGCATTCTTGTAACTCCTTCTTACTTCTGGTGAGTATTGCCACATCATCTGCAAAAGCTAAACACTGGTGCCGCTTGTGATATACTAAACTAGCTCTATTTAAATTTGCTTTTCTCATTACATGTTCTAACACACAGCTAAATAATGTTGTTGATAGGGGATCTCCTTGCCTTAGTCCTTCCTTTACTTTAAAAACGTCACTTACTTTATTTTTATATCTTACTCTGTTAACCTTCATATTTTGGTTTTCTTTATTAAGTTTTTCATTTTCCTTTTTTATATTTTCCATCTCTGTGTTATATATTTACTTTGCTCTTCCCTTATTTGCCTCACTTCTGTTGACAGATCCTTTACTGGCGATCTTGCTGTTTTCTTACTTTTCATAAAAATATCCCCCTCTCCTTTTTCGTCCTCTCTGTCGCTTTTCCTCTTCTTGATACTTTCGTCAACACTTCTCATTTTTGTTTCTAATATATACTATTTAACTTTCTCTTTTAACCTAGATCCTGCTCTGTATTCCTTGATTTATTATCAGCCTACACAGCTTATCATACCACGCAAAAAGTCGCAGGCCGGTCAACCCGTCGGACCTTGACTTTTATCCGTATGTTTATATTTCGATTTCCCCTGCCGAGACCGCTACTTTTAGCTTCATATCTCAGTGACACTTACTAATTTTGTTTGCCTTTCGGTTGATTATTTTACTGCTGTAACCTAGAAACTTCCCCTATTTTCTTTTTTCGTAATTTCCCAATTATTTGAGATTTATTACGGAGCACATTTAAACTCAACTTTCCTATTCGACACCAAGGACTCAGAGTAAATATCTGATGCTAATAAGCCTATTTTTGACAGGTCATCAAATGAGGAGTCTGCCAAAATTATATTTTCGGAAATGTGTCATTTATTTTTATCAATGGGGTAAATACCAAGTCATTTTACTTGGATGGCACAAGAGACAAAAGTTTTCCTATTTTCCATTTGCATTTGTAACACAATATCTACCATATAATTTGTGAAAATAGTACTATATTAGAAATATCTGAAATTTTAGTGTTTCTCGAATAAGGGTTGCACTTTAGTTTTTCAAATAATTCTTCAAAGATAAATGAGGTTTGGCTACCACTATCAAGCAAAGCTTTTACACGTATGCATTTGACGTCCCAGGAGACTAGCACCAAGCTTGCAGACGCTAACTGAATTTGTACAATGTGAGCACCAAAACCTGTATGAACTAAGTACAGTCAATGGATTTGCCTGTTTATTTTTTGGTGGATTGTCTTTTATCGAATTTGTATTAGCAAGAGATGTGTACTTGAGAGAACGGGATCCACATTTTTTTAATGTTCCTAGTCCGAATGTAATAGAGTATGTTCTAACTAATGATATTAGCAGCCTTATTTTTGTTCAGTTTGTTGTCGATAGTGGGAAATTAGAGGCCAAATTTCCCACTATCGACCAAATTCGACCAAACAAAGTAATAGAGTATGATCTTTCCTTTCGCAAATTGAACATCCCCCTGATAAACAATTTTCCACCGAGTGTTTAGAACCTAAACAGTTAAAACACAACTTGTCAGTTTGTATAAATTGTCACTTCAGAAAATCAGTTAAATATTTGCTTCTTGAAAAAGTGTACTATAGCCTGCAGGAGTATCATCATGACAGAGCATAAATATCTCTGGTGTAATTGAATTTGTGACTATTTAAAGTATACATGTCATGTTTCGTTTCGCCCGTGCGCAATAATTGTATGAATGTATGAGTGTATACTTATCAATTATTAGACTCAGTTGTCCGGTTGAATGAGAAAAATTCTGAGTTTACGGATTTTTCGATTTTTCTCCAAAATTTTCCCTATCAACCTTCAACATGTTACACACCAAATTAATGACAAATATCAAAGCTTTCATACAGTGCAACAAAAAAAGATAGTTGCAATATAAAAAAACAACATTATCCCTCTCCTGCCGCCACTAGTTACATTTTTGAAAATTGAAGTTCACCAAAGTGTATGCCCCATAAAAACAAAATTGTAAAGTCAGCCATACTTTAATTATAATAACTAATAATTATAGCTTCAAAACATGCAAGATCTATTTAAAAATATATTTGAAATATAGGTATGTTCTTTGACACCACATTTGGTGTATAAAGTGTATAAAAAAATAATAGAATAAAAAGCTGATGTTTGAATGACATAGGCAAATGATTTTAATGTGTATTAATATAAACATATTATCAATATTTTATTATATTTATATTAACATATGTATGCAGGGTATCCTACCTAATAAAAATTTATGAAAAAGTTATATATTGTAGACAGTTTTTTTTTCAATGTATGTAAAAAAAAGCTATATATGAACAGTTTTTTTTTTTCAAAATATATAGATCAAACTTCCAAAAAATAGATAATAATAATATAATATCTCTACCCCTCATTCTAATCACAGGGATTAGCCCAGAAGTCGGAGACTTGTGCGGGAGAGGGGGCGGCATATTATTATTAAGCAGGCCGCATTTGCGCCCAGGAACGACTTACGTTGGTAGGCCCTAACCACCATTTAGTGCAGGAATGAGGGAAACCTGGAAAACCTCATTAATTAGGGGGGTAGTTAAATGCCAACCGGTATCAATCTCTCACATTGACCCAAGCTAACATTATTCCACCCTACTATACCCGCAGAGAGGGTGCCAATCCTATCCACGAATATAGCTTATATACGGTCTACCGGCAGCTGGGCGCGAACCAACTCCGATCTAGTCACCTCGATTCAAGTACTGACGCCTAAAACCGTGCGACCACTGACCGACCAGATATCACCCTATACAGGGTGTTCTACAAGTTCTATTACAAATTTTGGAAAATTGTAGCTGAGTTAATGTCAAACATTGTTTCTTATATAAACGTAGGTTCGATTCTTTTTGTTTAGAAGTTACAAATACTTTAATAGTTATTTATGCAACAAGTACAAAAAGTAATGCTTGCAATAAGCACTTTTTGTACGAGTTGCAGACAATATTTTTTCTACGTTCATGCAAAAACCAAAAACTGTTATTTAGATGACACTAAGTCTAGGAAAATGTGACGTCAATTTGAACGTTTATGTTTGTCATGGTGACAAAATGCTGTAGTAGAATGACAGATGAATGCAATAAACATTTTATTGCACTAGTGCAATAAAGAACCACTTTTTCCACTAAATATAGTTCAATAAAGTTTTGTTTTTTGCATGAACATAGAAAAAAAATATAATTTCATATTTCAAGTAGCTTCATAAATAAAAATTAAGGTTGCTATAGCAATATTTATTATTTGTGTCATTTTGCTTATTCATTCGACACTTTAAAAAAATGCATTTATTTACAACTGAAGAGTATGCAGACATTGTCTTTGGATATGGGTATTTCAATAGGAACGCCCGAGATTACCGACGAAGATACCCAAATAAACATCAACCTGCCCATACAGTATTTAATGCATCATTTTGAAGTCTTCGAGAAGAAGCTAACCCTGCTCCAAAACACATATAGCAAGTAATCTTCATTTATCTCCAAATTTTGTATGGCATGTATTGAACAAAGAAATGTTACATCTGTTTCATCGCCAATACAAGCTTTACATGCTGAAGATGTTCCTCAGCGATTATAATTTTGTCACTGGTTACTTCAGCAATACGCACAAAATGATACGATTCATTTCGCATGTCATGTGTCTGATGAAGCATGTTTACTAGGAACGGCATAATCATAATAAATATATATGGTCGTTTCAAAACACAAATAATAATTATTGTTATAGCTACCATCATTTTTCTTTATCAGGCTACTTAGGTTAAAATGTAAAATTATATTTCTTAAAATGCTGTAACTTCTCAAAAAACCAAAGCAGACCTATGTTCATATAAGAAAAAATGTCTGACCAAGTTTGTACATATAAGGCTTGTGGGTATGTATTTTTTATAAATTTGACAAAAAAAACCTTTTCACCTATAATTAAAATTTAATGAAATAAACTATATAGATATATCTCACATTATAAACAAGTTGCAACAAAAAATATTGTACTTACACTTGCTTGCAGAAGTGCCACCGTTTTATAATAATCAGACAATTCATCGCTTAAGGTAGCAATGAGAGCTTGACAAATAATACCACTTTGTTTTTCATTATCTTCAATATATTGTTTCAGTTGTTTATGTAAGAAACTCATACCAGTAAGTCTTTCTAATAGTCCACGTTGAATAGGTGTTAAAAGCTTACCAGCTTTAGGATCTATAGTAAAACCTAAACCGCCAGGTTCTTTTCTTAAAAATTTCCCCTCAATGCCCTGAAGTGAGTATATAACATCTTGTAACAAATCTTGTTCGGTGACAGTTGCTAAATCTAAATGATGATTTAATATAATAATTATATTATATAGTTATAAATAATCCTTACTCGACAGTTTAGAAGATGCAGGTATATCACTTTTGGACCAAGTAACAGAAGATAATGTGGTTGTTTGTGATTGAGCTCTTGTAAGATTAGATTGTGAGTTGTTAGAATATTTTTTCTTTTCTCGTATATCAAAAATATGCCTCACACTTTCCTGTGACGAAGAACTTGTCATAGCTAACTGCAACTGTGATCTATTTTTAAATATTTGAGATTGTGTATTAAATTTATCAAGTTCTTTAGATAAATGCCACACTGGAATATCCTTCCGAGTCTTTGCTAGATTGAAAATAAATGTTAGTGTTGCACAACGATGTTGCAAAATACTCTGAAATTATAAAAAAATATATATATATTTTTATTTATAATGGGATATTAACAACTTACTGATTTCCGAATATTCGAATATATCAATTCAAATTGATCGACTTTTTCTTTTGACTGTAAAAGTTGTATTATCTGTGCAACAATATATGCTTCGTCACATGGAATATTCTTTGATACAGACGACGAAAATGACAAGAAGCTAAAAGCCATTTTATACAATTTTGTTGCAATTGCTAAAATAATTCAGTATTTATTTTATTTACAATAATTTACAAAATATTAGGCACTATTCTCTTACCTTGATCATTTTTTGATACATGATTACAAAGTTTTAATACCAACTCTGATATCCCAGCACTTTCAAAATTATCGCTAATATCCATTCTCAAAATATATTTATTTTATAATCATATAAATATATAATTTAAATCGTTATTGACAAACGTCAATTCAAACTAAAATTTTGAATTTTGACAAATGACAACTTTCAAAGTACTATTTTTATACAATAGATGGCACTAGGCACTAGAAGTCACTACAGTGCCTTTATAGTAAACACAGTGGCGACAATAGAGCCTATGCCCCGCCCACCCGCCATTATGGGGCAAATTTTTTTGGCGCGAACAATTTCCCCGTTGCTGAAACCGAGTTTTAATTTTAAAATATACTGCAATAAAAACATTTCGTGATTAAAGTATTAGAAAATAGTCGTAACAATGAGTTTTTGATATAAAATACCGGTCCCCATAAATGAGAAGTTTTCATTTATTACTAAAATTAAACAATTTCGGAGCCATTTACGGACCGCTTGTTGTAGGCCCTCAGCAGTCCGGTTCTCATTTCTGTAATTTTTATCGGAATTACATCAAATTTGAAAAACTATTAGTTGAAATATGTCACTAGGGAGTTACAATTTCAAAAAAATAAGTTTTAATATAATTATTAACTAAATCTTGTCTTCAATATCTTAAAATTTGAATTTGACATTTGATATGTTTGACAAAATATATTTTAGAAAATATACAACAAAATTTAATTTGTAAAAAATAATGTGATATTAATTATGTTAATAAAATCCATTATTAGACATCTAAAATCTATATAAAAATTGCAATAAATTATGTTTAAATATTTTAAAAGAATATTATTGGAAAATCCTGATGTTGGAGAAAGGTAAGTTTGAAAATGTTGCTGTGTTCATGTTTCTCATAAAATATATTTTTGCAGATATGTAATGAAACTGAAGTTAATAGATGATGTGGACCCCTTTACGTTAAATATATATTCAATTTATATATGCATATAACAATGCTATCTATGGAGTTTCACATAAACAAATATTGTTTCCTTTAGTTTTAACGTAACACAGTTATTTTATTATTACAACAAAGAGCAGATGAAAAGCTACAAAAGTTTGCAGTCTTACAAATATTTTGAACCTGGGTTTGTTACAAATGCAGGGACAAAAGTAATGAATGATTTCTACATTTTAATTGGAAAGGTAGGTTTCCTTGTGAAATTAAGCAGGTAGATTTAGATAATATGTATGACTTAACAGGTTAGGTATAGGATTAACATTAGTTTGTAAACATTATTTTCAGGCAAAACATTCTCAGATTGTGCAAAACCGTTAAGATGTTTCCTGTATCGGTATCACTGCCAAAGATGGTGCTATTTTATTTGCTAGTGAATATGCAAATTAAAGGATGCATTCTGTACTGATGTACCAAGTGCTTGAGTGATGTCCTCAACCACCACACAAATTCCGTGGAACGAGTGTGCAACATGAATTGTGGAAAACCTTCTATAGTTCTTATGAAAATAGGGACATTTTGCCCATACTTGGTCTAAAAGATATATTAAACAAAATGATGGAATTGGGTTATGATGCTGCTAATTATGAGAGTTGTAGAACTATTTGCTATTAATAAAGCAAATCAAATTACCAACATTTTAGCATCACTGCTGAAGAATGAGGGTCTGCAGTAAACATTTCATTACAGGTAAGTGTCTCCTTTGTACAGTTTGTTGGAGGAAATGATCATGCTTGTTTTTGTTTACAGGTTGAAAAATACATGATGTGGGAGACTGATAATCACGGAATGCTACAAACTAAAATGGGTGATAAATTTATCCTGGGATATACGTTTTCATGAAAACGACTGAAGATAACTAAATTTTGGAAACTGTTATATAATTTTAACCGATAAAAATATTAGTAATATCTGTTGTATTAAAGAGTTAGGTAAATATCAGTTTATTAGCCTGTTTATGGAGTGTACCAGACAGCAAACAACAAAATAACTATTCAATGTAGCTATATTAAAAAAAATACGAGTATTCATAGTTAATATTGGCTTAAACTATTAAAAATTATAAAAATTAAATAAAAGATTAAAAACTGGAATATTTTTATTATTTATTAGATAATGGTAATTTAAACTGTTTACAAAGTTGGTAAGGTGTTAAATTATAAACATAGTTTATACAGGGCGATTCTCAACCTATACGCATAAATTTGGGGATTTATTACTCGTGACAAGTAATTAGTACGTGAAAAAAATTGTAGTAAAAATTTACTTTCAAATTAAGAATACACAGAAATTACGTGAAATTTTGATGGCTATAAACATTTGACAACTAATAAATCCACAAGTTTATGCGTATAGTAATGTATGTGGTCTGTAATTTCAAAATAATAGTGTAATAAATCTCAATTTTTATATTTCAAGTAAAATATGAGGTTGTTTATTACGCTTTACGTATTAGTTTTCTATTCTCGCTTTAAGCTATTAACAGACGGTCGCTTGTGATTAAAATGCATAGAACATTACGCACTGATGCTATAATAGGTATATATTTATATCTATGCGGTTTACTTGTCTGTAGGAGTATATCTCATTACAAAAATTACTGCCCATTCTCTCCTATACCGAGGATCTTTAGGAAAACGCTTCATAAGATATCCCATTTTGCTGAATTAGTACATCCAACTGCAGCACAACCTGGCATATTTTCTGAGCTAAAATGTAAATAAGTATGTGAATTTGTGATACAAATTTATTAAATGAATGTCAAACAGCAAAGATTTCGATAAACATACCTCATAAGATTGGTTAGGTTATGAGTGTTTTCTGTTATTTTACAATGATACAATAATTACAATATACCTACTTATGTATGCATATCTGTGTTTGTGTGCTAAGCTTACCTGTAATATAGAAATTAGTAGTAATCTGTGATAGAAATCGATAAGAATAGAATATTAACGAAGGTATAATACATATACAAACAAACTTGTACAACACACTTGACAGTTGACACTTGTAAAAGTAAACAAAATACCGCCATTATGGGGCAAAAACGGGCGACCAATAGAAAACTGGACATGCTATTGTCGCCACTGTGTTTACTATAAAGGCACTGTAGAAGTCACTGAAACGTACGATGTGGAATGCAATTAGGTTGTCTGTGTGGAATGCTTTTAGTTCCACTGGGCATCCATATAGGTAAAGTGACAAACCTAGGAGCAGACAAAAGGAGGCACATGAAACTCAACAAAGAAATAGTTCATTGATTATGTATGTGGCTGCGAGAGAAACAATCATCTGCACGTACGATATGAATTGTGTTCTTAATTTCCCATTATTTTGTTTGCAAACACGTCATTGGCGTACAGTGTGGTTAACCAGTACATTATTTAATCTTGTATCTCGTTAGCGTTATTCTTTATGTATTTTTGTGGGTGTTATTGTTAGAACATGTCATGTTTTATAAGGAAATGTAAAATTAACCAGCATACAGCACCAAATATTTCTTCATATCCAGAATTCAGTTTCATTTCAATTCACAATCAGCTAAATCTTTATTGCTCCGCCATCGCTGGGAGACACAAAACAAACCCTAATAGCACACGATGTCCAATGGACGTCCATTTAATGTCCATTTAACGTACAGACGTCCATGGACCATAAATGGACATTCGATGGATGTTCATTCCTGGACATATTTTGATAGAACATACATTGGACATCCGATGGATGTCCTTTATGGGACATATTTTGATGGTACGTATATTGGATATCTGATGGATATCTTTTATGGGACATATTTTTATAGTACATATGTGGACATCCAATGGATGTCCAGTACTGTACATGTTCTGTTATAATTTGAATTTGCCGCTATCATTCGTGCATGTGTATTGAAAAAAAATGAGTCCACAATCCAGATGTAATGCTAACCTCTAAAGTTTAAACAAACTGTTCTGTTCTCTTTGGTACGCTGATAAAGTGATAAACGTTGATGAGTAAACCCTATAGAAGAATAAATTAGGAAACCGAAGCAATATAAATCACATTTTGTAAGTATTGTCTACTTTTAGTCTATTTATAAATAATTGAATTATTTGTTGACTAGGCTAAATTCATAACATCTTTATCTAGATAATTATGTCACTGTATAATTACTTATGTACTAACAACCGACAACAGTCGTTTTCGTTTTTAGATAAAGAAGTTTTCATTTTCACTCTAGTTGTAGAGTTTTTTCGTCTTTAGCTCTAGGTTAAGTTGAGTAATGTAATTATACGGTTTTGTTAAAGAATTATATATGGTTTTGTTCTTGTTACGTGTTATATAGTTGTTTTATTTGTATCCCTTAATTATTTATGTATTTGTTATTCATGTAATAATTTAAAAAACAATAAATACATACTATCAAAAAGTATTTGTATAATTTCAATGCAGACCTCCATTAAATGTCCAAAACTGGACGTCCCTGGGTTGCACAAAGTTGTGACATTTGTGCGTCCGTGGGACTTCCAATGGACGTCCATCGAACAAAAAACGGACGTCCACTGGATGTCCGGACTTCCGACTTTGGACATCCTTTGGATGTTCAGAGGACGTCCATGTGCTATTAGGGAATATGGCGCTGACGAGTATCCATTCGCGCAGCTTGACGAGCATTCCAGTCATCATAATATATAAAATTTCATTTCAGTGCAAGAATATTTGCATTCTCACCGAATTTGGATATCTAAATCAACCAGCAAAGATCGCACTAAAAATGTAAATCGAACGCAGAAGTTGGATACAGTGCGTCCTCAGTGCAAAAGAGCATGTACATCGAAATCGTCAATAAACAGCAGAGGCCGAATTTCGTCTTTTTGTTCGACACGATTGAATGATTTTGACAGACTAGTGATCCTTATTTACATTTATTTAGCAGACGGGATTTAGCAGACGATGTTCTGTTCCAAGAACGATGAACTAGATCATCATCTGCTAAATCGCGTCGCCTTTGTAATACTTGTCTGTCAAATCATCGTCTGCTAAATTACGTCGCCTTTGTAATACTTATTGTCTATCGAATCACTTGAACTTCAATCTAGAATTGTGTAATGTGCTGTAGTGTGGCGACGCCAACGTTAGTATTTGGAAACATACACATCATGCCATAAATGTCAGAATTTGACATATATTGGATATTAACACTATTAATAAAGGACTGCTACTCCTGCATTTTCATCATAAGAACACAGTACTAATTATTTTAGGATGTATTAATTAACCGATATTATAGAAAAAGAACGGCTGTGCGATTTATTTTTTAGTTATGCGTAATTGAGACAATTAGAAGTAAAGGGGTGTAAAGTGCAAATTTTACCAATTTGAGAAAAGGAGGATCGAAGTTAAAAATCTATTAAATTATCACAGGTATTTGAAAATTAATAAGATTCTGATTGCAAACACGGAATTCCAGGAAACAACTACTCTGCGGGCTAATGCCCCGACCAGCATTGAATTACACCTGGAAAACCTATAGCAACAGCTAGAGTCATTCGTCAGACGCCCACCAGACATATACCGGTTTCGAGCTTATTAGCTCTCATCAGTATGCCATAGGTGAGGTATCTGACGAATAACCCTAGCTGCTTTCGTCTGTCTAACCCGACAGAAGGGACCATGAGTACGCGGTGTAGAACTAACTACATCTATCGGCCGTTCGCTACTCCATGCCGGACTGAAAATGTCGCAGGCACGAAGCGTTCTACATGCAGTAGACACCATTGAAAGCTGTCGACCTTTATCGCGATCGGCGAGAAACGATATTTTGCAAACACGGAATTCCAGGAAACAACTACTCTTTGTTTCCTGGAATTCCGTGTTTGCAAAATATCGTTTCTCGCCGATCGCGATACAGGTCGACAGCTTCAATGGTGTCTACTGCATGTAGAACGCTTCGTGCCTGCGACATTTTCAGTCCGGCATGGAGTAGCGAACGGCCGATAGATGTAGTTAGTTCTACACCGCGTACTCATGGTCCCTTCTGTCGGGTTAGACAGACGAAAGCAGCTAGGGTTATTCGTCAGATACCTCACCTATGGCATACTGATGAGAGCTAATAAGCTCGAAACCGGTATATGTCTGGTGGGCGTCTGACGAATGACTCTAGCTGTTGCTATAGGTTTTCCAGGTGTAATTCAATGCTGGTCGGGGCATTAGCCCGCAGAGTAGTTGTTTCCTGGAATTCCGTGTTTGCAAAATATCATTTCTCGCCGATCGCGATAAAGGTCGACAGCTTTCAATGGTGTCTACTGCATGTAGAACGCTTCGTGCCTGCGACATTTTCAGTCCGGCATGGAGTAGCGAACGGCCGATAGATGTAGTTAGTTCTACACCGCGAAGATTCTGATTGTTTCTAAAGATTTAATAAATTGTACTTGTTTCCAAAGTACGAGCTTATGCACGAAACGCGATTTTTGATAAAAAAAATCACTTCCATCCATTTGCTTCTAACGGTCTCAATTATATATCTGTGTAGATTTGGCAGAAATAGTATTTTTTTAGTGCTCGATAGCGAGAAAGAAAACTTATTGAATATCAGTAAAGTCTTCCAACGTAGCAGAGGACATTATAAAGTTCTTTAAATTATTTATCACTAAAATTCCGTACATGTCAGCAAAACTTCAATTTTTTTTTCTGCAGTACTGGCGTCGTCATCACCATCAAAATAATTTGGTGCCACTGTACGACAGCTGCTAACATATTTAAATTCCATAAAAAATATATCGACAAGTAATAAATGAAAAAACAAAATCACACATATGAAAAGTGAGGTTTAGAAAAACAATTTCTGTTCGTTTATTACAGATAAGTCTGTTTGATCTGTAATCACGTGACAAAAATCCACTCGCATCTGGGAGCATATTGCCGACCACGGCTTGAGGCAAAATATTTCCGCTAAATGCTGTTTTGTTGTGACGTAGTCGAGATCTCTCAATCGATCCGGATAGTAAGAGAATGTAATTAAAATATAATATAACATAGGTTTTCCAGGTGTAATTCAATGCTGGTCGGGGCATTAGACCGCAGAGTAGTTGTTTCCTGGAATTCCGTGTTTGCAAAATATCGTTTCTCGCCGATCGCGATAAAGGTCGACAGCTTTCAATGGTGTCTACTGCATGTAGAACGCTTCGTGTCTGTGACATTTTCAGTCCGGCATGGAGTAGCGAATGGCCGATAGATGTAGTAAGTTCTACACCGCGTACTCATAGTCCCTTCTGTCGGGTTAGACAGACTAAACAGCTAGGATTATTCGTCGGATACCTTACCTATGGCATACTGATGAGAGCTAATAAGCTCGAAACCGGTATATGTCTGGTGGGCTTCTGACGAGCACAGTATACTAAGCAATCAGTAGGGAAACTCAGCTTTCCCGCGTCTTCCAAAAATCCGCCATCTTGTTGGCGACTGACAGTTATTACTATAAATTTCTGTGTGTCAGTTAGGTTTTTTGAATTTTTTACTGGATTACAACAGTTAATTAAGAATTAATGCAAAAGTATTAAAATTACGAAACAACTTTGGTTATGTTTACGCCAAATTATTAGCTATTTTTTCGGTTATTAGTTATTTTGTGGGATCCGCCATATTCTTGGCGACTTTTTCAAGAGTTGGGGTATTTAAACACTGACAGACGTATTTCATTCATAAATTGTCTAAGATTCCGTACTGATTGCTTAGTATACTGTGCTGACGAGTGACTCTAGCTGTTGCTATAGGTTTTCCAGGTGTAATTCAATGCTGGTCGGGGCATTAGCCCGCAGAGTAGTTGTTTCCTGGAATTCCGTGTTTGCAAAGTTGTACAAGTCCATTTTGGATACTAAAAATGTCCTTCTACAAGATGGTTTTATTTCCTTGAAAACAAAACGGCATAATTGCTAGCCGATTTTACTCCACTAAATCTAAATATTCTAAATACGTCCACCGTAAAGTCATGTGTAGTGGGAGAGCGATAATCTCCGCCTCCAGCCGTAACGCCCGTGCACCCGACCCCGGAGCGCTACCCGAGAAGTGTACAGAGAACAGACTCTTAACGCAGACCACTTATATCTCACCTGCACTCAATTTATATGTAAACATGCGGAGTAGTTGTTTCCTGCAGTATCATTTACAGATTTAATAGCTCGTCGTCCAGGGCGAGAGGTCTGCGTTAAGTACCTGCTGCAATGTAGGTCGCTTACATATATGTACCCAATTTTAAGGTTAAGAATTTTTATGGTAATATATCTAATGAGTTATGTACCGTATTTTAGATATACTCGTGCATACATACATGTATATGTAATACTACTAATTGTGCTGCTCCATATGCACTGGATGAACTTGTAATTTTTTAGAGATATAAATAATATGGCTTTTCCTACCTGCATGGTACTTACCTGGTTAAGAATAACTTGCGTATGCTGGAAGCAAGGCATAAAGTTATAATTTGTATGATAAACGCATCTAAACCGAAATGTTGAGTCATATTTTGTAGCAGCATCGAAAACACTTGGCATACTACTTAATTATAGGTTACAGAATAAACTGTCTGTCTGAGATTCTTTGTTATATGTTCTAAACTATTAATAATCACAGGCACACAAAAATAAAAAAATCTGTGCCCGAGCTGCGACCTATGGTTCCCCATGTATTTTTGGCTCCTGAAACCTACCCGGGGTCGGTATAGCCCAGATGTTCCATATTTACGCCCTACGGTCAAAGAAATGACCAAAATTGGGCCATTACCAGGAAATAAGCGCAAAGCTTTATCTCGTGTCATTGAAGGGTCCAAACATGAATCAGTTGTTGGATAGGACCTCGCACATCCCAATTGTCACTTGAGGGCCACAAATTGGCAGAAAATTGGTCCTAAGAAATTTCAAATTGTCAGAAAAAATTATATGATTTCACCGTATTCAGGATCGAATTGATTTAAGAGGATTGTCTTCATGTAGCATTGCACAGTGAATAGACATAAAACAAATAAAAAAAATAAGAGAAATAAAAAAAATAAAGTGAAAAAAAATTCAAAAAAATACTTCCTACGTCAACGTCATTAGCAGGGATGCAGTTTCATAAAAATTTGTGAACAGTGTTATTTCCAGGTAATGGCCATATTTTGGTCATTTTTTTGACCGTAGCGCGCAAATATGGAACGTCTGGGCTATACTGACCCCGGATTCGGTTTCAGGAGCCAAAAATATGATGGGGAACCATAGGTCGGAGCTCGGGCACAGAACTTTTTTTTTGTGTGCCTGTGAATATTGTAATAATACTGTTTAGCAACCTATATTCACACAGATATTAATAAAACGACGGAAAATTCAAATATAACTGACACTGAGTTGAACGGTGAAAATCAAAATAAATACCATCGACGTCATATCGTCTCCAAAATACTGTAATGTTGTTGGACAAAAGCAACCTCCTCTGTTTAGGGTCTTGGTCTATTCCATGTTCCATTGCCCGTTTGCAGTGACTCACCATGCATGGCAGCACTCTACAGCACAAATGAAAGTAGTTGTCATCTACATATTTGTATCAGTAATTTGACGTTTCTTAACCGGCGGAGCGAGAGGATGTGCCTGCAGTGACGCTAGTGACGACTGAAGTTAGTGCGGTACCTACCAAGTGCGTAGCAAACATAGCAAAGTGGAAGCCCCACAATTTACCCGATTAAAAGGGTGAGTACCCATTTTATTACAAGTGGTCATGGGCGCCGGCCCCTGGAAGTTAATATTCCAGTTAAAAATAACGGTTAAGAGGTAAGAATTTTAAAAAATTTTACAGTTATTTCTTGTTACTTTTGTTTTTGTTTGTTTCGGTGTTTTTTTTTAGAATGTAGTGTTAGTTTTATGTGATTTTTTATGATTTGGTCATGTTTGCAGGTGTAATATTCCATTTTATTTTATTTAGGAGTGCTATATATAGCAACAAATATTTTACCAAAGTTTCGTGTTTTAAGTTATTTTATTTTTCATTAACACAAAACTCACAAAACATGAATACCGAGGCTGGCATAGACATATCTAAGGACCACACGTACAGTGAAAGATCCTTTACATCATCGATATAAAATCAACTGACAAAAGCTAACTCATATGACAAGCTACAACAACAATAACACGTAAACAAAGAAGAAAATAAACAAATATAAAACTCACAGAGCAAAACAGCCAATTAAATGCACACTTACCTAAACAATCTGACAATAATTAACAACAAATTTACACAAAAAAAACAGACAAACTAATAAACAGACAATCACACAGATAACACACTCTAACAGACAAAGGCGAGGGATACCACATCTTCATCCTCAGCAAAGAAAAAACGCCGAGGGTGGTGATACGTGGAATACCTGCGGATGTTCCATCAAGTGAGGTCCAATTCGACCTAGCACAGCAAGGATTCCCTGACGCAATCGCACTGTATGACGAGCCGCAAAAAATCGTTACTAGACACTTGGAGTCGCTGTACCCACAAGACTACAGCCTCTGGAAGGTACAAAAGTGCCTAGAGTTGCCCATCCGACTCAAGATTTCTCCAATCCATGGCAGCAGAGGGGGTAGTTTACATGAACCAGGACAATGATGAGACTTCTGCCGACAGCCTAGAACTGCAGTGTAGACAGCCTTAGCTGTTCGATGAAGAGTTTGAGCGGGCTATCGAACGCGCAGTCAGATGCTTCAACAGAGAGCTAGGCAATGATACTATACAACCTGCCACCGCATACGAATTCAAACAAATAATACGACGTTTACGCAACAGAAAAGCCCCCAGACTTGACCAAATACAAAACACTACACTAAAAAGACTACTACGCAAGGGTATAGCGGCCCTAATGAACATAACCAACGCAATACTCAGACTTAGACGCTTCCCTACACGCTGGAAAACAGCAAACATCATACTCATACCCAAACCTAACAAAGACCACACCTTCCTATTTAACTACCGGTCCAGTAGCCTACTCCCGGCTATGAGCAATATGGTAAAAAAATATCCTATTCCGCCTAAAAACTGATTCCAAAGAACTGCCATTTCGGACAAACAGTTGCAATGGTCCAATTAAAGTGTGCTTGTTGTAATGCTGATGTTGACCAGCATAAAATGGTTGCTTGCTGCATTTGGAAGCAACTATTCATATATTCATGTGTTAAGCTGACTCAGTCAGAAGTCAGAGCTATTAATACTAACAAAAATTTAAATTGGACCTGTTGTAGATGTTTACCATTGGGAGCAGATATTACAGCTTTAAAAGAATCTATAATTAATTTACAAAGGGAAATTACACTCAAGGAACAGCGAGCAAATAATAGTACTAATAACAACATTGAGTTTGAAGACATTTTACACGAACTTCAAGAAAGAAATAAACGCAAGTGTAACATAGTGATTCATGTAATTAAGGAAGAACCAATTCGTAACAGAGAAGAACGTCAAGCTTTAGAGTAACAAAATGTAGCTAATATTATTAATGCTGTATCTCTGGATATTAAAGTGGTGAAAGTTTCCCGTTTGGGTATATTTGATGCCACAAGAACAAAACCACGTCCGATGCGTGTAGTTTTGAACGATGAAGATTCTGTGCACAAAATACTTAAGAAAAAGAAGATTCTACGTAATACAGACTCTTAGAAGGACATTGTCATTTCTACTGATCGTATCTGATATCAGTTAGATTTTTATAAAAGAGTTAAAGATGAACTAGAAAGAAAAAAATGCGAGGGTGAAGGAAATATATGAATTAAGTATAGGTATTAAAGGGATACCTAAGATTGTATCTTTAAACTGAATATGCCCAATAGACCTCGGTTAAACCAGGAATATTTTTGTTACTTTCAAAATGTTAGGAGTTTGCGCTCAAAGATCGACGAATTTTATTCCTCTGTATGCACTCAGGAGTATGATATAATCGGCTTGGTAGAGTCATGGCTTTCGGAGGATATTTTAAGCAGTGAACTTTTTCCTAATCTCTATACAACGTTACGTTGTGACCGAAATTTTATTAAAACAGGCCTGTCAACTGGAGGTGGCGCATTATTGTCAGTTAAACATGAGTGGTTTATTGAAGCTATTGACTTATCGCAAATTTTAAATTTTGTTTCTGTTGTGGACATAGTTGGCTGCAAATGTTCAGTTTATGGATCATTTACATTGCACGTATTTGTTGTTTATATACCTCTACATATATCTATTAAAAATTTTGAACTTTTTCTTAACTTATTTGAACAATACGTTAACATTGAATGTAAATCGTTAATTTTGGGTGACTTTAATATTAAATACTTTAATAATGATATTGTCGAGACTAAAAAACTATCTAAACTCATTCTTAGAATACGTTAATATGATTCAGCTTAATAACGTTATAAACCTAAATGTCGAATTTTGGATTTGGTGATAACAAATTTGTCTAATTGTAGTGTGTGCAGAAATACTTCTCCTTTTGTACATGAAGATGTTCACCACCCTTCTCTCAATGTGACTGTAGCAGTGACCAGAATCGATTTTGTTGAATTTCCAAATAATTTAACTAATAAATCGTACAATTTTAGAAAAGCTAATTATCCGGCATTATGTGATGCTTTGCTAATGTTTGATTGGAATTTTATAAATATCTTTGATATCAATTCTGCTTGTGAAAGTTTTTATGAGTCTCTAAAGAAATTAAAAAACAAAATAATGACGTCTGAACATGATCAAATTCCCAGTTTTATGTTAAAAGATTGTTCAAGTGCGTTTTCTATCCCCCTGTTGATTTTGTATAATTTATCGTTACTTCACTTCAACGTTTCCGGATTGCTGGAAGTTAAAAAAAATATGCCCTATCCATAAAGGTGGTGATGTTAACAGTGTAAATAATTATAGGCCTATTGCTATCTTATCCAATTTTGCCAACGTTTTTGAAATGTCAATGTATACTATTATATATTCTGCCATAAAGAACACGGTTTCCACTTACCAGCATGGTTTTATGGAGAGACGTTCAACAATTTCTAATTTAGCTTGTTTTACACAATTTGTTTCAGAATCGATGGATAGAGGTGGTCAAGGTGATGCTATTTATACTGACTTCTCAAAAGCCTTCGATCGGGTAGACCATAAGATATTATTAGAGAAGTTAAATTATATTGGTCTAAAAACTAATTTAATTAATTTCTTTACATCATATTTTCATAATAGTCCAATAAAATGGTTACAAATCAGATTATTATTTAGCATCATCTGGTGTACCTCAAGGATCCAACTTGGGCCCATTACTCTTTATTATTTTCGTAAATGATTTAAGTGATAGTTTAAAGTGTGTTAGGCTATTATTTGCTGATGATCTTAAGTTATTTTCTGAGGTTAACGATTTGAACGATTGTGTTGCAATGCAAGATCTAATATCTTTTATTGAAAATTGGTGTGAAGTTAACAAACTTGAAATGAACATTGCCAAGTGTAAAGGAATTACTTTTTCTCGTAAACTTTCACCAATTGAATATACTTATACTTTCAATGACAATGAACTTTTAAGAGCGAAAGAAGTTAAAGATTTGGGAATAATTTTTGACAGCAAATTTAATTTTTCGGAACATGTTAACGTTCAAGCCAATGCAGCTCTGAAACTACTTGGTTTCATTGTAAGAAATTGCAAACATTTTAGAAATATTGAAACTCTGAAAATGTTGTACTACTCTCTGGTACAAGCAATAACAAAGCTTCAATACGGGGCTATTATTTGGAATCCCATTTATGATCACTCACAAGCGCTTGAAAAAGTTCAACGTAGATTTATGAAATATGTTTTATCAAAAATTGACAATCATTACCCTGAGCGAGGTTATCCAAATAATTTATTATTGTTAAGGTTAAATATGGTGTCTTTAGAAAAGCGTAGAGCAATTATAACATTACGTTTTCTATATAAACTGTTAAATTATATGATTGATTGCCCTACGTTGTTGTCTAATATTGATTTCAAAATTCCTAGATTAGAATCACGTAAAAATGAACTATTTTATTGTCCTGCAAGTCGTACTAATGCTCTTAAAAAGTCCCCTCTTTACTCTATGATGCAAGCTTATAATTCAAGACACAACTGTGATTTATTATTTTTATCTTTCACTAGTTTTTCACATATAATAAGAAATTTGTTTGTTTAATATTAAGGTTTGTGATTATTATTATTATTATTATTATTATTATTATTATTATTATTATTATTATTATTATTATTATTATTATTATTATTATTATTATTATTATTATTATTATTATTATTTTTATTATTATTATTACTTTTAAATATTCTCTATAATCACAGGTAAGTATCTTCGACACGGCATTTACTGCAAATGTTCAAGACTAATTTGTATTGTTTTTCAGGTTGCTACGTTCAGAGCCTTCCGAGTTATATGGCACGTCCTTAGGATAGATAGTTTCTGTAATTTGAGGTAGATTGTCAGTGGTAAGTATAACGTCTCTATGCTCTCATGTATTTTCTTTGGTATCTCTCCTATTACTATTGGTATCACGACCACTTTTTCTTGATTCCAGATTTCTTTAACATCCGCAGCCAGTGGGATGTACTTTCGTATTTTTTCCGCTTGTGTATCAATAATGTTATGTGCAGCAGGTACAACTATATCTATTAGGTAAGTAATTTTTTCTACTTTGTTCTGTAAAACAATATCTAGCCTATTGTGTTCTATGGTATGATCTGTTTGTATTGTTCTGTTCCAGTATTCCTTAGTCATTTTCCATTACCGATTCTGCATTATAGTTGTAATAGAGAAGACATTCTGTTAGTAGTTTTGCATTTTTACATAGTTCTTGATGTACCACTTTTGCAAGATTGTCGTGTCGCTTCAGATATTCTGTCGGAGCCAGGATGGTACATCCTGAAATAATGTGACCTATTGTTTCTGACTTACTATTGCATAGTCGGCATTTGTCACTGAGTACACTTTGGTCTTTATAATGTACTTTCGGTAATTGTGGTTGTGGTGGTGGTGGTGGTGGTGGTGGTCGTGGTGGTGGTTGTGGTTGTGGTTGTGGTCGTGGTCGTGGTCGCGGTGGCGGTTGCGGTTGGGGTTGTGGTTGTGGTGGTGGTTGTGGTTGTGGTTGTGGTCGTGGTGGTGGTCGTGGTCGTGGTCGTGGTCGTCGTCGTCGTCGTCGTCGCGTCATCGTCGTCGTCATCGTCGTCGTCGTTGTCGTCGTCGTCGTCGTAAATCGTGTGTTCTGAGCAGACGTAGCGAACCAAGGACGATTGACTTCTGAATTCTGCCGGCTAAGATCTCTGCCGAATTTCGGCAAGCCTCGATACTTCCTCCGTTCTCCTGCTTTTTAGGACGATGTTGTTCTCTGCGGGAGCCGAGAACTCAATCACAAACATCGTCCTAAGCTGGTGATCAAGAAGGACTGCATCAGGCTTATTCGCTTAAATTTGCCTGAGGGTGAGGAATGAATAGTTCCAATAAATTCGGCACTTCTCATTCCCCACAACGGATTCTATATCCCCGGAGCATAAGGCAGCACTGGCATCTCGTCTATCTCATACGAGTGTCGTAAATGATAATACAACACCCGTAAGGCTGAATCGTGTCTTTGGATATACGCTGTGGCTGCATATACCGGACAGGCCGACAAAAGATGCATAAGCGTCTCCGGCGTCTGACGGCAGACCCTGCAGCTGGTATCAGGAACCTCGGTACCCAAGACACGACTACGATAGACGAGAGTGTTAATTACACCATCTTGGCAAGCCATTATGAACCCCTCGGTCTCATAGTTCAGCTCCGCTGACCTCAAAAAAGCGAAGGTCAGAAATTCAGATAAGCCAAGCCCCTCTAGATGACGGTAGGAGAGACCATGCATTGGCTTATCCTTATGTAGCTGCAGAAGATGACGCGTTTCTGCAGCTTTAATTTGGGCTTTTAACTGAGCAGGGTTTCACTCGGTGACAGAGGATTTTCCCGCTCAGTATCGAACACGAGACCAAGTTTATCGGATGCTGTTCTCGCTGCGTTTTACACAAACGCTCCGATCCCTGCTGCTTCATGGTCTTGGACCATGCAGAGAAGGGGATCCGATGACTTTACAGGCCTCCTCCAAAACCACTCTGCCCTGGAGACACTCCAAACTCAAGAGTCCACCACGGCCTCCCCGATTTCTTGGGAAGCATAACCGCGGAACGGACGATCTTGGATGCAAACTCCGATAGAGATGCATCATTTTGCGGGTCCCTACATCGAGTTGCCTCAGCTCTTCTTGTGTCCATTTCACTACTCCAGAGGAGTAGAGAAGGATAGGAACGGCAAACATATTTGTGGCACTTACCTTGTTCTTACCCGACAGATCCGAAGACCAGATCTGTCGGAGGCAGTGCCGATACCTGCCGCGGAGAGCGTTTTTACCGTTGTCACCTGATGTGTGCCCCGCTGTGGGACACCCATTTAGGTGTACGACTATCCGGCATCTAGATTGTGTAAGATGCTTCCGTCTATGAGCTGGGCGTCCTCTCCGTATGCACCGCATCGTCTTCTCTTGAGATGAACCAGTGCACATTTGTCCAGCTCGAACTCCATTCCAACTGCCTGCGTGTACTTCTGTACCACTCTGAGGGACTGATTTAAATCTCTCTCTCCGGAGGCATAGATTTTAAGGTCATCCATATAGAACAAATGGGTGACCTTATGCCTTCGGTCTCCTGGGGTACCGCAGTTGTAACCCCGGGTACGACGAAGTGCAACGGATAATGGCAGCAGTGAGGTGCAAAACAAGAGGAGACTCAGGGAATCTCCCTGGAACACTCCCTTCCTGAACAAAACCGGCTCTGTCTGGACCCTAGCATTAGCCGATGTTATGGTAAAGCGGGTCCTCCAGAGCGGCATGAGTTGTTCAATATATCTCACTATGGGGTTGGCCACCGCAAGGTATTGGAGGAAGTGGATTATTACCTTACGTGATGTCATATCAAATGACTTGCGGTAATCTATCCAGGCCATTGAGAGGTTTCGCTTGTACTGCACGGAGTCCTGCGTAATACATCTGTCGTTGAGCAGGTTCTCCTTACAGCCAGCTACACCCCTCTTGGACCCTCGCTGCTCCTACGTCCGTTGATAAACCGGGTTCACTGCGTGGAGCACACGCGCGTACAAAATGCGAGTAAACACCTTGTAACACGCATTCAGGCAGGTTATTGGACGGTAGTTCTTCGGCTGGGACAAATCTCCGCTCTTAGGGATAAGCACGGTTCTCCCTCGACAAACCACGCCGGAATTTGCTGCTCCATTTAGCCAGGAAGTGAATATTCTGGCCAAATGGCGGTGGACACTGGTGAATTTTTCCCACCAGAAGTTGCTGATCCCATCGGGACCAGGAGCAGCGAAGTTCTTCGATCTAATAAATGATCTCCGAACTTCATCCAGGGTTATCGGTGGGCACACCTCTTGTGGCTCTCGAAGCCTTTGACAAAAGGCCTCGAAGTGTGCCAGGGCTGGAGTGTTTCTATCAAGTGGAATCCTGCGGCCATAAAGATCTCTCCAGAAGGCTTCTACCCGATCTACAGTAAGCGGATTGTCCGCAACACGCTGAGGCTGTTTAAAAAGTCGAGAAGGCCTTACACGGAACAAATTATTTTGCTCCAACCTTCTCGACCGCCTCACTAGTGACTTTTTCGCAGCCACTAGCATGTGTATCCTGTCGAGAGAATGCTGCTTGATGGTGAGCAGCACCACCCGATTCAGGGTATGATGGACTCGCCTAAGGGAAGTAGCAATGTGTCTCACCTTAGGTGTGAAAGCCCTATTGGCTTCCACGTAGTCCATCACACATTGGATACGGGACGCGTGTTGCCTCGCCGACAGGATCTTAGCATCCATCTTGTGCACTCGCCGCCGTGCTCTGTCTTGTGGAGAAACGGAATTTTCACGCCCTCTCTCCACCCGAGTCAGCAGTTCAGCGGCTTCGTACACAGCGCAATTGACGCGCCAGATGTCAACCTCTTCTGGGAGATCCTTACGGAGCGCAGTATCCACTCGGGCCAGATCTGCGGGCTTCGGGGGTTTTATAAAAGGCAACCCCCGACGGGTGCTCAGGCCGTTCTGTTCTCGGGGAATGAAGCGCGGCGCCTCTGCGGGATCATTCCGTGGCTCCTCAGCCACTTCGTTGACCCTTAGATGAGGACGCCTCTCATAGCCTCTGCGACGAATGTAGGATACATAATCCCGCAGATTTTGTGCGGTGAGGGCGCGGCCTTCGGGGTGCATGTCGCACCACCGAGCATACATCCGCGCCATGTATCCTCTTCGCCCGTGCTCGCTGCTTTCATAACAGACCAGAAGATCGTCCCTTAGCTCATCGGTCCACTCAAAACTTTCATTTTCAAGGACTTGGTCGTCAACGGGCAATCCGTCCGGCTGGGCCCCACCACCTTGCCCATGACCCCCATCCGAATGGGGTCGATTGTGGGGGCCCTCTCTCCTGGCATTTGGAACCGGAGGTTTCAGTGTGTCAGGTGGTTGGCCTGACACATCGACGGCCGGCACCAGAGGAAAAAAGTAGCTCATCCCTCCCGGGTGCGCAGTGTTGCCGGTCCGATTATTATTATTATTTTCCAGTGACGCCTTCCGAAGCTCCGACATATTCGGAGATGTTCTGAAGAGTCAAGCAATGACCACTCTCCACTCCGTGGAGTCAGCAATCATTGCGCCCGTAAATCATGTGTTCTGAGCAGACGTAGCGAACCAAGGACGATTGCCTTCTGCATTCTGCCGGCTAAGATCTCTGCCGAATTTCGGCAAGCCGGTATGATCTTTAATTCAGAAAGCAGCGTATGTCTCATTCCACCCAAGACGCCTATAATTAGCACCACAACCTTAACAGAGCTCGGAGAGAAGATCTCGATATTTCCTCCGTTTTTCCTCCTCTTTAGGACGATGTTGTTCTCTGCGGGCCGATAACTCAATCACAAACATCGTCCTAAGCTGGTGGTCGAGGAGGACTACATCATTATTATTATTATTATTATTATTATTATTATTATTATTATTATTATTATTATTATTGTTTTACTAGAATCGAGTCACACCTCTGAGGCTCCGACACATCCCAGAGAAGAGTTGGTGTTTACCAATTGCCACTCTCCACTCCGTGGAGTGAGTGACTACTGGGTCCGAGAATCGTGCGCCCTAAGCAGACGTAATGAACCTAGGATGATAGCCTTCTGCATTCTGCCGGCCAGGATTTCTGCTGATTGACGGCAGGCCGGAATGCTCTTAAGTTGAGACAGCAGCGAATCTTTTGTTCCACCTAATGCCCGCTACAGACTATGCGTGAATTCGCGATTCGCGATGCGTGATTCATAAGCAATGCGTGCATAGTGTGTAGGGACTTAAAAATCGTTAAAAATCTAATTATGAGCTCCGAGGTTGCTATATATTATGAATATATTCACGATTCGCAATGCGAAATGCGTGATTCTTCTGCAATTCGTGCATAGTGTGTAGGTACTTATTCGTTACAAATCGATTCGCGCACAACGTGGTTCGCTTGTTTGTAGCGATTCGCTCGCAGAGGCGGTAAAATTGACGAATATCAAAGGCCGCGCGTTAATACGAATCGTTCTATTCATGGAGATTCGCATTGATGCGTGCTAATTTGCGAATTCGCGTTGAGGCGCGCTAGTTCATGTGGAGGATACCGTTTTTCTTGTGAGGCTCTCGTTAGCTCTCGGTAGCTCTAGTTCTAGCTCTAGTTCTTGGCGCTCTTTTTAATTTCTAGCAGATCGCAGATAGCTTTAGCCACGCTTTAGTTGTAATCTGTATATTTACGTTGCTGTTTGGCACGCTAATCTCTCTTTGCTATCTACACAATTCCACTTTTCGTGATTTTTTTCTCTATTTTGGAGAACTTCACCCTCAATTTTAGTCAAATTGTTTTCTAATTTTTATTTTACAGATAGAAGTGTGTTTACTTTTTGGCACGTTATTTTCCCTACAATTTTCTGGATTAATTTTGTGTTTCAGGTTGTGAGTGCATTTTTCTTTCAGCTTTTTAATAATTTTTAAATGGATAAACGTAAGTTCAAGTTCAGCCGATTTTTGACCTAGGTTCCTGTAAAATTAACATTAACATTTTAGTTCTAAACAATTAACTTGCGAATACTGCAAGCAAGAATTTTCGAAGAAATTTAATCTTAAACGACACTTGAAAAATATTCATAATAAGAAAGAAGAAGAAGCATCATTCTTTCAACCAAGTGGCAAAAAATGTCACATAATCTGTGTTATTTGCTCAGTTGAAAGGGTATTTGTTATTGTTGCTATAAAAATACCTAGGTAAGGTATAAAAAATATTATGTGTTGCTTTAAAATAATAATTTCAGATTATTGGCGCTTACCGAACATACAAGGAATATACTAAAAATTTACAAGAAGCTCATAAGATTAATGTAGAACAAAACACGTATCATTTCAAGAATAAGGACGATTTTGAAGAGTGGCACTGCAGAAAAAACCGAGATGTGGATTATGCAATTCAGAACTACAGTATCGATAAAACTTCAACAAAAGTATATTACAATTATTGTAACAGAAGCGATACACAAGAGATAAATATAAAGTATTACCCCTTTTATTAATTTATTTAAATTTTGAAATGGTGACAACAAAAATTCAAATGGACGATGTACGACAGACTTGATCCATTCTTCTTTGAGCAAATTCTACGACACCAGTATCATTATTGAATTTTATTAAATTTTTGACACTGACACACACCACCATCTTCGTTGTTTCCGTTTTCTTCTCGTTTTTGATTTTTTAGCCATAATAATGTAAATAGCACTAGCTATTGTCAAGTCATCGTCGCTATCCATTTTAGAACTGCATTGAAAAACTTAAATTCCTACGTTGTTTTAAACATGATTAACTAATCAGTATCTAGTGCGCGAATAGTGCGTGTTGTTCTCAAATGCCTGCGAATTAAGACGAATTCAGCGAATCACGCATTGCGCATCGCGAATCGCGAATTCACGCATAGTCTGTAGCCAGCTTAAGGCTCCTATTATTAGTACCACAAGTTTAACAGAATAGCCCGGGTAGTGCCTGCGAAGCTCGAAGAGCAAATCTCTATATTTCGTCCGCTTCTCTTCCTTCAAGATAATGTTGTTCTCAGCTGGAGATGAAAACTCGATCACAAACTCGATCACAAACATCATCCTGAGATCATCATCATCATCATGATTATTATTATTATTATTATAATTATTATCATTATCATTATCATCATCATCATCATCATCATCATCATCATGATGATGATTATTATTATTATTCAAATCAAATCAAATCAAATTCTATCTCCATCACCCAAAATTCTATATCCAACAAACCTTTTCCACAACACGACCTATGGAAGCAGGCGTCCCTCAACGTACCGTCCTATTCCCACACCTTTACACAATATATAACAGTGACGTATCACAATGCCCACAATCAGATACTTATACGTCGACGACATGACTATAACAGCACAAGTCTCTAACATAAGACGCACGACTACACTCTTACAAAACTCTTTATATCAACTTGAAACCTGATGTTATATCAACTTAAAACCTGGTGCAACAGGTGGGAAGTCAAAATTAACCCCGACAAAAGCTCAGCTATCCTTTACGGGACGCAGAATCTCCCGAGACCTCTACCTCGACATACGTATACTATTCCAGTAGCCCATCTCCTGGGACCGACAGATACGATACCTTAGCGTGACGATGAACCAACAACTCGGAAATCGCACATTGTCGAGACGGTGGCGCGGGCGAGGATCACCAGAGCTAGGCTCTATCCCTAAGGAATAAGCGAACGATTATCAAGGTGGTACTTCAATTGCAGCTAATCTATGCATCTACGGCGTGGAGATATGCGGCAAAAAGCCACATACACTCGGCACTGTGCAAAACATAGCCTTACGCACGGCCACCGCTTCGCCCTGGTACACGAGAAACGTAGACATACTACGAGTTTTTCATTATACAAACGCGACAGACTATATGAGCGATTAAACTCAAATAGGTACACTTCGAGTGTTTAAAGCTTCAAAATGAAAGCAGCAGAGCTGTGTTCGGTAATCCAATCGAACGCTGCAAGTGTAGTGTGGCTGGCTAGTGCATATCGTTGTGGGTAGTACTACGAGATAGAATACGTAACAGAGTACGAATGAATTCTGAGACTATATAACCTACTGATCTGTACTGCACCCTGCTGTACTGCCTAATTGTGCGGTCATATTGACATCGCTCGAACGATGAGCTTTGCCCACTGAAATGTACAATATGGAATGCGGAAAGTCCATTGCGCATCCAAATAAAAGTACCAAACCTAGGAGCAGACAAAAGGAGGCACATGAAACTCAGCAAAGCATAATTCATTGGTTATGTATGTGGGTGCGAGAGAGACAATCATCTGCACGTACGATATGAATTGTGTTCTTAATTTCCCATTATTTTGTTTGTAAACACGTCATTGGCGTACAGTGTGGTTTCTTCTTTTATCTTGTATCTCGTCAGGGTTATTCTTTGTGTATTTTTGTGGGTGTTATTGTTGGAACATGTTATGTTTTATAAGGGACTGTAAAATTAACCAGCATATAGCACGAAATAATTCTTCATATCCAGAATTCAATTTCATTTCAATTCAGAATCAGCTAAGCCCTTACTGCTCCGCCATTGCTAGATGCACAAAACAAAATATGGCGCTGATCATGAATAATCCATTCGCGCAGCTTTTAGCGCATTCCAGTCAAATATAAAATTACATTTCAGTGGCTTTTCCAGATACCGCATTTACGATGTCATCGCACACAGTTTTCATGTTCAAACTGATTAAGTGTCGTTTGTAATTTTCTTAGCTTTCGAACTAGAAAGACGTGATGAATCCGGTGGTGTGCGAAATGTTCACCGCTTGAGCGATATCAATATGAACGCACACTAAGATGTGTATTCCTTGCCATCCCCGGTCTCCAAGGAAACCGTTTGTTACCATCGTAATCATACCAAACAAAACTATAAACAAATGACTGTGCAGTAAACACAATAATTATATGAGGTATATGACATAAATCTCCATATATATGTAAATACTAACAGTAGCATTAGTAGCGGAACTACCAATGATATCAAGAAAGGATAATTTATTAGTAAGACCTTGGCAGGACCGAAAATTTGAAAATCATAGACGGAAGGTGATTTTACTAATTAGTTATATTTAATTCTATACATGTTCATATAAATATAAAACACCTACATTTCTATTGATATTGCTTCTTTATACGAGTGGTAAAAGCACGTTGCTTTTTTTATAAAATATAAAATTAAGACTATGAGTCCCATGCATGCACAAATCTTGAAAAAATGTAATAAGCAATAATAAATCAATAAGCAATATATAATAATAGTTATATCATTGGTGAATTAAATAGTTACTTTTTATACTAGATTCCAAAATATTTACATTCAAGAATGAACTTTGTTTGCGAGCGATAAAGCGAGCTAGAAAATAATTTGAGATGCATTCTTAATGATTGATTGTCAAAATATATGTTTTTGTTGATATAATATTCCCATCCCATCCCGTCCCATGCATGCACAAATCTTGAAAAAAATGTAATACGCAATAATAAATCAATAAGCAATATATAATAATAGTTATATCATTGGTGATATAATTAGTTACTTTTGATACTAGATTCCAAAATATTTACATTCAAGAATGAACTTTGTTTGCGAGCGATAAAGAGAGCTAGAAAATAATTTGAGATGCATTCTTAATGATTGATTGTCAAAATATATGTTTTTGTTGATATAATATTAAATAAACTGATTTTGTCATATCATATTTCACTGAGTATTTGTGGATGTAAGTCTTTTACATCATGAATGCAAAAGACATTTAAGCTTTGTCCTCATGAACGCGAATTCGCGGATATTCGCGCGAATATCGTAGTTTTTGGTTTAAATTATTAAGGGCTGGGAGAAAGTCTGCTTTTAGCAAAATAGTAAAACATTTCAAATGTTCGGTAGTCTTATGATATGGAATACTAGAAAATGTTACAATTGGTGAAATGTGCAAAATGTTTCCCGCCATGAAATAATTCTCGCTAATTTCCCATCCGTGAGGACAAGGCGTAAGAACAAAATGATACATAAAAAAATGTATTTTCTTCATAGGATGATTCTAAAATATGTAGGCAAACTTATGTGTCAGATATTAGAGATTAAAATAGATTATTTGGGTCTAATTTACCTTAATATCAAAATGCAATCTAATTCTAATAAATACATTTTGAAATGAATGTCAATAAAGTTCATTAATGGTATGGAAGTAATATAGGGATAGTCGTCTATTGTTTTACTCTGTATTTTTATAGTCCATATTTTGATGGCTTGTACATTATTAGATATAATTTTTTTTCTCTCCTGATATTTTTTGATACAATTAATATTAAACTCTAGAATATTGGAGCGAATACATTGAATATATATTATATTAAATACATAGTGACAAATCCGCTCTAATATCTCGGTAATATTAATCCTATTAAATAAAAGTTAAGAGAAAACAAACTTAACTGATAATCTGCAAGCTATAAAAAAATACTGGTTGGAACTAAACTATACTATTAATTTTTTTTTTTTGATATTTACTTCTAAACATGGTTATTTATTAGTATTGTTCGTGTGCCAAATTTGAAAAAAAATAAATTCAGACGTTTAGCAAATATTTGTATTTTTACTTTCTTATTTCAACTTTAAGAGGTTGTAACTCATTAGGGGTATATTTTGGTGTCTAGGTAAAGATCTATGCAATCTACCTTTAATTTCCGCTATATAAGCTTAGCTACATATCTTAGAATAGACCCGTGTAGCAACTAATTATCACTGTGTCTCTGTATGTATAGGTACAATCTGCTTTGCCAGCAATAGATACAAGTCCACCGGCACATAGAAGTCATGTTACCATAAAATTAAAAAAACAACAAAGAGAGAATGAAAGGTGTAACAAAATTGAAAGGGACAACTTCTTATTACTACAGAAAATGGATTACATTATGAAAACCAGTCGACTAGATAATTTTTGGAGAACTCCTCGGCCAAATTTCTTAAATAAAATTGCAATATATAATAGAGAACCTCCTACGACAGAAAATATTGGCCAGTTTAATGAAAACAATGACACAATAATATCAAAAACTAGAAGGTCTAAGTGCTGTGCTTGTACATCACTAGGAACAAAGGATATAAAAGTAATTATATATATAAAATGAAATAATTTACATTAATATACTATCTTGATTTTTATGAATACACTAACGCAGGTATATCTATTTCTATATAGGGTGTCCCGTAAAGGATATTACAAATTTTGGGTGGTGCTATTACAAAAAGTAATTAGGAGGCATGGGACAAGATTCCATAGGCCTACTACTTGGGAAATAATTCAAAGAACATAAAACATTACCAATAGTAACTTGACATTGACTTTAACAGTATACTTTTGTGTTCTTTCAACCCTTCTCTAGTGGTACGTCTATGGAATGTCGGACCCTGCTGTTTTGTTGTTGTTTTTTTTAATGGCTATCTTATATCTATCTATTTTTAAAGATTTTAAATGAAAGATATTAAATTAAGCATTTTTAATTAGAAATTATAGCTCTTAATATAATATACAGTGTGTCCATGGATGGAATTGGCGAGAGGAGAAAGTCTTTTGTTTCTGACTTCGATCGAAAAATGTCACTCTTTATAAAAAGTTCTGCTTCTCGAAAAAATGAGATTCCCATAGAAATGTCTTAGATCAGATATACAGGGTACTTATTAAAAAAAAAAACACAAAAAATTCAAAAGAGAAATACCATTATTTATTATTTTATACAAAATTTCTATAAAACAAATCTGTTTACGAGTATAACCTCAAATACAGTTCTATTACAAATGTTAAAATCAAAATTTCAATTTTGACTTACTCTGCATAACTACCTCCCACTTCAACACATTTTTTCGCTAACTTGATAATAATAATATGCTTCATTAGCCCAACAGGTAACCCCAATTACAGGACCAGCAGAAATATAAAAGAAACACTATAAATAAATAACAGCTATTAAAGATACACTAATTAATAAACATAGCTATGTAGAGTGGGTGCAAAAATATAAATATGTAATTTAACAACAGCATCTTCACACAAATATAAATAGCTCACACAATACATATCCGTAATACATAGGTAACACCTATAATATATACACAGACATACACTGAATTTTTATATACATAAAAAATTAATAAAAACTATTTGAATCTGAATTTGAAACTATTGAATTTGAATATTTGAAATTTGTACATGAAATACTTGTCTAGCATATTGCACTAACTTTTTAAGATTTGAAAAGTATACATCAAAATATGGACTCAGCTCATTGAAGTAGGTACACATACAATACACTGGTGGCTTCAACAACATATTGGTCTTATGATGTTTAGACTGAAACGTTATATTTTGTCTTGAATTCATTATGGGGACGTGCAGATTTATTTGAGCAAGTAATTCTGGACAGTCAACTTTATTTTCAATAATTTACATAAAAAAATAAGACATGCACATATTCTTTTCTAAATTGTCCATATTATGCCTTTCCAAAAGAAGACTATTCTACTAACTATTGATACATTTTTTGTACATTTTACGAATGGTTTGCGGCTCATTCAACTCATTTATTTATTTATTTATCTTGTTTTGGACAAAAAAGGATTGTATAATAATAGTCAAATAAACATATAATAACTGGGTCAACTTTCATTTAAGGGAAATCAGCTATGAAAAAAAAAACAAATAACAAATATCATTCAGAGGCCTCTCTGAACACAGAAACATTAAAATTTTCCCGCGGACATGCGTCGTTTCCATTATAAAGGAAATTTTGTGGACTTTAGAAAAAGGGAAATCAGTTACATAAAAAATATTTTTTGCTGTGAATTATAGACATTTTTCTTAACACAGAAACGCCAAAATTTTCCCGCGGAAATGCGTCATTTTCATTACCTATATGGAAAAAATGTAGAAAAGCGGAAAAATGTGACCAATTTTTATTTTTGAATTCTAAACGTATTTCTGAACACAAAAATTCAAATTTGGTAAACGAAAATATAACAGAGGAAGTGTAGTTGAAGGTTCCTGGGTATTCGGAATGATTGCCGATAACTCAGAAGACTTAAGAATGGTAATTTGTCCCGAAAATAAAAGGGATGCAGGCACGTCAATTCTTCTTTTGAAACAACATGTAGAGAAAGGGTCTATTATCCATTCGGATATGTGGAAAGCGTATGAGAGATTCACTGAATATGGCATTAGACTGTTAACCATAGTGGTAAATTCGTTGCTGAAGACGGTACGTACTCATACCCAACGGATCGAGTAATCGTAGTCGGCTGCAAAAAATGTTTTAAAAGGTCAACATATTCCACCTGACGAATTTGCAGACCGACTCTGTGAGTACTTGTGGAGACGCCATTGTAAGAAAAACAGTGTAGATCCGATGGATGAACTCATTAATTATATAAAATTAGAATAGATTTTTCAAATAAATAGTTTCAGCATAAAAATCATTATTTTGACATATCCGCCACAATATTGCCACAAAAGATACCTTAACTTTTAAATACATACAGAATTCTTACAAAATCACATGCATTTTATTCTTATATTTATATAACAAACATCTATGTAGATATAATTAATATACGCAAGCGAAGCGGGCGCACTCAATTTTAAAAAAATGCTACAAATCCACTTACTTTTTATAACTTGAATAACATTTGTTTATTCACAAAACTCAAAAAACATGAATACTAATATTAATTAACCGTCGATTATTCACAAAATCCTAAAAAACATGAATATGTAAATGATTTTCCTCAATATTTTCCTTAAAAAAATGTTCGCAAATAAAATTATATATCATTAAACCACAAATTAGCAGTCAAATCAAATTATCTAATTATCATTTGTATAACAGAGATTTCCCTTATTCTAAAGTCGAAGGAAAATGGAAATTTTCCGTAAATTTTTACATCAAATCAAAGCCGCAATTTTATTAATTTTGTATTTCTAGAGCAGTACCTATGTAATATAAAGACATTTAAAAAAGAAATTTTTGAGGCAATTTTCAGTTAAAATATAATATAAGAAAAATTCGAGTTTTCCGGAAAACGAAACATTTCCGCGGAAAAAGAAAATTGGTTATATACTAGTAATCTTGTGTAGAACCTTCCTATAGAACAATTTCTTTTGTAACTGATTTCCCTTAAACGAAAGTTGGGCCAAAAAAAGTTTAAAGGTGTAAGGTCAAGTGATCTAGCAGGATAATAAATTGGGCCAAATCTTCCTCTCCACCTTTCACCAAAATGATCTGTTAACCATTGTCTGAGCAAGGCTGTAGAATGAGCAGGAGAGCCGTCCTGTTGCCAAAACAGGTTATTGTGTACCCCTTGACTTTTCCTTTGGTGTGTCCTAAAACAGAAGATTTATTAAAATGATGTGCCACATGATAGGGAAATATTAAAAGAGCACATACGCAAAGAAATACATGGATTGAATGAGCCGCAAACTATTCGTAAAATGTACGAGAAATTTATTAAGTGTTAAGGTGGGAGTAAAAGTTAAAATTAAAAATTTGATTAAAATTTTTATTATGACTCTATTTGAAGTTATATACAGATTTGTTTTATCAACATTTTGCGTAAAATAATATATAAAGATACATAATTTATGATCATTCCGTGATGGAGCCCTCGTCGAGTATCGCGCTCGCTATAGCCCTCTCGCCGAGAGTGCGGATGCGGTATTAAACCATTCATACAAATTTAATTATCTATTTCTTCTGTTTTTGATATCTCATTTAAAATCTTTAAAAAGATTTCGTGACTTATAATGTTGCATATTAACAATAAACATGTAATATCTTGTAAATCGTAAAAGATAAATATCTTTTATAACACATTTATGAAAAGCTTAGTTGACGGTCTTTCCAAATATACAGTGTTTCATTTAAAAACACAACATTGACATTTAAGAACTAAATAATATAGAGCTTAGCAAATAATAAGAATGTTACATGTTGTGAAACGTCATATGTCAAAAATATACATCATATTATCGTATACCCCATATGTTGTGCTAGTTTTTAACACTCAGCGTAAAGTCTGCAGGAACTTCAAAGTTCTTCCATGGTGGATAGTCTTCTGTAGTTTCTGAAGTGTTCTTATTGTCTTTAAATAGTTGTAACAGTTCTTGTTTGATTAGAGGGTTAACACCAAACCTGTAGCTTGTATCTTGAGGTGTTTTTCGGCAATGTTTTTGGTTTTTCTGGCTTTAAATTTCTTCTTCATTGGAAAAATGAGAATGTTATCTCATGCCACCTGCGAATATTCAAAGGTAAAACGAATATATAACGACAAAAAGCGGTCTAACCAACACCACCTAAAAGACAAGGCCTGAGGGCTGGCCATATGACGTCAGCACAAGGAGTTTCTAGCGATGCCTCGAGCGAAGCTGTACGATTCACCGCCTGAGGCTTTTATTCCAACACCGCCTAATAAACACAATATTATATTGTGTTTATTGTACACAAGTAATAACTAGTTACTTTAATTTATTGTTACTTTACAAGTTTATATATAGAGAAGTCTTTACTTAGCCAATAAAATATCTTAAATTTTTATTTTGTAAAAACATGATATTTCATTGCTCGGCAAAAACCATCGTGAAGGTGTAAAGTTTACGTCTTATTCCATATTATCTTAAAATAATCTGTTTATTATTACATAAATAAAAAATAAGAAACAAAAACAGTTTTAAAATAACAAAATAGAGACGTATTTTTTGCCACGAGGGGATGAAGGAATGTGGAGTATGGGAGCAATTGGAAGGCATTGGAATTTGGGACTTTTAAATTTATTAACCGAATAATTATTATTACACTTGTAAAAGTAAAATAATCTGTTTACAGACATTGGGTACACATTAATAACAGAAAAAGACTCAAGGTTTATTTTCTTTAATTTTGTTAATAAAACTAAAGGCTATGAATAAAATAGATTAATGAGAACGAATTTAAAATAATAAATTGACTTAAAGAACAATGAACACCTACTATTATGTTCTTATCATCATTAAAAATAAGTTACACACGATCGATGGACTTTTACAATTATTGCAAGTACCTACATCTATTTGAAAATACGAAAAATTGTAGGTATATATATAACTGAAATTCGAGCTGAAATTTGTTAACATTGAATTGGTTTATTTATTAATATACTGTTTTGAACTGAAGATTATTTGGACATTAAAGTGTTCAATTTTCGTTTCGAGCTTTTACGTATTCTATCATTTCTTTTTCCACAATAATTTTTTAATAAAGTATTTGAAAGGCTGGTTAAAACTTTTGTAAGTATAACTTCATTACTATGTAATTTGCATCCAGAAAAATCTAATAAATTGCCACTTTTCTTAAAATAGTTGAATAGAAATGAGACGAGAAAATTTCTCTTATAGTGAATAGTTAAAAATTCTTTCTCAAAATCGCGGAGAACCATATTAAAAACAACGTAACTGTACAACACAATCTGTATAACTTTCTCTTGTGGATAACGTAAATTCCCTCGGCTTAAATTTTGTGTAAGACAATACTTATCTTCGATAATAAATTCCTCAGAAAAAACCAAAATGTGTTTACAAAAGGTACAGTTATATATTTTTAAAACCACGAAACAACAATAACCAGCAAGATAAGTAATTACTGGCATTTCATTTTCCACTTCCTGTAAGTCTCGAATATAAACGTCAATTTGAGGATTAAAGGTTGTTAAAATGGTATTATTATTATCGAAATTGTTATTATCATCAGATATATCTTCAGAATATTCATGAAAAAAATCATTTCCGAAAGTTTTTGACTTTAAAGTTAAAAGTGACTGAATTCTTAATTTTTTTTCTGATTCATATAATTGTCATGTACATGTCGAATGAGGCAAAATAATATTTCCAGAATGTCTTAAATATGTGTATGCATGTGGGCTGATAGTAAAAAGTATTGAGGATAAAATTAAAGTTTTTATAGAATATCGGTATCTTTCTTTAGGAGTGCTAAATAATTTTAGCTGTTCTATTATAAACCAAATACTCATATTATTATTATTATTACTTATTTGATCTGCGTTGTCGGGCATTTCTTCAACGTTTTCCAACAAATTTTCCAAACTTTTTAAAATACTACAAACATGATTGATCATTTTTTCTTTATTATCTATAGTATGGTTCGGTATTGAGTTTGGTTCAACGATTGGTTTTAAGCATGACGTATGTTCTTCAATGTTATCTAAGAGGCTCTGAATTTGCAGAATGTTATTGGTAATAAATGGTGTTACTATTTTATCTAACTTAAAAGTTATTACTTGGCCATATAAAAAGGTTTCTACTTCAAAATTTGATTTTATTACAACAGCACAACTAATAACAGGACCCGGAGAATTTGTAATTTTAAACAATGTAACCTGATAATCATTAGATATAGTAAACCAGTCCTGACTCAATTTAACATTTTCTAATTTAATTATAGTCGTTATAGTTTTGAAATGTTATAGACTGCTCGTGAATATAATATTCTTCTTGACTTTTTTCGATTACTTGTAGCAATTGTTGTTCTTCAAGAAGTTTTAACTTTTCGTCTCTACTTGGACGATAATTTAAAGTTTTTGAGAAATATTTAGAGCAGTTTGGAAAATTAGAAGGAATCGCTGCAGCATGTAATTTTGGGTATGCCAGAGGAGCCGTTATTATGTTACCCGTTTTAGAATCTTGCCGGGACACAGATAAAATTATATGTTCTTTTATAAAATGTAATTCACATATCCTTGAATAGGTATTGCCGATATCCATTTTTGCCGTGTAACTGGGTCATTTGGAAAATTAAATGTATGAACTTTGGGCCCTTTTTTCGTATTTCCATTACATTCCGGAACACAACACGTAAATGGCATTTTACTTACTTATTTCACAAAAATAACACTAAACACTAATTTCACTAATACACTACAACACTGTTTAATTATATATGATTATTAAATACCGAATTAACTAAAAAAACCGGGAAACGATATGCGTGAAACGCTGCCCCGCCGTAAAATGTTCACTGGTATTAACAAATAGCAATAAAACTAATTCATTAAACACTTATACACTTCACTATACACTGGGTTTTAATTAATTATCATTAATAACTAATAAAATCAACTAAAAAACCGGAAAAAGATATGCACCCGCTGTAAACAAACAGGGAAGAACTACTAGAATAACCTTATTTTAGCTAAGCTGTTAAGCCGCGCGCCGGAAACACCCCTGAGGTGGTGTTGGCGCCGTCGAGTAGACAAACTCCTTCAACTGACGTCACATGTGATGACGTCAACAGCCCCCGGGCCTTGTCTTTTAGGTGGTGTTGGTCTAACCCACAGTATACTAAGCAATCAGTAGGAAACTCAGCTTTCCCGCGTCTTCCAAAAATCCGCCATGTTGTTGGCGACTGACAGTTATTACTATAATTTCTCAATCAATACTTCGATTTATATGAAACTACACTGGATTACAACAGCTAATTAAGTATTAATGCAAAGTATTATAACTAAGAAACAACTTTGGTTATGTTTACGCCAAATTATTAGCTATTTTTTCGTATGTTCTGTGGAATCCGCCATATTCTTGGCGACTTTTTCTAGAGTGGGGGTATTTAAAAACTGCCAGACGTATTTCATTCATAAATTGTCTAAGATTCCGTACTGATTGATTAGTATACTGTGGTCTAACCAACAAACTTTAATGTACACAAATCTTTCAAAATACGTATTTTTTCCAATTTAACTATATTGTATGTAAATATTGTTATAACATAAACTTACATAGTTCGGCATATAAGATTGTATACTTTTGTTTATAAGTATGTGAAAATAATTGTTAAAATGAAAGGTTAGAATAGCAAAATAGTGTGTGTCTTAATCGCTTTTTATAAGTTATTATTTTATTTGAAGAGAATTTAAATAGTAAAAGAGCGGATAAACAAAACATCAAGAACTTTCTTTTTGACATTACTTTTGCTCAACGCGTTTTATTTTTCGAGATTTCTATACCTAAAAACACCACAAATTTGATCATTTTACGGCGAGGAATACTACGAGTTTAAGATACAGGGCATAGAGTTATATATACACTTTCTTTTGTAACTGCTATTATTTTTATTTATGGAATAATTTTATGGAACATGGGATAGTAATATAATGTTGCATTACCAACCAGCCTTTTTGTAAACAGCAATTACAAAATTTAGCAATATGTACCAGTTTTGTTCTTTGTAGGCAAAAAATATTAGTATAGTTTTGTTTTAGTGGTACCTAATAGCGTAAATAATATTGGAATCAATATTTAAGTTTCTTTTTCAATTAGTAGAAAAATTAATATGAGGAATTATTCGAAATAATTTAATATTAATTCAATTTAATGAACCAGTTTCTGAAAATTTATATTTGGATAGGTTTCATTTTCTATACAGTAATGGTGTAATGATTTTGTACCCTTTATACATATAAAAATTGTTCTTATTTAAACTACGACTTTCTAGGTCCCCGAAGAAAGAATTCCTTGGGAGCCAACAAAAAAAAATCGTAGTAAATCTGTACCTCCAAAAATACCTACTGAACCTTTACCATCCATTAAAGAACAATTAATTTCAACTAGTAAACCTAATTCAAGTGGAATATCGGAAAAGCGGATACCAATTAATATGGATGAAACAAATAAGTCTGACAAGAGAAAAAATAAATTAAGTGCCAAGGAACCACATAGTATTATGTTAACAAGAGGCTGTTTAAAATTATACGTCAATTTTCCATCAGATACTGTTGTTAAATTTCAGAAAGGAAATGTTGAGAAATTGTTAATGAAAGAAGCATGTTACTGTAAAAATTCCCCAGCATTAATATATTAAAACAAAGTAACAATTTGAAATGTGGAAGGGTGTATTTTTACAAATTCTGTAGGTAATTTCTTTCATAAAGGGTGATTAAGAATCAATAGGAAATAATTGGATACCTACATAGTCAATTCGAGAAATCGCCTGTAGTTGGTATTTATTTGTGGCATTTTTTGTTACTTTTTTTTGTTTAATTGGGTGTTCCTGGCACTGAAATATGAAAATATTAACAACAGAATAAATATTATATAGTATCTTATATCACCATGGAACGTAGATAAACAAACAAAATTGTTAAAATGTCATATTTAAAGTTTTGACAACGAAAACAAAGATATTTTCGAAACGTTAACTAGTGTGTTTACTGTTAAATAAAATATTTACTTTCTCAGTGCGAGATATTTTGTTTTTCAGGCACAACTTAATTTGTAAAACCAACCGCTAGACTAATTCATTATGAGCAAGGAGTTATTTATTAATATTTTTATGTTTCAGAGGCAGGAATACCCAATTAAATTATTGGACCCGTATTTTTTTGTTTTCTCGAATTCTAATTTTTAATAGAATTTGATATGTGGTTGTATATTAAGGTAGATAGGTAGTCTATCTGACATGATTAATATAGGTAGTTGTTTTAGCAAGTGACACAGCAGGTGCTAATTGTGCGTAATGCCATTTATTTATTTTCAAAAATGTTATTTACCACTTTTTTTAAAAATATTTTCCAACACATTCGAAATACAGTTTCAGTTATGAACAAAAATTAATTAAAAGTTGGTTTATTAGAAAAAGTTGCTAAAGTTTAATAATATTACCAGTGGTATGTGGTACAACAAATATTATTTATTAATTTGCGATGCTACAAAATACAATACTTGTATACATTGTAAAGGATTTATTCAGGAGAAGATTTATTACAAATAAAAACTCAACAAGAGTATAATTTTATGAAAGTGACTGACTTTTCTGTTACCGCTAATCAGAGACTGTTTTTTTTTCTAAACCTCCTTTTTATTTTGGATGTCCATCTACCAGTATTTCCGCCCTTCGATAGGTGTTCTTTACACTCAGCCACGCTCCAATATCCACGTCCTCCTGGAAGTATCTTATTCTCTAAGCCTTGATAATAATCCTGTAAAATAAAAATAATACAGAAACACTAACTTAACTCGGATATGTAAATATATAATATTTTTATTTCTGTTAACAATATTTCCTTATTAGGTAATGAAGCTCTGCTCTTGTTTTATCTTGTCGATCCTGCAAATGTGTCAAAAATTCTTGCAAGAATTTTGTCAACAAATATACAGGGTTAACTATGATAAAATTACAAAAATATTAACCATGTGCTCAGAGAGGTCTAAAAGACAATACAAAATTTATTTCGTAATTCTAGCTCGATGTTTAAAAAATTGAGCAAAACCCTCTTTTCCCTCGGAAAATCAGCGCCTACGACAATCAATAATCATCCGAGATGGTTAGATGTCAACTACCATGCGGTCGTTTTTTACAGCGTTGTCAAATGTACAAACGACGAAAATAAACACTTTATTAATAATAATACCTAAGTACCTAATAGATAATAGTTAATTCGATTAGTTGTAGTATTTCCACAGAGAAAACCCTTATAGGGGGTCATAGCAGCTAATCTTGTTTATCGGCGCAACAACTGTGAGCGCTGTAACACTAAATCGTAATTGATTTAAATCAAAATTTATATCAACAATTGAATTTCTTATGGTGTGACGTTAATCAGTTTTTTTTAATATCGGTTCCTAATTTCTAATTTTAATATTACTATTATACAGGGTGTCAGTTTTTGTAGACAAACTTTAACAGAAGATAGAACACATGTTTTTAAGAAGAAAAGATTCTATAAACATATGTCGTAGAAGGCTTCGTTTCCGATATACAGGGTGTTGAATATAATTTTTTGTTTTCCAATTTTCATTATAACTTAAAAGAATGCTTAGATTTTTTTCATATTTGGCGAATAATGCCTATTAATTAAGATGCATAAAACAAGCGATAAGAATGTTCAAAAACTTGCACAGTGGCAGAGTGGACGGGGTACTCAACCCCTTTCTTAAACAGAACTTCTACGCCAATGACTATTTTAAAAAAAACTGTTATTTTTATTATAAACATACAGTTTACCAAAAATAATGTCCTTTCTTCTGTTTCAAAATTCCTGTGCGTTTCCGGCAAGTTATTTTGATTTGTGTTTGATGTGTTACTGCTAAAAATTGCTATTAATTCCACAATTGTTAATTAAATATTGTTATAAATTCAAAAATTTTCTCCATAAACATTTACACCAATGTTTATTCAATGTTATTTTGTTTTGTAATTTAGTTGCAGTACATTAGTATTTACGCAGCACAAAATAAATAAGGATTGTTAAAATATATGTACTAAACAAATTTCAACATAAAAGTCTTGTATTTGAGTATGGCTTGATATAACAAATATTTATTTTGACTACATTGGAAACAGATAAAGAATAAGAGATTTCGACTTTTTAGAATCCTTACAAACCATATTAGGTTTCGTTGAAAGAATTAAATATTTAGCCAATAATTGATAATAAATTACGTAATTTAGTACCACATCAAACACTAAAAATCAAAATAACTCGGAACGCACAGGAATTTCGAAACAGAAGAAAGGACATTATTTTTGGTAAACTGTATGTAGATAATGACAATAACAGTTTTTTTTTAAATAGTTATTGGCATAGAAGTTCTGTTTGAGAAAGGGGTTGATTACCCCCTCCACTCCGCATCTGTGTAAGGTTTTTAACATTATTATCGCTTGTTTTATGCACCTTAATTAATAGGGATTATCCCCTAAATATGAAAAAAATCTAAGCATTCCTTTATAAGATATAATGAAAATTCGAGAACAAAAAGTTATATTCAACACCCTATATCTCGGGAACGAAGCCTTCTACGACATATTATGTTTATAGGAACTTTTCTTCTTAAAAACAGGTGTTCTATCTTCTGTTAAAGTTTGTCTACAAAAAACTGACTCACCCTGTATAGTGTAGGTAAAGCCTCATGAACGCGAAATTCGCGATAATTCGCGCGTATTATTTACATAAAACTGTCATTAACTGTCATGGTAGATTTTCAGAAGCGATAGCGATAATATTTTTGTTTTGCGAAATTCGCGAAAAGTAAACACTTTCCCGCCATTAATAATTTAAATCAAAATCTGTGAAATTCGCGTTCATAAGAACAAGGTTTTAGTATTAAGGGTATAATGTTCGGCCAAACAGTGTAGCTTTTATCAGATTCCGCCCATCAGCACCTTCAACGGCAAATTTAATTTTGTGCCCCTGTAAGGTAGGCAATTGTATGCAGAAATTTAGCAAAACATGTCTTCTTGGCGGACAGATTTCATGCATATAAATGCAAAAAATTGAAATCTGAGGCAATTGTCTATTATATGAAGACTTGATTTACTAGCCTACAGCTTTCTTTTTTTATAATAGTGCCTAACAACGTCTCACCGCAGTCCTAAATGTGGGCAATATTGCCACCGAAATATTGTTCAGATCTATTTTTTTTTTGAAAATATGGCTCTGCTGTCTAGTAAAATAGACTTTTATTAGTTGATTAAAACTTGCTCCATCTTAATACGAATTTCCATTGAGAAGAAATATGAAAGCGCGTGGACGTCTAAGAACGGCTTTGTAAAATTGCGAACATTACAGCCTTAAATTATTTATTTTGTTATGGAGATAATAAAAACGAACGAGATAAGTAACTCTTTAATCAGTGGTTGAAAGCTATTAACTTCGAACTACCAATGCTGTATTTACCAAGTAAATGTGTATTAAATACCTTTCAAAACTTTAATTGTAGGAGTTGGAGACCACTTTAAGTCAATGCTACTGAGCTAAACCAAGAATAAATTCATTTTTCAATTATTTATTGAATTGAATTGACCAATACAAATATCAGTATAACATGTTCCAAAATTGTATACATAAACATAATATTATTTGCACAAAATCTCGGTAAATCTGTGCCGTTCCCCAGTGCTTCTGATATTTCCCTGCATAAACTTCCCATCAGTTCCCGTAGACCCGAAACTCTCTATTCTGTAAGCAGTGGAAAATTAAATTGAGAATCGGAAAACCGATAACTAAACACAACACATGAAAGTATGTTTGTCAAGCTGCGCGAATGGATTACTCGTGGTCAGCGCCATATTTGTTTTATGTCTCCTAGCAATGGCGGAGCAATAAAGATTTAGCTGATTGTGAATTGAAATGAAATTGAATTCTGGATATGAAGAATTATTTGGTGCTATATGCTGGTTAATGTTCCAAAAATAACACCCACAAAAATACACAAAGAATGACACTACAAGACACGAGATAAAAGAATATCTGGTTGACCACACTGTACACCAATGACGTGTTTACAAACAAAATAATGGGAAATTAAGAACACAATTCATATCGCACGTCGTACGTGCAGATGATTGTCTCTTGCACCCACATAGGTACATAACCAATGAAGTATTTCTTTGCTGAGTTTCATGTTCCTCCTTTTGTCTGCTCCTAGGTTTGTCACTTTACCTATATGGATGCGCAGTGGAACTAAGAGCATTCCACATCATACATTTCAGTGATTACACTGCCAATTTTCTTCATTTAATAAAACATGGATATTTCATGGAGTGGCTGAACTAAAGCACGCTATAAACACAGGCTTTTCATTAATCATTTATTATGGCTTTCACTAGTAACTCCGGCACTTTATTCCGGCATTTAGGTACACTTTTCACACACATGAACTCAAAACGTGTTATATCGGCAAAGCACACACAACAGTGACAGTGTAATGAATGTCCGGCTAGCGGTATAAGTATAAAGACAGGTTATGAAATAATCTTTTGGTTGTGATGATTCATCTTTTAAATGGGCTCGACAAAGAACACGACGGTGTGACTACATGTGTTATCTAATTGGACTGCTAGGATATCCAAATATAATATTATATTTCAATTAGGTACATCCTCTTACTAAAGTGACCATATTTCGCAAAGCTTGAAGTGGGACAGGAACAAAAACTTCAGTTCTTCAGTGAACAAAAAAAAACGGGGTTTATAAAAAGAACAGCAACAGAATCAAGTCTTATACAGGGTGTCCTGTTAATATAAAATCAGGAGGAGTTTTCTTGAACAAAAATAAGAAAAAAAGTTTATATGGACTTGTGTCCGGAAATGCTTCATTTTGGAGGATATGGTTTTTATTAATAAATGAAGAACTCTATTCCGATTTTTTTGAAATTTCGTAAGTTTGTTTATAAAAACCATATAAGTACATCTTCTGACTTAATTCAATTTATTTTATCAACTCCAGTGGCGTACTTTGTTCTATTTTTGTTTTCTACTCCCATCTGGAATGTGCATGGAAAAGGTTAGGTATTACTTTTTTGGTAGAAAGCGAAGCAAGATACAAAACACAGTAAAGAGAGAGAAAGAAAAAAAATATGAAACCTAAGAAAAATCAGTGGCGTCTCATATTTCTACGTAATGTCAATAGGAATGATCCCCCGGGCGCCACTGGAATAGAAAAAATAAATCAAATTAAGTCAGATGTCAATGAAATATAAAAAAAATCGGAATTAGAGTTCTTGAGATATTAATAAAAACCCTATATTTTTTTTAAATTTCAACACCCTGTATTTTCGAAACGAAGCATTTGCGGACACAGGTTAATCATAGGAACTTTTTGTCTTATTATTGTTCAAGGAAACTCCCCAATTTTCTCGCCATATTAATGGGACACCCTGTGTATCATTTGAAAATAAATATTTATCAATAATATAATACTGTGTCTGTCATAAACAGCTAAGCAACTATTACATTAAGCAACCTATTAAGAAAAACATTTTTTTTCTGATGAGTTTGTTTCAAAATTGATTTATTTTTTAAAAGTTTATTATACAAACTTAATGCATATGCAATGCAATTATATTTTACAGTAATGGGTAGTGTTTCTATCAAGATTAGTTTTGGAAAATATTTTTTTATAAAAGCTGGACAAAAGCGGGATACGGATTATAAAAGGGGAACACGTGCTGAAATTGGACCCATGGGACCGGCGGCTCAAAATCGGGACAGATAGTCACTTTACCTGTTACCATCGTCTGGTAAATCCACTGAAATGTACGATATGGAATGCGTTTAGTCCAATACGCATCCAAATAAACTTACCAAACCTAAGAGCAAACAAAAGGAGGGACATGAAACTCAGCAAAGACATACTTCATTGATTATGTATGTGGGTGTGAGAGAGACAACCATCTCCACGTACGATATGAATTGTGTTCTTAATTTCCCATTATTTTGTTTGTAAACACGTCATTGGCGTACAGTGTGGTTTCTTCTTGTATATTGTATCTTGTTAGTGTTATTCTTTGTATATTTTTGTAGGTGTTATTGTTGGAAAATGTCATCTTTTATAAGGGACTGTAAAATTAACCAGCATATAGCACGAAATAATTCTTCATATCCAGAATTCATTTCATTTCAATTCACAATCAGCTAAGCCCCTACTGCTCCGCCATTGCTAGAGGCACAAAACAAAATATGGCGCTGATCATGAATAATCCATTCGCGCAGCTTTTAGCGCATTCCAGTCATCATAATATAAAATTACATTTCAGTGGGTAAATCACGTCGTTGTTGCAATAGCGTTTGTAGAATCACCTGAATTATTGACTGAATTATAGTATTAAGACTTCTCACCACAAAACATATAACTAGAAGAAGGGCGTTTTCTTTATTCTAACATCGAAACAGCAGTGACAAATAAAGCGACCTCATTGTGTCGGGAGACCTGAAAAATTGAACTAAAAATGTTCCCTTAGTCGATAATAATGGTAACTTTATAACTTACCGGCTTCGTCGGTTGCAATGGAACTCTTGGAGGGAAGTTGGGATTAAATCGACTCTCCGGGTTGCAGGGATTTAATATAGTTTTCAAATACAAAAGTTCATCTAAAAATACAATAGGTGTTTCATACAAGATGTTACAATAAATAAGTTTGACTACCGGTGGCGGGTTAATTATTTCTACCTACCTAAAAATACCACAGGCGAGAATAAGAATAACTTCTTTTTCATTTACCACCACAAGTGGAATCTCAGAGAACTGGATCTTCAACCAGAGCTTGGTATCAAATAGGAGAAACTACAGAGGGTAAAAACTAATAAAAAAAAGCATTCGCCTATCAGGCAGGTTTTTGCGCTCCTCGTAGTGGACGCGTTTAAATTCGAAATAATTATATAGGTAAGAACTAAAAACAAACAATAATTGTGGGTGGCCTACCCTCAGGACGACGAATAGCCACAACTAAATGATGGGGAAATCTAGGCAACCTGAAATATATATACGGAGTAAAACGTTTAATATAACTATAATAAGTACATGAAGTAAATAAAACAACAAACAACTAACATTTGATTTGGACAGACGACAGGACAGTGACAAAGACAAGACAAACAACTGGTGGAAAATTGCGTTTACTGGTTTACTATGTGTGTTTTGTTACACGGTAAAACAGATATTGGATATTGTCAACTTCAAGGTCAAATTTATATTATTTTATTTCACCCTTATTTTACAATAATATTTAAAAGAATATACACAATATGGCCATTTATTTACTATGGTAACATTATAGTATACTCATTTAAATATTACTGCAAATTCATAAAAAAACTTGAGACATGAAAAAAATTTTATTAAAGGTCAAAACGATAACAAATTATTAACAAAATCTTATTATTAATTAATATTTATAAATATAGAGATGTTTTAATAATATTGTACATGTACATTAAAGTGTGATACATTATTTTATTTACTCTAATAGAAATGAATATTTATCAGAATGATCCATTGGTTTTGAATATTTCATGTCATTTTTGAATATCGTTTCACAATAAATATAGCTGGATATTGTTTATCAACGCTTGGGATATCTCATTATTATTCATCATGATTATTAGCACGGTAGGTACTTAAACAACATCGTCTGTCTCAAATCAAGAAAGAATTTGCATTACATGAAATTAATTCAATTTGTCTTACCTCTTGTTCAGAAACTTCATTATTCAATGATTCATTATTAAATCTTAAATCTACTGTACGAATAGGAAAAGTTTTCACAAGGATGCGATTACAAATTTTAGGATATAGAAAGTCGGAATCTATAAAAAGACGACATACAAACAAATGTTTATAATTCAAATTTGGAAAAATACTACAAGCTTTCCATATTTGCACTATGAATAGAATTCCGTTATGCAATATAAAACTTTACGGTTTGATGAATGTTCCACAGACGATATGAACTTCTACCCGATGGATATTTGCAAGAGCATAACTTATCAATAACAGATCATGATGTAATGAGATTTGACATGATTTATAATTTACATATATATATTTCATTCAAAATCGTAATAAATATAACAGACCTGTTCTTTGTATATATCTGGTATTCTGTAGCTCATAATATTTCGATTGCATCTGGTGGCAAGTCTTCGTTACATTTTCTCTGTACCTACAATTGTAAATAAAATAATTAAAATACCTACATCCACAAAATAGAATGATTAGAATGTGGTTTTTAGAAACGGCTCTGTATATTCTATTTTGTGACGATCATTTAAAAATCATTTTAACTGGATGTTCTGATTCTGAACGAATATTTATTCTATATCAAAAATAATATAATATAATCATCACATATAAAATACTGCAAGCATTTATTATAAATTAATTTACACTTTCTTCGTACAAATACTACAAATGTGACTAAAAGCAAATTTGCAATAATTTTTATTAAATTTATTAGTATATTTACCTCTGCATTTATATGGAAAATAAATCTTTACCTACTTATCATTTTCCTTTTAGCCGGTATTTCTAATTTTTATTTTTTTCTTATTGAATAATATATTATTATAATCATCAAACAACTTATTATCACGGGGCTTGCCACAGTGTTTTTTAAAAAATAAAATTTTCAAAAATTGAGCTTTTATTAATTAAAAGGTTACAACTAACGCGTGAGAATGTTTTATCAGAACTAACATGACAAACTACATAGAACAAGGATAAGAATTATATCTAACAAGCAGTTTTGCGTACATCGCACTATTAGCACAGCTTAAATAACAATCAGCTCACAGACTCTACGGCGGCACCTTTGAAGTATTAAAACCTGAAAATTTGCCCTTGAAGCTTGTTGTCTCTCTCGTTTGGGATACAAGTCAGGATCGGATTAAAAATAGTTGTCCCAATTTAGAAAGTGTCATACTAAATATAAATTTGTTTTACTTGAAATTGTTTAAAAATAAAATAACATAACAGTATAAAATACAAGAAAATCAACAAACCACAAAATACAGCATTCGTGCGCCAATAACGCAGTCGTTGACGGTATGGCTATAAGGGCATATTTTACAACCACACGTCCCTGCCGCCTTTTATCCCAAAATGGCGGCATGCGCGAAGATCTGCGCGAGACGTTCCCGCTCATACGAGTCTGTGAGCTGATTGTTATTTAAGCTGTGCTATTAGTATTAAGTTTCATAGCATCTACTGTCTAAGTCATTTAAAAGTCACAGGGTGTATCATATTACACCTCCATCCGTAAACGAGGCATTTTTCATGGAGTGAAAAATGTTCGGGGTTCGCTATAGGTTGATCTGTCATTGTTTCGGGTCGACTAGTCGCTGCTTCGGAACTTCGTCTTCTTCGTCTTTGGATAAATTTAAAGATAAAGTAGAATATCACTATAATCAGGACAATGTAGATTGGCAATGTCAAATATTTGAATATTGACTCGGTAATTGATTTTTCTTCATAGATTGGTTGCACTGGAACAATATTACTTTGATCTCTTTGAAGTTCATGAATTTTATCTAAAGGAATGTCCTTGATTTTAATCTTTGGAACAATGGCCTCTGAAGATTTTTGTGGAATTTTGATTCGGGAAGTAGCATAGGTTTTCCACTCGACACAGTTTTTTCATTGACATAATTGTAGTCATTTGTTTGGAATTGGCATCCAACAGGAACTGAAATTAGGTAGTTCCCGTGTAATGTGGTGAAATCGGCATTTGCACAAGTCAACTGGATTTTTGTAGTATTTGGAAATATCCCAATGTAGTGTGATTCGTCTATTTGTTGGACAATGTTTTGGGAAATTTGTACAGGTGTCTGCTGACAGCTCTCATAGGTGGAGTCCAGTTGCAAAAGTTCAAAATGCAATCTTGATTTTTCGATTTGTATATCAGATTGTTATCAGGGCAATAATAGCCTGGGTGCAGTTCAATACAAGGCAACGACATGTATTGGTAGAAGTTTTCGTTCATAACCAGGTAGGTATTTTTAGGAATAATTGTAGTATAATTTTGAGTTGGAATTGAGAATAAATGATAATAGGAGAATGTACCTGGGTGTACTATAGGAAAATGGATTACGAAAACAATTTTTGTTCCTGAATAATAAGCTTCAACTTCCAATAAGTCATAATATCTATACGTATTATTAGTATCATGTGAAAATATAAGTTGATCATCAGAATAATATTTTAGAACGGTTTGTAAAATTGATTCTAATTCGTCTAATTTTATAATGCTATTGTGAAGAGTTTTTAGCAAAATTTATTGAATTTTCAATATCATCTAAAAGATGTAAAATTATACTTAATGTTAAACTAATTTGGTCTAAAATATTTCTTACTCTTAAATAGTCATTAAATACAACAAGATACTCGTTTAATTGTGTTTGAATTTTATATAAGTCAGAAGCTATTACTTCTTGATTATTCTTAATTAAGGTTACTGTTTTATTGAAATTGTCAATAATTTTAGTGGTAAGAGAGATTTCTTTATTTAATTTTTCACAATTTCTTTTTGATTACTTTCTAAATCAGATATTGCGCGATCATAGTGAATTGCATCGTTTGCATCAAGATTTCCTGAAATACTTTTTATTATTGTTCCTAAACCGTCAATGAGGCCGCGTTTCACTGTGCCAGTTGGGCTTAGAGAATTAAATTTTTGTTCTGCTGCATTTAATTGATATAATAAAACTTTGTTGAAATTATCCAGAACAAATGTATATTCGGGACTTAATTCATTTTTAATTGACAAACTAACGTTTAAATATTGCTGTTTTAATGTTTGGATTTCAATTTTAATTGGTTCTAAGTCATAATAATGAATAAATGTGTGTATTTTGGATTTAACTTTGGAATTTCCTAATTTATATGGAAGGATTCCGGGATTATTATTGAGGTTGGTTATTATTATTTCCTGAAGTATGGCTGTCTCGAGGGTTGTCAACGTCAGGGTTAACAGAATCAGGTGCTTCCTGTACATAGTTATTTATTAACTTTTGATTTATGTCGATATCAAACGGGTCTTTGGTATTTAAGTGTCCATTTATAATGTCAATCGGTTTTGTTTTGTTACCGAGTGTATGGAATTATTGTAACCTAATATGGCATATGGCATTTGATTTAAAATATCAATTTTACCTTTATTCTTATCTCTTATTATGCGAAGATGTTCGATAAGAGTAGAATGGAATCGTTCTATAGGTCCATTTGATTGAGGATTGTTAACAGTAATATAATGTGTTTCAATTTTATGAATTTTGAAAAATTCTTGAACCACAGAATTGTTTAGTTCTGTGCCATTGTCCATGACAACTAGCGAGGGTAAACCGTGGTGAGTCATAAAGGTCAAAAATGTTTTTACTACTTCTGTATCTATCATTGCTGTAAGAGGGTACGCCTGAGCATATTTAGAAAATGTATCAATTATCGTCAAAAATTTTTGTCCGTGTGCTTGAAAAGTATCAATGTGTATAATTTCGAATGGTCTGGAGGGTGTGGGTGAATTGCTAATTTTTGTTTGGGGATTTCTATCATATTTATATATTAAACACGTTTCACATGAGTTTATATAGTTAGTGACATCGTTTTTCATTCCGGGCCAATAATGTGATCTTCTGATTCGCATTTCGGTCTCTAATATACCACGATGGTTTGTTTTTCCTTCATGAAAATTTTTGATAGTATTTATCTGGTTTTCTTTGTCAGTGACATCTTGCAAAATTGTATTACACTTTATTAATTTATATGCGGAGTTTTTAAATGTCATTCTTAATATTTCACATATTTGTGGCATATAAGATTCATCGGTAAAATAAATAGCATAAGTAAATTTTGGATTTAGAAAATGTTTAAATAAATTTATAACATCGTGTTCTAAATTACTTTTTGATATTTGTGCGTAAAGACGTGTTTTTGGAGGGAATATTTGTTTAATTTTAGGTTGGACGGGTGAATGTAAAATAAATTCTAATTGTATTTGATGGTCAAAAGAATTCAAGCACCTTTCTGAACTAGGCATTTCTTGTATGGGTTCTTCTTGGCTTGTGTGCACTGTGTTATCGTTAGGGTCGGCTTCTTCTGCTGAAATTGTTTCTTCTGTATCTTGTGAAGGGCTTCTTTGGATAGATGGTCTCGGTTCTTCATCTCTGACGTCGTCCATAATTGGTTGTTCACTAGCATTACCTATCATTGATATATTATCTGTATTTTCTTGTTCGTTTTCTAAGGTATTGTTAGATTTATTCGTATAATTGAAACATTCTTTGGTGTGAATTTCGACACGGGACAAAGCGTCTGCATTAGTATTATTTTTTACCTTTTATATTCGACTTCATAATCGAATTCCTCTAGCTTTAACCGCCAACGAACTAGTCGCGAGTTCGGTTCTTTTAAGGACATTAACCATTTTAAAGGTTTGTGGTCGGTAACAATTTTAAATTTTCTACCATAGAGGTATGGCCTAAAGTATTTTGTTGCCCAAACAATCGCTAAAAGTTCTTTTCAATTACACTATAATTTTGTTCGGATTGATTTAAAGTTCGTTATCTTTTCCAATTGGTCCTTGTGAAAGTATGGCACCGATAGCAATATTGCTTGCGTCTGTTGTTAAAATAAAATCTTTAGTAAAGTCCGGGTATTGTAAAATTGGTTCGTTAGTTAGTAATTTTTGCAATCTTCGAAACATTTTATAAATTGAGGGGTGTGTTCAATTTTGGCGTCTTTTTCAGACATAGTGTTAATGGTTTTGTTATCCGCGCGAAGTCTTTGATAAATTTTCGGTAGTAACCAAGTAAACCAAGAAAACCTTTGATTTCTTTCGCCGTTTTTGGAATAGGAAATTTTTGTATTGCCATGATTTTATCGGGGTTAGGTTTCACACCTTCAGTTGTAACGATATGCCCGAGATACGCGACTTCTTTTCTTAAGAATTCGCACTTATCTGGCTGTATCTTAAAATTGGTTTCCCTGAGTCGTTGGAAGACTTTAGACAGATTGACTAGATGTTCTTGTAAAGACGTCGAATATATGATGATGTCGTCTAGGTACACCAAACATATTTCGTTCTGTAGTCCTCGAAGAATATTGTCCATGACGCGTTGAAACGTCGCTGGAGCATTCTTGAGGCCAAAACTCATCCTTACGAACTCAAAATGCCCATTTTCGACATTAAAAGCCGTTTTTGGTATATCTTCCGGATTCATCTCAATTTGGTGGAATCCGCTGGCTAAATCCAAAGTCGTAAAATAATGACACTTGCCTAATTTATCCAATACATCTGTGATGTTGGGAAGAGGATACCGATCATCAATGGTCTTCTCGTTTAGCTTTCTAAAATCAACCACGATCCTCCACTTCTTCTTACCTGAAGCGTCGGGCTTCTTAGGCACGATCCATATTGGAGATGACCAAGGTGAAGTGCTATGACGTATAATTCCTTGATCTAACATGGAAAGAATCTGTCGCTTTACTTCCGGTTTGTGGACGAAAGGATATCGATACGATTTACTATACACCGGTAATTCGTCTTTAGTTTTTATACAATGCTTAATTTGATTGGTAAACGTTAATGGTTGGTTTTCTGTGTGAAAAATATCAGAATATTTTTACATAATTTTAAAATTTGTTCTTTTTCCTCGTTATTCATATGGGAAGTTCTAATTAAATTGTCAATATCTAATTTTTTATTGCTACAGTTCGATGTATTTGATGTTTCTACATAATACAGTTCATAATTATTTTCCATAAATGGAATTGTCTTTATTGGATTTGTTAATGAAATGATAACTTCCTTATCAGTTTTATTTAAAATTTCAACTATAGCAAAACCATTCTTCGAATTTGACAAAGTTTCCGGTATTTCACAATTTTGAATTATTTGTTGAGGTATAATTACGTCACCATTATGTTGATCTACTGGAATTTTGACTAATGATTTTGTATGAGGATTGATTTTGGTTTTAAACATAATTTTTTGACAGGACTGTTGATAATGTATTGGTAAAATGCAATTTGGCGTAACTAATTTTGAATTTACGAAATCTAATTTAGCATTTAAAAGTTTTAGATTATCGAGTCCAATTAATCCATCGTAAACATTGTGAAAATCAAACAAATAGAATTTTAAATTGTCGTTTTGTCTAAATTCTGGGAAAATTGGAATATCTGCACAATATTTGTGAGATGATGTTTGAAATATTGTCGAAACAGTGAAAGGTTCGTAAAATATTTTATCAGAATAAAATTTTGAGGCAATTTTAGGATTAAGAAAGATTTTGTGCTACCTGTGTCAATTAAAATTTTTAATGAAGGATTTAGAATTTGAATGTAAGGCAGCTCTTTCTTATCTGTAGACATGTGATATTCTATTATGTTTCGCGTCGTGTAAGGTAATTCTTTCTTATCTGTAGCCATATGATATTCTATTACGTTTCGTCGGTCGTATCGTAAGTTTTCTGAAAATTTTCAAGTTCATCGTCTTGTTCAGTATACTCACACAAAAATTCTTCGTTTCCGAAGTATTCAGGTGCGCATTCTGTTTCCTGATTTTCGTCAATTTCAGTATTGAATAATTCTTCAGAAACAATTGCCGGTTTTTGATTATTTCGGAAATAATTGTTTTGAGAATTTGGGTAGTTCTGTCTAAATTGGGGTATTGTATTTCGTGTGGAAACACTCATGGGTGTTGGTTTAGGTTGCGGGGCATTGGTAGGTTTCCATACATTTTGTGGTCTGCCAAACGTTTGTATACCAGTTGGAAATTTTTGGGCAGGTGGATTAGGGTTTCTTTGAATGTTTATGGGTCCACGGGGAAATTGGGAAGTGTTTGCTTGTTGTGGAAAGGTTATTGCTCTTACTTGATTAAAATTATGCTGTTGAGGTGGATTAGGTCGATTTTGAGGGTGTTGGGTATTTGGTTTTCTGAATGGAACACTAAATTGATTAGATTTTTGGATTAATATTATCTTCCTCATTAATAAATTGTATGGCTTGAGCAAGACTGGCTGGTCTCATTGCGCGTATTGTAGAACCTAGTGGTTCTTTTAAACCTGCTAAATATGTTTTTAATGCTTGCTTGGTGAAGAAAGTTCTTTTATATTGCTGTTCTTCAGCCACACAATGCAAATCAATATAATTGCAAATTGTATTTAATAAATGAATAACTCTTTCATAAAACTGAAAAGGTGACTCATTTGGCTTTTGTCTTAAATTTACAAGATCTTGGTTTAAACAATTTTCATCTCTCTGATCACCAAAATTTTGTAATAAAGTAGTTTTAATACTATCCCAATCATTAGCTCCATTGATTGCTATAATTTCCTCTGCTCTACCTTCTAATTTATTCAGAACGCCATTGATTAGCAAAATATTTTGAAAATTATTCGGATTTTGTCTATCGTAATAATGAGTTAAAATTGATTCAGATGCACTAATAAATCTGTGTAATTTATTAGGATTTCCATTGAAATTTGGAATAATTGAAAGAGTTTTAATATCTAATACTGGCAACTGATTTTGATTTATTGCCATATTATTATCTGTTTTACTAGCACTACAATTATTGACTTTAGAATTCTTTCCTAGTTTTAAATTATTGAAGAATCTTACTAAATCTAACTCTAAATTCCGATTGTTTTCGCTTAAGGAATCAATTGGTTTAGAGGAGTCTGACATGAACAAAATCTACTCACATTTCGCTGCGCTGTGTACTGAGTTCAATGCTGCTGTTCCCTTAGGTATCCTCGATGGAGTCCGTTTGGGTAGCCCTGGTGATTTTTGGATGATAGGAGGTCCTTTTTCGTCTAAGAGTTGAAACTCACAGGATTATCGGTATTGATTTCCCACGAAAATATCCGATCCGACTGCGCCACTTATTATCACGGGGCTTGCCACAGTGTTTTTTAAAAAATAAAATTTTCAAAAATTGAGCTTTTATTAATTAAAAGGTTACAACTAACGCGTGAGAATGTTTTATCAGAACTAACATGACAAACTACATAGAACAAGGATAAGAATTATATCTAACAAGCAGTTTTGCGTACATCGCACTATTAGTATAAAGTTTCATAGCATCTACTGTCTAAGTCATTTAAAAGTCACAGGGTGTATCACATTACAAACATCAAATAACCAAGACCAAGAAGTCAATTCGTTAAAAGTAAACAGACAGTGAATGACAGTTTGACAGTGTGGAAAAATTACGAAATTAGCAGTAAACCTAAAAACACCAGATTTAGTAAATTTTACCAGTGAGGAAAAACTAGTAACAAACTAAAAGTTACTTCCTTTTCCTTACGTCTTTCTTCATGTGTCGGGAAGCTCCATTCCTACCCTGCTGCGCAAATAGCTATACTTGTTACTTGTTGCATACTCATGCTTCTCACTGTACGGGCATAAACGTATACGGACGATTGACTTAACGCTATAATGTGATGTGTAGATTACAATGCCTGTCAGGGTGTCCAGATAAAATTTCTTAGTTGTAGCTAAATTATAACATAAAAATCGCCCAAATCGCCAACCAAACAAAAAAAAGTTAAAAATATTCTTTGGTACTCAACAAAGTGAACGCAATCCAAAATCGATGTGCAAAGAACACGGGAAATAAATATACCTATTTGAAACTCTCTCTGAAATAGACCAATGAACGACTGAATAAATAGAGACAAATATAGTGTCTGTTGTATTGAATTGTTTGCTTGGAATGATCATGTACCATAGACAGTAGAGAATGCATGGGCTCATAACCACAATCCATGGCATGGATTTAGCTGGATTGACGCTGTTTAGCATTATATAAGATGTTATTGTCATCATAGAAATCATAAAATATATAGAACGCCAGAAGGCTTTATATTAGGCACTCTTAAATAGTCAGGCTATGGAGGGGCTTGGAAATCAGCCATCTAGGAAAACTTAATGTAAGCAGTTGGTTACACTGCATTTTAAATCTAGCATACAATTGAATTCAAAACGGAAAGACCATAGAAATCAGAAATTGGACGTAAAATTTTCATATTTTGAAATTCCCGCCTATTAGTGTGAAGCTGCCTCGTTAGTGTAACCAACTCATGAAAGCTAAGTTACTGTAATATTACCAGACTCGCGTTTTCTCCATAGGTTGACTATTTTCGATACCTCTTTTGGCGTTCTATATATTTTATGATTTCTATGATTGTCATGCATTGTTGTCAGATGGTAAAAATGTACATGTGATGTCATATTGTTTTAAATAATTAATATCTCTCGCAAAACTGCATATTAAATAAAATCCTAACCTACGTGTCCATTGTTTTTTTAGAGTACTGTATAAAAATGCAAAAGCCACATTTAGTGGTATTCCCCATTGCAAGAAATAAAACTATATTTTCTGTGGAGGAAACAGGGTGATCCCAAATAATCTGCAAACAATTTTTTAAACGGATATTTAATTTTTGTTTTTTTTTTTAGTAAAAAAATAGTTCAGGATATCTACTCAAATTTCAAACATTTATTAATTAAGTGTTTTTGTTAATGCCTGTTTATTTAGGTCTGCATAGTGTGCCTTGGCAAAGTATGGAAATACATACAATAAGCCTCATTGAGGTACTTACTTCTTAAAACCATTCACAAAATATTTTGGTATAATTCAAAATTCTGGATATGAAGAATTATTTGGTGCTATATGCTGGTGATTGTCTCTCTCGCACATACATAACCAATGTAGTATTTCTTTGCCGAGTTTCATGTGTCTGCTCTTAGGTGTGGTACCTTTATTTGGATGCGCAATGGAACTAAGAGCATTCCATATCGTACATTTCAGTGCTCAGAGGTCTGGACTCAGGGGTTGTAGTACGTTCACGTTTTATAGTACCAACTCTTCTCAACGAGAAAGTAATATGATACGGTCTGTTATTCGGCACCAGAAACACCATAAACTTATTTATTGACATTAAATATTAAATTAGATTTTTGAAAAATCTCATGAATCGCCACCAGAAAAATTTGGTCATCAAAACGTATGCCAAAATAGCCCAAATGGCTATTTATCGCCCAATCAGGACACTCTGATGCCTGTATACAAGACAGTGGCGACAATAGAGCCTATGCCACGCCCACCTGCCATTAAGGGGCAAATTTATTTGGCGCGAACAATTTCCCCGTTGCTGAAACCGAGTTTTAATTTTAAAAATATACTGCAATAAAAAACATTTCGTGATTAAAGTATTAGAAAATAGCCGTAACAATGAGTTTTTGATATAAAATACCGGTCCCCATAAATGAGAAGTTTTCATTTATGACTAAAATTAAACAATTTCCGGAGCCATTTACGGACCGCTTGATGTAGGCTCTCAGCAGTCCGGTTCTCATTTCTCTAATTTTTATCGGAATTAGATCAAATTTGAAAAACTATTAATTGAAATATGTCCCGAGGGCGTCAGCATTTCAAACATATAAGTTTTAATTTAATTCTTAACGAAATCTTGTCTTCAATATCGTCATATTTGAATTTGATATTTGACATGTTTGTCAACAGAGAGGTTAGAAAAGATACAACAAAATTTATGGTGAGTTTATAAAAAAATCTTAATCCTAACTTAGCCTTAACCTTAGTCTTAATCTTAATCCTAAGATTTTGACACTGTTTATAAATATTTAGTCGTAACTTAACCTTTATTTTGTCTCTACAAGCCCTGGCCAATCGCTGACGCCGTAGAAGGCATGTAGAAGGAAATGGAGCACTTTCGCGCAGGCGTACTAATTTGGTCTTAGTCTTAGTCCTAAGAAGTTAAAAGATAGGAACTTTCAAGGTCAGGTCTTAAGACCTCCTTAGGACTAAGACTAAGTTACTTTTATAAACGTACACATAGAAATATGTACATTTAACTTCTTAGGTAAAGACTAAGGCTAAGTTAGGACTAAGTTAGGGTTAAGACTTTTTATAAACCCACCATAAGTTACGACCCTAGACAATGTTACGACTTTTATAAACGTACACATAGAAATATGTACATTTAACTTCGTAGGGTAAAGACTTAAGGCTAAGTTAGGCCTAAGTTAGGGTTAAGACTTTTTTATAAACTCACCATTAATTGAACAAAATAATGTGAAAATAATTATGTTAATAAAAGCCATTATTAGATATCTAAAATCCATATAAAAAATTGCAATAAATTATGTTGGAATATTTTAAAAGAATATTATTGGAAAATCCTGATGTTGGAGAAAGGTAAGTTTGAAAATGTTGCTGTGTTTATGTTTCTCATAAGATATTTTTGCAGATATGTACTGAAACTGAAGTTAATAGATGATGTGGACCCCTTTACGTTAAATATATACTCAATATATATATATAAAACAATGCTATCTATGGAGTTTCACATAAACAAATATTGTTTCACTTTTCACAGTTATTTTATTATTACAACAAAGAGCAGATGAAGAGCTACAAAAAGTTTGCAGTCTTACAAATATTTTGAACCTGGGTTTGTTACAAACGCAGGGACAAAAGTAATGAATGATTTCTACATTTTAATTGGAAAGGTACGTTTCCTTGTGAAATTAAGCAGGTAGATTTAGATAATATGTATGACTTAACAGGTTAGATATAGGATTAACATTAGTTTGTAAACATTATTTTCAGGCAAAACATTCTCAGATTATACAAAACCGTTAAGACGTTTCATGTATCGGTATCACTGCCAAAGATGGTGCTATTTTATTTGCTAGTGAACATGCAAATTAAAGGATGCATTTTGTACTGATGTACCAAGTGCTTGAGTGATGTCATGTCATCAATCACCACACAAATTCCTTGGAACGAGTGTGCAACATGAATTGTGAAAAACCTTCTATAGTTCTTATGAAAATAGGGACATTTTGCCCATACTTATCAACAAGTGGTCTAAAAGATATATTAAACAAAATGATGAAATTGGGTTATGATGCTCCTAATTATGAGAGTTGTAGAACTATTTGCTATTAATAAAGCAAATCAAATTACCAAAATTTTACCATCGCTGCTGAAGAATGAGAGTTTGCAGTAAACATTTCATTACAGGTAAGTGTCTCCTCTTGTACAGTTTGTTGGAGGAAATGATCATGCTTGTTTTTGTTTACAGGTTAAAAAATACATGATATGGGAGACTGGCATATACGTTTTCATGAAAACGACTGAAGATAACTAAATTTTGGAAACTGTTATATAATTTTAACCGATAAAAATATTAGTAATATCTGTTGTATGAAAGACTTAGGTAAATTATCAGATCATTAGCCTGTTTATGGAGTGTACCAGACAGCAAACAGTAAAATAATTATTCAATGTAGCTATATTAAAAAAAATACGAGTATTCACAGTTAATATTGGCTATTAAAACATTATAAAAATTATATAAAAGATTTAAAAAAAATGGAATATTTTTATTATTAGATAATGGTAATTTAAACTGTTTTCAAAGTTGGTAAGGTGTTAAAATATAAACATAGTTTATACAGGGTGATTCTCAACCTATACGCATAAATTTTGGGATTTATTACTCGTGACAAGTAATGATTAGTAGGTGAAAAAAATTGTAGTAAAAATTTACTTTCAAATTAAGAATACACAGAAATTACATGAAATTTCGATGGCTATAAACATTTGGCAACTAATAAATCCCCAAGTTTATATGTATAGGTTATTTAATATCTCTGGTCTGTAATTTCAAAATAATATTAGTATAATAAATCTCAATTTTTATATTTCTTTCCTTATATTTCAAGTAAAATATGACAGGTTTTTTATTACGTTTTACATATTAGTTTTCTATTCTCGTTTAAGCTAGTAACGGACGGTGAGCTATAATATTGTATATCTGATATATTACAAAAATATCGCTTGTGATTAAAATGCATAGAACATTACGCACTGATGCTATAATAGGTATATATTTATATCTATGCGGTTTACTTGTCTGTAGGAGTATATCTCATTACAAAAAAATAGATACATTATGTTATCGCTCACGGTCCGCAACTAGCTTTATTCTGTTTCTTATTATCTTAAAGACTTACTGGCATGTCTCTGACTCAACTGAGCCGCTTTTTTACTACTAATTTTTAATCTAAAAACTACAAATCTATTTATTATTTTCTGTTTAATTTTATGACATGTAGGCACTTCTAGTTCAATTTGTGACATTTCTGTAAGAAAAAACAACTTTAAATTTATATTTTGTGAACACACAATCTCATAAAATTTTCTAAAAATACTTTCCATCTCAATAAAAAAGTAGAATACATGCTCTTGACAAAAAAATAAAGTATTAATTCTATAACACTTAATTTGAGTAAACTTGGTGAAGTTTTCAAATAGGGGTTCTTGAGATACTAATTTAGAAATACATTCATTACATGTTCTTGATTGTCGTTTTATAGAACAAATAATATATCCGGCTATATTATATAATGAATTCATTTCACTAAAATTTAAATGAAAATTACATGGGATATTTTCAGGTATTATCACCGAATCATATTCAGTTTTATCACTTGAAATAGTACTTAATAAATCTGAAAAATATTCCTTGTCATCCTCATCATAAATGGAACCTTTTGGGCACTTTAAATATTGTGAAACACAAATTAATTTTAAATTATTTTTAACTTGAAGAGCATTTGGAATTACTTGTTTACTCTGCAGGATGCTAAATAGATTTTCTAAACAATCTTGTGAAAATCGACCAGTTAAAACAGATTTATAACCATTTTCCTCAAACAAATGCTTTTGAATGTCTAAAATTGACTTTGTAGAAATTAAAATTCCAGTTTGACAGGGTTTCCAAGATTTCTTAATTCCTATTTCCAAAACACTAATAATTTCCATAAAATTTGTGAGAGTTTCAATGACTTTTAAATATTTTTCATTGTTTATTTTGCTTAAAGCATTAAGAGGAGACCTTGAAGTCATTAAATAAAACCACTCCTCACAAATTTCGATAAACCAAGCCGTTGTTAAATAGTCTGGTTTATTTTGTTCAGCAGCTATAAATTTTAAAGCGCTTGCTACATCATGGCTAATAACATTGGTTGATCTCGACACTTTCATTTTGTCATAATGTGATGGTAACAAATCTTCCTGGGTTACTTTTGCAGCTAACAGAAAATTCATATTTGCTTGGTATCGCAGCAAATCTGATATGTGATTGGCATCAATAACGTTTGTTTGCAAATTATATCGCTCTTGGATATGTTTAGGTATGACAATTATTTTGTTATTGATAAAAGCAGCTTTTAAATTTTTAAAGAGATGTGGTACATCAGCCAAAAAAAAAGTGTTTTTATTAGAGTCAATAGGATTTTCAATAAAATTTCTAATAACTGAATGTCGGCCACCACAAATTCCTAAAGTTTTCCATAAAGCTTGGTTTGATGATCCCATATCAGACGTTATGGAAATAATGTCTAAATCAATATAGTTTGCTTCAGTAAATATATTTTTGATAATGTCTTTGAAAACTGCCCCATTAACTGAATTGCCAGTAAAATAATAAGCAACCATTTGCTTCCATCTACTATTAATACCTGCTAACATAAACACTAACACATGAGTAGCAATTCCAGAATGTTGAGGAAGTGTAACTTGCCCAAAATATTTATTTAAGGACATGTCATATATATTACCAGGGGTAATTGCCATTTCATCTAAAACAAGCATACAATGTTTTTGAACATCACTAAAACTTTCTACTTTATGTTTAAGAAAAGCAAAAACCTCATGCAAAATACCACTATCAAATTTTAAATTTTGTAGCCGACGTTGTAAAGTTCGTATGGAAGGATAGGGTAAATTTTGTCTTAATAATTCCTCATAACCTGAGTGACCACAACTAAATTTCAATTTGAATGCTTGAATTATAGTACTATCACTCCATTTCATTAATTTGGTACTTTTAAAATATTGTTTTTTCTTTAATGCTATAATTTGGTCTGCATTAAATATAGTATTTAGTATATTAGAGTTTTCTGAAGGACTCTCACTACATTTTCTCAATTTTTTTTGTAACATTTTGATTTTATTTGCAGCATTTCGTAATTTATTCTTATAGTGTTTTAAATGAGAAATTTTTTTCCTATATAACTTTTCATACATATCTACTTTCTCTCTGTTACTTCGTTTATTGAATATTCGAATGCTCAAGTTTTCACTCCTAATTTCACTATCACTTTTAGTTTTAAGGGAGGAGCAAGAGGAAGACTGCTCATTTGTTCCTATGTCTTGTCCTTGGTGGTTCGTACTGCAGCAATCGACTGTTGTATATTTTCTTGACTCCAAGACATTTTGGTTTGTTTCTAATAAGATTGCCTCGGAGGAAGTGACTTTGCCTAACTCTTGGGTTGGCTTGGGTGGGAGCACACTGACGGTTCTATCAGCAGGCGCCTTTCTTAATTTTTTCGGCTTTGTGAAAAAAAACATAGTAGGTACGGCATTGCATTTTAATTTTCTCGTTCCATCAACTCTGGTCTTTTCCCACATTTCTTCTTCAAAATGAATCTGAAAAAATGCATTGTTACCAATTAATTTGATAGGTATATTCCTTTGCACAGAAAGTGTAGCACCAGCTACACTGAATAGCCCGAAAACATTCCTTTGCAAGAGAGTATTGTATTTTACACCACCACACCACACTTTTATTCCATTGCCCCAGTATTAGTTACACTAGTGTAATTTATCTACACCCAGGCCGAGCAGGAGTGAAATGCACTGGACATGTGCAGTCAGCAACCTGCATTATCTTTAACCTTCATAAACCCGTGGTCAAAAACTTACATTAAATACCGAGTGGGGTCCAAATGTACTCAACATTTTTTTGGCCTATTATTATTCTTTTAATGTTATAATTAATATTAATATTAAAAATAAAACACATTCTGCTTATAAAAAATATATTTTTACATAAAAAAGTTGTCAGCATTGATAAATGAATAAACACATTTTGAAAAAATAATATGAAATTATTAGAAATAATCAAAACAAAAATAATTATGAAAAAAGAACAAGCATTTTAGTGACATATTAAATAATGATTTAATTATCACACTTGTTACAAACTGTTATATTTTTTTTAATGTTCTGCACATACGTTGCCCCAAGCAACAAAACTCTCTATAATTAGTTACAATAAAAAGCAATTTATTCAAAATTTATATACCAATTTAGATATATATTTAAGAAACATAGCTCGAAGGAAAAATTAAAAAAAAATATTTTAGAAAATATGCCCAAAAATTCATGTCTGGGGTACAGACCCGCTCGGGTTTATGAAGGTTAACAAATCTTTGAAAGTTTTCGAATATTTTACAATTCTTGTAAGAACTAAATAATCAAATTTTTTTTTATTTATCCTAAAATATTTTAAAAATATCAGAATATTTAGGTACAATTTCTTCTACATATTGTTTAATTTAATTTCGTTTTTATCTTTTAAATAAAGAACTGATTAATGTTTCTACTTCATCACCACTATTACTTGAGCTAGCCGAGCTTGAATGAAGATCTACTAATCTATTGAGAACCCCCCCCCATGGGTTGGGTTGGTTGGGTCATATAGGTAATGTCCGTCCCACTACAAACCTGCAATCACTACTCTATTCGCCAAGACTTGGCAACGCGGTCAGTGAACAATAACTAGACCTACTTGGCAACCCCTACATTAGGGTTCACCTGCAACTAAGTTCTATTTTTTTTTTGTAATTTGTATACAAAAAATATTTTTTGTACTTGTTTTTTATGTACATATGTTTATGATCGTTTTTTATGAGGGGTAAAGCACTGCTTGAAATTTGTACAATGAAATACCATTTTTTTAAATATTACCCAAAAAAATACCTCATCAAATAAGAAAATACCTCAAAAATACCCAAAAACCACGAATTGCCCTCAAGTGCCCAAAGAAGACTTATGACTATTACCCAATAATATCTTTAAGTACCTAAAAATCCCGTTAAGTACTCAGAAATACCAAATAATATCCAAAAATACCCTTAAATACCCAGATATCTAAGAAACGAAAAATACATTAAATGACCCATGATTTTACTTAATATACCTTTAATTTTCCAAAACTGTCTTTCATTTCCTTATTTCATTTACAGATCTACGTAAATAATATAATATAGATTTTTTTAAGGGCTCCTTTGACTCGATCTGAATGCATCATCTGGAAAGAACATTTTGGATTACATAAAATGTATCATAAACCTATTGGAGCACCCAAGAAGGGTGCCAATACCTACACCATGTCCCCTTCGAACTAACTAAAAACAAACTTCTTCCTCGTATGAAATCATAATATTCGGTCTATACGGGTGTCCCTAAAATTATTGTCCAGATCCCAAATACTGGCCGGGTACTATCGGGCGCCTCCAGTACAAAGTACAACCAAAATCTTTCATTAGTAGCAATAGAATATGTCGGAAAAGTTTGGCCAAACTAACACATCGTATCAAATATGTAATATATTGATTTAAAGATAAAGTTTAAGAAATTATACCATACTAAAATTTGTTAACACAAGAGGGGAATGTGCTACTATATAAGTGGATATATTCTGCGTAAACGCCTTATAAAACATTCATATGATACTTGCTTATATGGTCCTGTACTGTACAATCTATTGCAATAATAAAGGCACTGTTGAATTTGGCTATTGCTGACATATTCGTAATGAAATCTACTTTCAATTTTAAACATTAGTTCTTAGTTGTTCCACTTACACATAGTCAAAAAACTGATTTGAGGAGGTGTCATTATTTTTGCAATTGAATGTATCTAATTCGAATCACCTTATATTATTTTCTAAACTAAAGACTTACGAAGACAATAAAAGGCCACATAGTGGTTTAACAGTGCCTAAAAATTTTACAGAAAATATGTTTGTATCTATTTTTAATAGTTTTTATATTTGCCATTGTCGGTCAGTTGTTTACTTATATTTAAACTGTGCCATCGTAATAAGGCATGCGCGATCGCCATTGTATTTAAAAATTGGCGGGAAAATACTAGTTTTCTCTTAAAATACCCATTAATTATCTTCGTAATACCCATTATTACCTTGATAGTACCCAAAAATACACAAAGTACCTAAAAATACTGAAAAAATACCTATAAATACCCAAAAATGCAAAAAATACCTTTAATTACCTACAGCTTGTACAGTAAAATACCTCAGTGGTTTACCCCTCGGTTTTTTATTTCTTTTTAATTGTTTTAATTTATTAAAAATTATTTATTTTTTTTATTAAAAAAATCTAGTTTGAAATACTAAACTCTGTCACTAAACCCCCCCCCCCCATGTTAAATTTCTGGCTACGCCACTGTACCTCACATATCTTTGACGCATCAGTTGGCATCCAATTATATCGCTCCATTTTACTGCCCATTCTCCCCTTCGACGAAGATCTTTAGGAAAACGCTTAATAAGATATACCTTTTTAGCTGAATTTGTACATCCAACTGCAGCACAACCTGGCATATTTTCTGAGCTAAAATGTAAATAAGTATGTAAATTTGTGATACAAATTTATTAAATGAATGTTAAACAGCAAAGATTTCGATAAATATACCTCATAAGATTGGTTAGGTTATAAGTGTTTTCTGTTATTTTACAATGATACAATAATTACAATATACCTACTTATGTATGCATATCTGTATTTGTGTGCTAAGCTTACCTGTAATATAGAAATTAGTAGTAATCTGTTATAGAAATCGATAACAATATTAACGAAAAGTATAATACAAATACAAACTTGTACAACACACTTGACAGTTGACACTTGTATAAGTCATAGACCACAAAACATATAATACATCATAGACCACAAAACATATAATACATCATAGACCTTATAAATCATGGACGTGCCCAAAACCGTTTTCTGCCTATACAAATCGTTGATGCTCAGATATGTGCGACAGAGATAGAGCTACTCCGGGCAAAAACCCACAGATCATTGGCCGAAAAAAACAAAAACCGTAAATGACAGACGTATGACATTTACGGAGACAGACCGACTCCACCATGGTTTATGAGTTTTTAAAAACTATTGCTAATAAACACAACTAAATCACAAAAGGAACACAAATCATTAACAATATTAACAGGAAAGGTTTTGTCAGGTTATGTTTATATATTTTTCTGTCATAGAACATCTGTTTTTTCCCGGACTAGCTTCATCCCTCTTGTACACATCAGGCCACCGGACCTCTCTTTCTAGGGCCGGTCCATAATTTATAAGATCTATGGTATAAGTAAAGTCTATGGTATAAGTAAACATCCGCCCACAAACCTAGAAAAAATACAACCAACGTAAATTGGCATAAAAACCAAGTTTTAGCGATTCTGGACCTTTTAGGGCAGCCATGAATTAGCGGTTGCCGGCAATATGACACTGGCACAGTCTATATTTTTTCTAGGTTTGTGCATCCGCCATTATGGGGCAAAAACGGGCCAATAGAAAAATCAGAGATTATAAATACACGATGATCACCGTAAATGTAGTTACTGGACCCGGTAAAAATAGTTTCATAAGTTTCATGTAGAGGCCGGTGGCATGCCGTATTCAGAAATTTATTAGTGTTGGGAAAAACCGAGTTATTTCAAAAACTGAATACTGAGTATTTAAGTGATATCAAAAACCGATTGATAACTCTGAGTGATGGCCACTTGAGTTCTCAGCAGCTGTACATATTACTATTTTTGTAGTTTATATGTAAATGTTTTATTTTAAATACATAAATATATACTTTTTGTATGGGTAAATTTATATATTTAAAATAAACAATACAAATCTTAGATATATAAAAATATATGTTGCATTTACACAAAAAATTAGTTCTATTTTTTTAATTTTTCAAAAATTATTTTACGACTCCTGCATTCCGTCAACAAAAAATTTTATTTTGATCTATAGCTACAAGTGCATTATACGAATTACGAATATGAACGATGGTCATTTCTACGGTTCCTCGGTTTTTCGTTGTTTGTTATAGTTGCGTTTGTTATAGTCAGACGACTTACACATCATCCAAACAAATGAATAATTCATTATATTTTCATGGAAAACTGCGACTGAAAATAAAAAATAACTATATACTACACTAAATGTTTGCACTATATATTGCACTAAAATTTCAGAAAATGTTTGTTTTTAACGCGACCAAACATCGAAAATTATGTTGACAATTAATTGCGTAACATCAGCCGTGACATATGTAAGTCGTCTGAATTCTTGCCGCAACTATAGCGGTTGTTGTTGCACGTATACGAGCATGTATATATATACAAATCTTGAACTCGAACACACAATTTGTAAGTGAACAGTAGGGTTGCAATCGGAAGAACAGTCCTTACTGCAGCCGTTGTTAGTAGCAGCCTTTGTCATTTCGTCCTTATTTTAACTAGAAATGTCCTTACTCGGAGGACATGATTAAATTCGTATTAAAATAGAATTATCGGGACACAAAGACAAAATATGTAAAAAAAATAGTTCATATACAAAGTAAAAAGAATGTCCTTACTTGAGAATTTAAAAGATAAGAATATCCTACTTGCGCATATGAAAAGGTGGCAACCCTAGTGAACAATGGAAAAAATCAAATAAATAATTCGTTACTCATATAACTAATAACCGAGTGATTTCGGTTATTTCAATAACCAAAGAATCAGTTATTTTTCACTCGAGTGATCCCAACACTAAAATATATACATATAATTATGTAAACCAGACTTGTAGTGCGGTCAAGCGGGACCTTCGCCTGAGATGGCAGGGCACTACCCAGAGATTATAAATACACATAGACCTTATAAATCATGGACCGGCCCTAGAAAGAGAGGTCCGGTGTCCTGATGTGTACAAGAGGGATGAAGCTAGTCCAGGAAAAAACAGATGTTCTATGACAGAAAAATATATATACATAACCTGACAAAACCTTTCCTGTTAATATTGTCAATGATTTGTGTGCCTTTTGTGATTTAGTTGTGTTTAGTGTGTTTATTAGCAATAGTTTTTAAAAACTCATAAACCATGGTGGAGTCGGTCTGTCACCGTAAATGTCATACGTCTGTCATTTACGGTTTTTGTTTTTTTCGGCCAATGATCTGTGGGTTTTTGCCCGGAGTATCTCTGTCGCACATATCTGAGCATCAACGATTTGTATAGGCAGAAAACGGTTTTGGGCGCGTCCATGATTTATAAGGTCTATGTAAATACACAATCTCTGGTGCAGGTAGAAAAGGGTCGTCCCGGAAATCCGAATAGGCCCATAATCGCTGGCAGATGTATCAACAAAAAACCTAATGAGATACACCAGCTCTAGGAGAGCATTTGTGGCCTGCTTCCACACTAATCAATTTCTACATCCATTTTTACCGCGTCCAGTAACTACATGTACGGTGATTATCTAGTGTATTTATAATCTCTGGAAAAATGGACAAGCCATTGTCGCCACTAGCTGTATTCTTTTTACGAGAAATCTTAGTTTATCTCAGTTAATCTTAGTTATTCTCAATGCTGATTGGTCAATTTAGTGAGATTAACTCAGATTAACTAAGATATCTGGTAAAAAGAGTATGGCAACTGTCTTAGTATAAAGGCACTGTAGTGTAGATGTGTTAGTGTTGGCCACCTGTAGTTCAGTCAAAAAAGCTGTGTCGCGATGCTCTACATATTTTGGTTTGCAAATTAACTAGGTTTGCTAATTTACAGTGGCGTCTCGTTAGGCACTGTGTTTAAAAGAGAAAAATAAGTAAAAACCATATTACACAGAATGTATACAAGTCATTGGAAAAAATATTGTCTTGTTTTGTATTTTATAACAACGTAAATTAACAAATAATATTTTTTTTATAAATTAAGGATTTTAACTATTAGCCTGAAAAAATATAAGTTTTGGCTAAATTTGCAGAAACTCCGTATTTTTGCATGTCTTATTTGAATGTATGTAGTGCGACATACATTATAGCATTGAATAATAACTTGTACTCGATGATTATAATATGCTCAGGTTACATTAAATATTAACAAATGTTGTTATATAAAAATAATAACAAATATTACAAAAAAAAAATAGTACACATATATGTATCTTTTCTTATTTCACTATATTTAATGAATATGATAAACTAATGATATTTGAGCCATTGAGTGCGACTTAATGTTGTTTCGTTTAGGGCTTGTTTCCTTCACAGATTCTTTAGAATGTGTTTCCCATGTCAAACGTCACTGACAGTACTAGTCAGGGAAATTTTTGTGCAGGCTATAATTAAAAGTGATGATAATCTATTTTTGATTTTGTTTTTTTTTATTAAGTTTTAAAAAGTATGTAGGTATGTATTGAACCAAGTGGAGTAAAAATTCACGTTTATCAAAATTAAAATATTTCAATTTTTTTGATGGTCGGCATTACGTTTTATAATTATATTTTACACTGATATCCACAAATATTAAACGCGTATCCGTGCGCAGTTGTAGATAGACTAAAACAACACTAACAAATCGGTTTTCACCAGCCGCCACTTTTTAGTATAGACATCTTGTTTTTTTTGTCATATCTGTGTATTTATGTTTTAATCGATGTGAAAAAAATCGTTATGTGACAGCTAGCACCTATATAGTTATGCCTATAATAATAATAATAATAATAATAGCAGTTAGCAGTTAGTTTATTGACTACTTTTACATACAATATAGTACATGTATAGTCAGGAACACTTAATATAATTTAAAAATTCATCGATACTATAAAAACAATGTTCTAACAAGAACTTCTTAGTTAATGTATAGAACTGTCTAAAATTTAACATTTCCACACTATTATTTTTAAAATAATTCTTAAAATGATTATACAAAGTTAAGTTCAACTTATTCGACTTAGTGGTTTGAATCCTTGAATACTGTGTTACTAGATTATCTGCATGTCGAGTGTCATAAGTATGCACATCACGATGTTTAAGAAATTTATCCACATTTCTGTGGATATTTAACAGAGTTTCAAATATGTAAATGCAGGGCAGAGGCATAATCTGATGTTTAATAAACAATTCCTTACAATGACTACCATACTCCGCTCCATCAAGAATACGTACAGCCATTTTTTGGAGTATAAAAACTTTGCTAACACTAGCAGAATTACCCCACATTGTAACACCATAAGTTAAATGACTGTGAATTAGCGAATAATAAACTGTTCGAACAGCCTCAGAAGATAAACATTGTCTAATTTGACGTAAACAAAATACTTGAGACGATATTTTGGAACAAAGATAGTCCACCTGACAGGACCAGTTAAGTCTGGAGTCCAATATTACACCGAGCAGTTTGACAGTAGTGCTTGACGCCCATTTATCTGATGTAAAAATTATATTTTGGGATTTCGTATTATTTAATTTCAACTTATTGGAACAAAACCAAGTCTCCGCTTGACGTATCTTGTCATCATGCTCCTTCATGGAATCACTTGTTAAAAGCGTTGTGTCATCAGCAAACAGTACACAAGAATTCACACCAATAGAAAACGGAAGGTCGTTAATATATATCAAAAATAGGGCCCAGGACTGAGCCCTGCGGAACGCCATTTACAATAGGCAGAAGGTCTGACTCACTTCCATTAAGGCTAACATATTGTCGCCTGCCCGATAGATAGGATGATACAAGATTTAACATGCTTCCTCTAATACCATAGTACTCCAATTTATGCACTAATAATTCCACATTGACGCAATCGAAGGCCTTGGTGAGATCACAAGCAGTAACTTTTGTATTTGTGACCTCATAATAATAATAATAATAATAATAATAATAATAATAATATAAAATAATAATAATAATAATAATAATAATAATAATAATAATAATAATAATAATAATAATAATAATAATAATAATAATAATAATAATAATAATAATAATAATAATAATAATAATAATAATAATAATAATAATAATAATAATAATAATAATAATAATAATAATAATAATAATAATAATAATAATAATAATAATAATAATAAATAAGCAGGAGGGGTCAACCATCATCCACGACCTTTGGTGAGTAGCGACACCACTTACTCTAGCTAAAGGGTGTAAAATCGGACCGGCAGCACTGCGCACCCGGGAGGGATGAGCTACTTTCTTCCACTGGTGCCGGCCGTCGATGTGTCAGGCCAACCACCTGACACATTGAAACCTCCGGTTCCAAATGCCAGGAGAGAAGGCCCCCACAATCGACCCCATTCGGATGGGGGTCATGGGCAAGGTGGTGGGGCCCAGCCGGATGGATTGCCCGTTGACGACCAAGGCCATGAAAATGGAAGTTTTGAGTGGACCGATGAGCTAAGGGACGATCTTCTGATCTGTTATGAAAGCAGCGAGCCCGGGCGAAGGGGATACATGGCGCGGATGTATGCTCGGTGGTGTGACATGCACCCCGAAGGCCGCGCCCTCACCGCACAAAATCTGCGGGATTATGTATCCTACCTTCGTCGCAGAGGCTATGAGAGGCGTCCTCAACTAAGGGTGAATGAAGTGGTTGAAGAGCCACGGAATGATCCCGCAGAGGCGCCGCGCTTCATTCCCCGCGAACAGGACGACCTGAGCACCCGTCGGGGGTTGCCTTTTATAAAACCCCCGAAGCCCACAGATCTGGCGCGAGTGGATACTGCGCTCCGTGAGGATCTCCCAGAAAAGGCTGACATCTGGCGCGTCAATTGCGCTGTGTACGATGCCGCTGAACTGCTGACTCGGGTGGAGAGAGGGCGTGAAAATGCCGTATCTCCACAAGAGAGCACGGCGGCGAGTGCACAAGATGGAGGCTAAGATCCGGTCTGCTAGGCAACACGCGTCCCGTATCCAATGTGTGATGGACTACGTGGAAGCCAATAGGGCTTTCACACCTAAGGTGAGACGCATAGCTACCTCCCTTAGGCGGGTCCATCATACTCTGAATCGAGCGGTGCTGCTCACCATCAAGCAGCATTCTCTCGACAGGATACGGATGCTAGTGGCTGCAAAAAAGTCACTAGTGAGGCGGTCGAGAAGGTTGGAGCAAAATAAATTGTTCCGTGTAAGGCCTTCTCGACTTTTGAACAGCCTCAGCGTGTTGCGGACAATCCGCCGACTGTAGATCAGGTAGAAGCCTTCTGGAGAGATCTTTATGGCCGCAGGATTCCACTGGATAGAGACACTCCAGCCCTGGCACACTTCGAGGCCTTTTGTCAAAGGCTTCGAGAGCCGCAAGAGGTGTGCCCACCGATAACCCCGGATGAAGTTCGGAGATCATTTACTAGATCGAAGAACTTCGCTGCTCCTGGTCCCGATGGGATCAGCAACTTCTGGTGGAAAAATTCACCAGTGTCCACCGCCATTTGGCCAGAATATTCACGTCCTGGCTAAATGGAGAGCAGCAAATTCCGGCGTGGTTTGTCGAGGGAGAACCGTGCTTATCCCTAAGAGCGGAGATTTGTCCCAGCCGAAGAACTACCGTCCAATAACCTGCCTGAATGCGTGTTACAAGGTGTTTACTCGCATCTTGTACGCGCGTGTGCTCCACGCAGTGAACCCGGTTTATCAACGGATATACGAGCAGCGAGGGTCCAAGAGGGGTGTAGCTGGCTGTAAGGAGAACCTGCTCATCGACAGATGTATTACGCAGGACTCCGTGCAGTACAAGCGAAACCTCTCAATGGCCTGGATAGATTACCGCAAGGCATTTGATATGACATCTCATGAGCTAATAGTCCACTTGCTCCAATGTCTTGCGGTGGCCGACCCCATAGTGAGATGTATTGAACAACTCATGCCGCTCTGGAGGACCCGCTTTACCATAACATCGGCTAATGCAAGGGTCCAGACAGAGCCGGTATTGTTCAGGAGGGGAGTGTTCCAGGGAGATTCCCTGAGTCCCCTCTTGTTTTGCATCTCACTGCTGCCATTATCCGTTGCACTTCGTCGTACCCGGGGTTACAACTGCGGTACCCCAGGAGACCGGAGGCATAAGGTCACCCATTTGTTCTATATGGATGACCTTAAACTCTACGCCTCCGGAGAGAGGGATTTAAATCAGTCCCTCAGAGTGGTACATGAGTACACGCAGGCGGTTGGGATGGAGTTCGGGCTGGACAAATGTGCACTGGTTCATCTCAAGAGAGGACGATGCGGTCCATACGGAGAGGACGCCCAGCTCATAGACGGAAGCATCTTTCACTATCTAGATGCCGGAGAGTCGTACACCTATTTGGGTGTCCCACAGCGGGGCACTCATGAGGTGGCAACGGTGAAAAACGCTCTCCGCGGCAGGTATCGGCACCGCCTCCGACAGATCTGGTCTTCGGAGCTGTCGGGTAAGAACAAGGTGAGTGCCACAAATATGCTTGCCGTTCCGATCCTTAATGGACACAAAAGGAGCTGAGGCAACTCGATGTAGGGACCCGTAAAATGATCCATCTCCATCGGAGTTTGCATACAAGATCGTTCGTACCGCGGCTATACTTACCAAGAAATCGGGGAGGCCGTGGACTCTTGAGTTTGGAGTGTCTCCAGGGAAGAGCGGTTTTGGAGGAGGCCTGCAAAGTCATCAGGAGCTCGGATCCCTTCTCTGCATGGTCCAAGACCATGAAGCAGCAGGGATAGGAGCGTTTGTGTATAAGGCAGCGAGAAGAGCAGCCGATGAACTTGGTGTCGTGTTCGATACTGAGCGGGAAAATCCAGACTCTGTCACCGAGTCGGATCCTGCTCAGTTAAAAGCCTAATTAAAGCTGCAGAAACGCGTCATCTTCTGCAGTTACATAAGGATAAGCCAATGCATGGTCTCTTCTACCGTCATCTAGAGGGGCTTGGCTTATCTGAAAGGCTGACCTTTGCTTTTTGAGGTCAGCGGGGTAATGTTATAATTAATATTAATATTAAAAATAAAACACATTCTGCTTATAAAAAATATATTTTTACATAAAAAAGTTGTCAGCATTGATAAATGAATAAACACATTTTGAAAAAATAATATGAAATTATTAGAAATAATCAAAACAAAAATAATTATGAAAAAAGAACAAGCATTTTAGTGACATATTAAATAATGATTTAATTATCACACTTGTTACAAACTGTTATATTTTTTTTAATGTTCTGCACATACGTTGCCCCAAGCAACAAAACTCTCTATAATTAGTTACAATAAAAAGCAATTTATTCAAAATTTATATACCAATTTAGATATATATTTAAGAAACATAGCTCGAAGGAAAAATTAAAAAAATATATTTTAGAAAATATGCCCAAAAATTCATGTCTGGGGTACAGACCCGCTCGGGTTTATGAAGGTTAACAAATCTTTGAAAGTTTTTCGAATATTTTACAATTCTTGTAAGAACTAAATAATCAATTTTTTTTTTATTTATCCTAAAATATTTTAAAAATATCAGAATATTTAGGTACAATTTCTTCTACATATTGTTTAATTTAATTTCGTTTTTATCTTTTAAATAAAGAACTGATTAATGTTTCTACTTCATCACCACTATTACTTGAGCTAGCCGAGCTTGAATGAAGATCTACTAATCTATTGAGAACCCCCCCCCATGGGTTGGGTTGGTTGGGTCATATAGGTAATGTCGTCGTCCCACTACAAACCTGCAATCACTACTCTATTCGCCAAGACTTGGCAACGCGGTCAGTGAACAATAACTAGACCTACTTCGGCAACCCCCTACATTAGGGTTCACCTGCAACTAAGTTCTATTTTTTTTTTGTAATTTGTATACAAAAAATATTTTTTGTACTTGTTTTTTATGTACATATGTTTATGATCGTTTTTTATGAGGGGTAAAGCACTGCTTGAAATTTGTACAATGAAATACCATTTTTTAAATATTACCCAAAAAAATACCTCATCAAATAAGAAAATACCTCAAAAATGCCCAAACGAATTGCCCTCAAGTGCCCAAAGAAAGCCTATGACTATTACCCAATAATATCCTTAAGTACCTAAAAATCCCGTTAAGTACTCAGAAATACCAAATAATATCCAAAAATACCCTTAAATACCCAGATATCTAAGAAACGAAAAATACATTAAATGACCCATGATTTTACTTAATATACCTTTAATTTTCCAAAACTGTCTTTCATTTCCTTATTTCATTTACAGATCTACGTAAATAATATAATATAGATTTTTTTAAGGGCTCCTTTGACTCGATCTGAATGCATCATCTGGAAAGAACATTTTGGATTACATAAAATGTATCATAAACCTATTGGAGCACCCAAGAAGGGTGCCAATACCTACACCATGTCCCCTTCGAACTAACTAAAAACAAACTTCTTCCTCGTCTATGAAATCATAATATTCGGTCTATACGGGGTGTCCCTAAAATTATTGTCCAGATCCCAAATACTCATCGGGTACTATCGGCGTCTCCAGTACAAAGTACAACCAAAATCTTTCATTAGTAGCAATAGAATATGTCGGAAAAGTTTGGCCAAACTTCGTTAACACATCGTATCAAATATGTAATATATTGATTTAAAGATAAAGTTTAAGAAATTATACCATACTAAAATTTGTTAACACAAGAGGGGAATGTGCTACTATATAAGTGGATATATTCTGCGTAAACGCCTTATAAAACATTCATATGATACTTGCTTATATGGTCCTGTACTGTACAATCTATTGCAATAATAAAGGCACTGTTGAATTTGGCTATTTATTTCGAACTGCTGACATATTCGTAATGAAATCTACTTTCAATTTTAAACATTAGTTCTTAGTTGTTCCACTTACACATAGTCAAAAAACTGATTTGAGGAGGTGTCATTATTTTTGCAATTGAATGTATCTAATTCGAATCACCTTATATTATTTTCTAAACTAAAGACTTACGAAGACAATAAAAGGCCACATAGTGGTTTAACAGTGCCTCCGAAAAATTTTACAGAAAATATGTTTGTATCTATTTTTAATAGTTTTTATATTTGCCATTGCGTCGGTCAGTTGTTTACTTATATTTAAACTGTGCCATCGTAATAAGGCATGCGCGATCGCCATTGTATTTAAAAATTGGCGGGAAAATACTAGTTTTCTCTTAAAATACCCATTAATTATCTTCGTAATACCCATTATTACCTTGATAGTACCCAAAAATACACAAAGTACCTAAAAATACTGAAAAAATACCTATAAATACCCAAAAATGCAAAAAATACCTTTAATTACCTACAGCTTGTACAGTAAAATACCTCAGTGGTTTACCCCTCGGTTTTTTATTTCTTTTTAATTGTTTTAATTTATTAAAAATTATTTATTTTTTTTATTAAAAAAATCTAGTTTGAAATACTAAACTCTGTCACTAAACCCCCCCCCCATGTTAAATTTCTGGCTACGCCACTGTACCTCACATATCTTTGACGCATCAGTTGGCATCCAATTATATCGCTCCATTTTTACTGCCCATTCTCCCCTTCGCCGAAGATCTTTAGGAAAACGCTTCATAAGATATCCCTTTTTAGCTGAATTTGTACATCCAACTGCAGCACAACCTGGCATATTTTCTGAGCTAAAATGTAAATAAGTATGTAAATTTGTGATACAAATTTATTAAATGAATGTTAAACAGCAAAGATTTCGATAAATATACCTCATAAGATTGGTTAGGTTATAAGTGTTTTCTGTTATTTTACAATGATACAATAATTACAATATACCTACTTATGTATGCATATCTGTATTTGTGTGCTAAGCTTACCTGTAATATAGAAATTAGTAGTAATCTGTTATAGAAATCGATAACAATATTAACGAAAAGTATAATACAAATACAAACTTGTACAACACACTTGACAGTTGACACTTGTATAAGTCATAGACCACAAAACATATAATACATCATAGACCACAAAACATATAATACATCATAGACCTTATAAATCATGGACGTGCCCAAAACCGTTTTCTGCCTATACAAATCGTTGATGCTCAGATATGTGCGACAGAGATAGAGCTACTCCGGGCAAAAACCCACAGATCATTGGCCGAAAAAAACAAAAACAGACCACCTCCACCATGGTTTATGAGTTTTTAAAAACTATTGCTAATAAACACAACTAAATCACAAAAGGAACACAAATCATTAACAATATTAACAGGAAAGGTTTTGTCAGGTTATGTTTATATATTTTTCTGTCATAGAACATCTGTTTTTTCCCGGACTAGCTTCATCCCTCTTGTACACATCAGGCCACCGGACCTCTCTTTCTAGGGCCGGTCCATAATTTATAAGATCTATGGTATAAGTAAAGTCTATGGTATAAGTAAACATCCGCCCACAAACCTAGAAAAAATACAACCAACGTAAATTGGCATAAAAACCAAGTTTTAGCGATTCTGGACCTTTTAGGGCAGCCATGAATTAGCGGTTGCCGGCAATATGACACTGGCACGGTCTATATTTTTTCTAGGTTTGTGCATCCGCCATTATGGGGCAAAAAACGGGCCAATAGAAAAATCAGAGATTATAAATACACGATGATCACCGTAAATGTAGTTACTGGACCCGGTAAAAATAGTTTCATAAGTTTCATGTAGAGGCCGGTGGCATGCCGAATTCAGAAATTTATTAGTGTTGGGAAAAACCGAGTTATTTCAAAAACTGAATACTGAGTATTTAAGTGATATCAAAAACCGATTGATAACTCTGAGTGATGGCCACTTGAGTTCTCAGCAGCTGTACATATTACTATTTTTGTAGTTTATATGTAAATGTTTTATTTTAAATACATAAATATATACTTTTTGTATGGGTAAATTTATATATTTAAAATAAACAATACAAATCTTAGATATATAAAAATATATGTTGCATTTACACAAAAAATTAGTTCTATTTTTTTTTATTTTTCAAAACTTATTTTACGACTCCTGCATTCCGTCAACAAAAAATTTTATTTTGATCTATAGCTACAAGTGCATTATACGAATTACGAATATGAACGATGGTCATTTCTACGGTTCCTCGGTTTTTCGTTGTTTGTTATAGTTGCGTTTGTTATAGTCAGACGACTTACACGTCATCCAAACAAATGAATAATTCATTATATTTTCATGGAAAACTGCGACTGAAAATAAAAAATAACTATATACTACACTAAATGTTTGCACTATATATTGCACTAAAATTTCAGAAAATGTTTGTTTTTAACGCGACCAAACATCGAAAATTATGTTGACAATTGCGTAACATCAGCCGTGACATATGTAAGTCGTCTGAATTCTTGCCGCAACTATAGCGGTTGTTGTTGCACGTATACGAGCATGTATATATATACAAATCTTGAACTCGAACACACAATTTGTAAGTGAACAGTAGGGTTGCAATCGGAAGAACAGTCCTTACTGCAGCCGTTGTTAGTAGCAGCCTTTGTCATTTCGTCCTTATTTTAACTAGAAATGTCCTTACGGAGGACATGATTAAATTCGCATTAAAATAGAATTATCGGGACACAAAGACAAAATATGTAAAAAAAATAGTTCATATACAAAGTAAAAAGAATGTCCTTACTTGAGAATTTAAAAGATAAGAATATCCTACTTGCGCATATGAAAAGGTGGCAACCCTAGTGAACAATGGAAAAAAATCAAATAAATAATTTGTTACTCATATAACTAATAACCGAGTGATTTCGGTTATTTCAATAACCGAAGAATCAGTTATTTTTCACTCGAGTGATCCCAACACTAAAATATATACATATAATTATGTAAACCAGACTTGTAGTGCGGTCAAGCGGACCTTCGCCTGAGATGGCAGGGCACTACCCAGAGATTATAAATACACATAGACCTTATAAATCATGGACCGGCCCTAGAAAGAGAGGTCCGGTGTCCTGATGTGTACAAGAGGGATGAAGCTAGTCCAGGAAAAAACAGATGTTCTATGACAGAAAAATATATATACATAACCTGACAAAACCTTTCCTGTTAATATTGTCAATGATTTGTGTGCCTTTTGTGATTTAGTTGTGTTTAGTGTGTTTATTAGCAATAGTTTTTAAAAACTCATAAACCATGGTGGAGTCGGTCTGTCACCGTAAATGTCATACGTCTGTCATTTACGGTTTTTATTTTTTCGGCCAATGATCTGTGGGTTTTTGCCCGGAGTATCTCTGTCGCACATATCTGAGCATCAACGATTTGTATAGGCAGAAAACGGTTTTGGGCGCGTCCATGATTTATAAGGTCTATGTAAATACACAATCTCTGGTGCAGGTAGAAAAGGGTCGTCCCGGAAATCCGAATAGGCCCATAATCGCTGGCAGATGTATCAACAAAAAACCTAATGAGATACACCAGCTCTAGGAGAGCATTTGTGGCCTGCTTCCACACTAATCAATTTCTACATCCATTTTTACCGCGTCCAGTAACTACATGTACGGTGATTATCTAGTGTATTTATAATCTCTGGAAAAATGGACAAGCCATTGTCGCCACTAGCTGTATTCTTTTTACGAGAAATCTTAGTTTATCTCAGTTAATCTTAGTTATTCTCAATGCTGATTGGTCAATTTAGTGAGATTAACTCAGATTAACTAAGATATCTGGTAAAAAGAGTATGGCAACTGTCTTAGTATAAAGGCACTGTAGTGTAGATGTGTTAGTGTTGGCCACCTGTAGTTCAGTCAAAAAAGCTGTGTCGCGATGCTCTACATATTTTGGTTTGCAAATTAACTAGGTTTGCTAATTTACAGTGGCGTCTCGTTAGGCACTGTGTTTAAAAGAGAAAATAAGTAAAAACCATATTACACAGAATGTATACAAGTCATTGGAAAAAATATTGTCTTGTTTTGTATTTTATAACAACGTAAATTAACAAATAATATTTTTTTTATAAATTAAGGATTTTAACTATTAGCCTGAAAAAATATAAGTTTTTGGCTAAATTTGCAGAAACTCCGTATTTTTGCATGTCTTATTTGAATGTATGTAGTGCGACATACATTATAGCATTGAATAATAACTTGTACTCGATGATTATAATATGCTCAGGTTACATTAAATATTAACAAATGTTGTTATATAAAAATAATAACAAATATTACAAAAAAAATAGTACACATATATGTATCTTTTCTTATTTCACTATATTTAATGAATATGATAAACTAATGATATTTGAGCCATTGAGTGCGACTTAATGTTGTTTCGTTTAGGGCTTGTTTCCTTCACAGATTCTTTAGAATGTGTTTCCCATGTCAAACGTCACTGACAGTACTAGTCAGGGAAATTTTTGTGCAGGCTATAATTAAAAGTGATGATAATCTATTTTTGATTTTGTTTTTTTTTTATTAAGTTTTAAAAAGTATGTAGGTATGTATTGAACCAAGTGGAGTAAAAATTCACGTTTATCAAAATTAAAATGTTTCAATTTTTGATGGTCGGCATTACGTTTTATAATTATATTTTACACTGATATCCACAAATATTAAACGCGTATCCGTGCGCAGTTGTAGATAGACTAAAACAACACTAACAAATCGGTTTTCACCAGCCGCCACTTTTAGTATAGACATCTTGTTTTTTTTGTCATATCTGTGTATTTATGTTTTAATCGATGTGAAAAAAATCGTTATGTGACAGCTAGCACCTATATAGTTATGCCTATAATAATAATAATAATAATAATAGCAGTTAGCAGTTAGTTTATTGACTACTTTTACATACAATATAGTACATGTATAGTCAGGAACACTTAATATAATTTAAAAATTCATCGATACTATAAAAACAATGTTCTAACAAGAACTTCTTAGTTAATGTATAGAACTGTCTAAAATTTAACATTTCCACACTATTATTTTTAAAATAATTCTTAAAATGATTATACAAAGTTAAGTTCAACTTATTCGACTTAGTGGTTTGAATCCTTGAATACTGTGTTACTAGATTATCTGCATGTCGAGTGTCATAAGTATGCACATCACGATGTTTAAGAAATTTATCCACATTTCTGTGGATATTTAACAGAGTTTCAAATATGTAAATGCAGGGCAGAGGCATAATCTGATGTTTAATAAACAATTCCTTACAATGACTACCATACTCCGCTCCATCAAGAATACGTACAGCCATTTTTGGAGTATAAAAACTTTGCTAACACTAGCAGAATTACCCCACATTGTAACACCATAAGTTAAATGACTGTGAATTAGCGAATAATAAACTGTTCGAACAGCCTCAGAAGATAAACATTGTCTAATTTGACGTAAACAAAATACTTGAGACGATATTTTGGAACAAAGATAGTCCACCTGACAGGACCAGTTAAGTCTGGAGTCCAATATTACACCGAGCAGTTTGACAGTAGTGCTTGACGCCCATTTATCTGATGTAAAAATTATATTTTGGGATTTCGTATTATTTAATTTCAACTTATTGGAACAAAACCAAGTCTCCGCTTGACGTATCTTGTCATCATGCTCCTTCATGGAATCACTTGTTAAAAGCGTTGTGTCATCAGCAAACAGTACACAAGAATTCACACCAATAGAAAACGGAAGGTCGTTAATATATATCAAAAATAGGGCCCAGGACTGAGCTGCGGAACGCCATTTACAATAGGCAGAAGGTCTGACTCACTTCCATTAAGGCTAACATATTGTCGCCTGCCCGATAGATAGGATGATACAAGATTTAACATGCTTCCTCTAATACCATAGTACTCCAATTTATGCACTAATAATTCCACATTGACGCAATCGAAGGCCTTGGTGAGATCACAAGCAGTAACTTTTGTATTTGTGACCTCATAATAATAATAATAATAATAATAATAATAATAATAATAATAATAATAATAATAATAATAATAATAATAATAATAATAATAATAATTATAATAATAATAATAATAATAATAATAATAATAATAATAATAATAATAATAATAATAATAATAATAATAATAATAATAATAATAATAATAATAATAATAATAATAATAATAATAATAATAATAATAATAATAATAATAATAATAATAATAATAATAATAATAATAATAATAATAATAATAATAATAAATAAGCAGGAGGGGTCAACCATCATCCACGACCTTTGGTGAGTAGCGACACCACTTACTCTAGCTAAAGGGTGTAAAATCGGACCGGCAGCACTGCGCACCCGGGAGGGATGAGCTACTTTTTCCTCTGGTGCCGGCCGTTGATGTGTCAGGCCAACCACCTGACACATTGAAACCTCCGGTTCCAAATGCCAGGAGAGAAGGCCCCCACAATCGACCCCATTCGGATGGGGGTCATGGGCAAGGTGGTGGGGCCCAGCCGGATGGATTGCCCGTTGACGACCAAGGCCATGAAAATGGAAGTTTTGAGTGGACCGATGAGCTAAGGGACGATCTTCTGATCTGTTATGAAAGCAGCGAGCCCGGGCGAAGGGGATACATGGCGCGGATGTATGCTCGGTGGTGTGACATGCACCCCGAAGGCCGCGCCCTCACCGCACAAAATCTGCGGGATTATGTATCCTACCTTCGTCGCAGAGGCTATGAGGCGTCCTCGTCTAAGGGTGAATGAAGTGGTTGAAGAGCCACGGAATGATCCCGCAGAGGCGCCGCGCTTCATTCCCCGAGAACAGGACGACCTGAGCACCCGTCGGGGGTTGCCTTTTATAAAACCCCCGAAGCCCACAGATCTGGCGCGAGTGGATACTGCGCTCCGTGAGGATCTCCCAGAAAAGGCTGACATCTGGCGCGTCAATTGCGCTGTGTACGATGCCGCTGAACTGCTGACTCGGGTGGAGAGAGGGCGTGAAAATGCCGTTTCTCCACAAGAGAGAGCACGGCGGCGAGTGCACAAGATGGAGGCTAAGATCCGGTCGGCGAGGCAACACGCGTCCCGTATCCAATGTGTGATGGACTACGTGGAAGCCAATAGGGCTTTCACACCTAAGGTGAGACGCATAGCTACCTCCCTTAGGCGGGTCCATCATACTCTGAATCGAGCGGTGCTGCTCACCATCAAGCAGCATTCTCTCGACAGGATACGGATGCTAGTGGCTGCAAAAAAGTCACTAGTGAGGCGGTCGAGAAGGTTGGAGCAAAATAATTTGTTCCGTGTAAGGCCTTCTCGACTTTTGAACAGCCTCAGCGTGTTGCGGACAATCCGCCGACTGTAGATCAGGTAGAAGCCTTCTGGAGAGATCTTTATGGCCGCAGGATTCCACTGGATAGAGACACTCCAGCCCTGGCACACTTCGAGGCCTTTTGTCAAAGGCTTCGAGAGCCGCAAGAGGTGTGCCCACCGATAACCCCGGATGAAGTTCGGAGATCATTTACTAGATCGAAGAACTTCGCTGCTCCTGGTCCCGATGGGATCAGCAACTTCTGGTGGAAAAAATTCACCAGTGTCCACCGCCATTTGGCCAGAATATTCACGTCCTGGCTAAATGGAGAGCAGCAAATTCCGGCGTGGTTTGTCGAGGGGAGAACCGTGCTTATCCCTAAGAGCGGAGATTTGTCCCAGCCGAAGAACTACCGTCCAATAACCTGCCTGAATGCGTGTTACAAGGTGTTTACTCGCATCTTGTACGCGCGTGTGCTCCACGCAGTGAACCCGGTTTATCAACGGATATACGAGCAGCGAGGGTCCAAGAGGGGTGTAGCTGGCTGTAAGGAGAACCTGCTCATCGACAGATGTATTACGCAGGACTCCGTGCAGTACAAGCGAAACCTCTCAATGGCCTGGATAGATTACCGCAAGGCATTTGATATGACATCTCATGAGCTAATAGTCCACTTGCTCCAATGTCTTGCGGTGGCCGACCCCATAGTGAGATGTATTGAACAACTCATGCCGCTCTGGAGGACCCGCTTTACCATAACATCGGCTAATGCAAGGGTCCAGACAGAGCCGGTATTGTTCAGGAGGGGAGTGTTCCAGGGAGATTCCTGAGTCCCCTCTTGTTTTGCATCTCACTGCTGCCATTATCCGTTGCACTTCGTCGTACCCGGGGTTACAACTGCGGTACCCCAGGAGACCGGAGGCATAAGGTCACCCATTTGTTCTATATGGATGACCTTAAACTCTACGCCTCCGGAGAGAGGGATTTAAATCAGTCCCTCAGAGTGGTACATGAGTACACGCAGGCGGTTGGGATGGAGTTCGGGCTGGACAAATGTGCACTGGTTCATCTCAAGAGAGGACGATGCGGTCCATACGGAGAGGACGCCCAGCTCATAGACGGAAGCATCTTTCACTATCTAGATGCCGGAGAGTCGTACACCTATTTGGGTGTCCCACAGCGGGGCACTCATGAGGTGGCAACGGTGAAAAACGCTCTCCGCGGCAGGTATCGGCACCGCCTCCGACAGATCTGGTCTTCGGAGCTGTCGGGTAAGAACAAGGTGAGTGCCACAAATATGCTTGCCGTTCCGATCCTTCTCTACTCCTTTGGAGTAGTGAAATGGACTCAAGAAGAGCTGAGGCAACTCGATGTAGGGACCCGTAAAATGATCCATCTCCATCGGAGTTTGCATCCAAGATCGTCCGTTCCGCGGCTATACTTCCCAAGAAATCGGGGAGGTCGTGGACTCTTGAGTTTGGAGTGTCTCCAGGGCAGAGTGGTTTTGGAGGAGGCCTGCAAAGTCATCAGGAGCTCGGATCCCCTTCTCTGCATGGTCCAAGACCATGAAGCAGCAGGGATAGGAGAGTTTGTGTATAAGACAGCGAGAAGAGCAGCCAATGAACTTGGTGTCGTGTTCGATACTGAGCGGGAAAATCCAGACTCTGTCACCGAGTCGGATCCTGCTCAGTTAAAAGTAATTAAAGCTGCAGAAACGCGTCATCTTCTGCAGCTACATAAGGATAAGCCAATGCATGGTCTCTTCTACCGTCATCTAGAGGGGCTTGGCTTATCTGAAAGGCTGACCTTTGCTTTTTGAGGTCAGCGGGGCTGAACTCTGAGACCGAGGGATTCATAATGGCTTGCCAAGATGGTGTAATTAACACACTCGTCTATCGTAGTCGTGTCTTGGGTATCGAGGTTCCTGATACCAGCTGCAGGGCCTGCCGCCTAGCGCCGGAGACGCTTATGCATCTCCTGTCTGCCTGTCCGGTATATCACAGCGTATATCCAAAGACACGATTCAGCCTTACGGGTGTTGTATTATCATTTACGACACTCGTATGAGATAGACGAGACGCCAGTGCTGCCTTATGCTCCGGGGATATAGAATCCGTAGTGGGGAATGAGAAGTGCCGAATTTATTGGAACTATTCATTCCCACCCTCAGGCAAATCCAAGCCAATAAGCCTGATGTAGTCCTCCTCGACCACCAGCTTAGGACGATGTTTGTGATTGAGTTCTCGGCTCCCGCAGAGAACAACATCGTCCTAAAAGAGGAGGAAAAACGGAGGAAATATCGAGATCTTCTCTCCGAGCTCCGCAGGCTGTATCCAGACCACTCTGTTAAGATTGTGGTGCTAATTATAGGCGTCCTGGGTGGAATGAGACATACGTTGCTTTCTGACTTAAAGATCATACCGGCTTGTCGAAATTCGGCAGAGATCTTAGCCGGCAGAATGCAGAAGGCAATCGTCCTTGGTTCGCTACGTCTGCTCAGAACACACGATTTACGGGCGCAATGATTACTGACTCCACGGAGTGGAGAGTGGTCATTGCTTGACTCTCCAGAACATCTCCGAATGTGTCGGAGCTTCGGAAGGTGTTTACTGGAAAAAAATAATAATAATAATAATAATAATAACTAACTAAGATGTGTTTAATAACTAAAGGTGCTACGATTACAACAAACACAATAACAATCAACAGAGGAATATACCAAGGTGACTCATTGTCACCTCTGCTATTTTGTATTGCACTAATACCGCTTACCAAACGTCTAAAAAATACACATACCGGATATAAAGTAAACAACTCAAATGAGACCATCAACCATTTATTATATATGGACGATTTGAAGTTAATAGCATCAAGTAAAGCTCAACTAAAAAGGCTTCTTGCAGTTACCAAGAGCTTTAGTGAAGACATAAGAATGGAATTTGGCTTGGAAAAGTGTGCCGTGGTATCATTTAAGAAAGGGGTCATTGAAGATATGGAAAATGTCATTCTAGCCGATCAATGCCAAATTGAAGCGTTGGAACAGGGAGCGCTCTATAAATACTTAGGTGTGAAAGAGGGTGACGGAGTTGACCATGAAGGAACTAAAGACAGGTTGAAACAAGAGTACACGCGTAGAATTCGAAAAATACTAAGAACTGAGTTAAACGCCCGAAATAAATTTGCAGCAATAGGAGCTCTGGCTGTTCCTGTGATACACTATAGCATTGGTATAATAAACTGGAGGCAAGAGGAAATTAAACAGCTGGACATAAAACGCGCAAATTATTAACAATGCATGGAGCACTGCACCCAAAAGCTGATGTCTCACGACTATACGTACCAAGAAAACAGGGAGGAGAGGACTAAAACAAATAGAGGCAACAGCACGTAGAGAAATTTATAGCTTAGCTTATTATATGACACATAACGCTCATAAAGATTACCTGCTTCAAGTTGCTATGCAATGTGATACTAAACAAATAGCATATTCGTTAACAAAAAAAGCTCTAAAAACAGCAAAAGAGTTAAGAAATGATGAGGAACCTGAGCCTATCATAGATGAATTACCTCTCCCAAAAATAATAATCCAAAAAATCAGTAATCAAATGATAGCTAAGTGGAAGGAAAAGCCAATGCATGGTAAGCTAATAAGAGACATTGAAAATCTGAATATAGATAGAAACATTTCCTATGCATGGCTGAAAAATGGTCATCTAAAATCTGAGACTGAGAGTTTGTTGATTGCTGCACAAGACCAGGCCCTCAAAACAAGATACATTGAACACCGTGTTATGAAAACCAGAGAGGATGAAAGGTGTAGAATGTGCAAAGAGAAGTCTGAAACAGTCGCTCACATCATGACTTCATGATCTATTTTAGCACAGCGCGAATATATAGATCGCCATAACCGCGTGTGCTCTCTAATCCATTACGAGGTATGTCGCAACTATAACTGTCACTTGTCAGTACAAAAATGGTATCAACACAAGCCAGAAAATGTAACCACTAACAACGGAAGAGTCACAATTTTATACGATCACCCCATTAGAACAGACAGGACAGTGACGGGAACTAACGAAGGAGGAGGTGCAAACAGACCAGACATTGTTATAAGAGCTAAAAAGTAACTTACCTAATAGATGTAGCCATCCCCGCAGACACGAATGTTATCAAAAGAAGCTGAAAAAGAATGAAATATAAGAGTTTAGCAATCGAAATCCAGCGAATGTGGCGGACTAAAGTAATTATAGTACCTGTCATAATTGGGGCTACGGGATATGTTAGCCAAGAATTTAAAATATGCGTCGAGCAACTCCTGGAGAACATCGCCCAGAGCAGATCCAGCAAACGGCAATATTAGGCACTGCTCACATACTGCGGAAGGTATTGTCGTAAACCTGAAAAGAGAACACAATATAAGAACTACCCTCTACATTTACACTTACCTTACCTTAAATGCATGGATTGCGTTAGGTGAGAGTAACGATTCCAACCTAAACTTACCTACTACAAAGGATTAACAGCAGTCCGCGCCACGCCCTGACGAAGGACTCCAGGGTGTTGGTGAAAAAGACCCAACTAAGAGTTGAGGTTGTGTGACAAGGCATAATAATAATAATAATAATAATAATAATAATAATAATAATAATAATAATTCCCTGAGTCCCCTCTTGTTTTGCATCTCACTGCTGCCATTATCCGTTGCACTTCGTCGTACCCGGGGTTACAACTGCGGTACCCCAGGAGACCGGAGGCATAAGGTCACCCATTTGTTCTATATGGATGACCTTAAACTCTACGCCTCCGGAGAGAGGGATTTAAATCAGTCCCTCAGAGTGGTACATGAGTACACGCAGGCGGTTGGGATGGAGTTCGGGCTGGACAAATGTGCACTGGTTCATCTCAAGAGAGGACGATGCGGTCCATACGGAGAGGACGCCCAGCTCATAGACGGAAGCATCTTTCACTATCTAGATGCCGGAGAGTCGTACACCTATTTGGGTGTCCCACAGCGGGCACTCATGAGGTGGCAACGGTGAAAAACGCTCTCCGCGGCAGGTATCGGCACCGCCTCCGACAGATCTGGTCTTCGGAGCTGTCGGGTAAGAACAAGGTGAGTGCCACAAATATGCTTGCCGTTCCGATCCTTCTCTACTCCTTTGGAGTAGTGAAATGGACACAAGAAGAGCTGAGGCAACTCGATGTAGGGACCCGTAAAATGATGCATCTCCATCGGAGTTTGCATCCAAGATCGTCCGTTCCGCGGCTATACTTCCCAAGAAATCGGGGAGGCCGTGGACTCTTGAGTTTGGAGTGTCTCCAGGGCAGAGTGGTTTTGGAGGAGGCCTGCAAAGTCATCAGGAGCTCGGATCCCCTTCTCTGCATGGTCCAAGACCATGAAGAAGCAGGGATAGGAGCGTTTGTGTATAAGGCAGCGAGAAGAGCAGCCGATGAACTTGGTCTCGTGTTCGATACTGAGCGGGAAAATCCAGACTCTGTCACCGAGTCGGATCCTGCTCAGTTAAAAGCCCAAATTAAAGCTGCAGAAACACGTCATCTTCTGCAGCTACATAAGGATAAGCCAATGCATGGTCTCTTCTACCGTCATCTAGAGGGGCTTGGCTTATCTGAAAAGCTTACCTTTGCCTTTTTGAGGTTAGCGGGCCTGAACTCTGAGACCGAGGGATTCATAATGGCTTGCTAAGATGGTGTAATTAAAACAATCGTATTTCTTAGTCGTGTCTTGGGTATCGAGGTTCCTGATACCAGCTGCAGGGCCTGCCGCCAGGCGCCGGAGACGCTTATGCATCTCCTGTCGGCCTGTCCGGTATATGCGGCCACAGCGTATATCCAAAGACACGATTCAGCCTTACGGGTGTTGTATTATCATTTACAACACTCGTATGAGATAGACGAGACGCCAGTGCTGCCTTATGCTCCGGGGGATATAGAATCCGTAGTGGGGAATGAGAAGTGCCGAATTTATTGGAACTATTCATTCCCCACCCTCAGGCAAATTCAAGCCAATAAGCCTGATGTAGTCCTCCTCGACCACCAGCTTAGGACGATGTTTGTGATTGAGTTCTCGGCTCCCGCAGAGAACAACATCGTCCTAAAAGAGGAGGAAAAACGGAGGAAATATCGAGATCTTCTCTCCGAGCTCCGCAGGCTGTATCCAGACCACTCTGTTAAGATTGTGGTGCTAATTATAGGCGTCCTGGGTGGAATGAGACATACGCTGCTTTCTGACTTAAAGATCATACCGGCTTGTCGAAATTCGGCAGAGATCTTAGCCGGCAGAATGCAGAAGGCAATCGTCCTTGGTTCGCTACGTCTGCTCAGAACACACGATTTACGGGCGCAATGATTACTGACTCCACGGAGTGGAGAGTAGTCATTGCTTGACTCTCCAGAACATCTCCGAATGTGTCGGAGCCTCGGAAGGTGTTTACTGGAAAAAAAAAAAAAAAATAATAATAATAATAATAATAATAATAATAATAATAATAATAATAATAAAAAAAGTAACTTACCTAATAAATGTAGCCATCCCCGCAGACACGAATGTTATCAAAAAAGAAGCTGAAAAAAGAATGAAATATAAGAGTTTAGCAATCGAAATCCAGCGAATGTGGCGGACTAAAGTAATTATGGTACCTGTCATAATTGGGGCTACGGGATATGTTAGCCAAGAATTTAAAATAAGCGTCGAGCAACTCCCTGGAGAACATCGCCCAGAGCAGATCCAGCAAACGGCAATATTAGGCACTGCTCACATACTGCGGAAGGTATTGTCGTAAACCTGAAAAGAGAACACAATATAAGAACTACCCTCTACATTTACACTTACCTTACCTTAAATGCATGGATTGCGTTAGGTGAGAGTAACGATTCCAACCTAAACTTACCTACTACAAAGGATTAACAGCAGTCCGCGCCACGCCCTGACGAAGGACTCCAGGGTGTTGGTGAAAAAGACCCAACTAAGAGTTGAGGTTGTGTGACAAGGCATAATAATAATAATAATAATTAAAGCAGGAGTGGTCAACCATCATCCACGACCTTTGGTGAGTAGCGACACCACTTACTCTAGCTAAAGGGTGTAAAATCGGACCGGCAGCACTGCGCACCCGGGAGGGATGAGCTTCTTTTCCCTCTGGTGCCGGCCGTCGATGTGTCAGGCCAACCACCTGACACACTAAAACCTCCGGTTCCTAATGCCAGGAGAGAAGGACCCCACAATCGACCCCATTCGGATGGGGGTCATGGGCAAGGTGGTGGGGCCCAGCCGGATGGATTGCCCGTTGACGACCAAGGCCATGAAAATGGAAGTTTTGAGTGGACCGATGAGCTAAGGGACGATCTTCTGATCTGTTATGAAAGCAGCGAGCCCGGGCGAAGGGGATACATGGCGCGGATGTATGCTCGGTGGTGTGACATGCACCCCGAAGGCCGCGCCCTCACCGCACAAAATCTGCGGGATTATGTATCCTACCTTCGTCGCAGAGGCTATGAGAGGCGTCCTCAACTAAGGGTGAATGAAGTGGTTGAAGAGCCACGGAATGATCCCGCAGAGGCGCCGCGCTTCATTCCCCGCGAACAGGACGACCTGAGCACCCGTCGGGGGTTGCCTTTTATAAAACCCCCGAAGCCCGCAGATCTGGCTCGAGTGGATACTGCGCTCCGTGAGGATCTCCCAGAAGAGGCTGACATCTGGCGCGTCAATTGCGCGGTGTACGAAGCCGCTGAACTGCTGACTCGGGTGGAGAGGGCGTGAAAATGCCGTTTCTCCACAAGAGAGAGCACGGCGGCGAGTGCACAAGATGGAGGCTAAGATCCGGTCGGCGAGGCAACACGCATCCCGTATCCAATGTGTGATGGACTACGAAGCCAATAGGGCTTTCACACCTAAGGTGAGACGCATAGCTACCTCCCTTAGGCGGGTCCATCATACCCTGAATCGAGCGGTGCTGCTCACCATCAAGCAGCATTCTCTCGACAGGATACGGATGCTAGTGGCTGCAAAAAAGTCACTAGTGAGGCGGTCGAGAAGGTTGGAGCAAAATAATTTGTTCCGTGTAAGGCCTTCTCGACTTTTTGAGCAGCCTCAGCGTGTTGCGGACAATCCGCCGACTGTAGATCAGGTAGAAGCCTTCTGGAGAGATCTTTATGGCCGCAGGATTCCACTGGATAGAGACACTCCAGCCCTGGCACACTTCGAGGCCTTTTGTCAAAGGCTTCGAGAGCCACAAGAGGTGTGCCCACCGATAACCCCGGATGAAGTTCGGAGATCATTTATTAGATCGAAGAACTTCGCCCTGGTCCCGATGGGATCAGCAACTTCTGGTGGAAAAAATTCACCAGTGTCCACCGCCATTTGGCCAGAATATTCACGTCCTGGCTAAATGGAGAGCAGCAAATTCCGGCGTGGTTTGTCGAGGGGAGAACCGTGCTTATCCCTAAGAACGGAGATTTGTCCCAGCCCAAGAACTACCGTCCAATAACCTGCCTGAATGCGTGTTACAAGGTGTTTACTCGCATCTTGTACGCGCGTGTGCTCCACGCAGTGAACCCCGTTTATCAACGGATATACGAGCAGCGAGGGTCCAAGAGGGGTGTAGCTGGCTGTAAGGAGAACCTGCTCATCGACAGATGTATTACGCAGGACTCCGTGCAGTACAAGCGAAACCTCTCAATGGCCTGGATAGATTACCGCAAGGCATTTGATATGACATCACATGAGCTAATAATCCACTTGCTCCAATGCCTTGCGGTGGCCGACCCCATAGTGAGATGTATTGAGGACCCGCTTTACCATAACATCGGCTAATGCAAGGGTCCAGACAGAGCCGGTTTTGTTCAGGAGGGGAGTGTTCCAGGGAGATTCCCTGAGTCCCCTCTTGTTTTGCATCTCACTGCTGCCATTATCCGTTGCATTTCGTCGTACCCGGGTTACAACTGCGGTACCCCAGGAGACCGGAGGCATAAGGTCACCCATTTGTTCTATATGAATGACCTTAAACTCTACGCCTCCGGAGAGAGGAATTTAAATCAGTCCCTAAGAGTGGTACATGAGTACACGCAGGCGGTTGGGATGGAGTTCGGGCTGGACAAATGTGCACTGGTTCATCTCAAGAGAGGACGATGCGGTCCATACGGAGAGAACGCCCAGCTCATAGACGGAAGCATCTTTCACTATCTAGATGCCGGAGAGTCGTACACCTATTTGGGTGTCCCACAGCGGGGCACTCATGAGGTGGCAACGGTTAAAAACGCTCTCCGCGGCAGGTATCGGCACCGCCTCCGACAGATCTGGTCTTCGGAGCTGTCGGGTAAGAACAAGGTGAGTGCCACAAATATGCTTGCCGTTCCGATCCTTCTCTACTCCTTTGGAGTAGGGAAATGGACGCAAGAAGAGCTGAGGCAACTCGATGTAGGGACCCGTAAAATGATGCATCTCCATCGGAGTTTGCATCCAAGATCGTCCGTTCCGCGGCTATACTTCCCAAGAAATCGGGAGGCGGTGGACTATTGAGTTTGTAGTGTCTCCAGGGAATTGTGGTTTTGGAGGAGGCCTGATAAGTCATCAGGAGATCGGATCCCATTCTCTGCATGGTCAAAGACCATGAAGCAGCAGGGATAGGAGCGTTTGTGTATAAGGCAGCGAGAAGAGCAGCCGATGAACTTGGTCTTGTGTTCGATACTGAGCGGGAAAATCCAGACTCTGTCACCGAGTCGGATCCTGCTCAGTTAAAAGCCCTAATTAAAGCTGCAGAAACGCATCATCTTCTGCAGCTACATAAGGATAAGCCAATGCATGGTCTCTTCTACCGACATCTAGAGGGGCTTGGCTTATCTGAAAGGCTGACCTTTGCTTTTTTGAGGTCAGCGGGGCTGAACTCTGAGACCGAGGGATTCATAATGGCTTGCCAAGATGGTGTAATGAACACACTCGTCTATCGTAGTCGTGTCTTGGGTATCGAGGTTCCTGATACCAGCTGCAGGGCCTGCCGCCTAGCGCCGGAGACGCTTATGCATCTCCTGTCGGCCTGTCCGGTATATGCGGCCACAGCGTATATCCAAAGACACGATTCAGCCTTACGGGTGTTGTATTATCATTTACAACACTCGTATGAGATAGACGAGACGCCAGTGCTGCCTTATGCTCCGGGGGATATAGAATCCGTTGTGGGGAATGAGAAGTGCCGAATTTAATGAAACTATTCATTCTCCACCCTCAGGCAAATCCAAGCCAATAAGCCTGATGTAGTCCTCCTCGACCACCAGCTTAGGACGATGTTTGTGATTGAGTTCTCGGCTCCCGCAGAGAACAACATCGTCCTAAAAGAGGAGGAAAAACGGAGGAAATATCGAGATCTTCTCTCCGAGCTCCGCAGGCTGTATCCAGACCACTCTGTTAAGATTGTGATGCTAATTATAGGCGTCCTGGGTGGAATGAGACATACGTTGCTTTCTGACTTAAAGATCATACCGGCTTGTCGAAATTCGGCAGAGATCTTAGCCGGCAGAAGGCAATCGTCCTTGGTTCGCTACGTCTGCTCAGAACACACGATTTACGGGCGCAATGATTACTGACTCCACGGAGTGGAGAGTGGTCATTGCTTGACTCTCCAGAACATCTCCGAATGTGTCGGAGCTTCGGAAGGTGTTTACTGAAAAAAAAAAAATAATAATAATAATAATAATAATAATAATAATAATAATAATAATAATAATAATAATAATAATAATAATAATAAAAAATTGTCTGCGTCGGACCAGACGGTGGAAGTTATACTTCTTTAGCCATTCTCATACACCCACTCGCACGTACAACAAAAAAAAAATTCTTAAAAAAAAAATATTGTCTGCGTCGGACCAGACGGTGGAAGTTATACTTCTTTGGCCATTCTCATACACCCACTCGTACGTACAAAAAAAAAATTCTTAAAAAAAAATATATATATATATTATTATTATTATATTAGTTCTTAAAAATTTGTTCTTCCTTTTGAGCGTGACGCGGTTTCTCGACTAACATCTCATCCCAATGTGTCTAATAATAATAATAATACACTTATCTGTAAAAGTTGAATAGATTTTTTACAAATTTATGTAGTCAATGATTTATGAATTTTATTTCATATAAGTTACAAACGATATAACAGTATAATAAAACAATGAATTTTGTAATATATCTATTAAAAGAGAAGGTATGATTGGTTTTATAATAAAAAGAGTAATTGTTTTTTCAATGTTTTATTCTACTATAAATAAGAAAAGTGGATTACATGACTAGTAGTTAATAGCGATTAATATGATAAAAAATAAACGCATACTTTATGCTAAATTTTATTGTTAAATACATGTTTCGAACTACAATGGTACGATTACTGATACATTTTTTTTCTGTGAAAATGTAAATGAATGACTGAAATGAATACTCAGCATGAATAAAAAAAAATCAGTACAATCGTAGATATATGTATTTACCATTACTTTCATATTCATTTAAAAATCGAATCAACCTTAAGCAAATAAATACCAAAATAAGATGAGGCTATTCTACTCAGTGTTTTTAAAACATTTAATTCCGTGGTATTCGCAAAAGTAACAATTTTTGTTCGTGAGATTAAAACCTTGTTTACATAATTTGCCAATTCATTCTAACCCTAAACATTTCCCTGTCTGCAGTAACTGAAAAAAACTTTGATTTCTGTAAGAAGTATCTGTGATATTGTTACGTAGCATCTCTACGCACAAGGGGGTAGCTACAGATGTAGATTAATCACACCAAAAAACAGTAACAAAATGGTTTATTCAATAATTAGAAACATAGGGGCAGAAAATATTGCCACCAGCTGGAGGTTGTACAAATATCAATATATCATTGTATCATGGGTCTTACCTATTTCCAACTTCCATGGTCTAAGGGAAATACTGCTATTCCAAAAAGGGGGAGAACTTCATCACTTTCCACACTGCCACCGACTGACTTCCGTTACCTCAACATTCAAGTTCCAACCCTTGGTTCATGATTTTTGTCAGATTAGCAGTGGCCTGAGGGACCACCGCCAATCAGTGCTTTGCAGTAAAAACGTCATCGTGGTCAACGTACCTGGGAATGTTGTAACCTGCCGACTGTACATTTTTATCCACAGTAAAGAATATAGTTGCGAAATTAAAATAAAATATCGTTTATGCAATGATTTTAAACTAGGTTGGAACTGGATTGCTTTGGAGTTTTGAAATGATTTTATTTTTAAAATATATTTACTAATTAGACTTATTTTCCAATAACTAATTTTCTATTAAATTTCCATTCTTGACACACTCCACATATGGTGGAGGCGCCGTAGGTCAATTTTTTTCTGGTTGCCGATGTTTTGGAATTTGTTTTTTTTTAGTTGAAATAAAATATATTAATAACTTCCTTAAAATCAAAAATTGAGTAGAAAATTATGATATATTTTAATATCTTTTTGTTATAATTTTATAATATTTAAAAATAATTACGCCATAATTTACACGAGATATTTTCTTAAATATTTTTGTCGCTAGATAACTAGAAAATTTAAAGATATTAATTTTCATTTTTTTGCAAGAAAATATTTGTAATTTCGTTTTAATCATAAAGCAGTCTGTTTATTTTTTTCTTTTAAGTAAAAATAATCAATCGACATTTTTCAGTGTGTCATTTTATCTATATTCGTTCCTATTATGAGTGTGATAAGCTCAAAGTCAATATTTTTAGCGCATATTTTATGTTTTACATAATTCAGTACATGTAATGCATGATATGCTGCGTATGTTATACGAAATATACGTATATTTTTATTTTTAATGCCAATATGAATTTTATATAATAGTTCGAAAATAATTCTTTCATATATTATTTTCACTTACGAACATTATAAATTCATTTAGAATATTTGGATTTTTTGGTTCCAGCTTGTAAGCCAAATCTTAATGTCAGTAACTTTAGTCATTTCCCTTATCTTATTAATATTAAGGCATCCCTTCTTCGGCTGTACAATTTTAGTATAGCATACTAATTTTGTGTACAATCTTAGGAGTAATTCCTGCTATTTTAAGTGGTCGGGATTTTCTATTTTTGGTTCCTGTATGTGAGCCATATCCAATCTTCTCCTTACCAACGCCAAACCGCCGAATACTTCTAATCATTATTAAGGCGACATTTGGCACATATTTTATTTTTTATTGTGCATTGTTATATAGGTATATTCTTGGATCATTTCAATTACTCCATGAATTACCACAAACTTGCCAATTATTATATGATACAACTAAGTTGTAAAATTCTAACATATATATATTTATTTTGAAAGTGGCCTAGAGATTCTTCCTCATTCTTCCTCGCAATCTATAAACTGGGTCATTTTCAATCATATTTTTGTTTAAATCGTAATTAAATTTTTTACCTCGTAAAATTGAGGTACAATTACGATAAATATATGAATATATGTGGATGGATTTCTGTCGTTTTGATACAGATATATTAATGTTTTTTTTTAAATATTTTTTACCATTTTTAACGTTAAAAACACTAAATTTTGATTTAAACAGAGGTGTACATTTTTCTCATTTTTTGGAAAAAGATATTGATTAACTTAAGGAAAAGGAAGTATTTTTCATTTAATTATTTTAATAGGTAATAACTGCGAGTGGCATAATTTTCAGTACGTTATAAGGAAGAGAAAATATTACGACTAATTTAGAATTTATGTTTTTTTTCACAGATATAATTTTTAGAAAAAGATAGTTTTAATTGATACATTTTTTTTATGATATGATACCAGCTGGAGAGTTTATTTATGTTTATTATTTTCTGATATAAAAGTGATCAGAGTTTAATTTCAATTACATTTCTATTTTATTTTCTCTTTTGAGATTTTTGAGAGAAGTTTGTTTAAGTATAGGGAACTCTACGCCGCCGACTCAATATTCAGTGAAAGTATCTAAGCTCTATTATGAATGAGAGCTTGACAGGTTATTAAGGGTTTTGAATAAATATAATTATACAGGTATATAATTTTTATGAGATATTTTACTTGTCTTGCAACATAATTGATTTTTTCCTACGTAACAAAATACAGGTACGTGGTAAGCGTACATTGATTTTTGGGGAAAGTAACACGTATAATAGGGTAAGATAGGTAAATTTTTGTAATTTTTATGAGTGAACAAAAAAGAACGGTCCAAACTAGGGCGACTGCAAAATTATTAGAAAAGGAAGATACGATAGATTTTAGGCTTCAACATAGAAGTACGGAATTATTTAGTGACCAGGATCAAGAAGTTAACCCGTTTGCTCGCTCCTTTTCAACCCCAAGATCACCCGAACGTGAAGTAAGAAAACCAAGACAAGAAGTGGAATCAACTAGTGGTACGCAGAAAAAAGAAGTAAAGAAACCTGGAGAACAGGAACTAAAAGAAGCAAAAGAAACTAGAAGAAATACGCCGGTTACTGTGGAAAGAAAAGTGGATACTGGGAGATTTGCGTCCCGACGGTCGTCAACTACAAGTGAAAAAAGTGAGGAAGACGTCCCTGTGCTGCAACAAAAAACAACCAAACTAAAAGAAGATAAAAAAGGTAAACCAATTCCTGTAGAAAGAAAAATTGATACTGGAAGTTCTGTATCGCGACGGGCATCAGTTACAAGTGAAAAAAGTGAAGAAAGAACCCCTGGGCTGAAACCGGAAATAGTCCAAGTAAAAGAAGATAGAAGAAAAACTCCAAACCCTATATTTCGACAATCCTCAATTTCAAGTGAAAATACCAACGCGTGTTACAAGAAGTACGAAAAATGGACGTTACAATTTCTACAAGTTTGGCAAATCCCAAAACGCCTGTAGTCCCCAAATTTGTATGCCCACCAACGTTTGATCCCTCGACAAGCAATGCCGTAGCGTTCATGAAATCATACGAACGTACTGCAGCGGCTAATAGCTGGGATGATACGTTAAAAATTACGTACCTAGGTTCGTTCCTGGAAGGGGCGGCCGATTTATGGTTCAAACTATATAAAAATACACCAGGAAATCAATCCAAAACATGGGAAAATGTAAAAGAAGATTTTTTGAAAGAATTTAGTGGAACTGACGTGAAAAGAACGTTAGAGAGAAAATTATACGAAACGAAGCAGCGCCCTAACCAAACTATACAACAATATTTCTACGAATTATAGACTCCTTTGCAGATTACGACCCGAATTTAAACGTAGAAGAATTTAGAAAATTTTTTGAAAACGGTATGAGCAAAGAGCTCTACAAAAGCTACCGGCTTATTTTGGATACGGATGTAACATGGGAAAAATTCAAAGAAATAGTTAGAAGATTAGAAGATATTGGTGGATTGGTAGATGGTTCGTCCGCGTCGCAAAACCTTACTATGAGAGAAGAAAAACATTGCGGTACCTGTTCACAGGCATACGGACAAGAAAACCGAAATCGAAATAATTATTTTAGTAGGCATCAAGGAAATTTTAAACCACAGTATTCACAACAAGGATTTAATAACACAACCCCGCGCAATTATAGGAATGGATACAATAATAGTAACCCTATTAACTATGCCAAACAAAATTTTTTACCTAATAATAAATTTCAAAGACAGCTGTCATATCCGCAAAATAATTACCGAAATGGAAATACACAGAATCATTACCAACAACAATCTGTACCAGTAGGCAATCGTAAAAATTTTGGACCAAATAAATTTCAAATAAATCAATCATTTCCAAGAAATGATTTTCGTGGACAGCAATCGTCTTTTCAAAGAAAACTCCCTGCCCAATATAATTCTATGTCGTCAAATAATAAAAAATGTAATTTAGGCCAGCCTAATACAAGGACTACGGACGGGAGACCTATATGTTTCCAATGTAATGGAACAGGTCACTATGCAGTGTCCTGTCCTCCCCCTTTTTGGAATAGCAGTATCTCCCCTAGACCATGGAAGTTGGAAATAGGTAAGACCTATATTGATATTTGTACAACCTCCAGCTGGTGGCAATATTTTCTCGCCCCTATGTTTCTAATTATTGAATAAACCATTTTGTTACTGTTTTTGGTGTGATTAATCTACATCTGTAGCTACCCCCTTGTGCGTAGAGATGCTACGTAACAATATATAGAAATAATATACCTATATTATTGCAGTTTGGTACACAGCATTGTCTTCAGCAGTATTTTTTCCAGGCATTTAATATTAAAAAATAAAACAAACAAAAGTAGTAAGACAATTTAGATAATCAATTCACTAATTATAATTAATTGTTAGCGTTATATTAAATTTTAGTCAAACACAGAAAACAATGATCAGAATGCACTAAAGCGATAACTTACCTTCACCACGTTGCAAAATATAATAATTTTTAACCATCCATGTTACATGTTTTAACCTCAGATTTTTTATTATTGTTGTTTCTTTTCGCCACAGCGAACTACCAGTAATACTACCAACATTGTTTTTCTTTTGAAATTGTTTTTCTGTATGCAATTTTTTCTCCAGTAGTAGTAGTTTTCCAAATGACTGTAAGATGACGCTCATGCACGCGATGTTTCTCAACCTATCTTTTAGGCTCTTATTTCTTTAGTCATATGGCCCTGGCAATTGGCACCACATACAAGGGAATTATAGTTCCCTAGTTTAAGCTTGGCACTGCCAGATGATAAACCCTCGTCGAAGTAGTTTATCCTGGGTGGAGGTGGAGGCAACTACAATTTTATTTCGCAAATTAACTGGCCGAAATATTTCTAGTAGTTTGAGACCAATCTCTGTGTGAGTGTTGTGAAAACAAACGTATTTTAAGCTATTTAAAGCAAATGTCAATATTTTAAAGGAAGATATTGGTAATTTCTCAATTAACTTTGTAGGCAAAGTGTACAAGGCAAGCACATTTGAATATTACTGTAAATTTTGTAAGAAAGTATTTAGTAAAGTCTTGATTAACCTTGTAGCAATATATAAAGAAAAGTTGTAGCAAACTTTCTAAAATAATGTTTCCTTTTGTGTGTTTGTGTTGTAGTGAGCTGCTGCTCTCGGTGAATCGCTGCAAACGGGTAATGGATTAGACTAGAAAAGCACGGCTGTGTTATTTAGCCGACAATGCTCATACTATTCGGATCGGTCGAGGCATCTCGACTACGTCACAGCAAAACAGCATCGCGTGAAAAGATTTTGCTTGATTAAGCAATCTTATCTAACTAGATGAACTCATCGTTCTTGTGTTGTGACATATACCCACAAACCTAGTCTATCCTATAAATCGTCTGTGAAATGAAAATAATTTGTGGAGTACGAAGAAGGGAAGATGGTGAAATTCCAGACGCTGAAAGGCATTCCCTCTTCGTTTGATTAAAAATAATAACCTGCGCTGGCCAAGTACCTAATGGTGGAGGCCATAAATAAAAGAAGAAGAAGAAGAACCTATCTAGGTTTGTGCATAGACCCCATATAGCTTAGTTTATAGAGTTAAATATTTTGTGGTTTATAGCACAAAACATATGTTTATAGTCTAGTTATATGTTTTGTGGTTTATAGTTTAGAAGTCTATGGGTCGTGATTGCTGGCACATTGCTGAGAATGCTGAGCAGAGTTGGGATTACTATTACAATCGTAACAGATCTATTACAATTCATAGACTGTCATTACGCTATTACGACAAACCAGAAATTGTGCTGTATCTATTACAAATTAAAGAAAACAGGTAAATTCTATTACATGTTTTCGGTTTTTTAATTTTAGTAATAAAGAGTACAGACTGCAGTTAAACATTGAGACGTGATTGACAAATAAACCTATTCTATGAGCCCTCAGCAAATCTGTCTTTAGTCGATGTTTGCATTCTATTCTTTTCACTGTGGTTTGTGGCCTGGGTCCACAGCCTGGGTCTGTGACCCGCATGTTTTTTTTTATGGTTTGTGAGGTTTGTTCTGTGTACTGTGGGTTTGGTTGTGCTGTGGTGGCTGAAATGATGAATTTGGTATTCTGTGTTCTGTGATTTTGGCTTTTGGTTATAGTTCATTTAATTAGCTAATCTATGATATAATTAATTAAATATTTAATAATCTGTTGTGTCCCTAAATATAGAAATGGATAGGTATGTTTTTCATAATATTAAAATTTAATGTATTTGCAGAAAACTGCAATAAAAAAAAATTATTACCAATCTATTACATTTTTTCTGCAGATGTCATTACACATCTATTGTAGTTACAGTGCCTTTATAGTAAACACAGTGGCGACAATAGCATGTCCAGTTTTCTATTGGTCGCCCGTTTTTGCCCCATAATGGCGGTATTTTGTTTACTTTTACAAGTGTCAACTGTCAAGTGTGTTGTACAAGTTTGTTTGTATATGTATTATACCTTCGTTAATATTCTATTCTTATCGATTTCTATCACAGATTACTACTAATTTCTATATTACAGGTAAGCTTAGCACACAAACACAGATATGCATACATAAGTAGGTATATTGTAATTATTGTATCATTGTAAAATAACAGAAAACACTCATAACCTAACTCTTTGCTGTTTGACATTCATTTAATAAATTTGTATCACAAATTCACATACTTATTTACATTTTAGCTCAGAAAATATGCCAGGTTGTGCTGCAGTTGGATGTACTAATTCAGCAAAATGGGATATCTTATGAAGCGTTTTCCTAAAGATCCTCGGTATAGGAGAGAATGGGCAGTAATTTTTGTAATGAGATATACTCCTAACAGACAAGTAAACCGCATAGATATAAATATATACCTATTATAGCATCAGTGCGTAATGTTCTATGCATTTTAATCACAAGCGACCGTCTGTTAATAGCTTAAACGAGAATAGAAAACTAATACGTAAACGTAATAAAAACCTCATATTTTACTTGAAATATAAAATTGAGATTTATTACACTATTATTTTGAAATTACAGACCACATACATTACTATACGCATAAACTTGGGGATTTATTAGTTGTCAAATGTTTATAGCCATCAAAATTTCATGTAATTTCTGTGTATTCTTAATTTGAAAGTAAATTTTACTACAATTTTTTCACGTACTAATTACTTGTCACGAGTAATAAATCCCCAAATTTATGCGTATAGGTTGAGAATCGCCCTGTATAAACTATGTTTATAATTTAACACCTTACCAACTTTGTAAACAGTTTAAATTACCATTATCTAATAAATAATAAAAATATTCCAGTTTTTTTTAATCTTTTATTTAATTTTTATAATTTTTTAATAGTTTAAGCCAATATTAACTATGAATACTCGTATTTTTTTTAATATAGCTACATTGAATAGTTATTTTGTTGTTTGCTGTCTGGTACACTCCATAAACAGGCTAATAAACTGATATTTACCTAACTCTTTAATACAACAGATATTACTAATATTTTTATCGGTTAAAATTATATAACAGTTTCTAAAATTTAGTTATCTTCAGTCGTTTTCATGAAAACGTATAACCCAGGATAAATTTATCACCCAAATTACTTTGTAGCATTCCGTGAATATCAGACTCCCAACGAAAGTATTTTTCAACCTGTAAACAAAAACAAGCATGATCATTTCCTCCAACAAACTGTACAAAAGGAGACACTTACCTGTAATGAAATGTTTACTGCAGACCCTCATTCTTCAGCAGTGATGCTAAAATGTTGGTAATTTGATTTGCTTTATTAATAGCAAATAGTTCTACAACTCTCATAATTAGCAGCATCATAACCCAATTCCATCATTTTGTTTAATATATCTTTTAGACCAAGTATGGGCAAAATGTCCCTATTTTCATAAGAACTATAGAAGGTTTTCCACAATTCATGTTGCACACTCGTTCCACGGAATTTGTGGTGGTTGAGGACATCACTCAAGCACTTGGTACATCAGTACAGAATGCATCCTTTAATTTGCATATTCACTAGCAAATAAAATAGCACCATCTTTGGCAGTGATACCGATACAGGAAACATCTTAACGGTTTTGCACAATCTGAGAATGTTTTGCCTGAAAATAATGTTTACAAACTAATGTTAATCCTATACCTAACCTGTTAAGTCATACATATTATCTAAATCTACCTGCTTAATTTCACAAGGAAACGTACCTTTCCAATTAAAATGTAGAAATCATTCATTACTTTTGTCCCTGCATTTGTAACAAACCCAGGTTCAAAATATTTGTAAGACTGCAAACTTTTTGTAGCTTTTCATCTGCTCTTTGTTGTAATAATAAAATAACTGTGTTACGTTAAAACTAAAAGGGAAACAATATTTGTTTATGTGAAACTCCATAGATAGCATTGTTATATGCATATATAAATTGAATATATATTTAACGTAAAGGGGTCCACATCATCTATTAACTTCAGTTTCATTACATATCTGCAAAATATATTTTATGAGAAACATGAACACAGCAACATTTTCAAACTTACCTTTCTCCAACATCAGGATTTTCCAATAATATTCTTTTAAAATATTTAAACATAATTTATTGCAATTTTTATATAGATTTTAGATGTCTAATAATGGCTTTTATTAACATAATTATTTTCACATTATTTTGTTCAAATTAAATTTTGTTGTATCTTTTCTAACCTCTCTGTTGTCAAACATGTCAAATGTCAAATTCAAATTTGACGATATTGAAGACAAGATTTCGTTAAGAATTAAATTAAAACTTATATGTTTGAAATGCTCACGCCCTCGGGACATATTTCAACTAATAGTTTTTCAAATTTGAACTAATTCCGATAAAAATTAGAGAAATGAGAACCGGACTGCTGAGGGCCTACAACAAGCGGTCCGTAAATGGCTCCGGAAATTGTTTAATTTTAGTCATAAATGAAAACTTCTCATTTATGGGGACCGGTATTTTATATCAAAAACTCATTGTTACGGCTATTTTCTAATACTTTAATCACGAAATGTTTTTATTGCAGTATATTTTAAAATTAAAACTCGGTTTCAGCAACGGGGAAATTGTTCGCGCCAAAAAAATTTGCCCCTTAATGGCGGGTGGGCGGGGCATAGGCTCTATTGTCGCTACTGTGGTTACTATAAAGGCACTGTAATTGTAGTTCTGTCCCAACCCTGATGCTGAGTCTACATTGCTGGTTTGTTGTTTGTTTATGGTGGGATTTGTTAATTGATAGTGTTGATCGTATATATATTACAAAATAACTATTATTATTAATATTACCATTATGAATAGACTGTTAAAGATTCAAAAGATAGTTTCTTCAAATTTTAGTAATAAAACATTTTCAATAGCTATCATTAATAAAAGAAATTTGAATACCGGTAAGTTTAAAAGGTTAGCCTCTATTTTTGACAACGGCCTAGTAATATTTCAGATGAAAAATACAAGATTAAAGAAGTATTTGAAGGGAGACCTTTGTATTTGGATGCTCAAGCTACTACACCTTTGGTAAGTATTAATAACAGAAGAGAAAACACCTATGGTCAATTCAGTTTCAACAACATGAACTTAAAACCCTTAACTGGTCCAGTATTGTTATATATTGGCCGTATTCCAGATAGGCACGGTGCACATAAAGGATACGTGTCCCATATTCCAATTAGATCGTACATGTGTACCAAAACTACACTAAGTATCCCTGAACTGTACCCAAAGAAACTACCGGACACTTCAGGTACATGATGTAATAACCTAAAAATTATTGTTTACTGGGGTGTTTTACTCTTTTATTTCTTGTGTATTATATGTATATTTATGTTTTTATTGTTTTGTGGTTTATTGATGAGTAGGTATTGATGGACTAATTTAACCCAATCCAGTCTTTCACATAACATAACCTTGTCTGCACTGATAATTGAGGATCTTGCTGCAATAATGACGCAGCTCCAAAATTGTTTAATTTAAGTAAAACGAAAAAAACCTTGTAGACAGTAATTTTATATCAGATATCAGTTTTTTGTTTTCGAGTTACAAAAGGACATTAGTGAAGTGTAATAAATACCATAAAACTTATACTAATTAATAAATATGAAGTTGGTAATTTTTTTTACTGGAGCTACATCCTTCTTGCATCAAAACATCTTTTTCCAGCTGCTAAAAGTTTCTTCCGTTTATTTCTAGCTCATTGTGATTTATCAATCGACTTTCTAGTTTTTATTTTAACTTCCAAATCATCACTTTCACTACTTGACGTATTATCGGATGTATCTGCTACGTATTCATCACTAGAACCACCACTATAAGGTTCGGATTCACTACTCAACACTTTCATATTGAATATATTAAAACACAATCAAAATCACTGCAAATATTATTAGGAAGACGATAGAAGAATACGTGACGCAAACAAACAAACGACTAACCTAGTAACAGTAGTAACCCTAGTAACCTAGAAGGAATATCTGAGAAATATCAAAACAAAATTTGTTGTGCATTGGGAGCAAGAGTGACGCAGCTCCTTGGAGCTACATCTCTGTTGCATCAAATGATGTGTGGCGCATCTCCATTATTTGCTATTAAAGTATATAAATTTATCGGATCTGCGTCGATCTTGCACCAAAGAATGTTAAATGTCTGTTACTATCTATCTGGCACATAACCCTATATCTGTCATAAAATGGAGCTGCGTTGTTCTTGCTGCAAAGTCCTCAATTGGCAATAATTGACAAGTATCTGGTCCTACCTGATTTCATTTTCTATTCCAGTTAAAGTGGTACGGCGGTACTTTGAGTACACGTACGGCACACTTATCAGGTGCCTATCTGGAATATGGCCATTATATTATTAATGTTACTATATAAGGAGGAAAAAAATAGCCTAATTATAACAAAAATCATACTGTACTAATTCAAATAAAATATGTACAAGAATTTGAAAAAAATACATTGTTTAACTATGCACGCTAAAAAGTTACAGTAAACAGAAAAATCTTTTACTTTGTAATAATGCAGTCCCAAGGCACTAGATAAACAAAACATGAGAAAATGTTAAAATCTGCATGTTATACATTACCATATGGAACACAAATAGTCTGGCACCATCAGAGTATGGTTGAACTTATTCATGCAATAACATCTAGGATTATGGTAATTGTGTTGTAAACATCCTCACCTATCGTGTTTTAACAGGTGAAGGATTAGGTGGAAGGGTAAGTTTGTGGATAGTCAAAGAAAATAATAAAATTTATTTTTTTTTTACGGGGTAGTCTCTCAGATGGGGATGGACCAGTTGATGGTTAAACATGTGTATATAACTTTTTAAATGTTGAAAACTACCGTATCAATATTAAATATATTTATCCACTTGCTATTGACAAAAGAAATACATATGCCTCTATATTTCTCTAGATTAACTTATTAATTTAGGCATTTATACATTATTCTTGGAATAGATTGCGGTAATTGAGGTTATGTAATAATTTTCCACCAACTTGAAGTTTGAACTCTGATTGTTATACTGTGGTAATACTTAGCATAGGTTATATCAGCTTTGCTATCAGATAAGGTAAAGTAAGGCTTCACTTTTGGAGACAAATTTGACGTTTGCATATAGACCATCCAGATCCAGAGGGCATTGTGCTCGGTGTCCTCAGATTTAAGGAATTAAGCATATATTCTAACCCGACCCTACTGTCTGGTTAGAAAAAAAACCTCTTTAGAAAACTGATCACAGGTGGAGTTGTGATGAAGTATTGTTTCACCAGTAAGATTTGGCAAATTGTAAAAAAAAACAGTAAAAATCAAATCTTGAGCAAACTTGGGAATTTACTTCTATTTACTAAAGTGTTTAGAAAATGACACCTATTTACAATACTACTTGGGATCATTGCATTATAAAAGGTGGTGAGAATTCAGATATGAAAGGACAAGCTAACTGCTTGATGAAAAAAAAATAAACTATGATCTTTCCATTCATAAAACTACAGAAAACAATAATACGTTATGCTGATACTCCATACAATGACATGTCAGGCCCTAGCAGTAGCAATAATTTCTGTATTGCTAATGGTGTTGATATGATTGAACTAATGCAAAACAAATAAATAGATTTAGATGGAGGTAGTAAAGGTTATGTCCCTGCAGGTTTGCTGAAACCAGCTATTCAGAATTGACAAACCCGACATTTCTTACATTAAGTGTAAACAAATAATTTAAATCTGAACATCGCCAGCAACTATTCAAGGTGGAAACAAATTAAATCATAATTTTGAAAATAACATGAACAGTTTTTGAGCAAAGATAATTAAATGATCATTGCACTTCTGGGCTCATACCTGTGAAAATTGACTTAGCATCTTATAATAAGGAGTCAAGTTTGGTGATTTTTATTGTTCCTACTGGTTGATATACTTAAGTTTTATTTATGTTATAAAAGTTAGTTTTGATCCTAATCCAGATGCTCTTGTTTCTTTCTTATAATAGATAAATCATATTAACAAATGATTTTAATCTTACAAGTGGACCAAAGATACCCCTAAACAATAGTCTTCTAAAACTCAATGTTTGTGGAAACGTTTCCTGAATTTTTTCATTTATAATAAACTCCTGGACAAAATCAACGCACCACTATAAATTGGCAACAAATTCCATGCTGCTGTATTTCTGAACGGATGGTCTGATTTGAATGATTTTTTTTTAATTGTAGGTGGATTTCTTGGGAATTTGACTGTTGTCATTATTTTTTTATAAAAAGTTGATTTCGGTTTTATATAGGGTATAATAACGTTATTGGTTTTTCTTTCGAAAATTCTAAACACCCTGTAGAGTATACTACCAACCAGAACATACCGCAGATGGAATCAAACTGTAGCACCGTCTTTGCTGAGAATTTTCTTTTTTTGTTCACTTCATTATTTCTGTTATTAGTGTACTTCAGTATTTTATAACATTATTATCGTATACCTTAATTTTTACAGTTTTTAATAAGTAGGATTTTTTCTCTTCTGACATTTCAAACATCAAATGTTTTGTTTTGAGGTTTATAATTATCAAAGTCAGTTTTGGTCAGTTACAAGCAACGACTAGTGTTTTAAATTTAATTCTAAAATGAATCGACCAAGACATTTATCTGTGGAAGAGTCAATAAAAGCATTAACTTTGTTGGATGAGGGTTACTCGATGCGTTATGTTGCTGATCTGAAAGGACGCCATAATTCCAGTATAAGTCGCATAGTTACACGATTTAACGAGACAGGATCTCATTCTTGAAGGGCAGGACAAGGGCGAAAACGATGTACCGATCTGAGGGATGAACCTTTTCTTAGGCAAACCGATCTTAGAAACAGGAAAATCACTGACTTTTTTAAAAAATGATCTCGCAAATACTCAAAATCTTCTAGTGTAATTTCAAACAATTAGAAGACGTTTAAATGAAGCTGGATTAAGCAGCAGTAGACCGGTAAAGAAGCCATTACTTACCAAACAGCATAAAGTGTGTGATGGGAGTGAACGTGTTTGGCGAAGATCGGGAGAAAGATTTGCAAGTTGCAATATCTCTCCAAAGGTCCCATTTGGTGGAGGTTCTGTAATGTTTTGGGGAGGAATCTGCTTCGATGGACGCACAGAGTTAGTGCCTATACGTCTAAGGTCTATGAACGCGAATTATTATTTATAAAACATTTTTTGAGACCCAATTGTTTTTTCATGCAAGATAATACTCGTCCCCACATGGAGGGGACAGGTTATATACTACTTGAATGCAGTTGCTATTCCAGTGATGGAATGGCCTGCCCTCAGTCTCGACCTAAATCCCATAGAGCATCTATGGGATGCTCTTAAAAAAAGAGATTAGATGTCGAACACCCCCATCGGTTAACCATTTTCAACTGGTGAATGCAGCAATAGCAGAATGGGAGATTATTTCCCAAGATGTAATTGAAAATTTAATAGCCAATATGCCAAGGCGCATGAATGCGGCAATTCACAGTAAAGGAGGGCATACACGCTTTTAGCATTTGTCTATAATTATTTTCTTAGTTTGTAATATTGTAATTAAAGTAAGTTTAATAAAGTGGTGATAAAGTTGATTTCATAATTTAATAATAAAATACCGAAGTGAGCCAAAACTGATGTGTCTCCACTAATAACAGAGATAATGAAGTCAACAAAAAAAGAAAATGCTCAGGAAAGACGGTGCTACAGTTTGATTTCATCTGTGGTATGTTCTGGTTGGTAGTATACTCCACAGGGTGTTTCGAATTTTTGAAAGAAAACCTATAACGTTATTACACCCTGTATAAAACCGAAATCAACTTTTTATAAAAAAATAATGAGAACAGTCAAATTCCCAAGAAATCCACCTACAATTAAAAAAAAAATTATTCAAATCAGACCATCAGTTCAGAAATACAGCAGCATGGAATTTGTTGCCAATTTATAGTGGTGCGTTAATTTTGTCCAGGAGTTTATTTATTTTATTCAAGTTGTACATATTATATCAAAACATATTTTTATTTTCTTATACCACATAATACATAACGCCACATTTTGTTCTTTCTTTTTTTTATATCTTCTTGACATTCTTGATCCGGAATTCTGAAAATTATGTATTTGCTGCGTGCAGAGTATGGGGTGGGAGTAATGAAGCCAATGGCAGCGCTTGCAATGGAGACAAATTGCATTAAAGTAGGCTGTCAGTAGTAGGATGTCAGATCAGATCATATGTGTGTCACAAACTATAGACTAGATTATACTTTGTGATGTGTGTTTACAAAAGTTATTTCGAAAACCAAAGCAATTGAGGATAATTATTATGCCATCTTTTTTACAGAACAAAAGTGAAGTTTCCAGAGAGAAATCTTATGAAATTTACAATTTTACCCGTGTCAGAATTAGGTTTGCCACATTTTTTGATAACAAAAAACCGGGCTAGAGGGTAGGACAATGTCCAAATTTTATCATTCATTATTTTTAGAAAAGTAAAATTCTTATATAAACACAGTTTATACAAAAAAGCTAAAGATAATGCTTGGATAAACACAGCTACATTAATTAGATAAATAGATTTTTATTTAGCATTTCTGCTTCACCATCGACATGATCACTCATATTTATTTACACTGAATTAACAATCAACAACACACAACCACAACAATATTTAAATCAACTAAACAAAAAAATTTAGTTTTTCTTTAGTTTTGTTGGGTTTTTGCCACACTTCTGAAAAAATAATAAAGATTAATTAAATAAACCCTTGCGCCAAACGGAGCAGTCAAGAGTTATTTTTGAAACTAAGTTTGCCTAACCAAAAAATCTCACACTGAAAAAAGCAGATAAGTAAAAAATAACAAAAATCACATCACTATCGCGCACTTCCGTATTATTGACGTTTCGAAAAACTCTGTTTTCGTTCTCAAAATCGTAGTAAAAATATTAAACGTATGTCAAGTTTGACAATTTAAAATTTGTTTATCTGCTAGAAGAAAAAGTAAGAAGTAACAATAAAATAAAAATCATTTAACATCTCTATGGAAACAGATAAACAAATTTTAAACTGCCAAACTTGACATACGTTTAATATTTTTACTACGGTTTTGAGAACGAAAACAGAGTTTTTCGAAACGTCAATAATACGGAAGTGCGCGATAGTGATGTGATTTTTGTTATTTTTTACTTATCTGCTTTTTTCAGTGTGAGATTTTTTGGTTAGGCAAACTTAGTTTCAAAAATAACCCTTGACTGTTCCGTTAGGCGCAAGGGCTTATTTAATTAATTTTTATTATTTTTTCAGAAGTGTGGCGAAAACCCAATAAAACTAAAGAAAAACTAAAATTATGCCACAAATAAATAGCTTCAGACAATAAAAAAATTTAGCATGCAACATCACATTGTTTATAAACGTATAAAACTAGTGCATTCTGAATCTGCGGAAATCCTCTCTGAAATTTTGCGACTAAATTGCTATTTTGTCGTGTAATATAGAAATGATTAACTTAGCAATAACTACTGCTGCCAATGAGAAGATATAGCCCGTGTTGTTTTTTGGGAGAGTTCATTATTGCTTCTAGTAATTTTCCAAATTCGTTGACGTTCTGTTGAGAATGATAAGAAAACCAGTCTCATTTGGATGCTGACTGACAGCTGGCCTTGCTAAGCTGCGTTTTTCTAGAAAACATGACGCAGACAGGATGGAATCCGGAGAATGTTGCATTGATGCAAAATATGTCAGGCCGGTGGAAAACTGACAAGGTGGCAACCTTGCCGGTTTTCGGCATTGTCTGTGTTAGAACAATTTTAAAGACCCAATTGCTTCTAATATGAAAACCAATAAAATAATATAAGAAAATCTGCATTTTGCATAAAAAAGGACATTCTGTTTATTAATTTTTTGCAGTTGGCGTCTTTAAAACAGATTCTACATTATCTTGAGCAACACGAAAATATTTAGTTATCTGACTGACTCGCTTAAATTTAATACGATTCACATGCAAATTTAATATCAATTTTACCAGAATTTTTGACAGGCAGATGATAACTCTGACAGCCTACAAAGCACTGAAATGTACGATGTGGAATGCTCTTAGTTCCACTGGGCATTCATATAGTGACAAACCTAAGAGCAGACAAAAGGAGGGACATGAAACTCAGCAAAGAAATACTTCATTGGTTATGTATGTGGATGTGAGAGAGACGATCATCTGCACGTACGATATGAATTGTTCTTAATTTCCCATTATTTTGTTTGTAAACATGTCATTGACATACAGTGTGGTTAACTAGTACATTATTTTATCTTGTATCTCGTTAGTGTTATTCTTTGTGTATTTTTGTGGGTGTTATTGTTGGAACACGTCATGTTTTATAAGGGACTGTAAAGTTAACCAGCATATAGCACCAAATAATTCTTCAGATCCAGAATTCAATTTCATTTCAATTCACAGTCAGCTATATCGTTATTGCTCCGCCATTGCTAGGAGGCACAAAACAAATATAGCGCTGATCATGAGTAATCCATTCGCGCAGCTTGACGAGCATTCCAGTCATCATAATATAAAATTTCATTTCAGTGCTACAATGTCGTGAACGCTACGTGGCGTTGATGTCGCACACAGCGAATATAACAAACGTTATGCTACCAAAATAGGGTAACAAGTACAAAGTACATACGCCACAGTTTGTATTTACATTAATGTAATTTTCCATGAATGACAAAAATCTATAAATCATTTAAAATTGATTGTTCCTATTGGTGGCATTAATACAATTGTTGTAAACATTACATTAAACAATAAAAAAAAATGTAACCATCACTGCATTATATCGCTGTCATAGTATAAATATAAACGACTTTATCAGACATTTACAAATATATTTAGAAACTACAACAGCCAGTTCGTCAGACTATAATATTTTTATTGGAGATATAAATATCGATATTATTGAACGCAATAACTGTTCAATTGAATATTTAAACACGTTAAGTGAATTTGGGTATGTATCAGTAATTAATAATTATACAAGGGTTCGAGGAAATCAAAAATCATGTATAGATCATATATTTATAAAAACTAAATCTAACAAATATATTTAATTCCCATAGTTATAAAATCAAATACTACTGACCATTTTACAGCTGTATTACAAATTGTAATGGGCTCTCCTAAGCAAGATATTGATAATCTCTGTTGTATCAAAAAAATTGATAATCCTAAATTACTAACTATAATTAGTGGAGTTTCTTGGGACAATGCTGCAATGAACAAATTTATTGACATAATATCACGAGCAATTACCAATTGTACATCTGTTACGCAAATTAAAAGAAAGAACGTTAAAATATCACCTTGGATTACAAATGCACTGGTAAAATCTGTTGATAAAAAAATATAATGTTTAAAAACTTGGAAAAATATCCAGATGACATTCAAAAGCTAAATGAATATAAACTCTACAGAAATAAATTAACTTCATTAATAAACAAAGCTAAATGTGATTATTATAAAAACAAAATAAATAACAATAAAAATGATACCAGATTACTGTGGAATACTATTCAAGAACTTACTAAATGTGTAAATAACAACAAGACCATTGAGCAAATAAATGATGAAGAAGGTAAGACAATTGTAAATAATAAGGAAATAATGAATTCAATTTGGTTTTTACGAAAATGGGTAGCAAGCTGGCAAATAAGATACAAAAAAAAATCCCAGTTACAGTCCTACAAGAATCTCTAATAGAAACTCAATGGTTTTACTCCCTACTGATATAACAGAAATGAAGGTTGTTATGGAATTAAAAAATAAAAAGAGCGTTGGGCTGGATGGTATAGGAGCAAAACTACTCAAATTGATATCAATTTATATTCTTGAACCAATTCTGTTTAACAAATTTATGGAAAAGAGTTTATGGTCTTTGGCATTCAAAGATGCATTTGTAGTACTATTTTTAAAAAAGGAGATAAAACCATTATAACAAATTATCACTCACTTATCAAAGTTATTTGAAAAAGTAATCAAAAAAAGATTAGTATTATTTACTAATAAGTACAACTTAATCTCCAACAACCAGTTTGGATTCAAACAAAAAATGTCAACTGAAGATGCCTTACTAGCACTAACGTCCAAATTTTACTGAGGGCAGTCCGTCTATATGCATTTTCTTGGACCTTTCAAAAGTATTTGATACAGTCAGTTGTTTACTCTTGCAGTCAGTGGAAGATATTGGAATTAGAAATAATTGCCTGAAACTATTTGAAAGCTATTTCTCTGATAAACACCAGTACGTGAGAGTTAACGATGTACTGAGTGATCAAATGTCGATGGATTATGGAGTTCCACAAGGTAATGTCTCAGGTCCCCTGTTATTTTCTATATATGTTGACGGCTTGTTCTCTATTTGGACCAGAAGGAAAATAATTGGATATGCAGATGATACTGCAATTTTCTATAAAGCAGACACTTGGGAAGACCTTAAAATACTAGTTGAAACTGATATGATCTTAGTAAAAAAATGGTTTGACAATAAATTGTTAACAATTAACTTTGACAAAACGCACTACTTACCACTCAGTTGCACAAATGCCAGTTTGTCACCTTTCGTTAACATTGAGATAAATACTGGAGCTATGTTGTGTACAATTTTACCTGTAAAAGAAATTAAATACTTAAGAATCTATATAGGCACACCTAAAATGGAATTCTCACATAAATTATATTATGATTTTTAAAAATAACTATCTAAAGGGCCAACATACCCATCGGCACTTCTATATTCAGCAGCTCAGGTAAGATATTGCACTAAATCTGTATCCACATTACCAGCGTATCAATATACTACAAGGCAGAAGGATAGGCATAGGATTCCTTTCATGACAAAAAGAAATTTGTGATATTAAAATCAGTTATGTATTTAAAAAGAAGTTAAAATTATTCATATTGTCTAATCCACTAGAAACATTTGATAATTGTATTGACTTAAAGAATAGTTAATAAATTCTATTGCATAAAATATAATATACTACCCACCTCCTATAATGTTAAAGCAATTTGTTTGCCATGCAATTATAAAATTTTCATATTGGTTCCTAAAATTGAGTACTATTCTAAAATGTAAATATTCATCAATTCATCTAGCTACTTGTTCCGTACTTTATTTTCATGTAGTTTGTAAGCCTTTATTGTTCTTCGTTTCGGTTTTAATATTTGATATACCTATATGTGTGAATGGTGTTTATATATGGAATATGTTTTTATTCTTTAACTGTCAAATTATTTTACTTGATTGATTCTATTTCACTGTTCTCATGTCACGTTATTTAGTTAAAAAACACAAGTTTGTATATAGTTTGTGTACATGCATACATTCAATTTTACTTATTATAATGTCACTTTTAATAGTTAAAAACCTATATTCTAATTAATTTTTCAAATATTTATGTGATGTATAATGGGTGCTACGTCTACTATGCATATCCCATTCCTATATCTGTATGTAGGTACATTTATTTATATTTTTGTATATACCTTTTTTCTCGAAACAAGTGTTCTCACTTATGGAGTAGATTGTTTATTTAATTTGTTTTTATTGATATTGTGCAACAAATATTATAAATAAACATTATTATCATTATCTTAAAGACCAATAATCTTGTTTCTCTCTATAAATATGCAATAGGTTTGTTTTATTTGGACATTTTACTTTTTTACCAAAGAAACGGTATTATTTAAAATGGTGTATCCTACGATTTTTTATCAGTCACCCATTCACCTACAAGTGTAAAATCGGAGAGGGCCCCCTCGATGGTTGGAACGTAGTCCATCAAAATTTGTTCGAGTTTGAATCTGAATATGCTGGATGAATTAGTTTTTATATATTTTTTTTATTTTTTCCAAAATATGATATATAACAATAATAATATCTCTACCCCTCATTCTAATCACGAGGATTAGCCCAGAAGTCAAAGACTTGTGCGGGAGAGGGGGCGGCATATTATTATTAAGCAGGCCCTAACCACCATTCAATGCAGAAATGAGGGAAACCTGGTAAACCTCATTAATTATATGATTATTCATATTAATTATAATATAACGTGTTTATTTTTACATTTACCATTCTCTTCAATAAATAAAACTTAAAATAATATTAATTTTTTACAATATGTCGACTTTGTCGACAGCAATCAATCCGGGGATTTGTGATTATAAATTTCTAATCTCGAGATAAAATTTTTTTTCCGGGATTGACAGCCCTACTCGAGAATTACATACATCGACTTTGATTAAAAGTTAGGGAACCATCAACTGGCAAAGCACGTCAAATTGGCAGCACGGCTTATCCCCCCACTCAATTATTTTTGCTGGGATTGACTTTCAGTCACTTCTCTCTGGTTGCTATTCTCGGATATTTCTATGGGAAATCGATGCATCTGATGTCTGATTTTTTACCAGAGTCCCAAAATTCTTTTATATAGTAAAGACATTGGGCATCTCAAAAATCACGTTTTTTATGTGGTTCAGTGGAGTACCAAATATTTTTTTCAAAGTTTTGTAGGTCCCTCATATCTACAGTGCTGGTTGTAAATTGACTCCAGTTTTTGATTCATAAGATGATCCGCCCTAAGTAATAAGTACTTACAAAGTACTTACAAAACTTATTTTAGACAAGTGGCTCTTGTCATTTTCGTGTAACTGAGAAAAAAATATTACCATTTAAAAAATAATTGATTACTAGCGGATTTTGTTTCATATGAAATGAAGGCAGTTTACATTTAGATATGTTAAGATTTAAAAAACTCTTTCTACACCACTGACGGTGTTTAAAACATTTTGCAGGCTAATACATAGTCATTTAAGGTGTTTATTTCCATATAAATTTTTAAATCATCGGCAAAGTAAGTGGTACGCGTTTAATAGTAAAGACAAATCATTAATGAATATTAAAAATAAAAGTGGCCCAAGATCAGACCCAATGTGGCCAAATATTCTTCAGATTTGAATCCGACATATTCCACAAATTGCCACCTTTTTATCAAGCAAGACTTATAGCATTAGTTAAAAATCCTATAGAACTAGTTTTCTTCTGTTCTGATTAAACTGAATGAGCTGATTTTAGTAATAAATTATTTGACATAGTTTGTTGTTTTTTCGTTTATAATCAATTCCTTCATTTCGGTTAAAAAAATTATTGGGATAAGAATTCCCTGCGCCCCTTGGGAACATACATTTTCTTCAATCATTTGAATCAAATCAGTTTTCTATAACCAAACTCTTTAAAATTGACGTTTTTGACGTAGCATCATATTATGCCGAAAGATAATCACGGAAGCAAGAAGATATAGAAATGATGAATAAAGAAATAAAAGTAACAATATAAACAAGCCATCCACCACTGCATTTTTTTTAATTTGATCAAATGGCACAATTTTGCTACTGAACTTCAACACATTCTAAAATGTCTTTCAAAATCGCCCTCAGAATACGACACAATAACAGTGTCTTCAAAATAATTTGAAGTTTTTGCATGTTTTTCGCTATTAAACATTTCATATTCACTGTATTCTTGAAGAATACTGCTGCTACTTGAACTAACTATCATTATTGCTACTACTGCTTTCCAGTATAATAAGAGCATCCATAAATGCCTTAAGGGGACTTTTATGATATACACATGCGCTAAGTTGCAACAAAATATACTGTGAAACTGATGTGTGGAAAAAAAATAGACATATATTATGATTTTTATTTTACACATAAGCTTATTTACTTATTTTCTTTATTCCATATTGAGACATGCACATGTGGCAGTGTTCCCTTATAGATCTTAGTTTCGCAAATCGGTTTCACAGCGCATTGGGTATGTCTCCCCCTGGTTTAAATAGTCTCAATTTGATTCTAAAATTATGGCCAAGCAACTTTTCTGGTACATTCTGAATGGTGATTAAATACATTCCTTCTAAATATCTACAACGAGCTTAAATGCTTAACTATATTTTTTAAGTTCGTATGTGCTTTTTGAAAAATCCTACATTTAAGCTCAAAGGGAAAAATGATAGTGTTTTGCATTTCACCTAACATTATTCTATAATTCTTTCTTTTTAATTTTTGAACTATGTATTATTCATCAATACCAGTCAAAAGTATCTATCTCAAATAAATTTTCTAATTTTTAGGATCCTCGGGTTTTAGATGCAATGTTGCCTTATTTAACTAATTATTATGGAAATCCACATTCTAGAACTCATGCTTATGGATGGGAAACTGAAGTAGCTGTAGAAAAAGCAAGAGAACAAGTTGCAAATTTAATAGGAGCAGATCCAAAAGAAATAGTTTTTACATCAGGAGCAACAGAGTGTAATAACATTGCAATAAAAGGTGTAGCAAGGTTTTATGGTGTGAAGAAAAAACATATAATCACTACGCAAACGGTAATACTACGCTTTCATTAGAACAATTTTTCCATACACTTTTGTAGCTTCTCTTATAAGCAGTAATATATTTTATGGAAATTACAAATTACTGCAAGCATATAAAAAAATAATTATATTTCAGGAACACAAATGTGTGTTAGATTCGTGTAGAGCATTAGAAGCAGAAGGTTTTAAAGTTACTTATTTACCTGTAGGAAGTAATGGTATTATATCACTAACTGAGCTCGAGAAATCAATAACATCTGAAACTTCTTTAATATCTGTAATGACAGTGAATAATGAAATAGGTGTTAAACAACCGATTTCTGAAATTGGTAAACTTTGTAGACAGAAAAAAGTATTTTTCCATACTGATGCTGCACAAGGTGTTGGTAAAATTCCTTTAAATGTACAATCTATGAATATTGATCTGATGTCAATTAGTGGTCATAAAATTTATGGTCCAAAAGGTAGGTAAATTAAATACGTTTTTATTTAAGTATTATTATCTATAACTTCACATAAGTTGCAACTATGCAATTTTACTTTAGAAACCATATTTTTGAGTAATTATATAATTAAATATGACATTTTTAATGAACACATTTTCAAGAAACTGTCACTACTGATTGTACCGGAAGTCGTCACCAACTTCATTGTTTTAAGTGGAATGATATAATTATTATTTGATCTTTGGATCTCTTTCTCTCATGCTATTTAAATAAGACTTTCCTATTCCTAATTCTTGTTGTTTTCGAGATATAAAATAAATGTTTATAATATTATATTTATAATATTGAATGCTATGGAAGTTAAAGAAATAATTTTTATACAAGGAATAGCTGAATCTTAAGGCCTTCTATACTATATTTACTAAGAGGAGTGATTCAAATTTCTTACACATGAACACTAGCTTGTTATTGGTTAATTTGTCGCCAAGTTTACACACCCGCGCTCCCCCTCATAAATCATGTGTATTGTCTGTAGGTCTGTTCCAACAGCCATCGAGAACTAATTCAGTACTGTCAGAAATATTCACCAACACCGTCTTACGTCGCCGAGAATATATTAACAATTGAACTGACTGACTAGTTCTGGACGGTTCAAAATCGATTATTGCTGTTGTTGGAACAAACTCAATGTCAACTACTAACCTCTAAAATGTGTTGCCACTTCGTAGATTTATTTTGTTTATTTTTCCTCTCTGTTAATCCAAAAGCTAATATAACAGTTCTTTTCATAATTCAGCAACAAATTGTATTGCTTCTTCTGCATTTTGTCTTTTTTTTTTATTATTTACTGTCGAAATGATCTAGTGTATTTTTTAATTACTTTTCCCTGTGTATATATGACTTCTTCATTCGCTCCTCCTAGTTTAAAAATAGACTATAATAATGTCTTACAAGTGGTATAATTTTATACAAGGTGTTGAAAAATCAAGTGCAGTCAAAATTATTTTTTAAATAGAACGGAAATTTTTTTTAATTTAGAAAACTAAAAGCAGACAGAAGTTCCTAAACCAATTATAGATAACAAAGATTAATGTAACTGGTTATTTTAATGCATATCTACAGTTCTATTTGATTGGCTTCAACAGACTTGGGATTATCTTATTCGTTTATACAACGAATTATTAAAAAACAAATTTGTCATTTATTAAATTTCAAGTATTTCACTCTGGATATGAAAATTTAAGAACAAATTTTTGTGATAATATGTTAATACAAATCCAGAACTTTTATGTCTGATATTACTTTACCAAATTTAGCAACAATTCTGCATATTTTTTTGGGTTACTGGTGGTATTTGTGGATACCTCTCGTTAAAAATCTGTTAGGTTCTGCCAACAATTTTGAGTTTTTTCATGAATAAGAAATTCATTTAAAACATCAGAATTTGAATAATTATTTTCTTTATGTGCCATTACAATTATACAGGTATGTTTTGAAACACACATACAGAAAATAGTTCTAATTACTGCGTTTTCATAACTATCTTAGCAAAAAGATAATAAAAATACATTCACTTAATTTGAAATAAAAATCTCATTTACACAGGAAGTAACATAGATAGGTATAGGGAAGTGTAACATGGATCAATAGATAGAATTCTGCACTAGAAAATGTAAAAATATACAGGGCACTCGTATCGTATCGTATTTTATTTTACTGTCTTTTTATATAGATCGAAAGGAAATAAAATATAGAAAGAGATAGTAAAGTAAAACATAGGGTGTTCCATTTAAAATAAGTGAATTACTGTGACTTGAATTTGCCACTATAAGCCGTCCACTATGTGTCCTATCTCAATATTACTTATTATTTTTTAAATCGCTAATTACCTGAGTTAAACTGAATAGTTCATGAAAAAAAAAAAAACAAATTTAAGAAAACGAAATAACTCAAAAACTGTTGAGTTTATACATATAGTATATAACAAAGTTGACTTAAAATTACATGTAGAATCTGAAAATGAAATAAAAAAAATACCATGTTCCATTTAAAATAAATGAGTTGATGTCTACTTCCACTATAACCGGAAGTGCCACGTCACTATAAATATTTAGCTTCAATCAGCAGTGTTGAAAATCTCTAGAAACAAAAATTCAAAATTCTATTATTTTGGGTTTCCTAAATACATCTAATGCATGCTCGTTGGAGACCCTGTATATTCAGAAAAAATATATACCTCTGGTAAAGATAACCAGTCCACTCTCAATAAATTTTACTGAAATTTTGTGTACTTAGTTTCTATAAATAATAATGCTTTATCTTCAGTAAATTTGGAATTATTCGCAGGAGTGAGATATTTTTTCCCAAATTTGTCTTCCTCTAATCAGTGTTGATTGAAGAGCTTCCTTTATAAGCTCTGCAGTTGTTCTTTCTTCATCTTACCTTAAAACTAATTGCAATAAAAGACAATTCTTCAGGTGAAAAACTTCTCTAGAATGAATGTTTTCTTAAATTTAGAGCAAAGGATCCCGGTTCTTGCAGTTGTCCTAATCACAGTTTTGTTTTTACACTTAATGAAGATGGTAACTCGAAATCATGTTGGTACCATTACATAATTCATTATTTGGTCACATGGAACAAATAACATGAATTATGATGAAGGTTTTCTGATGAGCAGAACCTGATTACCGCAGCTGAAAACAAGGAATGGCGAGAGGAGATAAAAAGCAGGGGCAAAATTATTATTTTTGACTCCCAGTTGAGTTTCTTGTTATTTTTGTTAGATGGAGTTTATCCTACTCGAGGTACTCTAGAAGAATTGTTTTGTGTTCGTTTTAACCTACAAGGTCTTGCCAGTAGACGTACCGTGCAAAGTATTATTATATAAAATTATCCATTTCGGAATTAGATGTGAATCTGTTACTAAAGATTTATCGCTTTGAGTTTCCAGATTGAACTCTAGAAATTGTGCTTTGTTCATGTTACCCTTTGCTCGTACAAGTAGCCTTTGTATCAAATGCTGAACAATAGTAACAGTATGGAGGAGTTTTGACATTAACTTTATGTACTCGAACGGGGAATTCACATCGCGATCACTTTTTGAGTTGAAGTGAGAGAACTGATTGTAATCGAAAAAACAAACTATTTCAAATAATTTTTTTCTTTTTAATCAGAACGAAAGAAAATAGTATTGTTGATAGATTTTACCTATGTGATACACATATATACATATATTTTTTTGAAAATCAGTAGTTTTAATTGGAACAGCAATGGTTGGCTTTTTGATAATATTTTCTAAGAAACAACCTGCTGAAGTTATAACATGAACTTGTGCAACAGTGCAATTTTTAATTAACTGTGTAAATTGAGATTTATCACAGTGATTACTAATTTTTCTTTACTTACTGTGCCAACTAATAAAATTGTTATTAGAATGGTTAGAATTTTCATGACAAGTTTGTAGGAATAGGAGCGTTGTATGTAAGACGAAGACCTAGAGTGCGAGTAGAAGCAATTCAGAGTGGTGGTGGTCAAGAAAGAGGCATTAGGAGTGGAACAGTGCCTGCGCCTCTCGCTGTTGGTTTGGGAGAAGCATGTGATATAGCACAAAAGGAAATGACATATGATCATAATTATATTGAAAAATTGAGTCAAAGATTATTGGATCAAATTTGTGGCTCCCTGTCACATGTTATTAGAAATGGTGACCCTGTACATACATATCCTGGGTGTATTAATCTGTCATTTGCATATGTTGAAGGTAAGTTTAAAAGTGTAAAAATTTATTTAACAGATTGAATTATAATCATAGTAGTGCCTATATTATATAATAATAATAATAATAGTTATATGTATATATTTTTTCCTTTGAACAAAATCATATTCAAGCTCAAAAAAATATCGATTGTAAATACCTTGATTAGATTTTATATTTTTAACCAAATTAATTTTTAAATAAAACACAATACTTACAACCAAATATCACTTTTTTATTAATTTTAGGTTAATCACGTTATACTGACCAAATATCTATTAATATTATTATATTTATATATTTCTTTTATATTACATCACTTGTTGCTAGATAACTTAAATTTTTAAATATTATTTGTAGATCCATAAATTAAATATTTGTTTGTAATGTCCAGAATGATCCTGTACATTTTTTCCTTCTATTTTACAAAACATGTACTAGTGCATCTTTATTTCTTTTTTACTTACTCTTCCAATCTTTCTTTTTTACTAATATTAAATTTAATACCTCGCTGTTGGCTTAGGAGTAGCATATAATATTGTGCCAAAGGACACGGTATTTGAACATAATTTTATTGAGAAATCAAATGTATTTATTTTTTATATAAGATTAAATATAAAGTAAAAAAAATGTTTAGATTAGGTACTCTCGTAGTTTTCCACAAAAAACAAATATTGACAAAACCAGTACTCAAAAACTTATGTATTCAATACCAATGTCGATTTATCCATTAGGTACCAAAGGCAGCTGCGTAGGGCAGCGCAGGCTAAAAGGGGAGGGGGTAAATCTTACATTGAGCACCAGGAAAACACATCTGGGGGGCGGTCCAAAAAAGTAAGTGCCTAGGGTGCCAGCAAGTCTCAACGTCGCCGTGTTTAATATATAAAAAAAGGAAGTTATGGCTAAATGTGCCGTGTAAACAGTATCAAGTCAAAGCTACAGTCCCCTAAAGCTACCTTATTATGTTATTTTTTAATTTCCTTGTGTACATATTTCATTCTTTTAGAACATGACGTATCCCACAATTTCACTCTGGTTCTGAAAATGATGTCATGTTTTCAATACAATGTAATTTTATCTATATATAAATATTTAAGGAAAAGGAATTCTCTTTCTAATAACAGCATAATAAGTAGGTAATTCAAAAATAAATTTAACTGAATGTCGAATATACAGGAGCCACTGGCATATATAATAAATTAAGGCCTTATGTAGGGAGAATGCACCTCCGCATTTAAGGTGGCTGTTATAAAACCTCTGCACAAAAATGGTAATAAATAAACAAAGTGATGAATTATAGGCCTATCTCATTAATTACAAACTTTGCAACAAATTTTGAAAATGTAATCAAACAAGGTTAAACACATTTAGAAATATACAGGGTGTTAATTAAGTATGTACACAAACTTTAAGGGGTTAATTTTTAACGTTTTGAGTATAATAATAATATTTACCTATTTAATTATACATATGGTTGTAGATTTATTTTATGACTTTTGTTTTGTTATGTAGGCAGAGAATTTATTTATTTTGTATCTGTACTTATACAGGATGTCTTGCAAGTCGTTACAATAATTTTAGAGGGTGATAGAATACTTGATTTTGAGTCAATTGAAACAAACATACCTATATACCAAGTGTTAAAATATTTGTGATAATTAATTTTTTAATATTTTTTAATTTAACCATGCTTTTCTACAATTATGGAAGTGTAGAAGCAAAACAAACCTTTTTATGATAAATATTTCTATACTTTTTTTATTAGGAGTGAATGTATTATTTAAATGATTTAACCAATAAAATCCAAAGTGGCTTCGTTACTTACCTAGAACTTCATAAACATGGTTTTTCTACTTTTTAAAGGTGAAGAGTCAAATTTAAACGTGGATTTTATTTAAACCATTGTGTGTAGGTTTATTCAGATATTATTAAAAACTTATCTAAGCAACGCTCTTTCAGTTCTTAGGAAAAGTTTCTTGATAAAGATTCTAAAAATTAGGGAAAATAATCTTAAGTAAAAATATATTGCAATTATTTATTATGTGAGCCTGGTATAACTATTGTGGTTTGTAGCCATCTTGACTTTTTCCCAAAAATTAGTAGTCTTGCCATTATTTGTAAAGAAGCCAAGTCAGTAGTGATTGTAAATTTTACCTCAATAAAATGTTACTAACAACATATTTTTGTTCGTTCTTAACTGTGTTATTAATATACATATTATCGAAGGGGAGTTAAATAATAATTATGATTGTTGTTTGAGATATTTCCCTCAAATATTTGTATATTTTAGGTGAATCTTTGCTGATGGCATTAAAAGATGTAGCTCTCTCAAGTGGATCAGCTTGTACATCAGCATCTCTAGAACCCTCTTATGTTTTAAGAGCTATAGGCACCGATGAAGATTTGGCACATAGTTCTATAAGATTTGGTATTGGACGATTTACAACAGTTGAAGAAGTTGACTATACAGCAAAAAAATGTATTCAGCATGTTACTAGGTTAAGAGAGATGAGTCCTCTTTGGGAAATGGTGCAAGAAGGAATAGATTTAAAGACCATTCAGTGGTCTCAGCATTAACTTTATAATGGCCTAATTATCTTGGATGGATTCAAATGAAAATACAAAATAAATATGCTTTACCAAGTGAAAATTTGTATAGTGTACATTTTTATTATATTCTTTATTAGTAGCGTATATATATTTCATGAAAAGTATGGCAGTTTTAATAATGTCTTAAGTGTAATTGTAAATAGCATAGAAATAAATTTATTTTGAGACATGTAATTTATGTTTCATTTGCTATTTATTTTCTAATGGTGCTGTGCTCTTAAGATTTTAGATTAGACAAAATGTTATCCATGTTTTTGAGACTTTGTACCTATATAAATAAAATATCTATTTCTGAACCTCTTTGTGTAGGGTAAATGTATCTGAAGAGAATTTTAATGCAATTTCAAAAATTGAAAAATGTGGGGCATTTCATTAAAATGCAGAGGTTAGGGTTATAACTTAAAAAAAGTTAAGAAAAATGGGTATACAACTGGATTCTCTGAAAAGTGCTGAATAAAAACCCACGAGAACTAAAGATCATTATAAAGAAAAAAGTTATCCCTCTTTACAACACGAAACAAAAAAAGATACTGAATCTTTTTTAAACAAAGTTTTCACTATTCGATTTTACTTGAAAATTGATCCCAAAATTTTGTGTTGTACAGGCTGAATCAAATTTGATTATCACTCACTACAGGGATCTCGGAAACTGTTAGAGACACGGGAAAAAATGGTCAAAGTAGTGCAGAATGTAATAAATAATTAATTTCACATTTGCTTGAACATAAAAATTAGATATATATTACTCATAAATACCAAGTATGGCAGTCACAGCATTTGATTCCTTTTATAAATTTGACTTTTTTACACTAATAGAAACTCCAAGCCAAAAAAATCATTTCACAAACAACACTGCTTCATGACAGTGTAAATCAGGAAATTGTTTAATAAATTTATTAATTTGGTAGGCACAGTTCGGACATTTTTAGTTTCATTAGATATACGAGGGGCGTTCAAGGTATTCTTGGTATCAGCAGAAAGGAAAAGAGATAACTTAAAATAATTTATATTTTTCAGAATAAACTCCCATAATGTCAATACGTCTATTACATCTAGAAATTAACTTTTCAATTCCCTGTAATAAATACACTTCTTTGTTGTCTTAAAGATGTGTGTTAATTGCCGCGTTAACCTCTTCATCATCTGAAAATCGCTTTCCACGAAGATATTTTTTAAATTTGGAAACAGGTAATAGTCACTGGGGGATAAATCAGGACTATAGGGTGGATGGTTGTGTTCAAAACCACAGTTACGTATTGTCGTGTAAGAAACGTAATTACAGCACTGTGCTCAATTTTCTTCTACATTATAACGTCAGTCATTATGGTCGTCTTTTACTAAGGATTAGTAGAAAACAAAAGGTCACAATTAGTTGAAATTTTATATACATACTCTCAGATAGTGACATTCGTTAATGCAATAATAAAATTACCCACATCGGTAGCAGATCATACTCTGATACGGAGAATACTTTGAACTCCCCTCGTAACAGCTTGTGTGAACACTAAATGTGCCGATGTGATAAATTCTAACAATTCTTGATTACATCAAGTTAAAATATGCTATTAAATAATTATTATATAAAGCAAAGTACAAATCTCGTTCAAGTAACAATAAAATGAGTTACAAAAATTAATACTCGATACTGATCTAAATATTTAGGATATCAGACCAATCTATTGATTCATCATCGGACCGGTCAGTGGTCGCGCGGTTTAAGGCGTCAGTACTTGAATCGAGGTGACTGGATTGCTGTGGGTTCGACCCTTGCAGCCGGTAGACCGTATATAAGCTATATTCGTGGAGAGATTGGCACCCTCTCTGCGGGTATGGTAGGGTGGAAGAATGTTGACTTGGGTCAATGTGAGAGATTGATACCGGTTGGCATTTAACTACCCCCCTAATTAACGAGGTTTTCCAGGTTTCCCTCATTCCTGCACCGAATGGTGGTTAGGGCCTACCAACGTAAGTCGTTCCTGGGCGCAATTGCGGCCTGCTCAATAATAATATGCCGCCCCCTCTCCCGCACAAGTCTTCGACTTCTGGGCTAATCGTGATTAGAATGAGGGGTAGAGATATTATTATTATTATCTATTAAATCAAAGGTCATAGCTTTGACGTTTCTTAATTTGTGGTTATGACTAATGCTAGATATTTTGAAACATATCCATAATAACCCCAAGTGCCATTATTTTTGGGTTTTCATGGCAGCGGACGTGTAAAGATCCATAATGCCTGCTGCTATGACAGCGGGCATTATGAATATCCAGGGTGATATGGGTATGTTTATATATCTCAGTATCTTAGGTATTATATCTAAATTATAAGGAATTGAAATATGAAACTATTTATGTCACTGAAAACATGAAAATTCACATTAAACTTGTTAAAGATTTTTTTTCAACAGGACTACTGTTCAGAATTCAGAGTAGTAAATAAAAATTTATGAACAACTAATGAGACAACTCACCCTTAGTGTGTTGGTGTCTTTTGGAGAATATTGAAATAAAATACCGTGAGGCTTCTTACACTTTAACTTTTTTTTCTTTTTAGAGGCATTGTAAATGTTTCACAAGTACCACAGCCTATTAGACTTACTGTATAATCTTTGCCACATTATATGTACTACCCATGATATAGATTTACTGCAGCTGGATAGACGAATACAATCTGATTCTCTCCGCTGACAGTTAGCAAGAAACAACCTAAACAAGATTAGAAAGTCCTTAGAAGATTAGAAAGTGAGTCCTTTTACAAAGCTAAAATTTTAAAGTATTGATAATATTTACGACAATGTTTGTAATATAAATTTTTTTTGAAGACATGTAGATATCTATCTCAGTGGTAGACTAATTCTGTAGAGAATGAAGAGTAGCAAAACAATTTTAGGATTTATAGTAAATAGCGATTTGTAGCACCATCTTATTATTTAGGTAATGAATAAATTGGTGATGATAGTGCTACAAAAGTTACTTTGCTGTAAACGTTTTTGATACCAGATTACATGTTAAAAATTGTATTTACGGACTGAAGAAAAATGTTTTATTTCTACATGGAGGAAAACTATAATTTAGTTATTAGAGCGAGGGTGTTTAGAGCAATTTCTTGGTACTCTAAGTACAGTGTCGAGTCCAGATCATTGTATTTAATTTATTCTAAATATATACCTAACTGCTTTGCAATTTTGTTTTAAAAATAGTAACTAATTCCTCTGTGTATGTTTAATTGACTAAAACATTGCATAAATGGACACTCAACTTCACTTTTGATTTTAATTTTTTTAGAGCATTATAACATACATTGCAATATATATTGTACAATATTATTAAATTCTGTAAATTATTAAAGAATAATTTGAAATCATCGATTCTTTGTCTATTAATCAATGTGCAACTTATTGAAATAATACAACACTGCTCCAAGTAAAAATTTTTAAATTATTTTTTGACCATATTCAGTTCTTAAATGTTTAAAATAATTATTTGTATTTGTAAAAACTTAACTAAATTCAACTTTTTTAGATAATTAGCGAAAACCATGACGTGGCTGACATCTGTTGATAGATTTCCAAACTGTTGTAAAGATAAATAACAAATTGGTAGTCCACAAAGAACATTCATAACTAGTAGTCCGTTATTTGTATACAGGGTGATTCTTTAATATTGCGAAAAATTTCAGGGACAGGTTCTTTAGATAAAAATAAGAAAAAAAGTTCCCATTAGCATGTGTCCGGAAATGCTTCGTTTCCGAAATACAGGGCGTTCACTTTTTTGTAATCTACTTTTAATACTTGTTATTTCAAAAGTCTTTTAACTATACGATTAGGGTATCTGTCTTGATAGACGTCTGATTAAATTATCTTATCGTGTTCAAACAAAATAGTCCCAGTTGGCTTGGAAATTGGAATGCCCACCAACTATCAATAACTGTTTTTTGTCAATAGTTGATTACTATTTGTCACATTGTTAATGTAGGAGTGAGTAAAAATAACTACTCGTTTCGTGTTTTAATAAATTGGTTAAATGACTTTTGAAATAACAAGTATTAAAAGTAGATTACAAAAAAAATGAACACCCTGTATCTCGGAAACGAAGCGTTTCCGGACACATGCTAATGGGAACTTTTTTTCTTATTTTTATCTAAAGAACCTGTCCCTAAAATTTTTCGCAATATTAAAGAATCACCCTGTATAGGAGTGTGACGTTTTTATATAATTTTTCTGCATAAATAGTACCAGAACAGTTTGTAAATAGTATAATTTTATCTTGAATGAAGAAAAGTGCAGAATCTCCATAAAACAATTTAATAAATATAGGTAGCGTAAAATGTGTGCTGTTCTCCAGAGCTATTGTATTAAAATTGGATCTTTCGACAAATAATATAAAATTGTGTAAACATTTGCAATTTTTTTTATATTGGGAAATCAATGTCAATACAGGGTATAACTTTGAATGGGGGTCCAGTTTGGAAGTGGTACCTCTGAGCATTACAAACACATAAGTTTGTTTTCTTAAATTACTACAAAAACATTTTTTTGTCACCTTTTTTTAGAATTTTCATAGTACGCCACTGAGTAGGCCAGCACTGAGCTAATTTTGTCACCGTCGGCTAAATTGCAGCAGCCATGCTTTTTCAAAGGCGTCGCAATTTAACAGACGAAGATCTAGTCGAAGCATCCCTAGCATTGTTGTCATATTTCATTTAACCGACGATGAGTTTACAATTAAAAAGTAACAAATAAAAATCACTAACTGCTTACTTTAATCATTTAATCTATTACATCCAGTAATATTAGAATATATTGGCTATGTAATACCAGTGTTTATAAAAGTCTAGTTAATCAACCTAAGATTTAAAAAGTTGACGAGATATTGGAGCATCTGTACTATTTTCACAGAAATCATAAAATATATAGAACACCAAAAGAGGTATCGAAAATAGTCAACCTATGGAGAAAACGCGAGTCTGGTAATATTGCAGTAAGCAAGATAAGCCTCTTTAAAGGATAAATGGTGCATATGGGCACTATTGTGGATGCGATTCCGGTCAGTTTACTCAATCAGGCCGTAAAGATTTAAATAAGTTATTCATGCAGCGTGACGTGAAATTGTCCAACGAGTTAAACACAAGTTTAGTGCAATAAACACTTTTTGTACAAGTTTTACACAATACAATATTTTTTCTACGTTCATGGAAAAACAAAAAAATATTTTATTTGTAATTCAGTTGACATTTAAAGGAAACTTGGTTTTAATAAATTGGATTTTCTAGTAATTTTGAAATCCAGTATGTAATAAATATGAATGAAAATAATATAAAATATACAATTGCCTTAAAATGTAATAGTCTCACAGAAAATGGACTAAATATGACATCAATTTGAACGTTTATGTTTATCATGAGCACAAATCGCTGTAGTAGAATAACAGATGAGTGCAAAGAACGGGTCTCAATAAAGTGCTCGATATTTAAATAGCATTTGCATAATAAAAATACTAAATGCTCGATAAGTTTTAAAAGTATGTTTCGATATTTTATTCATTTTGCACGATACAAATTTCAAAAGTGTTCATTACTTTATGCACGATACGCAATTTTGGTTCGCAGATTTTAATCTAAAGGCGCGTGTGCACAATAGAATGATTTGCAAGCAGTGAAATGAACAAACGACTGTCCCGGGCTGATTTCATTTAACCTAACCTAAAGTCAATTTTTCAAACTTAAGAATTTATTTTCTGCAAATAATTTTTATAACTGTGCATTTACACTTTCTAAGATAGTAATTATTGTTTTTTACTGCATATATATATATATTTAACGGTTTATTTAATATTCTCATTAAATATTTAATATTTTTACCGAGTATTTAATATTCTTATCCGGCGATGAATAGTTTTATCGAGAAATTAATATTTTTACCGAGCATTTATTATTTTTAACTAGCAAGTATTATTTGTGATGAACACATTTATATGTTTAGAGTATTTGTTGTTTTTGTCGAACATGTATTTTTTCCCTCGTGCAACTATTATTTCCAGTTTGCGAACACATTTTTCACTGAGAATTTATAATTTTAACCGAACAGTTATTGTTTACCAAACATTTCTTAATGTATCGTGCATTCAAATAAAATATCCTATTCTCCTCCGTTTTCATTTTAACCTAGTGTGTAGCCCGCTTAATAGGTTCAAGACACTTTATAAAATTACCAACAAATTGTAAAAAAATGTATGAGAATTGGTTAAAGCGTTGTTTAGATATTAAAAAAACGAAAAAGTAAGCATTGCATAACATTGTGCTGTCACTTATCATATACATTTCCATATCGGACAGGATTCTAGGATAAAATAAAATATACTGAAAACCAGAAAAAAACTATATTCCGGGAAAATTCCGTTCATTCTCAACCATCCAGTAACTCTAATTAGAACCAAAATAATCCGTATGTGTTGTGTATTAGAATCAAATTACCTCAATTAAACATTTTATTATTCATATGGAGGGTAAAATACAATAAAACAGCAAAATAAAAACAACTAGTCTATTTTGTACACTCTTCATCTACAAAATTAATTAAAAACGTTTTGTTAAGAAAGCTAGCTACTCGGTAGTAAATTATTAAAATCAAACCTTTTTAATTATAACAATTTTTCTGGACCTGCTTGTATTTGGTTTTAGGTTAAATATATATTATTTGCTGTTCAATATTGGACATGAGACATCAAATCAAGTTAGAAGTATTCTGCTTATTAAAACATTTTTGTGGAAATTTTTTTCACTTTTCTGTGGACACAAATCCATAAATCATTTAGCTCTGGTAAATTGTTAACATAAACAATTATCTTCTAATGTTTCTTCCTCACTTTGAGTGATTTTAAATCCATGTTGTTCAATCGACTGCAATTCTAATCTAGATCTGTTAGAATTAACCAATTGATATGCAATATCATTAAACATTTCCTCTAGACCTTGTCCATTTTTGCAAGATGTTTTATATGTACCAGATATTAAATTATGACATTGTTCACTGAAATCATAAAATGCAACCGCCAGATATCGTTAAAATGATTAGCAGTTTGTATTGGTAGCAAATGAACAATAATTCTAGACATGATTAAAATTAAAAAGAATTTTACTTTTCGAGATAGGGATAAAAAATAATATTTAATTTATTCTTAAAAATTCCATAAAATCAGTAATCAGTATTTTGCTATGTTGTATGTGTATGACGGTTAGAGAGGTCAGGGAAAGTAATGAATATTCATAAATTTATCACAATATAACATTATGCATAGTAAACAGTCAATGTAAAACAAATATATGTCACTTTGCTCAACTTCTCAATTGATTATTCATCACAACCAACACATCTTACCATTATCATTCAAAAAGGTTTTTATATTAAACTTACATTTATTATCTAGCTAACATTTAATGCTTTTAATAAATACAAGATACTAAGAACTCGATTATATAATCTTCCTAAAACTTTTTCAAAATTAAAATTTTCAACTGAAGAAAACCAATTTACAATTTTCAAAATACTTACAGTATATATTTATATTATCTATAGAACATGTTTTGGAGTTGTCAAATATTAGTCCTTACCAAAAAGCTTCTATTTCAGTATCAGTAACTTGGGGTACATCATCCACTAAATCATATTTATTTCCACATAAGAATATTTTGGCATTTTCAGCATAAGTCACTATATCTAACAAATGCTGAGAAAGAACATGAAAGGAAGCAGGATTATCCAAAGCAAACACTAAAACAGCTGCTTCAGCAAATTTATAATAACTTGACGTTATAGAAGCGACTCTTTCCATACCTCCTGTATCCCATAACTGTAACTGAGAGGATATTTGTTGAGGTAGATTAATAGGATTTTAAAGTAAGGGATCCCAACTTTAAAATACAAATAACTCCGGAATTTTCCAAATGAATAATAAAACACCAGAAAAGATTACCATTTTATACACATTCTTTCGGAAATAGATAACAAGTGAGAAATGAAAGAGATGGTAGATATATTTTTTGTGTTACCTTATAATTTTTTCAAGATGTTATTAATATTTTAAAGTCAGGTTATCTGGACACTAATTTACATATAAAATTCTAAATTTTACCGACGCTTCAATTTTTTCCTCATTTTAAAAAAATTGTTGAATAATTTTTATCTTTAGACCATTAAATAGATATATAGATTTAATTTCTAACAGGTTAACATCCAATTACAAGAAATACTTAGATTAAATATACATAAATTTTCATACACACACTTATAAAAATAAACACATAAACATATCCATAAAAAGGAGAGAAAACAAAAAAATAGACTGACTATGTAGCAGCAAATAGTTTAGAGATTATACAATTTAAAGTGTCATGATTAATATCGCAGATATCAGCAATACAGTTAAATATACTGCACATTGAATGAACTGGAGATCTAATAAGAGTATTCGTCGTTGGCCTTCCGTAGTAAAATGTAGGCTCGAATGAAATCTTGGAACTAAAAAGTTTATTTTGTATAACATAGTTTCACAATCAATACCGTCATGCAACAACTTATACAAAAAGAAAACTGATAAAATTTTCCTTCTGTCGGCTAACGAAATACATCCAAATCGGTCAAGTAGTAATTGCTGATCCGTTCCTCCAGGATACACTCCGTCAGTGCGAAAAGCCAAGTACTTTAAAAATTTCCTCTGAACGCCCTCAAGACTGAATGCATGGCTCCGAGCTAGAGGATTCCAGATTACAGCGCCGTACTCTAATTTTGATCTGAATAAGGAAAAATAAAGAATCTGAAAAACAGTTGTATTGTGAAAGTTGCTGCAATTCCGTAAAATAAAGCCCCACATTTTACTTGCAGATGCATTTATTTGTTGAAAATGAAGGTTAAAAGACAGCTTCTCATCAAAGAGTATTCCTAAATCTCTAAATTCAGTGCATCTATTTATGACAGTGTTATTTATTTGGTAATGAAAATAAATTGGTGACACTTTCCTGTTAAAAGATAAGACAAAACATTTGGATACATTTAAATTTAACTTATTCCTAAGACACCAGTTATTAATAGCGATTAAATCATGTAACAGTGAACAATCATTGACAGTGTTGATAGTTTGAAACAGTTTCAAATCATCTGCATATACAAGTTTATGAGTTTTGACTTCATCCAGCAAGCTATTAATAAACAATAGAAAAAGCAAAGGACCTAAATTGGATCCCTGAGGGACACCCGATGTAGGAACAAATTGTGGCGATTCAAAGCCTTCATACTGAACATATTGTTTCCTTCGCAATAAATAGGACTTTGTTAAATTGTAAAGCTGCGGTGAAAATCCGTAGGCAATGACTGTTCAAAAGAAGAGAATGATCAATTTGATCGAAGGCCTTTTGAAAGTCAAGATATATAACGTCAACTTGCCTCTGATCATCCAAGCCTTCAGCAACATATTGAGTTAAACAAGCAAGGTTTGAGACGCAAGATCTTTTCTGCATGAAACCGTGCTGGTCCGGCAAAATCATAGAACTAATAGCTTTGTAAATAACATCGTACAAAATGATCTCACACAATTTGAAAAAATTGCAAAGAATAGAGAATTAAAGATAATGTTGTAGTCTTGTTTAATTTTGATTGTTTTTAAAAAAATCAAGTTTACATATGAGGATGTATTTATATCATAAACATTGATCACGTATACTTTGAAATGTAACACATTTCAAATGAGTTCCATAAAACATATATTGCAATTGTAAGTCAAGGCTTCGAAGATAAATAAGCTGTTGAAAGATCACCAAAAACAAATAAATATTTTCAAGCAATAACACTAATAGATACATACTTATTTTACAGAAATTGTACAAAATTTCAAAACAAATGAAATTTTTCAGTCACCCTCTATGTAAACTAATTAAAATTAAAGGTGTTTTTCCATTAACACACTCTAACAAACAATACTTACAAAGGGTTACAGTGTAGTTACTTATCTGTCAGATAAAATGCACATATCTCCAAGAGTTAGTTGAACCATATAGTAAGATATAATATAATAAGTGTAGTACCTGTCACAAAAAATCTGGTAACATGTAACTATAGATAGGTAACTAAGTGACATTTACTTATACGAGCCCTAACAACTATATGTTAGAACAAGCATTTATTTTTTGAATTATGTGTCAATCTATCAAAATGCATTGACAGATTTTCTTGTATGTGTATGTTTATGTATGCGTTAACAACATATTCCTTACCATTTTAAGGCATTATTAACTGCAAACTACCTTTCCTGATAGTTAAAGACCCTTATGGTATGTTATTACCTACAATTCATTCCATTATCTTAAACAGAAAAAATATCCAAATGATAAGATTTTTTTTTTCTAATGGTTTTGAAAGGGGAATGCTGTTCCAAAACTGGGAGCTAAATGTGCACTACTACTTCCATTTCATTAAATAGATATCAAAAGATTTCTCACTTAAAATTAAGAGAAGTACAAGATAATTCTTTTATAATGGGAAATGCCTTTTTCTTGTAAATGGCTGAAGCAAAGCGGGCCTTAACAATCAAAATTTATTTTGCCCGACTAAGACTTGAAATTAACGTAGATAACAAAACCATATCCAAACTACGCCCAGCGTCGTGACGCTCATTTTTTTTCAGAAGCATGACTACACATAAGAACTTTTTATTTCGAGCCTTTGTGTTTACAAAAGTTCAAAAGATACGGACTATATTGTGTAACAGGAATTTTTCGTTTACATCACTCGTCAATATAGATTTGATGAGCATTGCATTGCACTGCCCATTTCTATCAAAGTATTCTGATTTATAACATAAATTTAAATTCTAAACAACTTTCCTTAATAACATATTTGTATTGCTAAATCAAAGGCAGTTTATTCTTTAATCAAGAATGCCTTTTTCCGTAAAATGAAAAATAAAAATATTTTCCCCCTTTTCCACTCTAACCGTGGACATACTGTTTATTATAGGTTTGTTTTAGCAGCAGTTGAAAACTGTTTGGAAACTATCAGAAATGTCCGTCCAACTATTTATTGCGTCAAATTCAATGGTAACGCGTTCTCAACTTAACTGGTCGAATATTTCTGACAGTTTCCAAACCGTTTTCAACTTTTGCAAAAACAAGCCTACTCTAGCTTCTTTCAAAAAAAGGTAGTTTTGTGTGGGGGAGGAGTTAGCAATCCTTTGGTTCTAATGTTTAGAATGTGTACATCACTCCTATCTGACTGACCTTGTCATAAAGATAAGTTTTTGTCATTAACAATTTGTGAAAAATACATGTAGCTTGGAGACGTATTCAATTTGCCAGATTTCTGGCGCTTTCAGATATAGGTAAATTTGTTCCCATCCACTTGATGTTCACAACATGTTTTAGATTTTCAATACTGTTTTTTAGATATATTGTGAATATTGTGTAGATCACTGTTAATTTTATCATTAGCTGTGACATAATGTTTAACATTACAGAAATTACTATTCTGGCTGGGTGTCATCAGCATACATATGAATAGAAGCATACTGAATATATATGACAAACTGGTGTTAATGCTAAATAGTACTTGTCCTAATATGGAACCTTGGGGAACAGTTAGTATTCATGGGGCTCAAGGCATAGCATATCGCTCTTGGCTTAGATAGTCTCACTATTTGAGAGCAGCCTTTTATTTTTATTTTATTTTATTTTACAAAGTTTGGGATACAAACAGGCTAAAAGCCCAAAACAGTAACTACAAATGCAATAAGAAGTACATAGTACACATTGTGTTTACAAGTGATATAATATAAATACATTACTCTACTACAAACTATATTACTATATTAACAGTATATTAATAATTAATACGTTTAAAACGACTTATGGAGCTATTAAAAATATCAATATTTGAACATTATCTGACGTAATTCCTACATATTCGATGAAATGGCGAATTTAGCCCTAAGTTGGTTCTACTATGGTCAATATAAAAAAGAGACAAAACACGTGTTTTCCTAACTGGTACATGAAAAGGAAAGATGAACAACAACTCGGGAGAATCTATAAAATTATTTAGTAACTTCTATAAAAATAATAGGTCCGCCTGAAACCTACGAAATTCTAAAGGTATTAAGCCAAATAATAAACTAGTAGACGAGATATCGTGAACGTTATACAGTCCATGAATCCTGTAATTGAGAAATTTAACAAACTTATTTTGAATTCTTTCAAGGCGAAATATGTGTACATCGTAATAAGGACTCCATATGACACATGCAAAATTCAATCTACTGTAAATATATGCAAAATAAATTGTGAACGTGAACGTTATACAGTCCATGAATCCTGTAATTGAGAAATTTAACAAACTTATTTTGAATTCTTTCAAGGCGAAATATATGTACATCGTAATAAGGACTCCATATGACACATGCAAAATTCAATCTACTGTAAATATATGCAAAATAAATTGTTTTAATAGCTCTAGCAGACCTAAAATATTTGCATATTCTTATAATAAAACCAAGCATTTTATTACATGTAAAACTCATTTTACAAGCCTTGTTAATAAGGGTGAATAAGTGCTTCAGTTTCAGCTGTGAACCCACAGGATTTCAGGATAACTAAAATAATATGGAAATTAATGGTGTCAAAAGTTTTACTATAGTCTAAAAGTACCATTTTTGTAACTTTATTTTTATCAATCGCTTCTATTATATCATCAATGATATGCATTAAAGCAGTTGCATAACTATAACCTTGGCGAAAACCAGAGTATGTACACAGTAGTATGTTATTAAGTAATCCACAGTAATCAAGAATTTGAAGTTCCATGATCTTTTTTTTTGGTCTAAGATCAGACATTTCCTTTGGATCACTATTTTTTGAAAGAAAATATATAGGTATAATCAAAAACCTTAGAAAGAAAAAAATGGAAATAAAAAATAATCGAAAGTAAGCGTTCACTAAAGGATAATAAATAAAGTAATTCGGTTATGCCCATTTTTTTAAAATAAGATAATTATAGATGTTGAACTAAATATGTGTTTTTTTGGTCAGGCTGGACCAGCAAAAATCCTACCTACGCCCATGTCAATACCCGGTGAAGAACGGCCAAAATCTCGATAGCTATGAAAAAATTAGAGAAATATTTACCTATGACCCAGTTCGGCACGCCTATGACTAATTATGAATTGTTTTTAAAAAATTAGATTTGCAATACAGTAATCAAATTTGATTACTGTATCTTGATCCGTTTTGGAAATATTTGGAAAAAATCATATTTTGGGTCCCCTTTTAAGGGGCCATAGCTCCGTTAGGGGGCGTTTACCGACCTATGTTTATATAACATATTTTTCTTATTTTTATCATTTATTTTCCTTTAGTTAAAGCTTCAGATAATGAATCTATTTAATCATTTTTACATATGAAATCAATCAATATACCTACTCAACTATAGTATTTGCTAAAAATTGTATTGTGTTAGTACTTGGTGTTGTAACAAAATATGGTTGAACTTTCCAGAAAGTCCTCTCTCACTTAAGTTTTTGACTTCTAGCCTAATCCTTAGAATTACAATGAGAAGTATGTTTTGTAATTCAAATTATGTATCACAAGGTTCAGTACCAAATTAGTATGTGAAATTAATCATAGTAAGTGTTTGTTGACAAAACATAGCTTAAGGTTCATTCATATATTAAATAGCAAATTAAATTTTATTGGTACGACACCTATTTCAAATCAAATGAGCTAAATATCCAGATACATTGCGATAATTAGTGAATATTTATCTAAAATTAGCTTCCAATTATAACTTATTAAATAAAAAAGTAGCAACCTACAACATAGAACTTCTAACTAGATATTTATAAATGTGTGAAACCTGGATTGTCCACTTTGGACAACCCTTCAAATATCCTAAAAATCGCACAGATGTCCTCATATCTTGTCAATTCTTTAAATCCTAGGTTGACTAACTATATATAATTTTATAAACACTCGCGTCATTTGGTTGTGGTTTTGTTATCTACCTTAATTTCAAGTCTTAGTCCAAATAAAATTTGATTGCAACGCTTACTTTGCTTCAGCCGTTTACAAGAAAAACGCATTTCCCATGATAAAAAATATCACCCTGTACTTAATCACTTTTTTCTTTTAACCTATACATTGAGATGGTTGTTGCTATTAATTTGAAACAGTGCAATCACAAAATATTGCATTTAATTAATTTATATTTCACTTATAATTTAATTGTATGTAGTAGTAAATTATGACGTGTACCAAATTAGTAGAGTGGGAAAGTGGACTGTAGTAGCTTAGTTGGGACATCAATCATCCGGAAAGCGAGAGGTCCCGGATTCGAATCCCGGCTACGGCAACCGCTTTTTCATTCTACTACACATATAATACCTAGGATACGTGATATATAAAGATACCCATATCACCCCAGATATTAATAATGCCCGCTGTCATAGCAGCGGATAAAATGGATCTTTTAACGCCCACTGCCATGAGAACTGGAAAATAATGACGCTTAGGTTGTTATGGATATGTTTGAAAATATCTAGCATCAGTAACCACAAATCTAGAAACGCCAATGCTATGACTTTTTATAGTTTTTATTTCTTATGAAAATTCAGAAATCTATAAAAATGCTTTGCTACTTAACAGAAAACACTTATTTACATCATCTTACTTCACATGATACCAGCCAGCTATATTTCTCTATAAACAGTGTCTATTTTTTGTATATACAATATAAATATATGTAAATCTTTTTATATATATTCAAATTATCATAATGTAACGTTTTAGAGTTCCTGATGAAGAGACAATAAAGTACTCGAAAGCTTGAACTAGATAAAGAGTCCTCTTTATTTTTTGACTGATTTTCCCGATTAACAATTCTTTTCTCAACTTAGACAATCATCTAACTTTCTTCTCTATATATATATATATATATAAAAAGATTTACCTAAAAATATATAGCTATATTCATCTCAAGTACTCCCATCATATCCGGCAGTGTCTCAAACTTGGGCCTACTGTGAGTATACAAAAAAAATAAATAAAATATGGGACACATTGTGAGATGAGATAAGATCCGTTTTCAATCAAAAGTATTATCTTTGGTATTTGACAGAAACGACTAATGACATTATCAATTATATTTTTTCTAGAAACATACCCAAATATTTTTCCTATTAAAAAGCTCTCTTTTTTCTAATAAACTTTTATTAGAGAAATTATTCTGTATTACTTACCATTTAAAAGTTATAAGCAACATTGTCCTAAAGAGAAATACCACCTAAAAATCACATTAGCGGTGGAAGGATCAAGTAGTCCCTGGAAAATAATTGAATGGTCGTTGTTTAAAGTGCATAAATGTCACAAAATACTTGTCATTACTCAATACGAATGTCAAACGTATAACTTTTGTGCTTACAAAATGTTTCCTCATTCAGAAAAAGTTGATATTTTGCTCATTTATGGCGAGTCACAAGAAAATTCATGAAGAGATGTAGTTCTATATGTCTCTTTATAGAAGTAGATATATCGAATTCATTTGAATTATCTTAATATGTTTAAAGGAAATAAAATAGAAAGTAAAAATTTTGGCATATTGCTGAAAACTCTTTTAACAATCTTATTTTTCTGTTTTTTTTTTTAATTAATTAACAGTTCATATTCTTACTTCTCTAACGCAATAAAATAAACTTCTTATGTTTCAAACTTTATGATCTGTGGTTTGAATATAAATATATTGCCACAATCTTATTATTTAAGGCAGGTATATGAAAAAGGGTCACGCGGCCACGCCCTTAAAACACCTTTGCAGTTTTTTGCAGATTAAAATAGTTGCGCTTTTTTCCTTCATTTGAATAAATGCGTATTGTTACACAGTACGACATCTAACAGGAATTATGATAATTATTTAGGTCTTTATTAAGGACTGACTCTCTTGGTGTAAATACTCAAGGATACTTCATAACACAGTATATAAAAAATAATAAATATTGCAAACAAATAAAGTATACGAAAAACAAAGAATTTAAAACAAATTAAATAAAATGGCTTTTAACTTTTAAACGGTATGTAATACAGAAAAATTTCTGTAATAAAAGTTTATTAGAAAAAAGAAAGCTTTTTAACAGGAACAAAATTGGGTATGTTTCTGGAAAAAATATAATTGATGATGTCATTAGTCGTTTCTGTCAAATCCCAAAGATAATACTTTCGATTAAAAATAGAGCTTACCTCATCCCACTTAACATCACGTGTAGGTACCAAATTTTATTTAAATTTTTGTATCCTCACAGTAGGCCCATACACAAACACAACAGCTTTTTTTAACTCTTTGATACGGTAATTTTAAACTAATTACCTTTTTCTTGTAGAAAATATGCTTTTTACGGATATGGCACTTCAATGCTGAAATTTTATACTACAAAAAAGTTGTACAAAAAATAAGCATCTGTACCACTCCATGCGGCTGAGAATATATAAATTTTCTTTTCATAGGATTATGCCAAATTCAATTTCCTGCTTGCCAAATTTTATAAGTGTGAACAGTGAACAGTAATGTTCATGCAACAAACCAAAAATCCACTCTACTGGCACCGCTTATAAATGATTATATCTTCCTTAGGAAGCAATTTAGAAAAATATATGTATTTAAACTTTTATCTTGAATTAATGTGTAGAATACACCTTTAAATTAGCAATCCGAATTTTTGTTACACTCGTAATAGTGACAATTGAGTGAATAATGCATCTACTTAGGTGCCCTTGAACTAAATTTCTTAAGTATGTCTTTATTCTTTTTAAAAACACTTATCAAGAAACTATATAAATTGTGGATTAGGTCAGGTCCCGCCAGGACCCCTGGGCATCAGCCTCAAGTGCTCAGCGGGTAAAATGGCACTGAACATACTGGAATTACTCTTATAGAAAATATGTCATATCAGTGGAAGAGTTCGAGGTTTGGCAGATACACACTTGATAAATAAGTACTATTATAGGGATTCCCTGGTTGACTTTTTTGCTTTTTCCTTGCTTTAACAAATTTATCAAGACCACCATTTGTGTGTAAAATGAAGTTTTACATAATATTAGCAATTTTGAATGAGAAAAGCTAACTTGAAAAAGTTACAGAATAAAATGTCAGCAGAAGTGTTAGCAACTAGAGCTCTGCTTTGTACAAAAAAAAAAACTGATAACACCCGTGTGTTCCTCACCACCAAAAACGTGCCTATGCCAAATTTTGATAAAATACATTATGATTATCTTACACGCCCTGTATCTCAAAAATGAGTGGCTCTAGGACATATGTTGACTAATCATATTCCACTTATTTTGGAAACACCCTATGTAAAAATATAATTATTTATAAAGCATTTGTTGCACCACATTTAGAATTTCATTCAGGTTCGCCTGTTCTTTTTAAAAATCTAAATACAAATCAAATCCAACAATTATAAAAGTTTCAAAATAGAATCAGAATAATTTTTTAAAATATAATATACTCACCAATTGATACCATGGTAATGTGTTTAATTCTATGAATGTGTATAACTGTCTACAAAATATTTATACTGGTTTATATACGTCACGTCAGAATCTAACCAATAAAATTAAATATGTGTGGGAGATTCACAACTACCCTACACGTAATGAAAATAATTTCTTTATTAAGAAATTCCATAAATACAGTAGATACAAAATATTTATTTTTAAAAAGATTAATAATGTTTAATGACCTGCCAAATTATATCAAAATTTGATAAAACCTGTCTATTTTTAAATGGGCATTGGCTAATTCTGTAAAATCACATGTAATTCGTTATTTTTTTTTAATTTATAAACAAATTTTATAAAAAATGTTATGTACGTTAAGTATCGTACTTTGTTATTGTTTCTACTATTTCATGCATGTGTATGGTTGGGACTGTTTTTAAAATTAACAGTTTGGTGTGGTAGAATTCACCAATAAACTCTTAAGAAACAAAGAAATTTATGATTAAATTTAATATTAGTTTTTAATTGTTATAGAGAAAGCTGTGTTTCACTAGCATACATGGTAAACGTATCTGTTTGTACTGCCATGTTTATATAAATTTGTTTTATTAATTTTTTTTTTTTTTTTTGGAAGTTATACGAGGTACGTCCAGAAAGTAAGTTCCGTTTGGTAATAAAATTAAATTGTGTACAGATATAGAAAAATTATTTATTGCACAAAATTCTACAACTCTTAAACTACTTTTCCACATAACTGCCGAAATTTTGCAGGCATTTGTCATAGCGTGGCACAAGTTTTTGTATACCTTCTTCATAGAAGTTTGCCGCCTGTGTCTTCAACCAGTTGGAAACATTTTCTTTCAGCTCTTTGTCACTGTTGAAGTGTTGACCGCCAAGGAAGGATTTGAGATGTAAGAACAGATGAAAGTTGCTAGGAACGAGGTCAGGGCTGTATGGAGGATGGTCAAACACGTCCCAGCCAAATCCCTGTAGGAGGTTTTTTGTCACATTTGCAGTGTGTGGTTGTGCATTGTCGTGATGAAAACAACACCTTTTGACAGCAATCCTCGGCGCTTATTCTGTATTGCGCGGCGCAATTTCCTAAGTGTCTCGCAGTTTCTTCTCCTTGATACATAGAGTCTACCGCGCATATGCGGAACTGCGATCGCAGCGCTGCAGCGGAACTTACAACTGGTTGAAGACACAGGCGGCAAACTTCTATGAAGAAGGTATACAAAAACTTGTGCCACGCTATGACAAATGCCTGCAAAATTTCGGCAGTTATGTGGAAAAGTAGTTTAAGAGTTGTAGAATTTTGTGCAATAAATAATTTTTCTGTATCTGTACACAATTTAATTTTATTACCAAACGGAACTTACTTTCTGGACGTACCTCGTATATTCTTAAGTGTTATATTGATTTGTTTGTTCTAAATTTTAATTTAAACTGAAGAATGTATTACACCATGTATGACATCATTGTCTGCTAAATCACGTCGCCTTTAAAATCCTTGTCTGTCATTTCACCTGAATTTCAATATAGAATTCTGTAATATACTGTATTGTGACGACTCCAATGTTATTTTTTGGAAACACATGTCATACCCTAAATGTCAGAATTTGACATTTGATATTGACACTGTAATAGCTTACCTACCTTTTAATAGTCACGGTCTATTAACTATACGGTCAGGGCCATCGGGACCAGGTGACGTCACAAAGTTGCCGTAAATAAAGACAAAATATAGTCTTTCTCGAAAGATGGACTGAGATAGACTGTGTCATACGTAAAAAAATTCTTCAGTTTTCATTGGCTACCTGCTGATAACTCCGACCGTGTAGTTAATAGACTGTGTTTAATAGTACCTACTTATTTAAGTCGGTTTATTTAAAATGTATGTATTTTACATCTACTATTTTAATATGTGACATTAATATCATTCCTGTAATCGACACAACATGCTTCTGTCCAAATATTGTAGATTGTTAATAAAATACATGCACAATAATGGACTGCTACTTAACGTTTACCGTGAAAAACACAATACCTCATTATTTGTCTGTTGTTATCAATTTATAAATTTAAAAATAATGCATTAACAGAAACATACACCCAACAGGTATTTGAAATTTGTCATAATTTTTTTAAAATGTCAAATTACGAATACAAGCAATTGACAACTATAACATATGTACTGCGAGTGCTGCCATGCGCAGTGAGTCACTGCAAACCGGCAATGGAACAGACTAGATAAAGCACGGTCACTGAGATTTAGCGTACGATGATGACACTGAATAGGAATACAGCCTTGTATTTTTAATTAGGTCATAAGTATATGAAACTTTATAAATTGCATCTTTCAAGTTTATTTAGTTTAACATTGGCAAAGTGTCGTCTACTACATACATATTGATTTATATTGAAAAATTCTACATTTAAAAATTTTGTACCTATTTTACTGTTTTGTTCTACTTTTATTAAATAAATCATGTATGGTTGCTATTTTTTCGGTAATTGACAATGTTCATTGTTTCCATGGTTCTTTAATGAAAACAAAAAAAAATAGACTGTAAAAATTTCAGACTGACACAATTTGAATTTTTACTTTAAACTCGGTATTGGTAAGTGTTAGTGGTCTGTGATACTTGTTAAAGGGATATTCTGAGCAACATTTTCAAATAATTTTTTTGATATCTGTAAATAATGCAATGTGAAATATATATTGATTTTGCCTTGTTCAAAAACCGTAACAGTAGACAATGTCTAGATATTTAAAATAAATATAAACAACCTTGAAAAATGCAATTTATGAAATTCCATATATGTACCAAATACTACCTATTTAGCTCCAAAAATATAAGGCTGCATTCAAATTAAGTGTGATGCATCAGAACATCCTGAAAATTATGTGGTATGTGAAAAATTACTGCTATTAATATATCTAATACCTATATAATTTATATCATACATACATTTTTAAAAATTACTTAATAAAAAGGTGGAATTTAGAATTTATTATGTGTGAAATAAATCATATTATTTATATGCAATCTACCAGTGGCTGGTGAGATTTCAGGTATGCCATATCTCAATAGCCAGACATGGGACCCAAACCAAACTTTAGGGTATATGTACTGTGGCCATATAGAGAACTTTGGTAGAAGGACGATTTTACAGTTTGTAAAAAAAAGTTGAAAAAAACGTAGACCTCACCTCAAATTTTCAAAATGGCTTCTTTAAATTTCGAGAAACATTTTTTTCCATAAACTAGATATAATTTTATGGATAAGTTTCAAGTTTTATCAAAAAATAACTATATTTGTAGAATTTATAGCATTTCCAAATTTTTATAATGTATCACAAATACAATATTAATTTTCAAACTGCTGTAACTATAACAAAAATTAAAATTTTTTAATAAAATCTGAAACCTATTGGCAGAATTATGTCTAGTTTATGAAAAAAAAAGTTTCTCGAAATTTAAACAAGCCAATTTGGAAATATTAGGTGAGGCCACTTTTTTTGCAAACTGCAAAATCGCTCTCCTATTGAAGTTCTCTATATAGCTACAGTACATATACTAAAGTTTGGTTTGAGTTCCAAGTCAGGTTATTAAGATATGACATACCTGAAATTTCACCAGCCGCCACTGCAATCTACTTATGAGAAATAAGTTTAATGTACACTTAAATATACCTTTATAGCTCTGTCACAAACATAGTAAGTTTTGTCAAAATGATCTAACCCTAGTGTAGATTTTCTATCTGTTGACGTAATAAAAGTATTATTTGTAAATCTGCGAAAAATTGAACTTTTTCCAACTCCATACTCTCCACAAAGAATCACTTTTTGTTCTGGTATTTTCAATGATGCCATTATTATTATTATTTATTAAACGTCAAACGTGATGAGTGAAATCCATGATACCACAAAACATATAAAAGAAGAAGGCTTATTTATAAGGTGTAGTGATAGGCAACACGTAATTTCTTAGCGATTGGTACGCCACCATGTGAGTAGGTGGCAAACTAAAAACGTAAGAAGGGTTGCATACCGCGCCTTGTTAATTTAATTTTAAATTTCATGTATGGGGCATTCCACCCCAACTCAGCAGTCGATCCCACATCACCCTCTCAGATCTGGTTCAAAATTGGTACATCGATTAGTACTATCGAAAAAAGGATATTCCCAAATTTTCAGCTCCTAAGACCGCTCCCTGTCATCAGGGGCCCATAGTGAAGTTTTCGACCATCATTTCACTTCCAGGGTCTGAAATCGGATTTTCGTGTACTGACGCGGCATTTTGGTCTAAAAAATTATCTAAAATACATATGAGATGCCAAATTTCCCGTAGAACACGATGCCATCATCCGTTTTCCGATATCTAGCAAGGAAAACGCGAAAAACCGCGCTTTGGTAAAAAAATCTGATATCTCAAATACGGTCGCTTCAAACTGGCTGAAAATTTACCAAAAGACTCTTCGATTATTGCTCTTTCGGGTGTTTATAAGCACGTGGTGATCATTATATGTAAAAAAAAAGTTACACGCGTTTTACGGGTTTTATATGGGATTTTCTGTATTTTTTTCATTGTAACCGCTCCACTGGCCCTATCCAGTTGGGTAATAATTAGATATTTTTCTCTCTCAAAGCGACTCTGTTATCCCCATGTCTTTACAAACACATAAATTTCTTCCCAGCCAGTATTAGAGAAAACATTATTTATTTAATGATTTATTTCACAATTTTTCGTCAATTTTTTGATTTTTGAGCAAATTTACATTTTCTGCAGCTTACTTCTATTATTTGTAAAAAATATGAATATAATATAATATAACGAATGAAAATCGCAGTAAGAAACAAGAAAACCCACATTACAATCATTGTTAACACTATACATCTCGATATTATTTTCACTATTTTACACATAATGTGATACATGAATCAGCATTCTATCTAATTTATTGAAGTACCTTGACCCTTATATTTTTTGAATTTGCTAATTGTGTGGCCCAGTTTTATGGTGAATTCACCTGCTTTTTCAATAACTACAATCTGAGTTAATATATCAGTGAAGGGTATCGATAGTCTGGTATCCCTCTGACCATTCATATATATTTTCTTTATTATTTTCAGCAATGAGATCTCAGCAGTAAGCTCATTCTCTGAAATTTTGACTATATACCCAACTGACCAAGTATCATTGATAACGAAAGTTACAAACATATCCTCTGCCCAGTCAAAGAGATTTTTATTCAGAAGGTCGAATCTGATTGAATGTTCCCGATGAAAACTCGTGATTTTGCGTGCAACAACTTGTTCAGTAACAGGAACAAAATGATGATATCCCCTTGTCTGGGCATTCATTTGAGTTGTGGCCCACTCTTGAGTTAGTTCCTCCTTAGAAACCAAGATAGACTTCAAGTTGAGCAAGCCACGTTGGCAAAAATCGTGCAATTAGATAGAATGCTGATTCATGTATAAGGACATTATGTGTAAAATAGTGAAAATAATATCGAGATGTATAGTGTCAACAATGATTATAATGTGGGTTTTCTTATTTCTTACTGCGATTTTCATTCGTTATATTGTATTATATTCATATTTTTTACAAATAATAGACGTAAGCTGCAGAAAATGTAAATTTGCTCAAAAATCAAAAAATTTACGAAAAATTGTGAAATAAATCATTGAATAAATAATGTTTTCTCTAATACTGGCTGGGGAGAGAAATTTATGTGTTTGTAAAGACAGGGGGATAAAAGAGACGCTTGGAGAGAGAAAAAAATCTAATTATTACCCAACTGGATAGGGCCAGTGGAGCGGTTACAATGAAAAAAATACAGAAAATCCCATATAAAACCCGTAAAACGCGTGTAACTTTTTTTTTACATATAATGATCACCACGCGCTTATGAACACCCGAAAGAGCAATAATCGAAGAGTCTTTTGGTAAATTTTCAGCCAGTTTGAAGCGACCGTATTTGAGATATCAGATGTTTTTACCAAAGCGCGGTTTTTCGCGTTTTCCGGGCTCCCCTTGCTAGATATCGTAAAACGGATGGTGGCATCGTGTTCTACGGGAAATTTGGCATCTCCTATGTATTTTCGATAATTTTTTTAGACCAAAATGCCGCGTCAGTACATGAAAAACCGATTTCAGACCCCTGAAGGTGAAATGATGGTCGAAAACTTCACTATGGGCCCCTGGTGACAGGAAACGGTGTTAGGGGCTGAAAATTTGCGAATATCCTTTTTTCGACAGTACCAATCGATGTACCAATTTTGAGCCAGATCTGAGAGGGTGATGTGGGATCGACTGCTGAGTTGGCGTGGAATGCCCTAATCTAATAATAAAAAGTACAAAAAAATTAACATTTGCTAGATATTATTGAAGCAAATGTATATTCTTGTACATGTTAATAGGAAAAAGGGAGAAATTTGTACTTAAGGAAAAATAAAATTCAAATATGTAGCGCTACAAAGTTTTTATTTAAAATGTAAAAATTTAACAAAATCTGAAAACACTGATATAAAATAAAACAATATAATCTTAATAAACACCGAATATTGAATAATAAAAATAAAATTCTATTCAAAATAAATAAATATTCAACAGTAAATAACATGATGTAAAAATAAATTAAATTCTGAATTATAAATAAAATATAAATATTTAACAAAACAGCCTTCAGGTACGTCTAAAGAAAGTTCTAAATTATAATAAAATATAGACATTCGTAGACAACCTCCAGGTACGTTCGGTGTAAATAAAATTCTAAATTAAAATATAAATATTTAACAAATCAGCCTCCAGATAAGTTGAGTCTCAAGAAAATTCTAAATTATAATAAAATATAAATAATTAACAAAACAGCCTCCCAAGTACGTACAGTCTAATAAAAATTGAGATCAACATTTAAAAACAACCTCCAGGTGCGTTGAGTCCTAAGAAAATTCTAAATTCTAATAAAATACAGATATTTTACAAAACAGCCTCCAGGTACGATCAGTCTAAAGAAAATTTTTGGCATTACTGTCAGTTATATTGCATTTTTTTATCCATATATTAAAAGTGGAAATATCTTTCGGGAAATGAAATGTTTATTAACATACCCTTTCTTAAAAATTGGGTTAAAAAATTTATTTATACACAAAGGATATTTACAAGAATATTTAAGTCGTGCTATTACCTCCATGATGATGTATATGTCAGGGACAGTTAGTTATTGTAATTCGTAACTATTAAAATCTGTTTTGTTCACAAAATATTTAACATTTACAGTATCGCTTAAACAAATAAAAATATATGGAAATATTACTTACCTAAGTTCAGGTCACCACCTCAACCATAAGACATCGTATTTAGTTAGATATGTAGATATGTGCATCTGTATGTAACTGCTGAAAGTCCTGAAGCGCCTAACCTACAAATACATTTTTCAATAAATGAGGTTTTTTCAATACCGTCAATATTATTTTATTACTTTTATAACGAATCTGTAATCTGTCTCTTACTTACCATGAAAAATATGCAATAAAAAAAATAGTTAAAAATTTATTGATTCATATCGATTTTAGCTTGGTGTTTTGTGGATGGCGGAATTGGGAGAACGTGATTCGTGATAGAGATGGGTAGTATCCGTATGATTCGTATAAACGGTACGAATCTTTCTTGGGAGTCAGATGATACGACTCCCAAATGGAACGAAGCTTTCGTATTTCGGACTCGTACCGAGCACTGGAACAGCTGAGCGGTAATACACCGCAGGCTAGGCGTATCAAATACTGCATGGTACGGGTACAGTACGATAAGTACGGATAAGAGCAAAGGAAGAACCCCGTGACCCCGTCATGTTCAAATCTCGAATTATTTACTACGCGTTTCATGTTTAAAATTCGTACAGGCGATTCGCTGCGCGTTAATCATACTATAATAAAAACATTGTAGAAATTTAAACAAACAATTTTGAGAAATACGTACCAATTGAGTAAAAGACAAATATTTCGAGAAAAACATTTTTCATTTTCATAAATATTCTGAGTAATCATAGTGAATAAGAACTAAATACATGATTAACAACAAAAATATTAAAAATTAATAATTTTTGAAAATTGTAACATGTTAGGCGACGAACTCAAAGGAATGTCGATAAAAAATTCCTATTTTTTTTACACAAAAATATTGAAATAAAAGAAAATAATATACAAGTAAATATGAAAAGTTAATTTAATACAATTTTATAGGTAGTGTAAAATCTGCAATAAACAAAAGATATTAATTATTAATTAAATCAAAGTATACATGGGAAAGACCGTCAATATTAGTAGGATTTGTGTTTCTTTTAATTTGAATCATTTCGAGAATGGAACGTTTTTGTAAATTGATTACATTCATTATTGCGGATTTCAACATTATCAAAATCATATACGTATAAGTATATTTATTTTTCATTTCACAAACGACGTGTACCTATATGGTACAGGGTAAGTTGTTTTATCTACAATTTTATTTTTATTATAAAACAATCAAATTAATAGCAGGTGCACAAAAATTAATACTAATAAATACGCTTGCGTACCGTATTTGTATTCTGTATCAGTGCCGCGCCGCGATGTATCACGCACTTGTACAGCCCAAGAATAGCGATACGAAACATACGAATCTTTCAGTACGACTCCTGTTCTAAACGGAGTCGTATGATACGAATCTCCGAAAAGAGTCACTTTGCCCATCTCTAATTCGTGATCGCGAAAGCTGGTGGTGGGATGATTCTGTTTTGTAGATAAAACAGGCAGTGACAAGTGTGACAGAGTATTTTATACTGGTGGCGCCATCACCTATGAAGGAGGCAAACTACTCGGCAATTTTTCACTTTTCGGGTACGAGTTTCCCGGCTGCATGATACTATGAACACAAGATATGTCCACGCGCACCCAACTCCTCCATGAAACTAATCGATGACGTCATACAGTGACAACTGCAGACTGCAGGTTATTCTGGGGTGTGTTTAAGTATCATGATTCTGGGTTATTAGCCGACTGTAGCATGTGTTTTTAATTGTTTATGATTCTTGATATAACAAAATATGATACCTAAATGGTTTATTCTGTGTAGAGTTTAGTTGGTATTTGGTAGAGTGAAGTTAATTGGTAATAGCAGAGTTTTATAAAGTAATTAACATTGACTTAGGGGTACAGTACACATACATAGTGTAGGGATTTACCTTCCCTACTTAATGATCTTCAGTCCTAATGTAATTATTTTTAAATTGTAAATCCCTATTAGGAAATTTCATTAATATAACTACCTGCCGTATTCATACCGTCCTTAATCCTGTTATTGAGATTCGAATTCTAATCTCAAGCAATTACTAGAAGTACCATATTAATTGTAAATAACTAAAGTAGTTTTTAATGACATTTTCTACTTACCCGATCATTCATGGGCAGAAAATTTTGGGACGAATAGACACTTGACCAGAGACGTTCAACGAGTCAACAGCTCACTCAGTGTTTTTAGTTATATAGTGAGTTAAGTGTAGTTTAAATAAACCAAGTTGGATAAACTCCCTCAATATCAATAGTTTTCATTGTTTACAATGGTTATGTGCGCGGTGGTTATTTTCACATACAATATCAAAAGCCATTTCCCGTATGGGTACTCTGGGCCTGTATAGCAATGATAAAAACAATTGGTTAAAAAAATGTTCTGAATTCTTTAAAATTACTAATGATTGGTTTGACGTGTTTAATTCAAAAGTGTCTGAAGTAGATACACGAAATCGAACGAAAACTTATGGGTTGGCATTAAATGAGCAAAACGAAATATTAGATAAAATGGAAAATGTGATTAAAAATTTAAAAACAGGCAAAGCTTTAGCAAAGCAAAAGAAACAAATAAATTACCATTACACACAAACAAAACTTTCAATGCAAAACAAACCAATTTGCCTTTTCAGATAGGAATATTAATTAGCATTAAATCTTTGAAATTACTTTATGAAGATCTAAAAGCTCAGTTTAATATAAAATACTTACTAACTTATCATCTCAATCAAGACCCGTTAGAAGGTTTTTTTTTCAGTAATAAGATCAATTGGTGGCCTACATGATCACACATCTCCTTTGCAATTTAAATATCGCCTTAGAAATTATATATTAGGACGAAATGATGAAGTCATTTCAGATTCCTCAAATATAGGTGAATGTAACGTACAAAATATAACGATGGCTAATACTTTGCATTGTTTAGAAAATAATATTACCAACCAGAATAGTGATACTGTCGAAAAGAAAATGTAGATATTGTAACTGTTGTTGTTGTTAAGCGATTTATTAGAGTCTGATAAGTCTTCATATGGGATTCCAGAAAATAGCGAGTTAATAGACGATTTTCTCAAATTGAATGGGATGGATTAGAAAACATCGCCGGGTATATTGCCTTTAAATTTAGAAAATCCGAAAATCTTGGGTATATTACTAACGCAGATGATTGCTCATTTACATGGGCAAATCAATTATCAGAGGGTGGTCTAATGAAACCACATGGAGATTTTCTATTGAAATGTAAACAACTCGATGAAGTATTCGAAAATATTAATGGAAACTCTTTAAAAATAGTAAATAAATATATTCAAGAACATGTACAGTCTGCTCGTAATGTATTATTAAGTAATGCTGTTAAAAATCTTTTTCATATGCAAAATGTACTTCAGAATTAGATCTTTAAACAAAAATATTAAGGAAATGTCTACTATCACAAAACGTAAAACTATGAAAATAGCTACGTAGGTAATTTGTGTATTAAAAACAATATGTGACAAAAAGTAACAGAAAATTATAATTGTTTTATTCATTTTTTTACCTCGTATATCGTTATGGGTAGGTATCTATAGAGCAGTCGATATAATGAGATCCGCTAATAATAATAATAATAATAATAATATTGTTTGCTCTGTTATGACAAATTTTACTGAATTCATAGTAACGTAACCTTTCAATTCTAAAGTAGGTACTTGTTCCACTTTAGTGAACAAACAATAATAAAATAAAGGCAAAAAAATATATACCCAATAAAGGTCATAGATGAGGGATTGGCGATGTTAGGTTATAGGATGTATAGGATGGTGATAAAGGCGACATTCGCAAAGTTGTCACGGAGTGACGTAATGCGCGACCGTGTCTAAAACGCGTACACCACTTGAGCATATCTTGTGTTCATAGTATCATGAGTGAAATCGAACTAAAATTTACTAATTAACCTTAATTCGATCATTAAAATAATCTTTGGAACCCGATTATTGGTATATGTAATTCGAATTATATGACGTCGCAGTAGCATCATAGAAAAAGTTATCTATCTTTTTCTATAAGTAGCATGCACCGTGCTGTTTAGGCGAATTTTTTTCAGCTCCGGTTGGTTTCGGTTCACATAAAGTTTACAGATTTTTTTGACAGTGGTTTTACTTTGGTTCTAAATTCGAGACGTCATCATTATTGACAATTGAATGCACTGGTTCTGTGGGGTTGTGATACATACACGTTTCAAAATATTTGTTAATTATTAATAATATCTCTACCCCTCACTCTAATCACAAGGATTAGCCCAGAAGTCGAAGACTTGTGCGGGAGAGGGGGCGGCATATTATCATTAAGCAGGCCGCGTTTGCGCCCAGGAACGACTAACGTTGGTAGGCCCTAACCACCATTCAGTGCAGGAATGAGGAAAACCTCATTAATTAGGGGGGTAGTCAAATGTCAACCGGTATCAATCTCTCACATTGACCCAAGCCAACATTCTTCCACCCTACCATACCCGCAGAGAGGGTGCCAATCTTTCCACGAATATAGCTTATATACGGTCTACCGGCTGCGGGGGTCGAACCCACAGCGATCCAGTCACCTCGATTCAAGTACTGACGCGTTAAACCGCGCGACCACTGACCGATTGTAAAGTAAATAAACAAAAAATTTGAACCGCCACGATTTGGGTGGTTCTAAAATTGACAAACCGAATTGTTGCCTTGACGTCATGAACTTCCAATAGAATGTGGTTGGTATCAGTTTGGTTGACCTTGAATTAAACCGATGCTGAATAAAATTCGCCTTTTGTGGTCGTAGAAAATACAGGAAGGCCACGCAAAAATTGCTGCTTTTTTCGGTAGTTATTCGAGATACGAAAAAAGGTGTAAGAATGAAAGTTGTAGGAACGTTTAAATATTATTTAAAGCATATGTTATAAAGACAATTGATCGAGTTTCGAGATATAGGTCTAACCTTGTTTTTTTTTGGAACACCCTATTTTCAATATTTGTATTACGGTTACTGGCAATAAAATCCTAAAATAGGAAGTATTAAAGTACCGGTAACTGTTTTTCAGTAATCGTACCGTTTTAGTGTGAAAGCGGTTAGTGAGAGAACGAGACATGACGTAGCTGTTGACGTCACAACAATAACACCGGTTACTGAAATCAGTAACATATTCAGCGAGGTAGGTAAGCCAAAAGCGGTTACGAATATTACGAAAGTTGTGAGATTATAACATAAAATTCTTCTGCACTGCAGATAATATTTCATACAATACGTCTTAATAAAATGATCGATTGTAGTATTAGTTAAAAATGACATTGTTTTAAAAGAACTTTCTTTTTTTTCACTACATTTATCATTTTCCATAATTAAGTTAATCAACTTATAAAATGTTACTTTTTCTATTTGTAACAGTTGATAGAATACAGTGCGGTTATATTTTTCTATATCTTTCACTGGAAGCAAAGCAAGGTTTTACTATTAAAATTAAAATGTAATAAACAATACATATTAAAAATAAATTCAACAAGCACACAAAAAAGCTTTAGCCATTGTCACGGGCGTATAGTTGGCGGGCCATTCGCGCTCTGGCGGTGGCTTTTTGGGTTAGCGTTGTAGTGTAGTGTATACTTTTCTGACAAATCATAAAAAAGTGCAAATCAGACGAAAATATTATAAATGATAACTGCAATCCTTCTTATCTATGAACAGCAATATAATTTTAAAAATTAGCGGCATATATAACCACGCCCACCTTTCTGATTGGAGGGCATGTGCGACCTTTAACGTATGCTGTACGCGCCGTTATTTTATTGGCGAACGGTGGCCTTGTATGGATTAGGATCGAGCGGTATTATCGCTCTTTATCCTTCACCATCTCTGTAGACCTGGGCGGCCTCGTAGAGGTGGGTTCCCTTCTCCGGTCAGCCTCGACCGCTGTTGCGGCCGATGCTGTCGGCTCGAGGAACCTCCTCCTGCCCTGGCTGACCCCGCCGGCAGGGGGCCTCTTCTGGCGCTCTTCGTGTCTTCTAGGTTCTTTCTTCGCCGGCCGTATGCTGTACTGTACCAGTGTGTGTACCATCCTTGGGTAAAGACTGCCGCCTCCAAGTATGGATTCTTGGGCGGCCATAACGTCTATTTCTAGACAATTTAGGATGACCTCCAGTTCTAACTTTCTGCCCTGCAACCCGTCAGGGTTCCAGGACGAAATTCCCAGCGAGAAGGGTTGGGAAGGTTGACAAGCTATTTAGCCGAACAATTTTTGCATGTTTGACATCAAAGTCGAAAGCTGGGCGCAGAAGTCTGCAGAGTAGTTCGTTAGTGTTAGTATGTCGTTTATATTATAAGTTACTGAGTAAGTCTATGACCACAGTATACTAAGCAATCAGTACGGAATCTTAGACAATTTATGAATGAAATACGTCTGGCAGTTTTTAAATACCCCCACTCTAGAAAAAGTCGCCAAGAATATGGCAGATTCCATAGAACATACGAAAAAATAGCTAATAATTTGGCGTAAACATCACCAAACTTGTTTCGTAGTTTTAATTTAATACTTTTGCATTAATGGTTTCCCCCACCACGCGAGACGTTAAAATCGATGTTTTTCGCTCCATGTACGCTTGATACTGAGGCCACAGAATAAAGGAACTACCAGAAGCGAAAGCTAAGGCGGCGCCTTTGATCTTGGATGGTCACAAAAATTTAACCTTGAATTTGAAATTTGACGTATCTAATACTTACTACACTGAGAGAAAGTTGTATATAATATCTACAGTCTACACTAAGAAACAAGTTGACACTATATTTATTTAGTCATATTGAAGCTTTAAGCAGTATAAAATACCTACTATGTATAAAATTATTAAAAAATATAAAATACATGCATAAATTGCATTTATTCCTGTTTATTTTTTTATTGTTGTGAAAATTATATATTTTATTTAACGTGGGAGAGCTTTTTCAGATACATTTGCCATACAGAAGATTTGATACTGCAATAGATGTTTTAAATAGTATAGTCACTAATATTTCCTTTGTTTCAGTTATGGAAGCTATTTTCATTTCAAGTAATTAATAGATTTCAGGTATGGTGGGCCACGCTAGATGCAGGTCAACTCAATCATTCCAAAGCACACAGCAACCATCCGACTTCTCTTACATCTTTTGCTCTTTCCTAGTTCCAAATTTACAAAGTTATTCTTAATTATTTTCAGAAACAAAGTGTACATAACTTTAAAAATTATTTTACCCTCCATTTATTTTGTTCACTTTACGTTTTAAACCTTAGTTTACTTGTGTCAAAAAATATGATTTAGGGCACCCTGGACACTAGATTCTAAGAGCACTGGTGTAAGACTCAAATGAGATCAATATTATGGGAGTTATTTTGAAACTAGTTTTCGTTAGACACCTAAAGTTTTAATTTTGAATAAAAGTAATTTATTTTTCAATGTTTACAGAATAATAACGGAGATGGTCTTAAAGAAAATACAAATATGGTTCATGAAATATATATTTATACAATACCTATTTTACATAACTATAAATTAAAAGAATCTATCAGACTATCACTTTCCAAAACACACCAAACCGACACAGCGACACACATAAACAAGAAAGCAAAGCGAGGTTGATTAATAAACCACTTGTAAAATGGCGGCGCCGTACATGCGCACTAAAATTGTGTTTTGGCGGCAGCTCTCTCCTTCGCTTCTGGTAGTTCCTTTATTCTGTGCTGAGGCACTGAAATGTAATTTTATATATAGCCCAGTTCGTTAGATGCTACTCCTAGTGGCTCCAAGAGATCTTAGATTAAGGAGAATACGGAGCAATGACATCACAGATCATACATTTAGAGCAGTCAGATGATGGAGTAATTCAGAGTAACTTGCCTGTGTTCGTTAAGAGGACCTTAACATAACCAATTTATTTGATTTATTGTAAGGAGTGTATGTGTGTTTTTAGCATTTTCTTCAATTTGGGTACCTATACAAAAAGCAAATTTGTTATCCACCATGAAAAAAGAAAACTTATTAGTTTTATTGGCGGAATTAGTAGTGGAAGGAGAAAAAAATCCTTCAAGTCGTAAACATGTTCATGAATTTCAGTAATTTTGCTGATCACAAGCAGAAATCACCTCACCACTTCAAATTCGGTGATAGTGCCACTACATATATACAAATACATAAAATAACATAACTAAATATCTAACAAAATTATTGAACATAAACAGGAAAAAAGATGTTTACCGACAATGCGACAATTACGTCAGATATATCAACAAATAATAAAATCAGCTGACTGCTCTAGCTGCTCTACTCCCTTTGCTCCAGCACAAATGACAGAGTATCCAGAGCAATGATCTTATTGATCGAAGTGAAATACTCCTGCATAACGAACAACATAGATTTCGTACTCGGCCTTAACAAACGCCGACAAAATACTCCGATTTACTTGGAGTACGTCAAGCAGACACAACGAACAGGGCTTATTATGATGACTGGAATGCGCTAAAAGCTGCGCGAATGGATTATTTATGATCAGCGCCATATTTTGTTTTGTGCCTCTAGCAATGGCGGAGCAGTAGGGGCTTAGCTGATTGTGAATTGAAATGAAATTGAATTCTGGATATGAAGAATTATTTCGTGCTATATGCTAATTTTACAGTCCCTGGTAAAGCATGACATGTTCCAACAATAACACCCACAAAAATACACAAAGAATAACACTAATGAGATACAAGATAAAAGAAGAAACCACACTGTACGCCAATGACGTGTTTACAAACAAAATAAAGAGAAATTTAGAACACAATTCATATCGTATGTGCAGATGGTTGTCTCTCTCGCACCCACGTACAAGCCAGAGTCTATTATAAAGTCCGGCGTCTTCACGTCGGCTCCTTTGATGTCGAAGTTTCAGATTTCGTTTTTTTAGACGACCAAAAGACGACTGCGCATTTAGCCGCGCACCTTTGCGCGCTCAAGGGGCACGGTGATTTGTCAAGAAATAGAATTTCTCCCACTTCGTCGCGTACATATGAATATCATTGGTGTTCATTGCGCATTTAGCTGCGATTTAGCCACACCCTCTGGAACCTTCACTCGACGAACTGTATAATAAACTGTGTACATACATAACCAATGAAGTATGTCTTTGCTGAGTTTCATGTGCCTCCTTTTGTCTGCTCCTAGGGTTAATACCTTTATTTGGATGGACTTTACGCATTCCATATCGTACATTTCAGTGGACTGAGGCCCGATTTCTGGCGCCTCAAGTTTTTAATTCAACGGCAAATGGACGATGTGATAGTGGCTAGTTACCGTAGGTAACTTGTGAACTGTAAATTATTTACGTGTGTGACGCAATTAATCGATTGTTTAAGTGTTAATAATGTGTTTTGCATTTCCAGTGGTTAGTGTTAGTGGTTGATTAGTAGAATGTGCCTTCTTAAATATTTTGAAGATTAGTTGGTAAGCGCGGTGGTAAAGTTTTAAGGACAAGGCAGGTAGGATTAATTTAAAGAAATAAAAAACAACTTCCTTACAAGGTAAGACTAAATTTAACATAGAATAGGAACCTAATTTAAATATATATTATCGATAGGCTCGTCGATAGTTATTTATAATAATGAATCCCTCTCACGATATTGTTTTATCTCTATTTGAAACGCCTTTTTCAATACGTAATGAAGTAGAGAAACGACAAATTTTGAATAGTCGGCCAACGCTTTAAAATATCCCGAATATGCAAACAAATTTCCGGAAATATCGTTTGATTGTTTACTACAAATGTATCCAAACATATTTGACATAGATAAGTTGAAAAACGAACTTTATGTTTTGTACAGAGACGAACAATTTTATAATTTAGAAGTTCAGAAAACGGTAGAAATATTATACAAGGAATTTAAAATGATATTTTCGGAAACATACAAATTATTTTGCTTAGTTTTAACAATTCCTGCAATAAGTGTTTCAGTAGAACGAAACTTTTCGTGCCTTAAGCGCATTAAGACTTACTTAAGAAATACGATGACACAAGAGCGTTTAAACAACTTCTCGATGATGGCTATAGAAAAAGAACTGTTGCAAAGTCTTAGCGCCGATTTCCAATTTTATGAAAACATAAATAAATTTGCGAATTTAAAAGACCGACAAATAGACTTGTTTTATAAGAAGTGAAAGTATTAACATTTTTGGTAAAAGTGGCTTTGTTTTGTATGTAAATAGATAAGTAGTTGAAAATTAATTTTTATATTTTTTCATATTTTTTAGTGTTTTAAATACGTAGGAACAATTTTTTAAAGTATTAGATGCTGAAACATATATTTTTTTCTATTATTTATATTGTAAATAAAAATCGGAGTTCTGATGTTATTTAGTTTTTTAATTTATGGTTATAGTAGGGCTATTGGCGAAGACCATAATAAAAAATGGTCAACGTGTCAAGGAATATTACCTCAGGACAGACGTGTAAATTTATTCCTATTTAGGTATTATTTGGGCCTCACCTCTTGCAGCTTCCACGAGCCGCCACTGCTGTATTCAACGTCGCATAATTTTGTTAGCGCTAGATATCATAGGGTATGGTAGGGTATATACACAAACCTAGAAAATATAGGATGTCATTGAACAGACATGACTAACTTAGCGCTTTTAACTGGCACATTGAGCAATTATTTGCGTTTGTGGTAAACCTTATTGAAAGCAATAATAGGCAATAAAGATTATAGCACACAGCAGGTATAAACTATATTTCTTATGGCACCTTGTGACGTCACAGAAAGGAGTCTAGATACAAATACTTGAGGTTTGTGTTACGGAGCATTACGGACTTGCCTATCTAGGATCTTTTATATGCTCTGCAATGTGCGCCCTCTAATGGATTAAAGATTGATTTACTGATTAAAGTCCAATCGTGGTCCAATCATTCATTTTCTAGAATTTCTGGAACCCCTTCTTACTTACGATCGAGTGATTTGTGTCGTTTGCAGGTTTGATAAGCGTTATTTGTCGCCGGTATTCCTCATAATTTTGTTGTTACAAAAAAAAGTAAAATTCTAAAGGTAAATATTGAAACGTATTTATTTTTCTGTGCCAATCTTGACAATTTAAAAAATGAGTTTAGTCTTTTCGATCTATTTGAATATATTTGAGATATTATACAAGGTTACCAGTTACCATGTGCTCCGTTTTCAATGTTTCGTAATATTCGAATCGATTGTGAGATCTTGGATTTCATTTTGATTTTAGTAGTACTATTTAGTTTTTCAAACTTTTTAATTCATAGTTCTTAATTGGCTTAAGAATATATTGTATTAAAAAAATAGTCACCCTTGCATTTATATTTTTGACGTCATTGACACACAAATTTCTTAAAAGTTTGTATTTAATTAATTAAAAAAGCAATTCATAATTATTATACATTCTTTATTTTTCAGATGTTCCGTTTACCTACAACTGTTAGAAATTTGGCTCTACGTAAAGTTCATCAAATAGGTCAGGTGGAAAGATGGTATGCCAAAGATGTAAGGTTTGGGCCGGAAGTTCGAGCACTTATGCTCCAAGGAGTTGATATTTTAGCCGATGCTGTAGCTGTGACTATGGGTCCAAAGGTCTGTTATTTAAATATGTTATGTCTACTTCAGCAAAAGACAGGAGCTGTCAGAAATTTTCAACCAGTTGAGTTGACAAAGTACTTTCAAATTACATAATGTAAGAAGTATAATTTCATGATTGTTTCTGACAGTTTCAAACTAGTCTTTGATTAGTGCTGGAATTAAACTAATTATACTCGCGACAAGAATTCAGACGACTTACATCACACGAACAAATGAATAATTCATTATATTTTCATAAAAATATTTAAGAAACTGCAACTGATAGTAATAAAGCTATATAATACACTAAAAGTTTGCATTATATATTGTACTAAATTGCAAAAAATGATTGTTTTTAACGCGACCAAATATCGAAAATTACGTTGACAATAAAAACAAATATGTAACGTCTGAATTCTTGACGCGAGTATATATATTTATTGGTCTCCTATTTCTTACGGTTTCTGAGATAGTAATATTATTGCTTTTAATATGAAGCACTTTATGTTAATTAAAATACACAGAACAACTACCACCTCAAATTAAGACTTCTTTCCTAACTTTCATTAATTATTTTTCTCTATGAGTACTTAGATGTGTGTAACAGCGTTGTCAACCATACGATCTTTATCATACTTGTATGATAATTTAGCGTCAAATATAATATACGATCCAAACCTTAAGATCGTACGCTAAAATATGATAATTTGCTCGTTTACTAAAATTTTTAATCTTATTTAGCCAATGTAGTATTTTGTTTTTCTTTTAAAAAAGTTCATCCAAATTCTAAATTTGCACACATACTAATGTACTAATAACCAATACTATTAAGTGTTAGTGGTATGTACAATTACGGAAGTTGTGTGTATGCATAGAGAATTGTTTACAGAAATATTTTGAGGTACACATAGGTAGTTTTTTATTTTTGCGTGGTGCAATTCTCTTTACAAATTGACAAGTGTATTGGTTTTCAAAAATTTTCTAACAATAAAAAATCATTCCCATAATGTATTTAAGTGTAGTTAAATTACCTTCATAAGTTTTAAGTTTCATAAGTATAACTTTATAACAACATAATATGATAATTCAACTTTTCTGGGTGGGCAACACTGGTTTGTAACATAATTTTTATAAATTAAACATTTTATGTAACTTTTGTACCTACTATTACCGTGATGTCCAAAATGTATTATTATTATTACTATTATTATGAGTTATCTTTTTCATAAAGTGGTTGTGAAGTTTTTTATTATAATATAGTGTTGGAAAGATAACGTGAAAATATGTAGTGTTCTATTAAAAATGAAGTTCTGTGGCATTTCTATAAAAGTTCTGTTACTCTGCAAAAACTGTTTAAAATTAAAAAAATGGTCAAATTTGAGATATATTCAGTATATCTAAAATAAATTAGCCAATATCCGTTTACATCATTATGTAGGGTGTCCCAAAAGTAAACCACAATACTTTAATAACGGATTCTACATTCAAAAATAATAGTTACTTATGTAAACCACGCATTAATTTTTTTTTATGAGTTTTATTGAAAACATTCAGATTTGTTAAAATGTAACTACAAAAATTACTTAAAATTATTTCCATTATTTCTAATACACGCTTCTGAGTGCCTAATTTTCGAGTTAACCACATTAAATTGTCGTAAATTTTGTCATATGGCAAGGTGACCAACTCCTGAAAGTGATAATACGGAAAACTTATGAAACCAAAAAAAAAATGCTATTGTAAAAAACGTTGCTTTATTAATTTGCTATTCTACACAAATAACTCATTTTCATTAATGTCTGTGTTATTTGATGAAATAACTTCTAAGCATGGTTGGACGCTAGAAAATGTAAGGGGGTCTTGTATTAGAACAAATTTAAAAGTGTCTAGTTTTGCAGCATCTGGATTCTCCCATTGGCCAAGATATTCTTCTGCCGTTCATTACATACCTAAACCTAAACTCCTAAACATAAGCAATAAGGAATACTATTGAAAACGCCATTCCGGTACAAATCGGAAGGAAACAAATAAACCCAGTACAATTCCGTGACATTATATTTCCCAGAACGGCGTTCCAAAAACTGGAACCTGTCCCGGCCAATCCGGTACGGTTGGTCACCTTGCATATGGTGCATTGTTGCTACATCAGTTCGTATGTATTAAGATGCACATTATAATGGTTTTCATTTTTTTTCCTCAAAAATGGTGCATCTAACGAAAAAACTCAAGAAAGCTTTTTTCTTCAAAGTTGAACAAATAATTTTAAACTATTGCGGAGTAGCAAAGCTACATCTTGCGGTCATTTACTACTCCATGCCGTACTGATCAGCCACACACACGACGCATTTTACATCTCAGTAGAAACCATTGAAAGCTAGCAACATCTAACACGAGTAGTAGTAGTGCTTTATTTCCAATTAAATATTACAAGTACATTGTGGCAAAAAATAGATACATAAAAAAATTATGTTAAACGTTATTATTATGAAACCTCACCTAAACACAGGGTGTGTTTGTGATGAATCATCAAAAGTACTATTGTAACATAATGCAACAATAAAATAGCACACAAATCATGTATAAAATAACAAGTTTTAGAAATTATTATAAAAATAAAATAAAAGTAGGCGATAACAATATGTTGCAAACACAGAATTCCAGGAATCAAGTACTCTGTGGTCTAGTGCTCCGACTAGCATTGAATTACAGTTGGAAAACCTATAGCAAACAGCTAAAGTCCATTGGCGGCGGAACATCTTTTGCTGGGAGGGGGTTTGAGCGCCCTTGAAAAATGCAATCTTTTATAAAATAAAAACCCATATATATATTACCAAATTGGTGAAACATATCGAATGATTATTGTCATAATATTTTAAAAATAAAACGTAATTATTCAGATCTGAAAAAACTTTAATTCATATAAAATATATAACAAGATGTATCTACTTATGTACTAGGTAGATAAAAAGAACATTCAAATGAGTTCAAGTTTTGTATTTTTCTTTGCAAAATAACTGAGATGGTGTGGCGTAGTGTAGCGTCAGAGCAGTGTGAACACAATATATAAAAATACATAAGAATACACGGTGTCAGATCCATCTGACGTTGTATCACATGGTGTGGCGTGGTGTGGCATCAGAGCAATGTGCCCTCGGCTTAATGCATCATTTTTGTTATTAGGGACATTTTAAGCTACTTATTTAAAGTTCAAACAACGTAATCAGTTATTGTGCTCATGCGCATTAGCAATAGTAACTTTAGTAATTTTTTAAGTAACGAAACAAAATAAACACTCTATTATTAATATGGATGTACCTACTATTTAAATGCTTTAATGTTTCTCTTAAAGCGAATCAAGTGAAATGATGAGCAAAAAATTCAGGGAATAATTCTAGACCGAAAATAAATGCTACCTCCTTCTATAACATTTTTTTCCAAAACTGATTATTAACGGAGTTACAGGGTGTTAAAGTTAAATTTTATTTGCAGTTTTCTTGCAATACCTTTTGCCACACATAATATTTTGACAAAATTTTGAGGATTATAAACTTTTTGTGCTACACTATGCGAAATTTGACTGAATATTTTTGTTCTCCTAACCTATACTTTATTTGTTTTGATAAATCTAACCGTTTTCGATAAAAATGCTAAAATATCATTGCTTGCATGTGATGAATACGAAATAATTTTAATTTATTTTCTACATTAAACATAGCATGCTTTGGAAACAAGTTTGTGGAGAATTAGTTTTGACAGATAGTAATTTTGTACAAGTTCTTTTGTAGTAATTGTTATCATAAAAATAATAATAATAGAAATGAACAACAATAATTATTACTCTAACGTGGAGTTGCGGGACATACATTATTATTACGGTTTAGCTGCTGGCAATGCTCTTGCAGCATGACGTTTGGATCGCAAAGCATTTCGAAATAGAAACCTACCCCAATCGTGAATGTTCAGTATTATTCATCAAAGACTGGGAGAATTTGGATTGTTCAAAACTAGAATTATTGATGTAGGTCGACAACGGAATACTAGAACAGCAGAAGCTCATATTTTGAATTCGTGTTACGGGTTTCTTTGGTCACCCAGTAGAATGACGAATTTATTTTGTTCCGGCAATACCTACATTTTCTATTTTATAAAATACTTAACATCATTGTCCTAAATCCATTTATTTATATTTGTATTTATTTAATTCATGGGTAAAAAGATCAATAAATATTATAATTAAAATTAAATAATTTTGCACCAACTAGAATAGAACGGCTTGAGGTTGAAATTAAAATTAGTTTTTTTTTTACTGTTTTAGAAAGGTATTTTAAGCTAATCTATATCAAATCTCCTGTAATTCCTATCAATGAAGTCATATGTAATTCAACGCTGGTTGGGGCCTTAGTCTACAGAGTAGTTAGTTTCACACAATATTGTTAATACCTGAAAATATATAAAATTAGTTTATAAAATTTAATAAACGGCTAAACATTTCTTATAATAAACAATAAAATCATTTAAGGTATTAATATTGAGTCAGTAGAAATAATAGATATTATTAGAAATATTTACAATTATAATTTTATTGTTTTTCGCACTGAAATAAAGAATTACTACATAGTCTGTCTTGAAAGAAAACAGTTATTATCGCAAATTGCGGATTTTTGTAAATTACCTTTATTACAAGTCTGTTACACTTCATTAATTAATTACATTGGATTTAATTTGGATTTGTGTTGTGTCGTGCAACTGATATAACAAACAAGACTGTCCAGCAGCTCAGACCTTTTCCCTATTCGTTTGTTTGGCATTCTGCATTGATGCCCCATTTGCGATTTATATTGAGAAACTGGAAGTACCCCAATAATACTATAGTACCAGAACGAGTGCCGGAGGCTGAGGTGAACCGGCAAGCGAGAATCCCAGCGAAGGTACCGAGTAAATTGACTCAGGAAGCGAGGCTTCGCCCCACATAACCCTAAAATTGGCACGTGGCAACTAGACAATTCTGTTTAAGGGTTTACCAGGTTTTGCCAAACTTTTATAATTTTTAGATGATATTATAGAATCATGAAAAAGTTAAGACAATTTGTTGTTACTTTTATAACAAAGTAGGTGCTTTTGTGCAGGCGTGGCTAAGGTGCTCAAAATAATACTGTCAAATTGGTTAATGGAATTTTGGTATCGAATTATTTTGTACAATAGAATATATTACCTACGTGTTGACATTTAAAAGAAAATCTTATTGAATTACATAGATGTTTTCTACCATTTCTAAGATTTCTAGGTTAGCTTCCTCACAATGAATCAATCCGTGTAATATTCAAGACTAAAGTGCCTTTTAGGGCTGGTATTTTCACCTTGCAAGCTAATAACTGTTAATCATCAGATTCCAGATAGCAGTGTAGTATTAATTAAGCTAATAGTCACAAATGTCGGGCACTTATGGAGTAACTTTGGGAATCCTTTTTGTTATAATTATGCTGGTAATTCCTCGGCCATATGTTTTACACAAAAGTCTCATATCAGAATGTTTTAGAGCAATCAATTTTATTCAAGTATATTATAAGATAGGATAAAATTTCACGCCTATAGGATCCGGAAAAAGATGAAAGAAACAACAAAGCAACTGTGGACAACGTTGTTTCTAGGTTATTGCCCTACATCAGCACAGTGCAGCTTAAGCGAATAAGAAGGAAAAAGAAGGAAGGTCAAATGACAGTGACAGTGACAAGTAGCCACCTATCCCTATTCTTCCTTCTTTTCCTGAAAAATGTGGTGAAAGTAAAGAAGCAGTCCATTATTAATATATGTGTACCCAGTTTGTGTAGAGTATAGGAATGGTATCAGTGTTACATAATACAGAGTGATTATGTCATAGTATCATTAATTTTAAGAGAAGATAGGAAAAATTAGTATAATACAAATATGCAATAAAAAAAAATAAATTTACATATATTTACGCCGAAAGAAAATATTTTTATACCATTATTTAAACCCCTTTTCAGACTGTTACTGACGCTGGCGGCAGTTTAACTCAGTGCCGGCCTGATGTGATGTGGCCAATTTTAAATATTTTCCTAGTACTTATGGTACTATTAAAATATGTTGTAAATTATTTTCTAAATTCTGCACTTAACATATTTAAATACTTATACAAAAGTCCTTGTCCTGCCAACGGTGAAACTTAATCTACCGTAGTTAGGCCAATAACCTTGTTTTCAATGCCGACTCAATGGCAAACACTGCACAGCTGCAAAACCGTCAAATAATGACAGAAACAAACGATTTAAATTAGCAATTTTACAAACTCCTGACATCGGCGGTATAGCTTTAATCGGCAGTTGGCCCAGTTAAAAACTTGGTATTCTAAATTCCCGTTTAATACATTAAATACAGAATAAGCTGAAGCCTCGTTCGAGTTTGCCGAAAGCCTGCCGTTGAATTGCATACTGCACTGCATGTAGTTCATGTCAACTGTCGACAGTGTTCACACAGATGTAATCTCGAGTAGCCTGGTCTGTTTATGTCACTAATATACTTTATAATAATTAAATTTACTATTTACCTAAATAAAAATAAAGTTGAGTGAAATTAAATTCCACAATCCTTCGCCAAAAACAGCTAACAGTGAAAGACCGCAGTCGAGCCCTATTGAACAGAGCTGTGAAAAAATTTATAAAAAAACATTTTAATAAACAATTGGATTTGTGGCTGTTGAAAAAAATGCTTATTTTTTGTTTTCCATGTGTGTGTGTTATTTGGTATAGGTACATACTGATCACGAGTCATATTCAAAATCAAGTACGATTTGCATTATTCGGGAATACCAACGTACAAGCTCAACTTGATTCCGCTTTCAAGAACGTTATGAAAAGGTGACAAAAATTAGGTATGTTCATGGGTGTATTCAAAATCAGTTACTGTATAAAATTTTTCGAAGCTTTTAAACTTACCATACGAGGTCCGAAAATTTTGAAAATGCTAGTGATGAATACCTTAAAAATCCATCAATTTTTAAAAGCACTTCAAAAAAATATACAAAATGCATAGAGTTTAGATTGCATACTAACAGTTTGTCATTTGGAAAAAAATATACCGCTTCAGCACCGAACTGTAATGAACAAGGCTGTTACTATGTATGTGGCCATGAATGGCAACGCTGTTTCACGTCAATATAGCTTTGAATACACTAACGTGTTATCAGAGAATTTGTAGTGTACCAGGAGCACCATGTTACGGATTGTTATCGGTTGATTTGCTTGTCTTTTGAAAGGTTAAGTAAAAAAAAATATTCTGTTTTAGGCTTTCCGAATATGTGATTAACATTAATGACATTATGACTGAATCACCCTGTATAAAATATTAAAACTGTTGATAAAAAATACATACATTTTTTATAAACCAAATTAAATATGTAGGTACTAAAAGACTATTACTGTCAATATCAAATGTCAAATTCTGACATTTATAACCTGATATTTATGTTTCTAAATACTAGCACTGGATTAGCCACACTGAAGGACGTTATAACGTATATTAAAATTCAGCTGATTTGACAGGCATGTAGACAAATATTACATATCTACACATGCGACACAATTTACCATGATTTAAGTAATATGTATTAAGTGACCATTCTCTATGCCACCTAGTGACAAAGACCAGAATTATGAGGAAATGAGGATTACTTTATTTTCATTACTCCTTTACATTAGGTTATGAAGAATTCTTTAGTTTTTTGTGGTTCATTTAAAAATGCTTGATAATTGAACAGCCCAATAATTAGGAAATATGTTAATTTTATCGTTTATTTTATATTTACTAATAATGCATTGTATAGTTGTACAACTATCTGACTGTAATTAATATTGATTTGCTAAAAGAAAGTTAGTAAAAACTATGGAAACCACACCTGAGCTGGTAACTAAAGATTTAGTAATGTTCTATTGTTAGATTACAGTAAAATGTTATTACCATTGCTGCCTGGACCAGCATTGAATGTACACCTGAGCACACAGCCAAAGTAATTCGTCAGCAGCCCACCAAACATATAGCGGTTTCGAGGGCATTACATCTCACCAGTATGCCATAGGTTAGGTAACTGATGAATAACCCTGGCTGTTTTATGTCTGTCTAACCTAACAGAAGGGACCATGAGTACGTGTGTATGGCATACTGATGTTACTTAATAAACGCTAACCCGTGTATGTTTTGTGGACCGCTGGCTTTGGCTGTTTGCTAAAATCAAAACATATTTTATTTTATTTTCAAGGATATTTCTCAGTGACTACTATTAATTTCTTAGTAAATCTTAAGCCAGATGTAGCAAAATAGAGACGATTGATTGGCTTACATACATAATTATTATTCGACATTCTCTTTTTACTTGTTTTGATGTTGTTTGGCTCTTTTGATTTACTAAAAGTTGTGCTCTAGCGATGATTAATATTTTTTTGTTATATAAAAATTTATATATTTTTGTAGAGATATTTTAATTTAAATTTATTATTGAGTAATTCCAAATAACCACATACTCGCACAAATATTTTAATGTACATTAACACGGCTCTACGTTTAAAAACTTTTTTTAAATTAAATACTTCATGAAACAATGGAACAACAAAATAATTATTAATCATATAAGTAATGTTATATTTTAGGGTCGAAATGTGATTATTGAACAATCCTGGGGTTCTCCAAAAATTACAAAAGATGGCGTTACTGTTGCAAAAGGAGTAGAATTAAAAGATAAATTTCAAAACATTGGTGCGAGATTAGTTCAAGATGTAGCAAACAACACAAATGAAGAAGCTGGTGATGGAACTACAACAGCTACAGTACTTGCTCGTTCCATAGCAAAAGAAGGTTTCGAAAATCTTGGTAAAGGTGCAAATCCAGTAGAAATTCGTAAAGGTATGTTTGATATATTAGGTATCTATAAAAGATTCCAGGGACCAAAATATGATTGTCTAAATCAAATTACCTTAGTCTAAAATTCTATAATTATTTACAATTTTATTTTAATATTTCTTCTATAACTTTATTATTAATTGTAGTAAATACATAACACTTGGTAGAGGGGATTTTTCTGACATGCATGCATTTAAATTGTGCTACTTTGGCGTATTGATTTTTTAATCAATAATTCTTGACGATTTTTTTTTAAGGTACCTATACTTCATAAATGTTGTTTTGAACAATCGTTTTTTTTGGATTTTAAGATTTTATTTTATAAACATCAACACAAAAGCATTGTTTTTCTTTAAACTTGATTCAATTACTACCAAATTTTGAACTAAGGCAAATTAGGTTAGATCATCATATCTTGGTTCCAGGAACTTGATAGCATTTTGTATCTAATAAATTGATAATATTCATTCCACTGCCTGAAGCTGACACTGGCTTAGGGCCAGTATAATAAAGCTCAGGTTGAACCTCCAGTTACACACTAATTTGAATTTGAACCAGTACCACTACTTCTTGTTACGGTTTGTCAACCTGACGAGATGTATTTCTGAATGTTGGCTATGCTGTCAGCTTAATTTTAGCCAATGAAATATCAGAATATTTTCTCGCCAATTTTCACAGATAACTTTTTTATTTTGATTAAAAATTTTTGAAGTTTTGTGAATTATAATTATTGACAGTAACATTTTTATATTACTATAAAAACTAAGACAGTAATTTATTCTGATGCAGACTGCCTCCGTCTAATAGCTATAACTATTAACTATAGAAATATTACAATGTTTAAGAAAATAGTATTCTAATAAACTTTTTGATGAATGATATTTGGGACAAAAGTTATAATTTTATGTGTTATAATATCTACAGTTATATGGACAAAAGAAACATACATTTTATTCCACAATTTTAGTTTGTGTACGGAGAATGAATGAAATGAAAACTTAAAATATTTTTCTTCATATTTCTTTGATATAATTTAATTGTAATTTCTACAGATCAGTTCTGCATATTACAAATGAAACTCTTATTTTCTAAAGGTTTAAAAATATAAAATAAATTATTTTCTATAATTATAACATTATAGATTTTAATGTGTCTAATATCTATTAACAAGTAGAGATAAATTTAAAGCAAATATATCTAACACAGTTGCCCTGTTTTTATTTACTTGTATAGACACACTTTTATTTATGTAGCTATTTGCAGTTTTAAAATAATTCAACTGACAGTTGAAATTCGAACTGAACTGTAACCATTGGTTGAGTGAAACGTTGCTAAACACACTTCAACATTCAGTTGACATTTATAATACTCAAACTGCAGTTTGACCGAAGGTTAAGTTTCAACCTCTGGTCAACTGGACATTGTAATACCGGCCCTTAGAGTCAGTTTATCAATGTTCAGTTAAACCAATTTGACACCAAACTGTAGTTAGTCAACTGGAAGATGAAAAAGTGATTGTTATCAATATTAACATGGACCACACAAGCGCATATCTGTACAGAAATAGATGAGTGATTGACCGATATAGTCAGTATTGGCATTGGAGAAATTATAAATAGAATCTTGGTCATACAAAGCACGTTAATCCAAATAATTATTTTTTAATTCGAAGTAATTACATTATATCTTGATAATAAAAAAAAGTGTGTAAATATCTGTAGAACAAAGTTCAGTTGTAAATTTCTTTAGAAAACAACATGTAACTGAGAAAACTTAAATTTAAATTTTTTATACATTTATAATATTAAGATTATTATTAAGTAATTACATTAGATGCGATAAAGTATTGTTTACACGAGCTTAGGGCTAATCAAATATAAGAAAAACATTGGTCAAACAGATGCAGAAAATGAACATTTCAAGCAAAGCAACCAAAAATCTTATGATGTTGGATGCCTGAATATTTTTTATAAATACCTCGCAGGAACTACGAACTCAAGAAGAAAATAATACATGAAACAGGAAAGCACAACAAACAGAGAATAATGGAAATACTAAAAATAACAGAACTGTATTTTATCAAAATGTACAATATTTTAGAACTAGAAGTTTTGCTACATGAGCTCTAACTATTCCAGATTTTATTTGTACTACACAGCATTGGTATGTGGAAAATGAATATATGCCACTAATACTAGAGAATTATGAAATAACTTCTAAATTTAGCTGTAAAATCGTCATACATGGGGGATTACTTATTTTTGCTAAGATAGAACTGGATGTGTTTCTCTAAGTGGTATTATAGATAAAAGCGTTGAGGAACACATTGAGTGCTCATCTGTTGTAAGTAGGTCTCTGAAACTCATTGCATTATGTATATACCGACCATGTGATATAGATGGAAACATTTGATGTGCTAACTGGTATACTAAAAAGTGTATTAAGCAATTTTAAAACGTACACAATTTTTCTGTGTGGGGATTTCAATATAAACTTTCTAATTGATTCAAAAGTTCTAAGAATTTTTAAAGACTTGTTATTAAGTTATGGTCTTTACCAAACAATACATGATCCATCAAGATTTTCCAAACGGGTAAATCTTGTATACCGAGTGACAACAGAAAGTGGGAACACGCTGTAACTTTTTTATGACTGCTGATAAAAATTTGAAATTGGGTGGGTTTATACTAGATGATGCCATGAATTCTTTGAGGTCATTTCGGATTTCATGACATTTCTGGTTTGACAAAAAATGACCGTAAATTTATATTTTTAAATGGGACACCCTGTATTTTTTGTTATTTTTGGAATCAGCGGATCATTTTACGTATGGTAGGACTAATTTTCTGACATATTTTCTGGATGTAAGTAATTTTTAAAAATTTTTAAAAATAAAACTAGAAGGCCGCGACTGGCAGAAATTGTTTTTTTTTTGACGGATTTTAAAAATTGTACCACAAAATTCAGAAAATATTTATTAAAAAATAAATAGGGCCCACCCTCTTTACATTTGAAAAAAATGAGTTTTTAAGGAAATACAATAAATCGAAATTTTTAGTGGTAATAACTAAAAAAATGTACAAAAATATTCAAATTTTGAATTTTTCCCATAATTACAAACAATAAAGAAAACAATTTCAGCCAGTCACAGCCTTCTAGTTTTATTTTTAAAAATTAAAAAATATTACTTACATCCAGAAAATGTGTCAGAAAATTGGTCCTACCATACGTAAAAGGATCCGCTGATTCCAAAAATGTCAAAAAATACAGGATGTCCCATTTAAAAATATAAATTTACGATCATTTCCGGTCAAACCAGAAATGTCATGAAATCCGAAATGATCTCAAAGAATTCATGGCACCATCTAGTATAAACCCACCCAGTTTCAAATTTTTATCAGCAGTCATAAAAAAGTTACAGCGTGTTCCCACTTTCCGTTGTTACCCGGTATAAGGTAATATATTTATTAACGGTAGTAATATCAAATCAGCAGAAAAATTCATTGTCAGATCATGGAAGTCAACTAATTACTTTTGAGATAAACTGCGACAAAGAGAGCAAGAATGGGATAACTTCCTATAGAAAACAAGTTATGACATCGTCAAAAATGAAACAGTTTGGACAAGAATTGGAATTGACAAATTGGCAGGTGGTGTATGCCTAGGTGATGAGAATCAGGCTTACAGTCTTCTTTTCTATTTTTAATCAATTGTCGCACGTTATTTTCCAAACAAAAACAATTACAGTGGACAAGTGCACTCACATATAAGGTATGGCATAATATTTGGGCTGATGATACTAAAGCGGAGATAATTTTTATGATGCAAGAGAGCATCAGAAACATGTTTAATCTACCTACCTTAAAACAAAATCCTAACTTCTTATATTTGTGAGTTGGTTATATTTGACTATGAAACAAGAAAAAAGGATTATTTAACAGTTTAAGAGTAAATTTTAGTTACATTCAGAAACATATGCATATAGAGAGCTTTAATAAACATTTTTAAAACCTGCTGCAACCTAAAGCATTGGATGATTTTTTTTGTAATGCATTGTAGTATTGATCTTGCATAAATTCCTTAACGTAAACAAATTCTGTAACTCTAAGTTGTTATCTTTGAGGCACAAATGCCACTTTTAAATGTACTCTTGACACCTTCCATGTTTTTAAATATGTTGTTTATGTTTTATTTATACAGAGTTCATAAATGATTATAAGCCACGTGACCAGTAATTTTGTTTGAAATGGTTATTTTATTTCCTTGGTGTTGGCAATTAAATTCTGGTAACTATAAGTTACTACAAGAATAAGACCAAGGTTACATTAAAACACAATATTACGCGGCTGCGATTGGTGTAATTTATTCTTGACATTTTATTTAACCAATCGGCGATGGCACCATCTCGCGCGTGGCGCAAAATTGGCATTTCTGTAGCGTTCGTCTTCCCGCTATTTTCCGCGCCGTGGTTGACTTATTTGATCCTTGCGATTTTCTAGTGTCTTATTGTTTTCATAGCTAAAGTTTTGGTATTTCGTCGTATTACTGGTAAGTTGTAACAACAACAAAATTTTGATGTTAATAATATTCTTATTTCAGTTCAGAACAGTATGCCTTTTACTGTAGAGCAACATGCCTTTATTTTAATGGCTCATTTTCGAAGTGGGACTAGAAATGAAGACAGGTTGTGAACATACTCCTTACAATCTTGCATTGAGCAATTTATGACCGAGTTCCCAATCGCAAACATTGACTACACATTCTCATACCGAAAGTGTACTATCGTCAAACGATTTGAAAATAAACAATGCATTTGCAAAGGAAAATTCACAGGCAGACCAACTGTACTGACAGAAGATGTCGTTGATAATATATAGCAACGAATAACTCAAAGTCCTACAAAATCTATATCTGCTCAGACAGATTATTTCTTTTATTAAGTTGATGTAAATATTCACAAATTCATTTAGATTACATCTCTAAAATATATCAATTTTGAATTTTCTTATTTGAAACCGGTATCAATTATAGTCAATAAAACATGAATCGTAGCTTATTGAACTTATCATTTTTGACTGACGAAGCACAGTTTCATTTATCTGGTTATGTAAATAGCCAAAATTATAGAACCTGGGCTGCAACATACAACATCACAGAAGAACAGTTGCAAAATGTATTTGAAACTATGCACAGGAGGGTAAATTTATGCATAGCAAGTGAAGGGCATCATTTTGAACACATGTAATTATTTTAATTTGTTCTTTTTTTTCAAGTGGCATAATATCCAAGCGAAGATAAATAACTAAGAAATGCCACAAATAAATTCTTTTAAACACTACAATATATAATGTTTTTATCCCAAATGTTGTTAATAAATCTTAATACAGTAAAATATGCTTCTTTTACCCTGCAATACATTAAAAAAATCAGTTGTGTTCACATTATATACACTTTTTCATAAAAATTTCAATTTGTTCATTAACGAGAAGATTGGTAGTTTTCTCTTTCTAACAAAGTTAAAAATATTTTCAACGAAACAAATAAACGTTCTTTTCGTTAGTAACTATGTAATATTAAATTTTATGTATTAAATTTCAGTAGTCGAGCAATTTGTTAGGTTATGTACTCAATTTTAAAAACAAATTTATTTACATCAGTAATTTCTTCAACCACACCACTGATGGTAAGGGATTTTCTAGAAAGTGCTGTCAACAGCAATGTTGATTGCATATGCGCGTAGGTCACGTGGTTTGTAATCATTTCTGAAGGCTCTGTATTTGTACTTTTAGGTATACGTATTTACATTTAGAAAAGTTCAAATGGAATAATACTATTTGAAATAATTTACATTACAATTATAATGATATGCATACTTGTACATACAGGGTTAACTGTGACTAAGTACAAAAAATTTAACCACGTGCTCAGGAAAGCCTAAAAGACAATAAAAAAATTATTCCAGAATTTTAGCTCGATATTTAAAAAATGGGGCAAAACCCTTTTTTCCTACGGAAAGTCGGCGCCTATGATAAGAACTGACTGAGATGGCTTAGATCCATAGATAAAACTTACATCTGTCAACAATATCTACACCATCGTCGTTTTTTGCAGCATTTCTAAATGTATAAACGAAAATTAACATTCTTATTAGTAATAATACCTGATAGATAGGTAACAGTTAATCCACTTAGCTCCAGTATTTTGCATTCGTTTTCCATTATTTCGTTATAAACTGGTAGAACTACATATTCGCTCATTACAGCCACTCACTACCGATAAAAGACACTTCCCGTAGGTACAATTAGATAATGCCTATTTCTTATAATAAAATTGAATGAAAGGAATAAATAGACGTTTTAATGTAAACGCGGCAGTCTTGTGCCATAACCTAGAAAACCAAACCGGCAAATTATATTTTGTATTGTGTATCTGCACCCAACACAAATGTCTTTATTTAATAACTATAAAACGTTTAAAAATTAAAATAAGGCACTAAAAACTGAAGAAGAACACAAAATTACAACGTAAACACAGGAATTCAATTATGACATAACAGAAGTCATAGTTAACCCTGTATATGTTTTAAAAAATGTTGATTATCTTTATTCACTGTTTTCACAAATATTTAGGGTTTTTAGGGCAAATCTAGGGTTTCCAGATATATTTTTTGAAATTCAGGATTAAGAAACGCTAAAATCCGGACTCTGACAAAAAATATAAAAGATATTTTGAAGGAAAGGTAAAAGGTAAAATATAATTAAAAGAAATTCATTCATGCAAATTATTCATTTTAAAAACAATAATATTCTTAAATATAGAACTTTATGATAGTATATAAAAAACACTTTAGGTACAATAAAATATAGATGATATTTTTAGAAACGATATTTTTCGGACGCTTGAACTTCATTCAAAGCGGAAAAGTTTTTGGGTGATATAAAATCATAGAACTCGGAACAGGTCATGTAAATATGGTCATTATTATACCTTTTACAGACTCAAGTGTAAGCCTATTTCGATCTTTCAACCATTGAGCTGCTAATAAAGAAAATATTTGCTCCACATTTGTGTTGGGGGCTGTTATAGCAAAGAAAAATTCACACATTTTTAGCAACTCGGAAAAAATTTAAATGGAAATACATTGCTGAAAATAGATTGACCACTTTTTGTGAGCAGGCAAATTATGTTCGTCCACAGTAAATTTATCTGTTACAAAATTTTGTAACTAAGAATATTGGTCAAATAGTTTTCCATCGTCAATATTAACCCCCTTTTCTAGAAGATAACTAATACATGGGAGGATGTCCTTTTCCCAGTTATTTTTCTCTATATGTTTTAAATCCATCCACTTAAAACATTTAAATTCGTCAAGAGGTTTTATCCACTGTTCCAGATAGGTGATGGCTTTCTCATACATCAAAAAATATATTTTTTCTGAATACCTCACACTCATTTTCTAAACCATTTTCCAAGCTTTTTTAGCAATTCACGAACTTTCAGTGGAATGAACTTACTTTGCATTCTATTCTTCAAGTTGTTAATGACATTTTCAAGAATAAGCATTATCTCGATAATTGAATTATCATGGCGTTCTACGTGCTGTATATTATCGTGGAAAACCGTCATTAATAAATGTACGAAATATAGGTAAGCTTTGGAGAATGGATTTTCAAAGAATGCTCTTAACATAAAAGGTGGATTCGACTCGGATAAAAAATAAGACTCTAAAGCTGCAATCATCTTAATAATCCTTTCTATTGCTGGAAATAGAGATAACCATCTTAGAGTGGTGCAAAAGTTGCTGATAATTAGTATCAACAAATTCACAAAATTCTTTAATTTCAATATTATTTTCTTGAGGTATGTTATTTCCTAGATTTATTGCTGCCTCTTGATCTTCATTTACAGGTGGCACTATTTCATTGTTGTCACAAGCAATGTTGTGTAGCACCGCTGTAGCTACAACGACAGCCATAGCCGTATCGAGTTTAACACGCAAACCCATAGCAAGAGCTGGGAATCTTCGTTTCCAAACCCCATATTGTCTTTCAACAACATTCCTTGTCCTAATGAGAGATTCAGTGTATAGGTTTTCATATTCATTTCTTACATTCTGCAGTGGTGTCATTAGATAGGGTTTCACAGGATAGCCACTGTCCCCAACAATGACACTATCTCCATAATCACCTTGAAATGATCTGCACAGAGCAGAATTACGGAAAATATGGGCATCATGAGCGAACCCTGGCCAACGAGTTACAATGTTCTGTATTTTAAGATTAGCATCTGCAAGCGTTTGAACATTCAACGAAAAGTACTGTTTTCTATTGTGAAATATTTCAGCATTTTCACCTCCTGGTGACTGAATCCTAATGTGTGTACAGTCAATAGCCCTATACATCTAGGAAAGCGAGCCAATCTGTAAAAATTTTGCTTAATTGTCTCAATTCTTCTTCTGTCTCAGGCATCTTAATATACTGTGGTCGCAAAGCTGCCAGTGCCAAACTTACTCTTCTGACGGTTTTACTGACAGTACTCTTGTTAGCTCCACAGAAGTCACTTGAAGTAACTAAGAAAGATCCATTAGCATAAAATCTTAACGTCAAGAGAAATTGTTGACTTGCTGACAAACATTAATTTCTGAAAGAAAAATTATATTTCAAATGGTTAAAACACCAAGCACTCAAGTCACATGTCTATATATCAACTTACCTATGTGTAGGATAGGAAATAATATCCTCTATTTCTTCTAAAAGGTTTTCAACTGTCCGCGATGAAAATCTAAATCTATTAAAAAAGTCTTTACCGTCATATTCTTTGAAGTAGTTTGGTCTAGCTCGTATTATTTTAGGTCTTCTATTACCTTCTTCGTCGCTGCTATATGCATTAATATCGTATTCCATAATAAATAGTAACAAATTAAAAACTTTAACTAATTTTTATGTTAAACTTCAAAATTAACTGTCACATCCTTAGTTAACCCCTACTTCATGGACAGGTTAACCAAAAGTTAACTACTAAATTTTTGGTAACCAATAATTGAAAAACCGAATTTTCCCTAAGGCCTAAGGCCTTAAATATATTATTTTGACCAGTCCTATTGATTCCACCAAAATTTGTATTACAATTGTCCCCGGAAAATGAAATACATTTTTGAGTAAGTTCAAGCTTATCAAGGACAGGGAATAGAAGATCAGAAACAGTTTCTGATGTTTCATTACCTGTACTTCTTATAGCTACGAGTTTTATCTGTTTTCCCCCATTTTTAAAATCGACAAATTGCAATAATACAGGAAACATCTTAATGGAATTATGGTTACTTGCATCTGTAGAAATTCTAACAAATGATACACAACTAATCTGATGTCTAACAGTTTTCAGTGAATAGGGTGCAAGAACTCCATTTACAATTGCTTCCACTTTAGTATGCCCACATGTCAGCGATTTGACAATTACCGAGTCGTGGTAAATTTTCTTATGAATCTAGAAATAAAGAAAGATGGTGTTGCTGTATTACATTTAATAATTATTAATTATTGATAATTTAAAAAAAAAATTACCTTAGTTGTACAGTCCATTGAGTGATATGACTGATGTTGTTTCACTGTATGGTAGGCAAGCGTTGCTTCTGCAGCCTTAATCTGTTTACTGTTATTCGTCGTCACAACAAAACTACTTAGCTTAGATGTACCTGCTTGGCATTTCACATTTCATTTGTTTTTCAGTTTTCACCTGATCTTCAATGTCTTTTTTGCATTTATGAGCAATATTGAGATATGTTTGCATATATTACAAAGTACCTCAGAATTAGATTTTCCTTTTTTTATAGAAGGAAAAGTTTTGAGCATTTCATCAGTTACTATACACTTTTGCTTTGGCATTTATATTGTTATTTATACCCTTTTAGCTTTTAGAAATAATAAATAATAGAATGCAAACCTACAGGTGCAATCACTTCTATTTGTCAATAAGAGTGCACGCCGGGTCGGCATACCACACGAATAACTGAAATCGTTGATTTACCGGCCGAGGATAGCGTTCAGAAAATAATAACCTTGGATTTCAAATCTAGTGGGTGCGCGGCCGAGTGGAATGCAGTGTCATCTTAATAAAGATGTAATGATAAAGTTGACAAACTTAAGTTTAATTTTTTTTATTTGTCTCTAGAATTCCCCGGATATGTTTAAAAATTCCGGCCAGACTTCCCCGGACGCTTAAAAAACCCATTCATTCATTCATATATTTTTGTTAATTGTACCCTTTCTTGAAAAGTTATAGCCCCTTAAAGGAGGGGGGCATCTGTTTTCTTTTTAGCGAATTTTAGCAGGAATGTAATTCTTGTAAATTAATACAATTTTACTGGTATATTTCCCATTTTCCTAGTTTGCTATAAATAGGTCAAATAAACCACCTCTTCCATGTGTATTTTCCAATTTTTCTTATACTTTTAAAATTCTTAATTGAGGTGAAATTCTAATTCTTTGTTTATTCAAAAACTTTTTTGCCTCAATGGATTTTGGGCAATAATATATTTTGCACAACATGCATGTGGTATTTTTAATAATTTATTAAACATTTTTAATGTTGTTCTGTAGAAATTGATAACGGTTTAATTTAATATTTTCTTTAAAGGCATTATGCTAGCAGTAGAAAAAATAACTGAGACTTTAAAAACTTTATCGAAACCTGTTACCACACCTGAAGAAATATGTCAAGTAGCCACCATTTCTGCTAATGGAGATAATTCTGTTGGAAATCTTATAGCTGATGCAATGAAGAAAGTGGGAAAAGAAGGTGTTATCACTGTTAAAGATGGAAAGACATTAAATGATGAATTGGAAATCATCGAAGGAATGAAATTTGACCGAGGATATATTTCACCCTATTTTGTTAATACCACAAAGGGTTAGTGATACTGCATCATCAGTTATATAATTACAGTTACACTAATAGATAGTACAAGTGACTTCATATTTTTATTTTCAGGTGCAAAAGTGGAATACCAAGATGCTTTGGTGCTTTTTAGCGAAAAGAAAATTTCTTCTGTTCAAAGTATTGTTCCAGCTTTGGAATTGGCCAATGCTCAAAGAAAACCTCTTATTATCATTGCAGAAGATGTTGATGGAGAAGCGCTCACCACTTTAGTTGTTAACAGGTTAGTTAGAATTTGTATGAATATTAGATGTATATGTTATTTTTTATTTTTCTTTAAGACTTCGAATTGGACTTCAAGTAGCTGCTGTAAAAGCTCCTGGATTTGGAGATAATAGAAAGGCTACCTTGACAGACATGGCAATAGCTACAGGTGGTATTATTTTTGGAGATGATGCCAACATAGTGAAACTTGAAGATGTAAAATTATCAGATTTAGGTCAGATTGGGGAAATAGTCATTACAAAAGACGATACTTTGTTATTAAAAGGTAAAGGTAAAAAAGAAGATATAGATAGACGTGCTGAACAAATCAGGGATCAAATTGAAACTACCACATCCGAATATGAAAAAGAAAAATTACAAGAACGATTGGCACGTCTAGCTTCTGGTGTTGCAGTATTAAAAGTGGGAGGAAGTAGTGAAGTAGAAGTAAATGAGAAGAAAGATCGTGTAACTGATGCTTTAAATGCAACCCGTGCAGCTGTTGAGGAAGGTATTGTAGCAGGAGGTGGAACTGCTCTTTTGAGATGTACTAAAAGTTTAGAGGCCATTAAACCCATTAATAATGACCAAGCTATAGGTATGTACAAAATTCAGTTTCTTTCAACTTATTAGTACATTTATTTGTTTTGAATTTATTATATATTTCCTAAATGATAAATAACAAATCTTATTTTTGAAATATAGTAAATGATCTATACACAAGTTCCAAAATAATAGAGACTAATTCATTGTCAGCACTTAGATGAGTACGGGTGATGAGGGTTGCAGAGGATAAAATTCCATAGGCATGCCACTTGAGAAGGGTTCAAATTACAATAAATAAGTTGACTTTGAGTGAAGCACTTTAATTGTTTACTTTATAAACTTACTCGTGTTATCCTCTCCACAATTGTAAAATGCTGTCCGTTTCATCAGTTTCATATTTTTCGATTCAGATTTCGACCTTCTAATAGTTCTTAAATAGTTTTTTTGGCATATCACTATTTCATTTTCTATCAGCATACTATTTCGATGTTTTATAAAACGGAAATTTATATCACGCATAATTTGCAAAAGCACCTTTTTACATATTCAAGACAAAGTTGTGAAATAGAATTTTTTTATAGTCAAGAGCTTATTTTTAAAATACCACTCATGAATTTTTCTACGAACCACATATTTTGTGTGCCATCTACCTCTTCTTCTTTCCATAGGTTTTCACTACTTTCGAGTTCACAGTTGAATGTTGTTCATTGCCACTCTTTATTGTACAATATACACTACTCATGGACACTCTTGTTAATGAACTACACATTTCAACGGCGGCACTTATCTCATATTTTGGTCTTGCGTCCTAATCCTCTCATACATGTTTTTTATCATCAAATACTCCTCACTTGTTAGATTAGAGTGTTTACACTACTGCTCATATGTATCTTTGTGTTGATTGCTATAAATTGTGAGCGAGTTTATAAAATGAATCACTCTCTATTATTTCGGAACGTGACTATAGTGTATAGAATCAAGAGTCAATTTATTCATCACAAAAAAATACATATATATATTCAATCAACCAAGATCAAAGACAGATGCATCCTTATCGGTCTAGTCAAAATGGGACATAAGTATACAATTTAACTAATTAAAATACAGTTAAAAAAAAACAATTAAATTATCGTTTTGCTGATGTTAGTGATTATATTTTCTGAAACAAACCTTTTGTAAGCCACCAACTTCGGTTCTGTGAAGGATTTATAAATTTTCTTTTTTATAAGTGGTTAATTCCAAACAAAACGTTTGTTCTGGGATTCAGCAGTTGGTAATTCCTTGATAATTATCTGAGCATTCTTGAAAGTATCTTGATCCAGGATATATTTTCTGATTTTTTCCGTAGTAACATGAATCTTCATTCTGTATAAATAAAAGCAGACTTTTCTCTGAATACCGAAATCATTTTGGGTTGGTTGGTGGTTGGACGAGTATCAGAAGAAGAAAGTAATTCACAATATTTTTCTGTCATTGTCTATAGAATTAATATGGTTTGGCTGGCCCATCATAGAAATTAATTTATTCATATAATTAGAGAGGTAACTCAATAAGTATTACACAGCAAAATTATTCAAGGATAAGTCCATCCACTGCAGACATTTAACTTAACTTTTAATTATAATTTAACTAAATGTTTGGCATATAGTTATATTATTCAATGGGGTTTATTGAGGAAATGGATTTTAGAAAACAAAATTTCCTAGATAGTAATGTACTTATATTTAGTTTAAAAATAACAAGATTACTAGCCTTAGACTAAAGCTATCTAGAGGGCCAAGTAATATAGATTTGAAAATTGCTATACAGGGTATTCCATATAGTAGTAGGTATTTCAAAGAAAATATTTTTAAATTTTGGTTACCGGAAGGAGTCAACTTTATTATTTCAAATGGAATACCTTATACAGGGTGGAATTTTGGATGGGGGTTAATGACTTAGTTTCGATATTTCTGGAAGTAGCCAAAAATTGAAAATGTATCTGATGTATCTGAAATATCCTGAATAGCTTTCAAATCCATACTGTGATTTGAAAATAGGGTAGTAATTTTAGTATACGTCTACTTATTACAAGTCTACAAGTGATATGCAAAAAAAAGCCCAATAAAATATTAATATAAAAAATCATAAATAACACCTATTTTTGCATTTTTAAATTATGTAAGCACGTCCTGTATGCTCACACTAAATCTTAATGCTTAATAATTATATATGCTTTTTGCGTTTGCCTGTATTCCGAGTTCTTTGTGTTAAGTAAACAAATTGACTTATGTAGGGATAAAATTTATAAGTAAATTTTCTGTGCATTTTGTGAAACAGAGCCAGCCGGTTTTAATTACACTTTCCATTACATCAATAACATCCACAGATCGTTATTATCAATACACAATACACTTGGGCCATTGTTTTATCACTCTGCCAGCAAATTATGTGTAACAAAATGATACACACCAGAAAATACATAAAATAAAAAAAATTCTACAATTTGTTTACGTGCTACACTGTTATTTATTTTAATAAATGAAATGTAACTTCACCAAATACTTATTACGTCGCTTATCAGTTATTAAAAAACATTTATTAACACAATATTTTGTAAAATGATTTGTTACTGCCTACTGTTGTCAGGTAAAATCAATACCCCGCTTTCAAAATCACCCTGTATATCTAGATACCTGTCTAAGGTTATCATGAAAGATCCTGCATGTAGTTCTTGTTGAAAAATAAATCTCTAGAAAAGTGGGCTAGTTGGCATCAGTTGACTTGGTCTTTATGTTTGTGCTTATGGCACTCAGACCATGTTGTGTACCACGCTAGGTAGCTAGTATAAAATTCCCATGAAGAAAGCATAGAATAATATAGTTCAATTTTGTTAAATATTATGTACCGAGAGATCCAGAATGATTGAAGCAGCCGCTACCTACAAATATTTTGTGTGCCGCTCTCCTATTATTTTCACTCTTCGTGGTTGGTAACACTGACACTGATTTATTTTGTGCAGTGGCGGGTTTAGTGCGGAGGCAAGAGGGTCACATATTAATTTTAATCACAAAAATACAACACAAAAAGCCGAATACTAGCATTAACTTATTTGAGGTATTAATTTGTTAAAGGAGTGGATTAATTAAAAATGATTTACATGCTATTATTATTAACCTCAAAACTAACATAAAAGTCGATTTTTAACAATTACTTACCCATCTTGTTCTTTTACGCAAATTTCAAGGTAAAAACAACAATTTTTAAATGAATTTACGTTTACTTTCCTGATTTAGAAATGCAAAAAACAAATCGATTTAAAATGTCTTAAATCTAACATAAAAAGATTGGGTTATCAGAAAATTTAAAATAATTGCTTTATTGGTTTAAAGTTAAAACAAATTGAATATGTACTACCTTTAATTTTGACCAAAATTCTGTACCTACCGGTATAATAGTAATTTTTGTAATTAATTTGTTATAATTTCTATTTATACATTCAAATGAAGAATAAAAACACTTAATACTTGTAATCACAATTTATTCATAATAAATGTTCAAAATGTCTGCCTTCATTCTGTATACATAAATTTACTCGTCTTTTCATATTGTTAAAAACATTATGTAATTCATTTTCCATAATATTATTAGCTAATTTATTTGTTATAGTATTCTTTACTTCATCCACTGTATGTAAACGGTTTGCATATATGGAATTTTTTAATGCACCAAAGAGATAGTAATCTAAGGGCGTTAAGTCTGGAGATCTCGGAGGCCATAAGCCTCGACTAATAACACGATTGTCATAAAATTCTCTTTGAAACTCCAGTGTTGTGTTAGCTGTATGTGCTGTTGCCCCATCTTGTTGAAAATAACCGTTGTGCAATTCGTCATCATGTAGCTCATAAAAAAATGGCTCCAAATGTTTTCTCTATATCGCTCAGCAGTAACAGTATCTTCAAATAAAATAGATCCAATTACTCTTCGCCGAGATATGGCTATCCAAACTCCTATTTTAATAGGATGTAATGTCGTTTCCATTAACACGTGAGGATTGTCCGCCGACCATGTATGATAATTTTGTGAATTTATGTATCCACTAAGATGAAACCATGCCTCATCGGTAAAAAATGTTAGGTCTAAAAGTTTGTCATCGTTTAAGTTGTTGTTAAACCAGTTACAATAGCTTACTCGTTTTTCATCATGTAATGGTAATAATTCTTGCACCATCAAAAGTTTATATGGATGTAAATGTAATTTTCTTACAGCTCTGTGTGTTGAACCATATAACATTTCTATAAATAATATTTTTAAACATGTACTAATATTTAACATTTTATAAATATTTACCCACCTGAGCTGAAAGTTGTCGTAAAGGTTTAGTGGGGCTTGCTGTTAAACGCTCTCTGACATCCTCTAGTTTCTCTTCAGTTAAAACGGACTTTCTTCCAGGCGACTTCCCTTTATAAACACTGCCAGTATTTCTGAATCGTGCCACCAAACGTCGAACATATTGAGCAAAATTTGTATAATCTGTAGCTTCATGATTTGGAAACTCTTCCTGGAATTGTAAAAAAAATGAATGGATTGAGTAATTCCATCCATTCTCATCTCGTTGACCACTCCGAAAGTAGGCCTCTACGATAAATTTATCGTCTTCTAACAAAAACACCATGAAATAATCTTTATTTTAATTTAACTTTAATTTATTAACCACACCGGTGCAAGTTACTAGTATCGATTTACCTGTTTATACCTGCGTACCCAAGAGTTGTGACGGGAAAAAAATAGTCAACCTAACGTTTGCATTTTCTATGGGCTTCATACTTTCCGATTGGTATGGAATTTGTCTATTAACCAAACCAGTGAAATGTTAAAAAAAAAAAAAAAATTAATTGTTAATTAATCATATTCTGGACTGAAATTCTTTAGTCAACCAATCCATTAACCAGCTTGGTGAAGGTCGTTTTATAGTGGGATCCTATACTATAAGGTTGTCAGTTGCATTGCACTGAAGTCTCCTTGGAATGTTTTTTAAAATGTTGCTCCTTTGTAAAATATTACATTGTAACTTACTATAAACGATTTTTAGGCTGTATGAATAATTAATAATAAATAACACTTTATTTTTAAGAAGTCATTATTTGGGCCATATTTTTTTTTTAAATTTTGTGAAAATGCAGACACTTTGCAATGTTTAGTTATGCGTAAATGTAGCTGTTAGTGATGAAATTGGCTCTTATAACCGACAATTGTTGAGATCTATTTTTGATTGAATAAATACAAGTGAACTGTATTTGAAAGATATATTGAAAATTATGGGTAAATATTTTTTATTTAAGTAGTGGGGGTATAGTTGATTTTAGGTAAAATGTGAAAACACATTTTTTTATGTCATTGTGATGCAACCTCATCTTCGGTCACTTGTTACTTTACAGCCCTGGATGAACGTAATATTTACAACTGACCCAGGCAGGTAGTAGTGTGGTTGGGGTCGACCTCTTTATTCAAATGCCGTAACAGTAACAAACTAAAACTTATTTATTTCAGGGATTGCACATTTCAGCGACATGCAACAAGTATGCTTGTCTACTTTACAGTGACATTTCAAAAACTACCTGTATTGTCATAAAATAGAATAGCAGAATAAAACTGCTGTATTATTTTGTTACAGTTTAAGACGATCTTAGCAACCTCTACGTTTTGACGAAAAAATAAACGTTTTTATTTACATTGTAATATTGTAAAAGGTAAAGTTATAGAAAACTTCCTGTAACTTTGCAAGAAAACATAATTATGCTAAGGTAACTTGATTTACATAGGCTATTTTGACCTGAGGAAGTTACCCCAAATATGTAGTTTCTGGAAACTCTGCAAACAAAAAACATGGAAAATGGTGTTCAATTGTGATTTTGCTCTTTGAAAATTCAAAATTATCTTTCACAATGTTTACTATTTTTATTTTTGTTTTAGTTTACAATGTAATAATTAATTTTTTTACTGTTTAAGAAAGGTATTTTAAGCTAATATGTATCAAATCTCCTACAATTCCTATCAATGAAGTCATATGTATGTTCTCTGATACCAAACATCTAGGTATGCTAATGAACATCCACAGACAAAACTCTATTCAATAATTATCTAAAAAATTTAATATATTTACTAACCTCTGGAGTGGGAACTCGAAATTCAACCACAATAATTGAGATCTCACTTATTTCTACGTTTTATTAGCATACCTAGATGTTTGGTATCAGAGAACATACATATGACTTCATTGATAGGAATTGTAGGAGATTTGATACATATTAGCTTAAAATACCTTTCTTAAACAGTAAAAAACAAAAGCTAATAATAAGGAATATATGGGTAGATATTGTGGGTGTAATTCAACGCAGGTTGGGGCTTTTGTCCACTGAGTAGTTAGTTTCACACAATATTGTTAATACCTGAAAATATATGAGAAAAAGTAATAATTAATGACTAAGTAATTGCTAATTTTAATTTGTTTTTGGCCAGGAAATATGCCTCTATTCTGAGTAGGTTAGGTTAGATTAACTACATACATTTTTAATATTTCGATTACTCTTATATAGCAGTCATGGTGCACCTGTTATAGTATAGTATAAACTACACATTAAAAAAATTATTTTTATATCGGTGACAATGAAAACTAATTGAAATTTTCTAAAAATAGGGATTGAAATTGTGAAAAGGGCTTTGAAAGTACCATGCATGACAATTGCCAAAAATGCTGGAGTGGATGGTGCCTCTGTAGTTGCAAAAGTAGAACAACAAGATGGTGATTATGGATATGATGCCCTTAACAATGAATATGTAAATATGTTTGAAAGGGGAATAATTGATCCCACAAAGGTAAGTTTCTGATAATTTCATTTAAACTCCTTAACTACTATATGAGTAAAGTTATGTTTTTAAGGTCGAATTGAAATGTGACAATTGAAGTGCCTGTAGTAGCATAAGCTTCATGAAGTTAAGTGGAGCACCACTTTAACCACACAACTGTAATTATTTCAGTCATCACATTTGAATTCAAGATTTAGCGCGTACAGTGCAACTTGGTGGAAATTGGTTGTGTCACTCCATAATTTTTATATTTCATAGTTTACATATTTTTGACATTTACACTACCTCCAAAATTAAAATTAACACCTTCAAATTAAATAATTTTCAAAAACCCCTAACCTATAATTGGGGTTCAAAATAGTAGTGATTTATATTATAAACTCGCTCACGATAGGCATAGGAAATTTTGAAAATAGTATATTTAGATAGGGCTGAAAATATGATTAATTATTTTTTCCAATTTCTTTTTACAGAAAATATAAAAAATAAATTTGTATGTCAGAATGCTCATATGACATTGTCGTAAATTTATTTTAATGTTCTGTTATTTTAACTTTGGTGGATAGCGGAAACACCATTGTCAATTGTCAATTTACTTGTCAGCTGTCACTGCATAAAACTGTTAGCTGAAGCTGTACTTTATTTATTATTTAGTAATTTATTAAGTGGAAAAAATTCAAAAATGGATGATAAAATATGTCTTGTACCATGCTATTCCAATACCAGTGAAAATACTGTTAACAAATACACACGAAATACTCGAAGCTACTTGCAACACTACTGTCAAATAGATAACCGTAACCTATAATTTCAGAAGCATTGAACAGTAGAAATCAGAATTAACAGGAGCTCCTTATATCTAAGTTAAATATACCAGTACATTGTTTTACATAATTTTTTTTATTTATTTTCTAAAAATGTCTAATTTAGTTTTTGACTAAGGTAAATATCTAAATATTTATTTATTACCAAACATATGATGAACAAATTACAAGTAAGAGATGTTGAATGAGAGCAATTTTTAAAATAAATTTTTAATAGAAATGCGAGAATATTTTCATCATAATGTTACTATTCCCGTTCAATACTTTTTGTAATTGGTTATATCATATTTTTAGCAGTAAATAGATAAAACGGTTTGAACCTTGACCACCTCGAAGTCCAAATTTGACCATTATGGATTTTATTTATCGTAGTTTTTAAAATAAAAAGTTTGAAAGTAAGTTTTTGATATAATGCTTAATTATTGAAAAAACAAAATTAGGTATAGCATTGAAAACATTTTACTAGATCAAATCTAAAAACAACTCCAATATAACAATTTTTTATAAAATTAGAATAAAGTAAGACCTTGGTTTGCATATTCCGAAAAGTACATTTAATTGGTTATTTTTTATTTTTAGGAGGTGAATTTTAAATTTATGCGAGTATCTCGACAATTATTAATTTTTCAAGAAAAATAGTTACCTATGAGAAAAATTTTAAGTTTTTAAAATTGTACACAAAGGTCCACACACTTTTTTTCTCCATTGTTTTTGTGGTAGTTTCAATATCTGCTTTTTACTAAATAATATGTACAGGGTGGTCAAATTTCGATGTTTTTATAGGTTATCTCGTTAACTATAGGAGATAGAAAAAATGATCTTCTTACTCTCGATCTCTTTTTTTTAAGAGAAAATAAATGGTCATTACCAAAATGACATATCGTCTTTTGTTTTCGCGTACTTAATAAACAAAATTTAAAATTTTTCACTTTATGATACATGTCTGTAAATTGGTTGTTTGTAAAGTTAGAAAAAAATAATGCATTCTTCAGACACTTTTTTGAGTAGAGTCCAGGGACGTGCATATTTTTTTTGTAACTTTATTAATTTTTGAGTTATAACCTAAAGTTGTGTTTTTTTAAATACAAACCATAGGTGGCCATGGGCCAGTTGAAATCGTTATTTTTTTCTCTTTCCATTAATATGATTATTTGCTATTTTATTGACATTACCCATTGATTTTCTATTTTAAAACTATTTGTAATCATCAAAAATTATGCGAGACGTAGCACATGTTAACATCTAGTCTAGTGGATCTGTGACTTACCATTTTAGAGGTATGAACGAACAGTCAGTTAGGTTAGGTAGAATTTTGTCTACACTTTCATTTGATCCTATAGTAATAGCTTAATCAAATTCAAAGAGCGCTTGTGTAAAATGCTTAAATTTTTAATATCAGGTGCTCCTTCAGGGTTCTCTCTCACCTGGAAAACCTTGAAAACCTGGAAAAGTCAGGGAATTCGTTATAAGCGCAAGAAAATCAGGGAATTGTCAGGGAATTTAAAAATATGGTGTAAAAGTCAGGGAATTTTTAAATATATTTACAACAGTCGGAATTTTAAAATTAATTGAAAATGACATATTTTTTTTAATTTAGGTACTTCGGATTTATATCTATTTTACAATATATTCAAAATCCAAATACTATGTATTCATGCCAAAAAATAGTTATTTTGTTACAAAATAAATATTTTAAAACTGTTTTTGCTAAGCTATTTACTTTCATCGACTTGGAATTTGATGAGCTTTGGTCAGGGAAAACGTGGAAAAGTCAGGAAATTTAACATGAATTTAAAAGAGGGAACCCTGTCCTTTGTTCAAGCCATGGTATGGGTATTTCAGTTATCCTAAGGCTAGGTTACTAAAATTTGATTAAAATTATGTAATTTGAAAATGAATGCCATGCTTAAGAGAAATTTGATATATTTTTTTGATTTGTATTTTTTTTTGTGGGAAACTGCATTATACTTTTCTGTTGAGAATTTTGTCCTCCTAGCTACAGATTAGAAGTTATAGTTGACGGCTAAAAATCTAGAGAGTGACTAATCGCTAGCTTGTAGATAAGCCTGACGGGCTAAGCGTGCGAGGAGCAACATTTCATAGGCGTACTAAATTTGAATGCGATCAGATATAAAAAATATACAAAAATGACAAAAATAATTGCCATACGTATCATTCATTATTTTTAGTAGAAACAGTGATATAACAGTTTTTGCCAATTTCGAGGCGTTAGATAATAATAATAAGAATTATTTCAAAATTTAAAGTTTTTATCATGTATTATCAATTACGTAAGGTTGAAAATAATAGAGAGTGACTAATTCACAACACTGGATGAGTACGGAAGATACGGGTGGCATGATTACCTAAGCGTGCCACTTGAGAAGAGTTAAAGCACACAAAACTCAAAAATAAGTTGACGTTGGCTGAACCTAGCACATTAACAATTTACTTTAAATGTGCCACTTGTGTCATCCTCTCTGCAAATTAGAATGTCGTCCTTTTGGACGGCGATTGCCTACCACCACCCAGTTAATCTACCTGATGCGCACTCCGCGGATGTCACACTTAAGCCTTGTCCTCATGGACGCTAAATTCACGGATTTTCGCACGAATTTTGCTACTTCTGTTTTAATTATTTATCGCGAAAAATTCTCAACTCTTGACAAAATTTGCAAAAGTGTAAAACACTACAAATATTATTGCTCCTTTCATTATAATGTGTTGTTAATAAATTTGTTTTGAGCTTCTGACAATCTACCATGGCAGTTTAATGATAGAAAATGTTATAGGTAATTGCTAAAATTTGTTAAAAATAGAGATTTTTCCACTATTAAATAAATCGCACAATTATTTACGAATTCTGCATTCAAAAGAACAAAAGGCTTTAGAATACACACTATTTACTATTGGTTACTAGCACTGTCACTATAATGGTCATACATTAACACTTCGTACCGCTTTCCGTATGACCTTCATATGTCATATGTATGTTTTGTCAAAATTTAATATATTATTTGATCCAGATTCTAATTTTTTAATATTTATTTTAAATAGTTTCTGCGCCATATCACTATTTCGTCTTTTTCTATCCGTATACTCTTCGATTTCATTTATACAGACTAAGTTTTATCTTATAAGATAGCAATCAAAATTTTTTTGTCAAAAGCGCAACACTTATTTGCACACATATGCTATTCACGTACAATTTTATTAATGAAATACATATTTGAACATCACACTCATATTTTGACCTCACGCTCTAAACTCTTCATACATTTCATCATCCAATATTCCTCACTTGTTAAATTAGGACGATTTTGAGAATATGCTGTAGGTAGAGCTTGTACTTACTGCAGTAGAAGCTGTGTAATCGGGTATGCTCTCGGAGATATGCGGCACACGATTTTATAGGAAAAATATACGGACTGTATATTGTATGTATATTTCTTTGTGTTGGCTGCTATAAATTGTGAGCAGGTTTAATTATAACATGAGTGCTTCTCTAGATTTTTGGCCGTCAACTATAGTTATCTACATTTACATAATGAATAATACGTTACAACAAAATTTGTTCTTGATATTTTATTAGTAATTATATATTTATTGAATTATATTTTTAGGTTGTTAGGACAGCCATTATTGACGCTTCAGGAGTTGCATCCCTCTTGACGACCGCTGAAGCTGTAATAACGGAAATTCCAAAGGAAGAACCTCCAATTCCCACAGGCGGTATGGGTGGAATGGGAGGAATGGGTGGTATGATGTAATAATATCTCCATAAATATACCAAATGCGTACTAGAAGAGATTAACGGTGAATGGACAGCTTCTAGTGTGATTATTTTAGACAATGTCTGTCAAAAAGTTCCATTATTCTATTTGACACGACGAATCTGTTAACAGTTTTTGTTACATTTCAATGGGACAAGTTTTCGTGTTGATTTCTTTATATGTGACACGAAGTGTGTGAATGAGAAATTAAGAGTGTTTATTTGAATATGATTAAAAATGATTTCTACAGATTTGTCAGACTGTGACATATTTTCTATTGCATGTTGTAGGAAATCATCCTTAGTCATGAACTGATCTGCATTTAATTTTCTTAAATCGAAATGTGTGTAGTTTTTTTAAAAGAATCTGTAAATGTATATTGTTATAAATATATTGTCTTTTTTCTATTATATGATTTTTTATGTTACTTTTTCAATTCAATTTCCAATTAACCAAAAAATATATTCATGGTTTACATGGGTAGAGTATAAATTATTTTAGGCGGGCTTTATTCTATACAAAAAGTATACCAGGTAGCCCAAGCCATAGGATATAACTTGTTTTGCCTTCTAACTTTTTGTAATTGGTGAACATCATGGGCATGTTTTTTAATTGTTCAAAATTTGTAATGTTGCTGTCCCGTGAGGTTTCTGTTTATATTGTTACATAAGTTGCAAAATACCTGTTTTTAAATTCAGCGATTTGGTATAGTGGATTCCATCTAACCAAATAAAAATTAGAATGCTTTAAAACAAACCAATAAGAGTGCATTAGTGCACCACAACGATCTGCTGAATTCTGATCTCTGATTCTATTACATCAGGAGCTGCTATATTTTGTTGTGAAGACCATTTTATTTTCAGTGTAAGTACAAAAGTAGTATATTTATGTATTCTATTAACTTGTGTTTCGTGTACTAATGTAGCTGGAAAGGGATGCTGAAAATTGGCAGTAGGTACTATAAAACAATTGGTCAAAGAATTCGATTGAAATCCGGAACTGTACCTTATAGAAACCTAACAGATGATTCAACTGACAATGCAAGTGCAAGTGATGTGCCTTCACATATTATATCAAATGTTTCCGAAAGTTCAGACAATAAATATGTCAAAAGTGAAAATACAGTTATGTGAATTAGAAAATCACAGTCGCTTTTATTTGGGACTGCCAAGGGATTGTTATTTTATAATCAATTTGATTGTGGAAGGACGCTACCTTTGTCATACCGATGTAATGATTACTTTAAAAAAAATTAGGATGAACGATCAATTTTGCGAATAGGATTGGATTTTGACAAAAGTACAAGTCAAATCGGTAAAATATTTAATAAAAGTGTACCGGTGATATCATTACTTATGCAATAATTAATTATTTGGCTCTCAAATTGTAAAATTAAAAAACTACTTCCAAATCAGGTTAAAACTTATCACAATGTTCAAGCCATTATAGATTGTTTCGAAATAGAAGTTGAAAAACCTTCTAATACATTGCACCAAGTTTTAACATGGAGTGAATATAAAAATTGTAACACTATAAAATGTTTAGTTGGATGTGCCCCTAATGGATTAATAAATTTTATATCATGTGGATTTGGTGGTCGTGCAACAGATGTTGAAATAGTAAAGAATTCAAGTTTTATTGATGTCCTTCCTGAGAATTGTGTTATAATGACTGACAGGTTTTAAACAAATAGAAACCATTATTAACACTAAAAATTCAAGGTTATTGAGGCCTCCGAGTCTTAGTTCAGGACAAAAATTAAGTAGACATGATGTACGGTATGGCAAATTAATAAGTGCAGTGAGGGTACATATTGAGCGTCTAATACGAAGATTGAGAGAGTTTGCTATGCTAAAACCACACGCTGCTATATGTTCAAGAATAGTTCATCTATTGGACCATGTTTTTATAATCGCTTGTGGTCTTGTTAATCTACAAGATGCAATTATAAAATTTATTTTATCACTCCATTTCTACTTACAGGGTGACCCACGTATGATGATCCTGTAAGTACCTTATCTTGGAAATTATAGGATACAAAAAAAGTTAAATACAAGTTTTTCGACAAAATAAATTCTAATTTTATAACATTTTGATATTTACAGTGCTAAGAAATTCTTGAAAATCTCATGCTTTTTAAATGACACCTTATAAGACATATTTCCCAAATTCTGATTTGTTCTCTAGCATTTTATAACGAGCGTTCAAATAAAAACGAAGTCAAGTATGTAAGCACCCTGACATGATTTTTGTTCACACCCTGTACATAGGTTCCAATATTGACGGTGATATCACGCTTCTCATACATGATGCTGATGGAGCTATTTAACTACGTTTTAGGGTTTGTTTATAGTTTAGAGTAGAAAGAATGTCGGCCTGGCCGCTGGCAACGGGACGAGGGCCAGTCAGTCTACTTAGACCACTTGATTGTTAACACTTCGTTTATGATAGCATTATAGTTTGTTTTTCGAATAACTTCTTTTATTTTCTATCCTTGAGCTTTCAGTTCAGGTGTGGGGTGGTACACTTGCCACGGTTTTATTTTGTGTGTAAATAAAAAGTAAAAACAATTTCATGATGCAACATACACCGGAACGTGAGGCGGAAAGCATGGCTGTGCAAGTAGCTTAAGGAAATGCGCAACAGAGTAGGGATGGAGCGCCGGTCAGGGAGGTGAAGATAGACGCAAGGAAAAGGAAGTAACTTTCAATTTATTACTAGTTTTTCCTCACTGCAAAATCTAGTGTCTTTAAATTTATCACTAATTTAGTAATTTTTCCACACTGTCTCTGTTTACGTTTAGCTGACTCGATGTCTAGTTTTTTTTTTTGGTTATATTAAAAAATACAGATAAAAAAGAAAAAGGTAAGTAGTTAGTACAAGACTTCTAAATAAATGTAGGTATTGATACTAATAAATTTAAAATTAATTCTTCTGAATTTGCTGTTAGAATCGCTCATATAAAAAAATGAATTTGTAAATTAATTTACAATAAGCTTTTCACATTTAACACTAATAATAATTGTAGGTAAGGAAACATGTAACACAAAAGTTGGGATCGAAACGAATACATTATATAAGCTAGATGTCAGCTGGAATCGAAACAATTACATAAACTATGGGCCTGCGATATTGGATATAGGTGTACAAACAGGCTGTGATCGTTGTCATCTCTAATGAAATATGATAATAGGAAAGTTATAAATCATGTCAAATCTCATTACAGCATCATCTGTTCATTGATTATTTGAATTGTTAGTATATATATAACCTCGATGATCTGTTATCGGTAAGTTAAGTTAGTTATTCTTGCAAATAATTATATATTCTGCCAAAAATTCGTTTCTAAATTGCTGCCATGGGATTGTAATCATTGGAAATATGAGAAACAATGTTTTACCAAATGCTGTCAGAATGTTTTTCTTTGTGATAGTTAATTTATAGATTCTGATTTTGTGGTAAGATTTGTAATCAGTATTGTATAAAATACTGTTTCAACGTACATACATGCAAAATCTAATAAACAATTTGAAGGTTCTAAACAACCAGAACAAACTCAATTACTGTCACTTACTACAAATTCTTTTCCGATAGAGGCTAGTGCATGTTATTCAAGCACCCTTGCTAATAATCATGATGATGTAATGAGATATTCCAAACATTGATAACAATTCTCCTTAGACGAACAGTTTAATATGGCTACGCGGTGTAGAACTAACTACATCTATCGGCCGTTCGCTACTCCATGCCGGACTGAAAACGTCACAGGCACGAAGCGTTCTACATGCAGTAGACACCATTGAAAGCTGTCGACCTTTATCGCGATCGGCGAGAAACGATATTTTGCAAACACGGAATTCCAAGAAACAACTACTCTGCGGGCTAATGCCCCGACCAGCATTGAATTACACCTGGAAAACCTATAGCAACAGCTAGAGTCATTCGTCAGACGCCCACCAAAAAAAACATCGTTTCTCGCCGATCGCGATAAAGGTCGACAGCTTTCAATGGTGTCTACTGCATGTAGAACGCTTCGTGCCTGTGACATTTTCAGTCCGGCATGGAGTAGCGAACGGCCGATAGATGTAGTTAGTTCTACACCGCGTACTCATGGTCCTTTCTGTCGGGTTAGACAGACAAAAGCAGCTAGGATTATTCGTCGGATACCTCACCTATGGCATACTGATGAGAGCTAATAAGCTCGAAACCGGTATATGTCTGGTGGGTGTCTGACGAATGACTCTAGCTGTTGCTATAGGTTTTCCAGGTGTAATTCAATGCTGGTCGGGGCATTAGCCCGCAGAGTAGTTGTTTCTTGGAATTCCGTGTTTGCAGTTTAATATGGCGTTTAAGAAACAATTTTAACAAAAAAAAGTTTCTGCATAGAAGTATTTATTCAGAATAAATTTGATTAATATTAAAAATAGATTATTACTAATTGGTATTACATAATCATTCATAATAATACCTTATTCTATTATGCAGAATGTTGTGATTGACTTTTTATAAATGTATTTATTGTTATTGTTTTGTGATATAATAAATTTTTTTTACCAGTCTTGAGTGTTTTATATTGTTTCGCAATAATATTTAAATGAGTATGATACAATATTACCATCATAACTGGTATTGTTGCATATACTCTTTTAAATATTATTGTGAAACAAAGGTGAAGTTAAATAAAATAATTTGACAAATCCTTTCTAAATTAAATATCTGTTTTATCGACTAAGTCGGTAAGTTATGAAGTAAACATTATTACCGACTTGGCGATCTTATTTTTAGTTCAATTATTTTGATTGCCAGGGACAATGAGGGCGACACGTCGTTTATATGTCAGTGCCGTTTCGATGTTGGCACAATAAAAAGGGCCTTCTTGTATTATATATTCTGTGGCGGAAAGTGATCATAGTGACGGTGGAAGTTCGAAAGGCAAAAGTCGCCGAAAAGAAGTGCTTGGTGCTTGTGATGACCGCCAACCGCGGACGACGCCGCGGCAATCTAGAGGTCTGTTCCAACAACACCAAGAATCGATTCCGAACCGTCCAGAACTATTCAGTCAGTTCAGTTGTTAATACGCTTTCGGCGAATGCGACGTAAGACGGAGCTGCTCAAATGTTTCTGACAGTTCTGAACCAGTTCTCAATGGCTGAGACTTTAGATTTCGGACGCGTTCGTCGGATGGAGAACGCAGAACGGCGTCGAAACGATGTTCGAAAAAAAAAAAATGAACGCGTCGCCGCGACGTAAAACGTTACGTATGCAAGAAGAAAATGATTGGTTAACACGCTTAGAGTTATTAGTTGAGGCACTCGTTTGCACAAATAGATCTAGTGTTTCTGAAAATTCTGATAAACATGAGACCTACGATATGAAAAAGAGAAAAATAATTCCACGTGAAGATTGTGTGTCACAGTATGATCCTCAAACTTCTAAATATAATGTTATAAAGTGGTTGTATAAAATTGAATAATTGGGTCAAGTTCATGGTTGGGATGATCCGACAAAGATCTATCTTATGCAGGCTAGACTACGTGGTTTGGCTAAAACATGGTATGATAATAATCTCAATGAGTACAGCTACAATTGGGCTGAGTGGAAGAAGCTTCTCCAGCATACTTTTCCTGAACATGTAGATCATGCAACAGCGTTACGTAAAATGCTTCAGCGCGAAAAACTTCCATACGAAGACATGGCATCCTATTATTACAGTAAAATGGAGTTATCACTTCACAACTTTGTGAGATCACTGGTAAGAAAGCAGTGTAATGCATCATTGACGGGTTACATGACTCGAGTATACAAAATTCAGCCCGAGCAGGACGCTACTTAACACCTGAAAGTTTATATGAGGACTATTTGTCTACGTCTACGTTAAACGACAAAAGGCAAGGAAGACCTAATGGAACGTACGAGAGAAGTCGTTTGGACAAGTCACATCGAAACGAACGAGTTGAGAGGAGTAGGTCACTTGGAGGACAAAACTCAAAACGAAAGCCTGCTACTAGTGTTACTTCAACGTCGGGGTGGCATAATAAATGTTTTAACTGTTCTCAGAAGGGGCATATTTCGAGCAACTGTTCCACACCACGAAAAGAATGTAAAATTTGTAAACGACTGGGCTATGACACGGACAATTGTCTACAACAAACGAAAGATCGTAAAAACGCCCATACAGTATTAATGACAGAATATCCAACAATGGGGCCCACTAAACATAATTAAATTTCTTCAATGTTATAGAAACATTTCTGTACTAGCTGTAATGTTGCTCTCAGACTTATAATTAACTGTATGCAATGTCCCAGGGACCTTTATTCTGCAGGCTAGAAACATTGCAGTGTAAGGTTCCTAAGGGAACACATTACTAGCAAATTGAATTTTAATTTCTATTAATATTGCACACAAGTCGCAGTGCAATGTTCTTTTATAACATTCCAGACACTGCATTTGGAATGTTGGTAAAAATGGAGTACCTATTGATTTTTTTAATTTAAATATACAGTATACACTACAGGGTGTATATTTTCTTCGGGATTTTATGACCAAGCATAAATTAGGGAACTATTATTCCCTTGCCCGTGGTGCCAACCGTGCCAATTGCCAAAGCTCAAATCTTGTAGATATCCTACCAAAATTCGATTACACAGTATCAGGGAGATATAAGTGGCGCCATCTGACGCCTATTAAAATAAATATAATTAACTGAATCGTTTCGTGATTTTGATAAAAAACCATATTCCACAATTTTAAAGAATATTTATAAACTGGCCCGCTCGTTTAGCTGAAGCATAATATTTCTGAGAGTAACTATAGATTAAAAAAACTAAATAATACCATATGAAAAAGATATGCAAATCCGTTGCAGAAATGTTGTAGAATTAATTTACCCTCAACATTTTTAAATAATATTATATTATGAAACATTGTTCAAAGCATTCCACAACTTTCATTAGTTATGTATCGTAATTCAACTCAAATTCAGCTGTATGCAACGTTGCACAGATATGCTGTAATGTTTCATGCTTAGTGGGGGTAACATCCAGAAGATCTATTTTGTCGACTGTGTAGTGAACGGAAAAGTTACAAAAGGCTATGTTCACACAGGTAATGAAGCTGTTCTCTTACGGCAAGATATTGCAGAACAATTGAAATTAGAAATTCGATCAAGTTCCATGTTGCTTTGAGGATATGCAGGTGGAAGCGTGCACGCCGTTGGTGCAGCTACGGCTACTATCGAGATTCAAGGGGTCAAAGTGACCATAGAAGTAATTCTAGTACCCAGTGACGTGCAACAAATCCCCATAATGATAGGACAACCCTATGTAAATCATCCTGACGTAGTGATGATTGTAACTAGCGATCAGCTGCACTTCTACAACAAATCAGACGCTGATTTGCCACAATTGGAAGTCTGCAGTTTTGCTAGGAGGATTCCTATTTGGGCAAAAGATGCAACGGTGATACCACCAAAATTTGTGGGGGACGCCTATGTAGAAGCTACAACGCGTAGTTTTGAAAATAATCGTTATCATATCGGACGATGTGTCCTGCATCCACAAAATGGGGCCTTGTTGGTCGCTAACACTGCGGATGTCGCATTGATATTTAAAGCAGGTCCAATTTTAGTCAGAGCCGATGAATGTGTAGCCGAAGAGCAAACCAATGATGAAACTGTAATGTTAAAGTGCAACCACTTTACAAACCTTTTTGTATGTCAGATTTGCATATAGATGAACATGTACCTTACGAAATGAAATTAAAATTACTTAAGCTTATTAATAAACACAGACAAACTTTTTCTCAAAATTTTCAAGAGTTGGGGTCCACTCAACAGAAATGAAAATTAATTTAACTAGTGACAAACCTGTTACATATAGGCCATACCGATTGGTACATAGTCAACGAGAAAAAGTAAAAGTCCTTACGCAAGAGTTAAAAGACAGCGGAATTATACGCGATTCTATGTCATCATACGCCAGTCCAATACTTATAGTTGTAAGAAAACGGGATACGACAGGTTATGTATCGATTACCGGGCATTAAATGCTATAACTGAAAAAGATAAGTATCCAATGCCAATAATTAACCAGCTAGACAAACTCAGTGGTTGTAAAGTGTTCACAAGCCTAGATTGGCCTCCGGGTATTATCAAATACCCGTAGTCGCAGAGTCAGTGCATAAAACGGCTTTCGTTACTCCTGATGGACAATACGAGTTCTTAAAAATGCCTTTTGGGCTTGTAAATGCCCCTGCCATATTTCAAAGATTAGTTAATAATGTTTTAGGGACTTTACGTGGAACAGTAGCATTGGCATATCTAGATGACATACTACCCAGCCAGCACAGGAACGTACTGACGATGTACTTTTAAAGTGCATCTAGTACATGCGATGTCGCAACAAAAGTACTGTTTATGTTGCATAGAAGGACATACAATCACCAAATGTCCTCCCTGGTGCACCTTAAAAGTACATCTCGGTGAAGTATTGTTGTGACCTTTGTGAGGCATCACTTTAAATGTTCCTTGTAATGTACTTAAGGGATGTCCGTTGCTAATGTAATGCCAACATTCCATTATGAAGTACTTATTATGTACTTGTCGGACATTTAAAAGTTATACATATCGGTAATGAATTTAAGGCATATTTTTCTAATATTACTATTTATGGTAATTATTTACATTAGCGGAAACCTCCCTTGATCAACATTTCTGGAAAGATTTCCGCTAATGTAAATAATTATCATAAATAGTAATATTAGAAACATATGCCTTAAATTCATTACTGATATGTATCAACATGATATAATGTACCTTTTATAAATAGTTACTAGTTTTGTAATATTAACATTCTACTTGGACTTGGAACTATTAAGGATATTATAATTTCAAATGTTTATGTAACTGATTTATGGGATGATTTTTGTTAATGGTAAAATAAGCAGAAATAAAAGTTAAATAAATAATAAAACATTTATTAACAGAACACTAAGTAAGAAGTTGAAGACAAAAATTAGGAACATAGGGATGATATTATGTCTTTGGTGTCGTACTTACATTCAAAATTCAAAATCACTTGAAATGTTTTAAAAACACTTTTCTTAAAAATTAGGAATTGAAGAGGTGATAGGTAATGGATTAATCTCATTCAGTTCAAGAGGGACTGTCAATCTCATCTTGGGGGACTGTTGTTTTTCTGATCAAAAAGAGTGATGGAGACTTGATCGTTTTTAATACCTGCTGCCGCAGTCGCAGTAGTGTCTTCTTCTGTGTCTTGCCGAAAGGTTTTATCGGTTTATACATGTTTACCGCTTATTGTTTATCACTGAAAGAATAAATATTCTTCCACAAAACTTCTCACCAAAGACAAACACAAACATAAAACTGCATAAAACTATAAAATAAAAACAAGTTTTGAATCTTGGATGGCTTTGATTGAATAAAGCAATGACGCCAGGCATAAAATATAAACTACTAGAACCAGAACTAATAGACTGTGCTAGAACGCCAGGACAGGAAATAACAAAGTTAAGGTTATGTTACGTTATGGGTCGTAAGTGCAGAAAAATTCGAAACATTAAAGGTCTTATATGTAACATGAATAAGGCACGTTTAGTTAAAGTTACAAAAATACATACATGTTATATAATATAATTTATGTTATTCATATGACCTCAAATTTCCACATTTTATTAATATCTCATAGATATCACACAAGTATGTAGCAAAAAAGTCACTATGGTACATTCTACATCTAGGCACTATGTAACTGAGCGGTTTATGGCACCTTACAAATGAATGTAACTTTGTCACCTAAAAGGAACATCACAAAAGTGCCCAGTTACGTTACATGCTGGCTGGGTAATTCCTACATCAGACTATGAAACTGGGTTAGAGTCTTTAGAAAAAGTATTAGTGTCTCTACAGAAAGCTAGGTTAACCCCTCGTTTGAAGAAATGTTTCTTTTTCAAAACGGAAATAGAATACTTGGGTCACGAAATTTCGGAAAAAGGTATTAAGCCAGGAAAAACTAAAATTTTAGCTGCTCAAACTTTTCCAGAGTCTAAAACTATTCGCAAAGTTCGTCAGTTTCTCGGTCTCGCAAGCTACTTCCGAAAATTTATTAAAAATTTTGCTGTCATTGCACGACCACTAACTTTATTAACACGTAAAGATACAGTGTTTAATTGGACCGACGAACAAACAAAAACGTTTGATGAATTAAAAACAAAGTTAAGTCAAAGGCTCATTCTAGCACTTTATAATCGATATGCTGAAACGGAGGTACACACAGACGCTTCTAAATTTGGATTAGGCGGTCTATTGCTGCAGCGACAAAATAATAAACATTTTCAACCAGTTTCGTGTTATACGAGTCGACAAACTTCCAAACAAGAACAATTATATCATTCATATGAGCTCGAGACATTAGCGGTTGTAAATTCATTACAACGTTTTCGTCTGTATTTATTAGGAATACCATTCAAAGTCGTCACGGATTGTAATGCTCGAGAGCAACGTTTACTAAACGAGATTTATTACTTAGAATAGGACGCTGGTGGTTAATGTTACAAGAATATCAGTTTTCAGTTTTCTATTGAGTATCGTGCTGGTAATAAAATGACACACGTCGACGCCGTAAGTAGGAACCCAGTAGAACAACCCATTGATTATACAGAGATTGATGTTATGCAAATAAATATGTGTGAAGACGATGGGGTTCTAGTGGCCCAATTACAGGATGACATAATTAGATATAATTATGACGTATTGAAACGAAAACCTTCCGATAATGAAGGTCGTAAAATACATGATGAATATGAGTTAAATAACGAACGAGTTTATAAACGCACGGAAAACGGAGTGAAGTGGGTGGTACCCAAATCTGCTCGACGGCAATTAGTAATGCGGTATCATGACAAACAACGGCGTCATTTCGCCGAAGGCAAAACTCCGTCGGCGTTGACGCAGCATTACTGGTTTCCGTCCATTAAACAATACGTTAGGAGATACATTAAAATATGTCTAGAATGTCTGTATAATAAGCAACCATCGGGTATACGGCCTGGCTACTTACACCCTATTGACAAAGTGTCACAACCTATGCACACTATCCACTGGGGCCATTTGTCAAAAGTAAACGTAAAAATTCTTATCTTATTATAGCAATCGAGGCTTTTACTAAATTCGTGTTTGCAAAACCAGTACGAGATACAAGAAGTGTACATTTTGTAGAGCAAATTATTTCAATTTTCGGTGTCCCGAAACGTTGTGTCACGGACAGAGGCACCGCTTATACCAGTAAAAGGTTTACTCACTTTTGTCAGAAATATAATATTCAATTAGTACATAATGCTACGGCTACCCCCAGAGCCAACGGACAGGTTGAACGCTTCAACCGTACTATCTTAACAGCTCTTAGTGCCATCACTGACGTAGATGATGGTTGGGATAATAATGTTGAGCGTATATGTTGGAGCTTGAATAACACGATTAACAAATCTACTGGTGAAACACCTTTTAATATGATGTTTGGTTACGTACCTAGAGGTAGAAATGACGCTTTTCTAACTTCTCAGGTGGGTGGACATCGATATTGACGATGACGATGACGTACCGTTACAAGAAATAAAACTAAGAGAAGCAATGCTACAGACAAACGAAATTTCTGATGTTTACGAATGCGAAGAAGTGCACTTCATCAAACGTAATGTAAATGAGGAAAGTCCACAAAAGGTACGTAAACTTGCAAGTAACGTTGTAGGTACCTTAACAGGTAGAAGATACGCGACTATCGTCGACGGGGTACCTACAGAGGAAGAAAGTCTTCCTACAAACGAACATGCAGTATTGACATGTGAAGGGAAAAGTTCCCAACGAATGGAGCGGTTCAAGAAATTACGTGAAAAAGCCGCAACACGTATACGAACACAACAAAATGCAGAAAAGAAAATATACGATTCGCGACGTGCGAAACCTAAAGTGTATTGTATAGGAGATCATGTAGCCGTTCGACGTGAACGTGCCAGTAACGATGGAGCTAGTCGTGAGCTCTTACCCAAATATAATGGTCCTTTCGTAATTACCAAGGTATTGTATTATGATCGAGTGGTAATTATGGATTTAAAGGGAAATTGTCGAGGTGGACGAGGACATTACATTGGTGTGTATCCGTCCGAAAAAATGAAGCCCTTCATTATAGGCAGCTCCAGCAGCGATGATGACAACTCGACGGATGCAGAGTGAAACGTTCCACTAGTGCCAGTGTCGTGAGTTTTGTTAGCAAGTGTGCGCTAATATTTATTGACCTTGTTTTGTTAGTATCCCTAAGTTTTATAACATGTATTGGAAACCTGATAATTCACGTTGATATTTCTCGGGACTAGAAAACAATCATATTGGCCGAACTGTAAGCACCCTAACATGATTTCTGTTCACACCCTGTGTCAAGAATAGGCAACGTGACAACAACGCATAGTGCGCAGTGGGCGGGGAATAGTGCGATAGGAGAAGCACCAGAGATATGGAGTAGGGAGAAGACGCGTCAATATGCGCAGAATTCCTAATACAGGGCGCCGCCATTGTCTACTACAAACGTCAAATTTTCTACAGGGAGTAATCAATATTTTATATAAACTTATATTTACCAGGACCATTTATAATTTAAATCAATTTTATCTACTCCTATTAATTTATATATTAATTATTCAACTGCTTTTGAGCAATTAATAGTATCAATAAACAAATAGCGTGAGTTTTTATAGTGAGTTATTATAACTCACGCTGGGCTTCTACAATGATAATTCGGTATGTAGATAGTATACGCAGTAAATTCTTGGAAATTTTTAAGCCGATAAATACGTTCAATTGGTGTAAAATGGAAAGAATTTTTAACAAGTGGAAAGAAAAAATTTTAAAATTATTAAATTGCCAACGCCTGTCAGTAGGCGGAACTGTCAATTATTATCATTGAGGGGACTAATGTCATTTGATATTTTAACAAAATAATTTTGATGTTTTCAAATCAATTTCTAATAATAGTCGTAGATAAAGTATAGTATTCAACTTGCGGTAATGCATGTCATAACTCACTTGATGAACTTCATCTGCGTGAGTTATGACCTGCATTACCGCTCGTTAAATAATATACTATTATTTTCGAGATTACGAGTAATACGTAAGGATATATAAATTTGAAAAGAAGGCATTTAAAGCATAACTGTGATTACTATTAATATATCAACGGAAGCTGTTAACTTTGTTGAATAGGAACATATTTATTCTATCATAATAAAACTCAAGAGTGATGACACTGTTTTTTATTTTACTAACAAAACATTTATTGGTGAATTTACAAAACTGCAAATACTTTTCAAAATAATCTGATCGCGTTAAAACTAAACGTGGCTCTCAGGAATCTCAGGATAAAATCTTATAATCTTTCTAATACTTCTAAGTAGTTGCTGCAGGTAGTAATTCCAAATAATAGGATTAGCGATAAACTAAAGAACATTTAAAAATTTAATTTAAAAAATGTTTTAATTTTCTTTGAGAATTACAAAACTAAAATATTAAAAATTATATCCAAATTTGCATTAGATTAGCTTCTTAAAAAGTTCAACAAGGAATTTTAAAAGATGCACCTTAAAAATAATAATGATAAATGACTATTTCAAGTTACAAAAAAATAAATTGACAATAATTAGGCATTGTGGTTGGTGACATTCAGCTATGCTGTTCTTCTATGTAACCACAACCATAAAGGGCACCTTAGATGCTCAGTATTTTCATCCGTTTTACATGTCGTTAAGTAAAACGGAGTGTGTAAATATGTAAATCGTTGATGCATTGCGTACAGTCAATTGCTGGACTTGAATGAAATCACGATCAACCAGATTTTTCCAACGCGTACAATCTTACTTTATCTATATACTTTTTCTTTCTTGTAATTACAGCTACAGTTGCATATATTTCAATTTTAGACATATCGCTTCTAAACAATTTAAAGACTGATGACAAAGTGAACTATAAAATGGTAGGTCTAAAGATATTATGTGTATTTCGTCTGATTTGATAACTTATTTAACTATACATGTATAACGGATGAAAAGACTGAACGTTTAAAGCGCTCTTAACAGATAGAAACAAAAAAAGGATTTAAACTAAACTATAATAGTAAATATACATGTTTTGGTAGGGTCTTTGTTAAACTAATTTTAGTGGACTGTAAACTTTATTTCTCTAACTTTTTTATATATATAGACTACAAAATACACAATTGACACGATGTGTCGGCCATTACAATGGCCGTATTCAGACGAGGTCAGCCGCTGAGAAATCCAGGCCAATCAAATGCACGCATTTAGCTGAATTCTTACTCAGCGGCTGACCTCGTCTGAATACGCCCAATCTTACTCTAGTTAACTTAGTCACAGATTAAAATATATATAAATAACTTAGTGTTCTGTTCAGTGCTGTCAACAGTACAGACGGCGCCACCGCGCGCAATTAAAAAATTTACAGGGTTGTCCTTACAATACAAAAACATATCATATGTCTATATACAAACATATATCTACACACAGCAAATAAATGGATTTATTTCTTGTCTGCTTCACAATTTACATTCTGTTACCATTTACGAATAGTCCCTTGATGTGGTAAGGCAAATTCTCTACGGATATCTTCAGATGCTTTGCAAGAGTAGATCTGTAAGGTTGCTGCAAATCGTAGAAGTACAGAGGGATAAGATTCATAAGATATTGCCTCAATCTTTATATTCTTCAAGTATCTAATCATTAATAACTGAGGCACAGTGTTGTATGTCTTTTCCAGATGATCGATAGTATTTTCAGATAAAATTTGATTTTTTCTTATGTAGTCCATTACAAGATTCATATGCAAAATGTCCTTCAATTTCTGTATCTGTTTTTTTGCATCATAAACTTTTTTCGATGTGCTGTTTGCCTTTTCTTTAAGAACTCCACCATAGCCAACTGACTCTTTTCTTTATAGGGTACCAACCTAGAATAAATAAATAACTGGTTTCAGTTGTACCAACTAACATTCGGAACGACAAAGCGCCGCGAGTGTTGCTAGTCGCGTACTACAGTGTCTAACCCGTGTATATCCGTATGCCGTAAAGAAATGGTTCATTTTTATTTCTTATGTTTATCGCTACGGAATCGGTTAAAATCGTGCATAATCGAATAAATTCGGATGTAATTTCGACACAGAACTGGATTATGGAAAAGATTCTGTTTTGTGTTCAGTGATTTGTTTTTACGTTTTTAACGTATATTTACTACATATATGTCTAATACTCACCTATAATAAAAAACAGACAGCAATTGAATGTTTAACATATATATTTAAGTTTTTGTTTAACTCATAGTTCTTCACCTCGCGCTTGCGTACGGATTATGTTATGTGTATTATAAATGCGCCTACTACAAATTAAGTCATACGGCCTACGGTTATCGCATATGGCTTAAGTTTTATGCACTCTGAATCCAGCTTAACAATCTGTTGGGTTTACGTTATCTCATCTGTGGTTGGTTTAATGGTTTAGCATAAAAGTTTTGTTAAATTTGTGCCATAGTAGTTAAAATCAATTGAAGATGATGGTGATAACTTATTGAGACACCAGTCAACAACTCTGTGTAATTACCATGAGAAATACTGTACAACTTTTGGTAGTAAAATCAATAAATACTGGAGCCGTACGCTATAGGTATGTATAACGACAATAGCCATATTCTTTTTACCAGAAATCTTAGCTAATCTGAGTTAATCTCACTAAATTGACCAATCAGCATTGAGAATAACTAAGATTAACTGAGATAAACTAAGATTTCTGGTAAAAAGAATACAGCTAATGTCAACATTGGGTGCATCTAACATTACCAAGCGAAAGTGAGCGCATGGAAGCGGATCAAACAGAAATTTGACGGGCACAAAATATCATTGACACGGGTAATCAAGTATAGTTCAATCTGTTTCTCCAGGTACGACATTTATATTGTGTTACATATTTTCTTTTAAATATTTTTACGTTTGTTTTTGTTTATGTATGTATGTATTAATAAAAATATATTGTTACGAAAGCTCACCTACCTTTTAGTTGGTTAATTATGTTCCTGTTTTCGTTAGAATTTATAATTGAGGCTCACCTACCTCGTTAGTTTGTAAATTACGTTTCTGTTTATGTTAGAATTTATAATTTTTGTGATGCCTTTATTTTGACGTTTTCCGGAATATTCCAGGCTATATTCTATTTGTTTCTCGACACGTTCTCGAGATCTCAGAAACTTCGAGAACTTTGAAAACTTATATAAGCAGACCATTTTCGGCCGCTGCAGTTGAGTTTATATTGAGCAGCCAAACGCGAATGACTGAAACGTCAAAGTAAAGCGTTGACAGTTGTGAAATTGATTTGAAGGATATTTCTTGTATTATCAAGAGTGGCAATAAAGATTGTTTGTCTACGTGACTTGTTTCAACGATAACCTAATTTCGAGGTTACATTGGTGTCAGAACTAGGACGTCCCACAAAGAAGACATTTGGAGTAGATAAGTGAATGCCGGTAACGAGATCGAGAGCCAGCAGATATGGAGGAAACATTGAAACAGTTAAGTGGAATGTTGAATGATATGAAGAAGTGTCACGAAGATATGAAGAAGAGTCAGGAAGATATGAAGAACAGCTAGGACAAAATGAAAGACTTAAAAAGAAATGAAGAACAGCCAGAATGAAATGAAGACTAACCAAGACGAAATGATGAAAGATATGATGGAAGACTTGAAAGAGAAATGAAAAACAGTCAAGAGGAAATGAAGAACGGTCAAGAGGAAATGAGGAACAGGTTAGAAGAAATGAAAAATTATCAAGAAGGAAATAATAAAAAGTTAGAAGAAGTAATTAAGATCAATCTCAAAGAGTTTGAGGAAACCGTTGAAGAAGAAATTAATCTATTGAGAAATGAGATGCAAGATAAAGTCCAAGTCGTAGAAGAAAGTACGAGTGAGTTACAGAGAGACGTCGTCAAAATCCAAGTCTTAGAAGAAAGCCTAATTAAGTTGGAGCATAAAGTTACAAATTTACAGTCACAATGGCCCGCGAAGGAGATTGTTAAGGCTGACAACAGTTGCATTTCCTCTGCAAGGATTAAACCACCCACATTTGATGGAAAAGTGTCATGGAGCACTTACCTTAAACAATTTGAAGCAGCTGCCTTGGCAAATAATTGGTCAGAAGAAGAAAAGGCTACATCACTAATAGTTGCCCTACGAGGTGAAGCCATGGAGATATTACGAACGCTAGCCGAGGACCAACTATCAAATGCTAAAGAGTGCTTTAGAAATGAGGTATGGCGATGCTCATCTACAACACGTTTATCAAGCACAATTAAAAGGCCGAAGACAACGCTTCGAAGAAAATCTGCAGCAATTTGAGGCAGATATAGCACGTATGGTGAAGCTAGCCTACCCCACCGCACCGACAGAATTTCAATAACAGTTAGCAATAAGTAGCTTCATTGATGGCCTGCGAGATTCTGAGATCGGTCAAGCGTTAAGGTTGGCCAGGCATAAAAATATATCTGAAGCTTTGGCCGAGGCGCTAGAAATTGAAGCTGCACGACAGGCTTCCCGAAGTAGTCAAGGCAGAATAAGGCAAGTTAGGTTTCAAACTAGCAAACAACGAGCTAGTGAAAATAACATTTAAGGATTTATGAAGAGTTCGCAAGATTTAATGAACAACTTCCAGAAAGAACAAGACCGTACTAATTTTACTGTATATAGCAGGAGTGGACCCATTCATTGTTGGAATTGTGGAGTTGAAAATCATCTTAGGAATCGAAGTCCTAAAAATACACCTAGTCAGGACTAGGAAAACATCAACTAGTCAGCTTTGGGGGGCGAAAGCTGGCTAGGTGCTACCAAGCCCACCAACTATTAAGATCAAGGTAATCCGTCTGCAAAATAATGGAACGAGTTTGGTATTACCAGGGCGTATATGCGGACGGGATTGTGAAAGAGTTCTTGATACAGACTCCAGTCACACCATAGTAAAACCTAACATCGTCGCGTACTGCAGAATACAAAAGCCAGACCGGAACTACATCTTGGAGACAGCAAATGGAGAAGTCATAACCGTGAAGAGTATTCATCTAGCTTGAATAATCTAAGATGCAACAACTTTTCAACACAGCATCCTAGTAGCAGATCTAATTGACGATGTCATTCTTGGAGTTGATGACATGACTGAACATAATTTTGTACTAGACCTTCTTCGAAGATCAGTGAAGACCAAAGATGAAATGAAATCATCATGCAGTTTCCCGAAATCAGAAACCTTCCTATTAGAACTGTGGAAGCGTCAGCAGACATAGAACTTCCAGCAGGTTCAGAAGTTGTAATTGAAGCTATTTGTAGCAGTCCTTCGGCAGTTGAAGAAACTGTAATTGTAGAACCAGAGCAAGAGAACAGCCTGTATAGGAAGGGCATATTAACTGGAAAGACATTAACAGAAAGGAAAAACAATTTGGTATTGGTCAGAATGCTAAATCTGAAAGACTACCCACAACAGATCAAGAAAGGTGAACCTTTGGGAGTTTGTCAAACAGTTGGATCGGTCTTCAGCAATATAGAACCATCAACAACATCTCGAAGTATTGAAAAACTACCTGAAGTTCTTCAGGGCCTTGTTAACCGATTCAAGTCCCCACTACAAGCCGATGAGGTCCAAAAATTGGAAGATTTGTTGAGGCGTTATCAAGATGTTTTCTCATTAAAAGAAGATGATGTTGGAAGAATTCAGCTTGGGCAACACCGAATAAATACCGGCGACACCACGCCAATTAAACAAGCTCCACGACGGATTCCTTTAGCAAAGCAAGAAGAGGTATCCACGATGTTGAGAGACATGCAGCAGCAGGGAGTCATTGAACCATCCCAGAGTCCATGAACCTCGCCTGTTGTTTTGGTAAAGAAGAAGGATGGCTCTACCAGATTTTGTGTAGATTATAGAAGACTAAACTATGTCACTAAGAAGGACAGTTATCCATTGCCAAGAATAGACGACACCCTGGATACACTGTCTGGATCTCAATGGTTTTCCACATTGGACCTGAAGAGTGGCTATTGGCAAGTGCAGCTTCATCCACATGATAAAGAGAAGACCGCCTTTTCCATTGGTACGGGTTTGTGGCACTTCAACGTTATGCCCTTTGGTCTCTGCAATGCACCAGCCACCTTTGAAAGACTTATGGAAACCATTCTACGAGGAATGACCTGGAAAACGTGTCTCGTTTATCTTGATGACATCATAATACTGGCACAGAATAAAGGAACTACCAGAAGCGAAGGAGAGAGCTGCCGCCAAAACACAATTTTAGTGCGCATGTGCGGCGCCGCCATTTTACAAGTGGTTTATTAATCAACCTCGCTTTGCTTTCTTGTTTATGTGTGTCGCTGTGTCGGTTTGGTGTGTTTTGGAAAGTGATAGATTCTTTTAATTTATAGTTATGTAAAATAGGTATTGTATAAATATATATTTAATGAACCATATTTGTATTTTCTTTAAGACCATCTTCGTTATTATTCTGTAAACATTGAAAAATAAATTACTTTTATTCAAAATTAAAACTTTAGGTGTCTTGAAACTAGTTTCAAAATAACTCCCATAATATTGATCTCATTTGAGTCTTACACTAGTGCTCTTAGAATCTAGTGTCCACGGTGCCCTAAATCATATTTTTTGACAGAAGTAAACTAAGGTTTAAAACGTAAAGTGAACAAAATAAATGGAGGGAAAAATTATTTTTAAATTTATGTACATTTTGTTTCTGAAAATAATTAAGAATAACTTTGTAAATTTGGAACTAAGAAAGAGCAAAAGATGTAAGAGAAGTCGGATGGTTGCTGTGTGCTTTGCGGAATGATTGAGTTGACCTGCATCTAGCGTGGCCCACCAAGTACTCATACCTGAAATATATTAATTACTTGAAATGAAAATAGCTTCCATAACTGAAACAAAGGAAATATTAGTGACTATACTATTTAAAACATCTATTGCAGTATCAAATCTTCTGTATGGCAAATGAATCTGAAAAAGCTCTCCCACGTTAAATAAAATATATAATTTTCACAACAATAAAAAAATAAACAGGAATAAATGCAATTTATACATGTATTTTATATTTTTTAATAATTTTATACATAGTAGGTATTTTATACTGCTTAAAGCTTCAATATGACTAAATAAATATAGTGTCAACTTGTATCTTAGGGTATACTGTAGATATTATATACAACTTTCTCTCCGTGTAGTAAGTATTATATAAATCAAAATTCAAATTCAAGGTTAAATATTTGTTAACACCCAAGATAAAAGTCGCCTCCTAAGCTTTCGCTTCTGGTAGTTCCTTTATTCTGTGATACTGGGAAAAGACTTTGAAGATCATTTGAAGAATGTCCAAGAAGTTTTCCAAAAGTTGAGGAAGCCCGGCTCAAGCTAAGTCCCAAGAAGTGCATGCTCTTTCAAAAGGAAGTCAAGTATTTAGGACACATTATTTCCTCTGACGGAGTGAAGACTGACCCAGAGAAAACTGAAACCGTCTGGAAATGGCCAGTACCGAAAGACAAACATGAATTAAGGAGTTTCCTCGGACTTTGCACATACTATCGCAAGTTTGTGAAAAATTTCGCCAAGATTGCGAAACTTACATCGACTCACAGAAAACAATCAGCCATTTATCTGGACGGAACAATGTCAACAAGCTTTTCAGAGATTAAAAGAAGCTTTGTGTTCTTCTCCGATTCTGTCATATCCCAAGCCTGGAAAAACATTCATCGTTGACACGGATGCTGTAATATTGGAATTGGAGGAATATTATCACAAATTGAAAATGGGCAAGAAAAAGTGATTTCCTACTTTAGCAAGGTCCTCTCTAAGCAAGAAATGAACTACTGCGTAACCAGAAGAGAGTTGCTTGCCATAGTTAAAACTGTGGAGCATTTTCATAAGTATCTCTATGGTCAGCCGTTCGTCTTGAGGACCGATCATGCTTCTTTGAAGTGGCTACTGCAGTTCAGGAATCCGGAAGGCCAAGTGGCAAGATGGCTTCAACGGTTGCAGGAGTATGACTTCAAAATTGAACACCGTAAAGGATCTAACCATCGTAATGCTCCTCCAAATTGTAAACACTGTGTGCGACAAGAAGTGAGAGAAGAAGATGAATTTCTTTGCAGAAGAACTACCATCCAGTGTCCAGAGGATTGGGATATTAAAACCATTGCTAAAGAACAAAGTGAAGACCCGGATTTTGGACCAATTTTCCAATGGAAGATAAACAACATGGACAGACCCACCTGGCAGGACATTGCTGATAAGTCACCATCTCTAAAAAGTTACTGGGCGTTATGGAATTCTTTAGCCATCGAGAACGGACTATTATAAAGAGTCTGGGAGAGCCCAGACGGCAAAGAAAAGATTTATCAAACAATACTGCCCCAGAAAAGAATTCCAGAAGTTCTTCAAGCACTGCACAGTGGAGTCGGTGGTGGGCACTTTGGAATAAACAAAACTCTAAATAAAGTTAGAGAACGATTCTACTGGCTTGGCAGTCGGTCCGATGTGAAAAAATGGTGCCGACGTTGTGATACCTGCGCCTCTAGTAGGACCCAGGACTCGAAGTTGAGGACAGATGAAGCAGTAATGTTGGAGATCCATTCGAGAGAATAGCTATTGACATAGATGGACCTTTTCCTCGCAATAGCAGTGAAAATCGTTATATTTTGGTAGTGATGGACTACTTCAGTAAATGGTCAGAAATATAGCCCTTGCCTAATCAAGAATCTGTTACCGTAGCCGAATCTTTATTAGAAAATTGGATATGTAGTTATGGGGTACCCAGAGATCCATTCCGACCAAGGTCGAAATTGCGAGTAGTAAGTATTTCAGAACTTTTGTGTGCTGCTAGGAATTCACAAAACCATAACTACACCTCTTCACCCGAAATCAGATGGAATGGTGTAAAGATTCAATCGCACCATAGAAAACTTCCTGAGAACGGCCGTCAACAAGAAACAGACCAACTGGGATACCTGTCTTCCTCCATTTTTACTGGCTTACCGAGCAGCAATTCATGAGACCACGGGTAAAACACCAGCCAACGTGATTTTCGGCACAGAATTGCGGCTACCCATAGATCTAATTATAAATCGACCGCAACACGAGGAAAACTTAGATGACTATCTAAGCCATCTGAAAGATCAAATAAAGATGGTACATGAAGAAGTACGAGAGAAGCTAAAAATGGAAAGCGACAGAATGAAGACCAGATACGACTTGTGTGCCAACAGCAGCGGGTTTCAAGAGCTTGAGAAAGTGTGGCTGTATAACCCAAAAAGTTGCAAGGGTAAATCTCCAAAGCTGCAGAAATCGTGGGAAGGCCCTTATACTGTCGTGTCACGATTGAATGACGTAGTTTACAGGATCCAGAGGAATCCCAAGCCAAGATGAAGATTGTCCACATCGATCGTTTGACACCTTATCAAGAAGGCCATGCGGACAATGAAATAACCTGATCAGGACGATCAGTTCTAAGAGAGGGCAATGTTACGAATGCTCACCTACCTTTTCAGTTTGTTAATTATGTTCCTGTTTACGTTAGAATTTATAATTGAGGCTCACCTACCTCGTTAGTTTGTAAATTACGTTTCTGATTATGTTAGAATTTATAATTTTTGTGATGCCTTTATTTTGACGTTTTCCGGAATATTCCAGGCTATATTCTATTTGTTTCTCGACACGTTCTCGAGATCTCAGAAACTTCGAGAACTTTAAAAACCTATATAAGCAGACCATTTTCGGCCGCTGCAGTTGAGTTTATATTGAGCAGCCAAACGCGAATGACTGAAACGTCAAAGTAAAGCGTTGACAGTTGTGAAATTGATTTGAAGGATATTTCTTGTATTATCAAGGGTGCATTCCACTAAGCGATCGCAACGCCCAGAACGACCAATTAGTCGTTCCACAAAGAGACCACGGACGTTAAATTGGGCTTGCAACGTCATGAGACGTCATGAGTTGACGTCGAGCTCACAACGCCTACGGTCTTGAGGTGGGTCAACACAGCATTTGTCATAAATGGCGGGAAAAGTCAAATAAAATAATTAATCAAGAGTGCAGTCCACTAAGCGATCGCAACGCCCAGAACGACCAACGCGATTTTACCCGTTCCACTAGGTTAAAACTGCTCTTGTGCGCATTGTTCACGGATGTGATTTGAATCCTAGTGGAAGAGAGTTGGGATCCATGTTTGTTTATATTTGTCAGTTATTAGTTTGACAGATGGTTTGACGGTTAGGTAGAAAAGGTAATTAATGTTTATATATTCTAGGTCAAAAAGGTAAATTGGTTTTACTCATAGATTTTACTAATGTAACTAAGAATGTAATGTATGAATATATAATTCTAAGCTGCATATGTGACTTATTTCCTCTTCGAATGCCCTTTCAACTACAGATGATGCAACGTCTTTAACAATAGATTCAGCAGATTCACCAGAAAAAGAATTTGACTCTTGTTGTAAAGCAGCATTCATTAATTTTGTTGCAAAGGCAATATCTGTAAGAAAAATGAATACTGATAAAAAAATATATACCTAAAAGCATAACTGAATTACATACCATCTCTTGCACGTCTTGCCTGAACAACTGGGACCTCGATCTCAATAACAGTGCCTGTTTCACAGTTATATAGTTATTTTCTCCATCTCAACCATAGACCTTAGACATGACATTAATTATTTTATTTGACTTTTCCCGTCATTTGTGACAAATGATGTGTTGACCCACCTCAAGACCGTGGGCGTTGTGAGCTCGAAGCGGTCGTTTGCGATGACGTCAACTCATGACGTCTCATGACGTTACAAGCCCAATTGTAACGCCCGTGGTCGCTTTGTGGAACGACTCATTGGTCGTTCTGGGCGTTGCGATCGCTTAGTGGAATGCACCCAATGTCATGTGTAAGATCTATGGTTGATATGGAGAAAATAACTTTATATAACTGTGAAACAGGCACTGTTATTGAGATCGAGGTCCCAGTTGCTCAGGCAAGACGTGCAAGAGATGGTATGTAATTCAGTTATGCTTTTATATTTATTTTTTTTATCAGTATTTATTTGTTTTACAGATATTGCCTTCGCAACAAAATTAATGAATGCTGCTTTACAACAAGAGTCAAATTCTTTTTCTGCTGAATCTATTGTTAAATACGTTGCATCATCTGTAGTTGAAAGGGCATTCAAAGAAGAAATAAGTCACATATGCAGCTTAGAATTATATATTCATACATTATATTCTTAGTTACATTAGTAAAATCTATGAGTAACACCAATTTAACTTTTTTACCTAGAATATATAAAAATTTTATATAATAACCTTTTCTACCAAACCGTCAAACCATCTGTCAAACTAATAACTGACAAATATAAACAAACATGGATCCCAACTCTGTTCCACTAGGATTCAAATCACATCCGTGAACAATGCGCACAACAGCAGTTTTAACCTAGTGGAACGGGTAAAATTGCGATGGTCGTTCTGGGCGTTGCGATCGCTTAGTGGAATGCACTCCAAGAGTGGCAACAAAGATTGTTTGTCTACGTGACGTGTTTCAACGATAATAACCTAATTTCGAGGTTACAATATATACAATATATATATATTAAGATATTTTATTATGCTCACAGATTGTTACAAAACAGTTAAAAGAATCTTTCTCAAAGTAAATCTTGAATTTAATCAAAATAAATAAAAAGAAATGTTATTTTAGGAATTCAAGATATACTTTGAGAGACATTCTTTTAATAGTTTTGTATTTTAAATACAAATTTAAATTGCTGACTTATTTTGAAAAAGCGCGCCAATTCAATTTAGTTCTCTACTCTGTTCATAGCGGCGCCACTGAAAACTCGATGACAGTTTAATGATGGGTTTTCTTCTCTCTTATGTTTTCTCTATGCCATAGTTTTCTTCATAAGGTCTATGACATAGACTACTTTCTTTATATGTTTTGTGATTACTTTACTACTTACTGTTGTCTATGGGTGATCCTGGGTAATTTTTTATAGTATGCAATCATGAATATTTTTAAATATAAATTCAATTTTATATATTTTAATGCTGCTTATATGAATTGTAATTTAGTTTTTCTTACAACTAAAAGATATAAGAGTTTTACTACTATACCAGGTCCTCAGTCTCTGCCTGTCTTGGGGACACTTTACCAGTATTTTCCTATTATAGGTATTTAATAATATGGTTTAAAAATTGAGTATTAATATATATATATATATATATATTTTTAGGTTTTTACAGATTTGATGAATTGTATTACAATGGTCTCAAGAAATATAGAAAATTTGGACGTATTGTTAAAGAAGAAATTGTACCAGGAGTTAATATTGTTTGGTTATTTGATCCTAGAGACATAGAAATTATGTTTCGCTGTGAAGGAAAGTATCCTCTTAGAAGGAGCCATTTAGCTTTACAAAAATATCGCTTAGATAGACCAAATGTATATAATTCTGGAGGTTTATTACCAACGTAAGAAGAACTACATTTTATATCATTAAGAACATATTATCGATGTAAGAACATTGTAGTTGATAAATTTCTTATCTATGTTTCAGAAATGGCCCGGAATGGTTTAGAATTAGAACTGTATTCCAAAAAGGGTTAAGTAGTCCCTCCTCAGTAAAACATTTTTTGAAAGGTTCAGATGAAGTAATACAGGAATGGTTGATTGCCGTTGAAGAGCTCAGTAAAAAACCTAACGTGGATTATCTTCCTGAACTATCAAGGTTATTTTTAGAATGTATGTTATATACCTTTAATAGTTTCATCGGTAACTAATTGGTGATAGAAAATTTACTCAATGAAAGGGTAGCTAACCAGTTATAGGTACTAGACTAGTAGGAAAATATGTATAATATTGTAGTATAAATTAACTTTTTCCATCAAAATTACAATTTAAAAATATGTAACTGCTACGTTGACTTAGTCTTCAAATACTTTGGGTAGAGAAACCACAAAGTATAAACTAGATACTTTGTGAGAGAAACGAACTTTGTTGACAAATATACTTCAACCAATTCGCACTTGTCAAATCTTTACTTTGACATTTCTGACATTGACGTTTTGATTTCTCAAGATAACTGGTTGTGTGAAGTTATGTACACTTTTTGCTGATCCTATCAGACTATATTGTAATTTTTCAGGATATCAATTTAATTTCAATTTTTTTATAGCAAACCTTGCTAAAATTTATATCTGAGTTAAAATATGAAAAAAGTCATTTCAGTTCGGTATGAAACTTTCATAAATAATTTGAATTATCATAACCTAAGCCAGTAAAATTATGTGTTTTATGATGAAAACATAAATTTCACAAAAGAGCAGTAAATTCACATAGTACTTCTAGTCGAGGCAATGAACTAAAAAAGTTCTAAAACTAGTTGTGGTGGGCGGATTGGAATGTGGTTTTCTGCATTCTCTTCCAAAAATTATTTGTAAAAAATGTGGCGACATGGAATTTCTGACAAATCAGAAACTGAATTCCTGCAGCCAAAAATGCATTCAAAAAATGCATTATTTGAAAGGCCTCTTGGAAGATGTCAAAACTTGATAAATAAGTGTCAGAACTGGCCCAGATTGGGTACTCGGGAGTTTTCGAGGTCGCTGATCACGAATATGATGTTCAAATTGATCCCCCGAACACCTGGAGCTCAGGACCGCCGATGAACGTCATCTCCGTGAGACTCTCCCACAAATCACACAGGAAAGAAGAAAAACTTGGCGCCCGGGGTTTTTTTGGGTCGCTGAATCCAAATTTGGCATTGGCGTACACCCCACGGGCACCTGGTGCGCCGGAACCTGGACGCGGACGTCATCTCCGAGAATTTTCCTGAGGAGAGTGCCAAAAACCACCCGAGAATCATATTAGGGGCGTTTTGTGGGGCGTTGAATCCGAATTTCACGTATGAAACGACCCCCCCGAACACCTAGTGCACCAGAACCTGACCCTAAACGTCATCTCCGTGGCTTTTCCTGACACAATCAAAAAAGGCGAACCGAAAATTGTTATGGGTTTTTTTTGGGGGCCCTGAATCCGAATGTCACGTCGATAACGACCCCCCGAACCCCTGGTGCACCGGCACCTCACCGGGACGTCTTTCATACACAATCGAAAAAGACGAACCGAAAATCGTTATGGGGGGTTTTTTGGGTCGCTGAATCCAAATATGACATGAGCGAAAACCCCACGGGCACCTGGTGCCTTTGAACCCGGACGTGCAGTTCATCTCCGAGAATTTGCCCACCAAGATCGCTAAAAACGACCCAAAAAATCATTACAGGCGCGTTTTTAGGCAGCTTAATTCAGACACCTGGTGTACCGTGAGACCTGGACCTGAACGTCGTCTAGGAGGGTTTTACAGACACGACCGCAACAAACTCACCAAAAACCGTCTCATAATTTGACACATTCATTAATGTGTAACTCTCGCCTAGGGCCTTCGAAAAAGTTGTTTCAGTCCTGTAAGAATGACGAGAATAATCTCCCGCCAGATCTCCGAACATTGCTGAGCGGCCTTTCACTTTTCTCAGATACTTTCTTCTAATTCCAGGCCCTGTCCACGAATGCGTAGAACGAGCAGCTGCCGGCAGTAGAAAACCAAAATACATTACAAAAGTTCCATAGTCAGGAGAAACACGTGTTTATTTTTTGAGCATTTATGTTGCCACGAGATATATTTATATTTGTCATATTTGGATTCAGCTACCCAAAAAAAACCCCATAACGATTTTCGGTCCGTCTTTTTCGATTGTGTCTGGAAAAGCCACGGAGAAGATGTTCAGGGTCAGGTTCTGGTGCACTAGGTGTTCGGGGGGTCGCTTCAGACGTGAAATTCGGATTCAACGCTCCACAAAACGCCCCTATTATGATTTTCGGTGGTTTTTGGCACTTTTCTCAGGAACATTCTCGGAGATGACGTCCGCGTCTATGTTCCGGAGCACCAGGTGCCCGTGGGGTGTTCGCCGATGCCAAATTTGGATTCAACGATCCAAAAAAAAAACCCGGGCGCCGAGTTTTTCTTCTTTCCCGTGTCATTTGTGGGAGAGCTCCTACGGAGATGATGTTCATTGGCGTTCCTGAGCTCCAGGTGTTCGGGGGGTCAATTTGAACATCATATTTGTGATCAACGACCTCGAAAACCCCCGAGTAGACGATCTGGGCCAGTTCTGACACTTATTTACCAAGTTTTGACATCTTCCAAGAGGCCTCTCAAATAATGCATTTTTTGAATGCATTTTTGGCTGCAGCAATGCAATTTCCGATTTGTCAGAAATTCCATGTCGCCACATTTTTTACAAATACCACAACTAGTTTTAGAACTTTTGGACTTTTTACTAGTTTATTGCCTTGACTATTCTCACCTCGGTGAATTTTAATTTGCGGTCTCGAGAACGCATCTAGAACCAAATCGAATATAGCGTGGAATGTTCTAGAAAACGTGAAAATAAAGGTATTACAAAAATTATAAATTCAAATGCAAACAGGAACATAATTAACAAACTAAAAAGTTAGGTGAGATTCATTTTTGTATAAAAACTTTTCATTGCCCATTAAATTTTACCAACATAAAAAAGTAATGCCACTGTTACTACCATTACTTCTTCAAAATTAAAATAATTATAATAATAAGTAGTGATGTCAGATCCAATTATTTTTTTGTAATCACGATTACTAGGTGCTCCCACAATCAGTAATCATTACTTTGTACTCGTTACTAATTACGATTACTGATTACTGAGTTGTACCATTACCATTGTCTATAATATACATAAATTACAATAGTATATATCGTCGCCCATTTCACGAACTGACGTAACTCAAAAAACTCGAAATTTGAGATATTTCTTCTAGTGTAACGAAAGTACATGCTTTACACATTCACGAAGCAGCGTAACTCAATTCCATATAGTTTTCAGGATAATAGATATTACACTGTCGGCGTAACACGTTTCTGATTAAAATACAATTTCACTTGAAATTTTATTTTGGTGGTAAGTAGAAATAATTAAGTGGTATATCTCACATTTTCCTGTTCAGACTTGTAACAGAATAAACTCAAATACTACAATTAAGGCACTGTCTAAAAAGGAAGCACTATATTTTATCAAAATACTTATTATTAACTGCACAATATACTACATTGCTACTAAATATTGTTTTTGCTTTATGTGGCATGAAGGCATCAGCAAACGAGGGTTAGCAGAGGTTAGTACTTGTGTGTATAAGGCCCTCCTAATTCATGATGCAAAAAAACAAAATCTGTTGTCTTATTTTCTGACGGATATATCGGACAGAGCAAAAACTCTATTATTGCAACAATGCAGCTTTATGTTATAATCAATAGTGTTAATATCGAAGAAATCACATTAAGATTCTTCGAATCTTCCCTTGGACAAAATGAAGGGGATGCGACACAGTACCAAATCCAAAGCTTTAAAGATCATCGGTGACGTTTATGTACCTTCACAATTACCACTTATAATGAGGCTTTCCTGAAGACGCTATCCCTATACTGTTGTATGTCTAGAAGGTAGTGATTTCATTGACTAAGAAATTATCACAAGATTTGCGGGTTTGCACTACAAAAGTAGCTGAAACAGGTGAGCCTATGAAATGGACCGATCTCATAGAACCTAAAGTTAGGAAAAACAGACCAATGGAAATATTTTTCAAAACAAGTCACTTGCAAATAGAATATAAGACACTTTATTTACTCCAGTAATAAGAAATAAAGACTCAAAACTTTTATCTTCATTTTACTCATGAAAACAAGTAAAATGAACCACAACGTACATTTTCTGTTATATTTTTGATAATTTATTTAAGGTATTAACCTACAGAAACAATACTGTATTTATTTTTGTTATTTTATGTTAATATTTTATTTGGTTGTCCTTCATTCTATACTTTCTTTTAATTTTAATTTCATCGTAGCAGCTATATTAGCAGGCAGCAAACCAATTGTCAATTTCACGAAGTGACGTACCTCAATTTTTTGAAAAATTTTGATATTTCCCAAAGGTAATGATACATTTCAGTTATATACTCGCGTCAAGAATTCAGACGTCTTACGTTATGGTTGACATTAGGCAATTTATTGTCAACGTAATTTTCGATATTTGGTCGTGTTAAAAATACTTTTAACTACTAATTACCTGACTTGCAGAAGTTTCACGTTTCTCATATCCCTTCAGTAGAGGGATAAAAAGTGTAAGAATCTTTAAGCTGCTCTCCTGTAAAATTTGAAAAACTAAGATAAGCCACTATGTGAAATGGGCGACAATATATTAGACATGCATGCATGTATATACAGCTTAACAGTAATAAATACCTAGCATTTACTTATTCATTCCAAATAATCGCGACCTCAAAATATGCTAATGATTTATCTTTACAAATACAGGATAGATCTTACCTACGATTACTGAACTGATTATGTGAGTACGAGTACTAGTACCGAGGTCCGAGAATAATCAAGTAGTTGTGTGATGTTATTTCTAATCTGATATTTGCATCCATACCTGTACTTGCGTAGTGTGTGTTATTGAATATGGCAAGTAATCGTGTAAGAATTACTCTGTAAACTAAATACTCAATTACTTCCATTACTATAGCAAGTAACGATTTTTTAGTAACAAATCATTACAATATTAACATCACTAATAGGTATTAACTATTAACTACTAATGCTATACATTTTGTATTTATTATTTATATATTTTAACCTAACCTAATCTTTCAAATTTAGTGTATTATACAGGGTGTCCCATAATGAGGTGCGCTCCTTTGGAGGGTGTGTTCCTTGGGTCATATTAGAGGGGCTTCTTTCTATAAAATTTTTCGATTTGAGCCCTCCCTGACGAGATAAAGGCTTCTAAAAAATTTAAAAAATTTCAGTTTTCATTTTTTTTCTCAAAAACGGTTAAACTTATAAATCTAAAAACGGTGACTACATTTAGTTAATTAAGTGACATTGTTGAGTATGATTTTTCATTTTTACCAAATGTCTACAAGGGTGGCAACCACCAACCTCTGTTGTTTTTTTAATTAGAACTCTTTTTTCTAAACGTTTCTCGATATGAAAAAATTACAGTAAATAGAACAATCAATTTACTAAATTTTTCCCCTCTTAGTATTTTTATACAAAGACACGCGTTTTCTTTTAAAAATATAAAATCCACATACGTACAGTACGCAGTACCTGACAGAAATTTTTGATTTCGTTGGAAATATATAAAATTCATAATTGCAATAGAAATTAACAGAATAGCTAATTTGGTGGTAGATATTAGATATCTGACATTAATTGTTTATGACAATCCAAACAATAAAACCATCAAAGTGACAGCAGCCTACTACGTTTCATATGAATTATTTTGCTTGCATATTCCACACCTAAGGATATGTACGTATGTGGATTTTATATTTTTAAAAGAAAAAGCGTGTCTTTGTATAAAAATACTAAGAGGGGAAAAACTTAGTAAATTGATTATTTACTGTAATTTTTTCATATCGAGACACGTTTAGAAAAAAAAGTTCTAATTAAAAAAACAACAGAGGTCGGTGGTTGCCACCCTTGTAGACATTTGGTAAAGATAAAAATCATACTGAACAATGTCACTTAATTAACTAAATGTACTCACCAATTTCCAGATCTATAAGTTTAACTGTTTTTGAGAAAAAAAAAAAACCGAAATTTTTTAGAAGCCCTTATCTCGTCAGGGAGGGCTCAAATCGAAAATTTTTATAGAAAGAACCCCCCCTAAAATGACACAAGGAACACACCCTCCAAAGGAGCGCACATCAATATGGGACACCCTGTATATATGAAAAAATCCTTAGTGAGTACAGCATTATTATATAAATAAATTAATATCAACAGAATTTAATGTTTACAATTGTTTAAATTTAAAATATAATTTTCTTGTATGTTCCTGTTTCATTTATACCGAAAAATAAGTTAATTTTAAATTAGATTTTTTTGAAAAAGGTTAATTAATATGCTGTTGATTTGGAATAAGAGAACCATTTTTAGTTTAATTTAATGATGATAATTTTATTTTAATGAATAAAGTGGAAAAAGTTATGATAAATTTTTAGTCAGCGAGAATGTGAATTGTTTAGAGATGTAGAGTTTTGATTTTTTTTTTGTTATATTGTTTTTGTAATACTTAATTGTCAAAGAAATTTATATTATTATTTTTATAAGCAGATTTATGTAATAAATTGTTATTCACATCTTATGGATGGCATGTATAAATTGTATTGATTTCAGTAACTGGTGAAGCCATATTAGATGTTCGATTAAATAGTTTTTCACGAGAGGAGCATGCAAAAAATTCCAGAACTTCTAAGCTTATAAATGCTGCTCTCGAAACCAATTCTTGTATATTGAAAACTGACAATGGACCTCAGTTATGGAGAAAAATTGAAACACCCTTGTATAAAAGACTTCGAAAATCTCAGGAGTACATGGAAGAGTAAGTTAAATTTCCAAAAACAGTTCTCGGGGTAAGTAGTGAAAAGTTGGTATGTTAATAATTATTGTCTTATGAAAATTCTTGATTATTTTTATCATAAATTTGTTTCTACAGTTTAGTTGGAAATTTATAATTAGTTTGTTCTTCTCAGAACTAAATAGACTTCCTGGATTTTGAATGATGATAATCATTTTGTATCATTATTTTTATGCATCAAGAGCAGCTTCTTTGGACGAAAACATAGGAACATATATAAGAACAAAAGAATCGATCTAATTGTTGATACTGCCCAGAACTTTTGATGATGTGGCTGTCAGGAATGTCATAATCAAGGAGCCATTGCAATTAACACCACTAGATATAACCTGTGCCAAAAAGAGGCATATTACTTAAAGTGTTACTAGAAAAGCAGGCAAGTTGGTATGCCTTCACTTGACCTTTTTCTCATGCCTATGGTACTCGGACATGAGCACCAGAGCACGGTGCACACGGTGCACTACATGCTAATTAATAAATATAATTTTTTTAAATTTTTTAAAAGAAGAATAATCTGTGTAATTTTGTTAAACACCATGTGTGTACAGCTTCATAAAGGTAATTAACAAATATATATTTTTTTTTAACAAAAGTTTTCAATAAGTAAATGTTAAAAAGTAAACTTAACCGAGTAATATAATTTGGCAAAATATTATGTAAAATAAAGGCATATGTCATAAATATAAATTTTTTTATCAAAAGTTGACCCATCTGGAAATCAAATCACTGATCATGGAAGCCTGCACGCATTGAGCCAGGGAGGCATCTGCCAAAATTGTGTGCAGTTATTCAGAAATGTAAACAAAACTTTGACGTGCATATGAAGATTTAAAATATTGTTGCGAAAGGAACAGGTTCGAACGGCCCAATAACTACCACTCGTCGTCAGAATGTCCTGTAAAACGTCCCAGTGTACACAATTTTCAAGTTTTCTGAAAGGAGTTTTCCCGAGACTTTGTGTCCTTATTTAGTGAAGAAAATTGCCGATGGTCGCCCAGAAGCCTCAGGAAAAGAGAAATTTTGCTAGGAAATCACAAAAAGGCTTCCTTCAGAATACAACGTTGGGATAAAGCAAGGTTTGCTGGGCACTTCGTGGTTCGAACAAAATTTCCATAATTCGGCAATAGTAGCTACAATAACTTGCAACTTTTAATATATAATAATAATAATATTGAAGTAAAAGTGATTTTAAGAAATAATAATAAATGCCTAATTTTTCAGATCTGAAGATGTCGATTGCATCAAAATTGATCACTAAAAATGAAGCCTTACTTTGATTTATTTGATAGTGATGCTTATATAACCAATGATGAAAATAATCTAATTTAAGTCAAGTTGTTTTAGTACAATTTTGCTTCCTTAACCCTAGAATACTAATAGATCGTAAAATTGATGATGGCTGACAAATTTTGCTCCAATTCATTATTTCCAGAACAGTCTCAGTTGTGCAATTTCTAATAGCTTCCTAATTAGTCTTATAGTCGAAGTTGGTGTGAATAGTTATTCCAGACTACATCATCTTTTATGTTACTTTGGTTACAGGGTGTTTCCTAATTGCACACAAAAAATTCAGGGACTTATTCTATGGTTAAAACTAAGGTAATTTTGTTATATAATCGAATTCAAGATGGCCGACGATGAGGATCAGCTGAATGATCCTGATGGTCAAAAAGGTGCTTTCTCGTGTTGTAAGAAAAAGTGTTCAGTAGTAGTGTGTATAAATTGTGCAGGAGTATTTCACAAATCCTGTGTACAAAGAAATAAGAACTATGAAATCATTAGTGATTCATTAATTAAGTGTTGTCAACCTAACCTTAATGATGAGGTTAAAATTCAAGATAATATATATAGTGATATGCAGAAATTAAAATTAGAAAATTTAATGCTAAAAAGGCTTCTTGAAGCATCAGAAAATAAATTTCAATTGTTACAAGTTAATAACAAATTATTAGAGGAAAATAAAAAACTGTTAGAAGAAAAAGTTGAAGTGATAAAGAAGGAATTCGAATTAAAAGCAAAAAAGATTCAGGAAAAAAATCCCAGCATTCCCAGTTCAATAAGTTATAGCATGGCCACCAGTAGACAATCACCTTTAGTTCAAAAAACAGTAAATAAACAACAAAGTGGGGAAAAAACTTCTGTAACTCTGAATAATCTCAGACCAACGAGTAACATTGAGGATAAGGAGAAGCATAACAGGTCACCTATCCAACTAAATAAAGTTAGAGAAGGTATTCAAAAGCGCAAGGCGCAGTAAAATTCAAGAAATTTGTGACCTTACTAATGATGTTGACCACGGCAATACAGATAATTGGGAACAACCTAAACGTACAAAATATCGTCGTTTTGTTGTTGGTGGAAATGAAGAAAGAACCGATATACAAGCTGTCCCAAAGCTAGTATCTCTCCATGTAACGCGATTGAAACCCAACACAAAACCAGAAGATCTTAAAGCATTGCTTCGGAGTCAATTCCCGGAGGTTATATGTGAGCCACACAACTCCAAATTTCCTGATAGCTATTCTTCAATGAAGGTTACTATTAATCAAGATAATTTCAAGAAAGCCTGGCAGCGTAGCATCTGGCCCAGGGGTGCCTTGGTCTCGAGGTTTTTAGTCAAGAAGAGGATGCTGCAACAAACTGTAGATCCTCTCATTTAAGTTTTTCAGTAAATGACAAAAACTCAGTAGGTTCCACAAGATGTAATCAACAACGGCGAATTTTAGCAAACTCGAATGTCTTATTTCATCAAAATCTTCAATCTTTGGGAAACAGTTTTCATATGCTCGACATGGTTGCTGAGGAATTGGACTGCTGTGTATTATGCATAACTGAACACTGGCAAACAAAGAGCAACTTAATAGTTATAAGTTTAAAAATTATAGAAAAGTCGCAGATTATTGTAGAGAACCAAACCTTCATGGAGGTTCAGCGGTGTATGTTTTATCGGAATTGCCCAGTGTCGAATTCAAGGATTTAGAAGTTTTATCTGAGGTTTATGTGTTTGAGTGTTCAGGTGCGATTTGTACTTTTAAGAATTTTAAATGTATTGTTATTAGTTTGTATAGAAGTCCATCGAGCGGGATTGATTCTTTTTTAGAAAAATTTTATTCAATGTTAACCATTTTATATGAAAAAAAGTTAATATTTTTTATAGCAGGTGACTTTAACATAGATACCTTAAGTGGCAGTAGAGTTTCTATAGATTTTAAAAATATTTTACAAAATTTTGGTGCTACTTTAACAATTAAAGAGCATACCATGGTAACGATCAGTGGAAAATCTTGTCCAGACAATATAATTACAAATTTCAAGGGTGTAATGGAAGGTAAAGTTATTGAGACTGGCATATCGGATCATTCGGCCCAAATATTAAGTTTTGAGGCAGGGGGTCAACTTTCTGTACAAAAAACCGAAACTCGAGATTTTAATAATACAAATATCTCAATTTTCTGTAATAAACTTAACGAAGAGACATGGTCTGATGTGTACCATGGTAATGATGTAAATTTCAGCTTTTCTTGCTTTCTATCAATTTTCTTACACTACTTTGATGTTTACTTCCCAAAAATAAAAATTTGCAAAAAAAGAAACAATTTTTCATAATGATCCTAAATTATTAGAATTTAAACAACAAGTTGTGCTGTATCAAACAATAGCCAAATTTGACAATACATATAAAGTTGCCTATAATGAAGCTAAAATACAATATAATAAACTTATAATGGACACAAAAAAAAGATATTATAGAAATAGAATTTGCTTAGCAGAGAATAAATCTAAAGCTATGTGGCAGGTAATTGAGGATATAACAAAATCACCCAATTTAAAAAATGTTATACAGTCACAAAATGTTGAAAGCACTGCAAATGACTTCAACCAATATTTTGTTAATGTTGCACAAACTTTACTGGCCCAACAGCCAATAAACAACACTGATTTTATAGTGGTCTTCTACATAATAAAGAGGGTTCATTATTTTTGATCCGGTTACACCTGAAGAAATTATGTTAATTATTAAAAACATGAAAAATAAAAGAAGTACTGGTATGGATGAGATTCCAATTAGTATTTTAAAAGCGTGTGAACATCAAATTGCCAAACCGTTATGTCATTTAATAAATGTATCACTTGAAACAGGTGTTTTCCCTGACGAATTAAAAATTGCAGTAGTCAAACCTTTATTTAAAAAAGGTCATTCAAACTCGTTAGAAAATTATCGACCTATAAGCCTTCTAACATGTTTTTCAAAAATATTTGAATATGTTGTATACACGAGATTAATTTCCTTTTCTACTGAGTGTGGTCTGTTTTCTGAAAGCCAACATGGCTACCTAAAAAGAAAATCTATAGACACTGCCTTATTTGAATTTATTGATAAAGCATTACAAGAGCTAGACAAGGGAATGTATCCTGTGGCATTTTCTTAGACCTTTCTAAGGCGTTTGATTGCATAAGCCATGAGGAATTATTAAACAAATTATATAAATATGGCATAAGAGGAACGTTCAAAGCTGGTTTCGCTCATATTTAACAAAGCGAAAGCAGTTAGTTGAGCTCGAACATCAAGAAGGGAAAGTCCGCTCAAAGCGTTTTGGAACTGTCTGTGGAGTGCCACAGGGAGTATTCTCGGGCCTCTATTATTCATAATCTTTGTAAATGACATATCTAATATAATAACAAATAATGAGCAGCAACTAATTATAAATTACGCAGATGACACTAATTTATTATTTAATGGACACAATTTTATGGAAGTTTTAGACACTGGAAATTCATTACTAAAGTCTGCTAAACAATGGTTTTCAGAGAACAGATTAATTTTGAATGAAGGTAAAACCGATGCTATTTTATTTAAAATCAATAACTTGGTTGAAACTCCAAAAACATTATTTTAAATAGTCAAAAAATAACTTTATCTACATCCGTAAAATTTTTAGGGGTTCACATTGATGACACATTGAAGTGGACGACTCATATTGACTATTTAACGAGTAAATTGTCCTCCATTTGCTATGCAATTAGAATTCTGAAGGATTTGGTTGACTATGAAGTAGTTAAAACATTATACTATGCAAATTTTTATTCTTTAATTAAATTCGGCATTGTCGTCTGGGGAAGTTCTTCCGAAATTACCAGAATTTTCTTATGTCAGAAGCGAGCGGTAAGGCTTATGCTTAATATGAAAACTAGAGACACATGCAGAGGCAAATTTAGGGCTAATAATTTGTTTGACGGTTACTGCCCTGTACATTTATGAATGCCTACAATTTTTAATTAAGAATCGTAACAGGTTTGACTCTTTCCTAAGTGACCATCCCTACAGCACTAGATTTAGGAGATTTTACTTACCCGATACATAAGAAAACATTGTATGAAAGAGGAACGTGCTACCGCTGCTTAAGTTTCTACAACCACCTGCCAAATAACATTAAAAATTGTCCAAACGAAAATATTTTTCTAAAACGTGTTCGAGATTTTCTGTGTGACATTGAATCCTACTCAGTGGATGAATACTATAATTATAATTTTTAATGCAAATAATTGATACGTGGATCTTTTTTAAAATGTTAGTTATGTGATATGTTAGGTACCTATATGTGACTTTTTCTGATTTTAATATGTAAGACTCTTCTTTTGTATTGGTTTTGTATTGTATGACGTATTTCTCAGACCAAATATGTACTCTGTTGAAATAAAAAACTTACTTACTTACTTACTTACTTACTTAGGGCCCAAGGACGTCGTTTCTGAGATATACGATGTTCATAGTTTTAAAAAAAATTAATTTAAAATTCATAACTTCTAAACCCGTTGAGATATTGTTGGCAACTTTGGCATAATTTCTTAGTATGTTGGTAGACATAAAATATAAAATTTACAGCTTACGTAAAGTACCATTAGCAGAGTTATGGGTGTTATCATGATTTTTTCACAAGAAAAAGTATATCACCCTTTATTATATTATAATCATGCGAACGAAATTGGTTATCATATACTCTATTGCATTGTCATCATTTTTTCTCTGCACATTTTTTTGTATCTCTAGCCGTTAGGAACAAATTTGATTTTCTTAACAAAGGTACTATTTTGTGATATAGCATAATAAGTAGGTATCTAAAGTCGCAGCAGGAATTCAGACGACTTTTTATATATACAGGGTGAGTCAGTCATAATGTCATTAATTTTAAGAGGAGATAGGTATAATGCGTATATGTGATTTAAAAAATATCTAAATGCATATTTACGCCGAAAAAATATATTTTCAAATCATTATTTAAACCCCCTTTTCAGACTGTCACTGACCGGTCACAGCCTTGGTCGGTTACAGCTGACAGTTCAACTCGATATCGACGTGATGCAACGTTGTCAAGTTGTAATATTTTTCTATACCTACTCACCTAGGTTTTAGACATCACAAATAAGCGGTTGTACTGACTATTTTAGAATATCATTTATTCTTGCTCAGTTCAACTTCAGCCAATAATAATTTAAAATGTTAATATCCAATAAAATCAAATAATAATAATAATCAAATAATTCTATTAAAAATTGCAAGTAACGCGGTCCACTCAGGTTTTCCCGTAGAAAATACGGCCCAATCAAACGATACCCGTACACTCGCGTGTCGATTTTTCTGAGCAAATGTAGCCGTTATGACTGCAACAAAACTCCAACGTGTCTAATAATAAACTGAGTAATAAACCATTTACGTACATTACATAAAAAACCTATACCCAATGGGTAAATTATTGAGAAGCTGAAAAGTGTTTCGTGTTTAAATACTAAGTATTTAATAAAAAACCATCGTGTTGTCGACAGAAAACTGTCCAAGGCCGAAATGGCACGCCGCTAATCGAGTTAATCTTGACCTTGACCTTATTAGGTCAATAACCTCGTTACCTAGTTTTTGTACTGTTATTTAACGACAAGGAGTAAAACTATTTTTAATCTAGATACATGAATGAATTTTCCTTAAATATTGATTTAATTGTTAATAAAAACAAATGTAGATAATACATAAATGTTTTCGAATGCTAGGCTATTACAGTTTAATAATTTTGATATTACGTTTGCACTACGTTTTACAAATAAATATGAATTTTAGGTATTACTCGTAAGTACAATTAACCGCACACATAACCAAATGTACAATTTGTAGTTACGTACATCTAGCCTAGAAATGTATTGTTTTTAAGTAGTATGATGATACTAACCTGTTTACAGCCCACATAATTATAACTGTATTATTTATCCGTCCATAGCACTTTATTAATAAAATTCAGTCGCATTTCGTAAACATTCTCCGTATAACACTACCATTTCCACATAATCGGAATTTGTAAAATTATGCGTTGTGAATTTACGCCAAATACGTGAGGTTAGACCGAAATAAACAAACTACTGCTTGTATTCTCTAAATCCCCCCTCCGATGTGTGGCATGATCTACAAATTTGAGGGGGAAGAAATGCGGAAATGCAGAGTGCTAAATGGAGGTAAATTTGAATAACACGCTGATGTGTTAGATGATATTATGTATGTAAATGTGGCATCCATGGTTAATACGGCAAGTCTGTGACATTAGAATTTCGTCGGGTGCGCCATCGTAGCGTACCAGGAGCGTCGTGTTACTGATTTTTATAGGGTGATTTGTTTATTTTTTTAAAGGTCGAGTAAAAATTTTTTTTCGATTTTCTGCCTTTATTAGGCCTCCCGAATACGTGGTTAAAATTAATGACATTATGACTGACTCACCCTGTATATATATTATATTTTCATCAAAATATTTAAGAAACTGCAACTGAGAATAATAAAACTATATACAGTACAATCTCGATAATGTGAACACACGATAATATGAACATCTCAATAACGTGAACATGAGTTGCTAATACACTGAACGCCGTATACTGTGAACAATGTGCACCCCCGATAACGTGAACATCACGCATTTGCGCAGTTCACGCTTATTCCCGTCTCGTCTCGCCCCTCCGCCCCATAATCAAATTTTCAGATTCCATCAGTCTATAACTATAGCAAGGAGCGTGTAGTGCTGATGATGAATGATTTTTATCAACTTATCAACATTATATAATATTTTTATGTATTACAATCTACCTTAAATGTGCCTTTTTGTAAATTTTTATAAATACAATTTTATCATGACCTGGGCGTAGTCGTAATATTTACGAAACTGTCGTAATAACGTATGTCAAAATCATATTAGTGTACTAGGGTTAAAAAGTTCAAGGTAACTAAAATGTGTATAAAAGTAACTTGATATAAATTTGCTTAAACAAGTTTTAGGCTGCATGTCACATTATTCATTTAGATTTCTTCACATTTCTAGAATGAATTGAAATAAATTTAATCTGATTTGAATCTGTCAATCAGTTGAAAAATTAATATTAATCAATTGTATAAGCTTGACTATCAGATAATTTTGATGATTATAAGCTATCCAGATTCAGAGCATGTCACGACGAATGCCCTTAGGTAACATACTACCTTTTTCTGATATGAATTATTAGCTGTCTGCCAGTGTCAACCGCAATGCCTCCTGGATTCTGACATTTCTGACTGCCAAAAAAGTCGGAAGTTGTGGACAATATCAACAATTAGACAAAACCTCTTGTTTTTATATACCAAATGTTAATCTTAGTTGCGTATGTATTTGACAGAAACATCCCTAGTATTTTTGAGCATTTCTCAGAAACAAAAAAATCTTGAAGACTGTGCTTTGCAGTAGGCCTCATGTTACATATTTTTAATAGTTTCCTGGAATTTCTAACCATGAACTGCAATTGGAATTTTATTATTTACGAAAAACTGCACCTGCCTCGATTATGTACATGCTTCTGCAATAATAATGACACTCCTTTAAAACAGTTTTTGAACTTGTGGCAGTTCTGAGAAGAAATTTTATTAAATCTTTATTGGTGAATGAAACAACTAATTGAATGAAGAACTAATGTTAAAAGTTGAAAGTAGATTTCATTATAAATATGTCATCAGTTCAAAAGAAATCGCAAAATTCATTTTAAAGAGTGCTATTATTATTGCAAGTTGTACGTGCAGAATACTACATGACTATATATTTAATCGGGCCGCAGTGTCAGTTACATTCTTTGTCGCCGTATAAGAAATATTTTGTGATAAGTGGTAATAAAAATGAGTTATTTTAAAAGATTGGATTTGGCATTATTGGATGAATAATATAAGAGTTGCAGAGCGAGTGGATCAAATTACCAAGATAATTAAAAGATATTGTGCTGATTTGGAGAGCAAGAAATTTTCTAGTAAAATAAAGAAAAAGATAAACGAACTTTCTGGTAATCTGATAATTTACAGATTTAAGTATAGTATAAACAAATTTGAAATAAATGTACCTAATGGGCTGCTAATGTTAATACAGGGTGTAACGTGACTAACAATGGAAGATTAATAACAGCGTACAAGCTTGATCTAAATCAGTTTATATTCATCTAAGTGAGATATCCTTTACATTTGGAATGTTGTGATCAAAGCCAGAATTTCCACTTTGACCTCGAAACATATAGGGTTGCCATTTTCTATCCTCCTACATATTTAACTTATTTGTATAATAACCATATACAGTACAGCTTTGCAAACATGGACACACATGGGTTCATGGGTCGCCCGACTTTAAGGGTTGTCTGGGTTTCAGAGAAGGCTTTGTGCCAAAAACAAACAAGGAGTTATGAAAGGAGTGGTTTACCGAATTGTCGCAACCTCTGCAAAGTTTCAGTAGGGCAGATCCCTTCCCGCCTCAATTTAATAATAGTACATTGCACAACAAATGGGTGTACTTTCTTCTCGCTCATCTTTCCCCGTACTTGACTAACCGTTTTGGAACCGTGTTGACTGTGATCTACTACTTGTACTATCGCTGTCAACATTCCCTGTCGGTACCGGAGCCGATTGGTGCCTATTCAAGAAGTCTAGCTGGAAATTCTCATTTATATTTGAATGAGGCTCATATTTTAATATTGTTCATCATCTTTGTGGTCATTTGCCCCTTCTTCTTCTCCATCTTCTCCTTCGTTTTCTTCATTTTCAATACATTCTGCCAAGTAAATTTCGTTTTCTCCTGTCCACCCACTGCTAATTATCTCTTTTGTTAATTCTGATGTTCCGTAGATTTTTTGCCAAAATTGCCAGTGTAACACACTAGATTTTTCACTTGGGAATAGATGTTTTTGGATATCATAATCTGTTTATTTCGACGTATTTTCTGGAGGGCGTCACATAGTGATGAACGATATTTTGATACCGATGACAAGTCACCGCGACTTGCTCGGTCGCTGCGACCACCAGTTACCTCCTGTGGAAAGTCACCGGTACTTTGGTCGCTGTTTGTATCGTGATCGCAGATCATCGTATCACAGAGCAACAAATGCCTTTGCCTAGCAGTGACCAGCGACCACTAAGCACTCACCGGTATGCGATGTACGATGAAAGCGTTCACTTATACAGTGCCTTCATAAATGATTAGAAGCCACGTGACCAGGACTGTGATTGTGGAAGAACAACTCGTATGCAAATAGATTTCTTGTCTCTCTCAATTGCCGTAGTGAGGAAAAGGATATTCGTATATGAATTGCTCTGCGATTGATTTGAGAATCTCGACCCTGATCACGTGGCTTGTAATCATTTATGAAGGCACTGTACGACGGACGGTGCCGTCTGAGCGTAAAATATAAAATGATTCCAGATAATTACAAATCACATACAAAACATATACATATATTTATTTGGTATTTGCATAACAGTCAACAGGAAAATAAAAAGCAAAAAATGAACAGTTACATTCGGTAAACAAAACAGAAACGAAATTAACAACCATTTTAAATGGATGTATATAATATAATATGTCCTTTACATGTTATAACAAAATAATAACAATATACGTACTTAATATGGTTTACATATATATAAAAAATTCTAATAAATATAAATAAATAATATGGAAATATGTAATACTATAGATGTGGGTATAAAAAAATTATTCTGCCATTAAAAAAAACAAGACATCTATTTTAAATTTTCATTAACATTTAGAAATAATCTGCCTATCGTGCATCCTACCCATTGTAAACTACCTGCTCGAGTCAGCAAACGGGCAAACGAATATCAGTCGCTAATTTACCTCGGCGATCGCATTGCGATTGGTAGCCAGCGACCTATGGCTCTGAAGTGTCCCAAGTAGCTAATCCCGATTTTAAACAGGGACTTAGGTCGCCGTTAAAAGTCGCTGCGACTTGTAGATCGCTGTCACCGGTATACCGGTGACTTGAAAATCGCCGTTAAGCTCATCATTAGCGTCACATCCGCCATATTTGTGACGTAAATGTGAACGCTATAGCACTAGAATATAGTGCTGTAGTGAACGCAACTTTTTTGATCCTAACGTTATCACTTTTGTTATTAAAAAATCTTAAATCTACATTGTTTTTGAGGAAAAAAGGTATACTTGTCATTAGTCTCAGAAATTGGCCATTTTCGAGAAAATAGCTGTTCAACAATTAGCTGCATAGTTTATTGTACAATATTTTAACGTAGTAAGTGTCAAAATACCCTTGCAAATTGGATATGTTGAAGGTAGATCGACAAGCAATAAAATTTGAACTGGTGTAAAATGGTACAGATAGTATTTTTCAACATGTAACGTTTTTAAAATGGAAGTCATACTGATTCTTGCAGCTCTAGATAGGCGTCCTGAATTAGTTTGGATAATCCGCAATGTGAACAAATATTTTGTAATTTTTTCTAAATTCCTAAACAGATTTTTTAAATTGTTGATTATCAGGTTGTAATCTAATTCAAAATCCTCTGAAATATTCTCGTTGCCCAGCACGTCCATTGAAATTTAATTGCCAATAAATAACAGTGACATCTCTCATATCTGAATATGAAAAATTATTGTCTCAGAATTTTTTGATTTTGTAAAGCAATTGATTTTAACCAAAACTGGATAAATACCTTACATTTAGAAATACTAACATAAATTTTGTCTCATTTGATAAAATTTAAGTTACTAACTGCCTACTACATTAAAATATTATACAAGGAACTATGCAGCTGATTGTTGAAAAGCTATTTCCTCGAAAATGGCCAATTTTGTGAGACTAATGACAAGTATATCTTTTTTCCTCAAAAACAATAGGTTTAAGATTTTTTAATAAAAAACGTCATAACGTTAGGTCCAGAAATATTATGCTTACATTTACGTCACAAATGTAGCGGATGTGGCGCCCTCTAGGGCATAGACAGATAGATAGGTAGATTTATTACATACCAATAGAGCATTTACATGTAGACGGCGCTGCGATCAATGTTAGGTATTAAATCCTAACCTCACAAATATTTGTTATTTAATTTTGTTGTATCTCAATTTGTGTAAATAAAATAGCCATATAACTGTTGTGTACTGCAGTGTTTATCTGTTAATAAAAATAAAGATTTCATGTTCCGTAAGTTCCCCAATAATGCTGAAAAAAATGGTTTATAGCAATTGCATCCAGCAAGAAACCAACCCAGTACACAAAGACCTGCTCAAAACATTTTACAGAAGATTGTTATACTATTACTACCATGGGTAAGTACAAGCATATATAATCTATTTTCGGTGTATATTTTTCATTATTTGATAAGATTTCATTCTTATTTTTAGGACAATGGAAAATTCTCAAAAAACAGCTGTTTCAACATTATATTTACCTGTACACGAAAATACGATACTAATATTGTAAAAAATAATGAACGCATGAAAAGGTACTTGAAAAGGCGAAAACAGGATGAAAATGTAGACAAACTTGCAGATGGAAATATAGTAGAAATGTGACACGAGTTCATAGACATGACATAACATGAGTTAAATGTGCTAATACGATTCCTCAAATTGAAAATTACTTGAACGATAATAACGCCGGTAATCCTGAGAGTATAGCAAGTGCATCTATTAGTAACAAGTTGTTTAACGATATGGCCATTCAAAATGTTATTAGTTACAAAAGGGCACAACTAATATCACTCAAATTTTTAAATGAAAACCATTTAAAACACCTATCAGGATTTTTAGCTTTTTCTGTATTGTACTTGTACTGTACTAAAAATACCAAATAAAATCTGCATATGTTTATTATTTATTTATGTCACATGTACATTATTTAAAACACATCAGATTTTTTTACATATTCGTATTTTTTCAGAAACTGGATATTTAATGTAATAGGTACTCCAACATTAACAATTTCTGTGTTAAATAACGTTTTATTACTTCTCTTTCCAAATTGCTAATGTAAAATGCAAATAAACAAAGTTATGTGAGGTTAACATAAATAAAATTTAATATATCTTTTGAAGTGATTTTTTTCCTGTTGTCTTTGTGTGTTTAGAAACATTTTATTGATTTATTATAAGTTTTATTTTGATAATACGTATGCAAATTAGATTTACAATCACCATTTGACTTACACATATTCAAATAAAAAAATTATTGAATCATGAACCACAGATTAAATATATATAAATAAGAAAAATCATGAATTAGACCATAGAACATTAATATTAATACCTAACTTTGACGCTAGCGCCCCTAGCGGAATTTAATGACACTGAGTTAATGTAAATGCTCTATAACATAGTTAGTTGTCTGTTAGTTTGACACAAGTCAAAAACAATGGAAACAGATTTCACAAAAATAAACAAACAACCTAATAAAACATCTAAAAACCGATACATTTATTTCCTGCAATACAAAAGGTTCTGTCCGTAACACAAACCTAGAAAAAATATAGACTGCGTCGGTTCATGATATAGGTCACGTGACAGGTGCCGCGTTTTCTAGGGACCTAAGGTCCAGAAAATGGATATTTTATTTGCCTTATGTTGGAGGTTGTGCAAATATGATGGCTGCATTGCAATATGAAATTAACTAACTTGCTGTTATTTTACATGTCATTAAAGAATGTGACATTAATGTGACCAATCACAGTAAACAAATGAGCTTCACGCTACAATACAACCAACGCAAATTGGCATAAAAACCAAGTTTTAGAGATTCTGGACCTTTTAGGGCAGACACTGGCACAGTCTATATTTTTTCTAAGTTTGTGGTCCGTAACAAGCATTCTCTTATATATTTCTGGAAACAAACCAGGCTAGGAGTGTTCTTAATTTTGCTAAGCAAAATATTATAAAAATGGAGACACTTGTAATAACAGATTTTTTCAGAACCATTAAATACATTCAAGTCGGTCATTACAAAAGTGGTTTGACAATGACATTTATAACACAGATTAAATATATATAAATAAAAAAAAGATAGGAAACTTGAAATAGAGAATACTATTAGTTATGACTAACGTCGCTTGTAGCGCCCATGTTGATCATATGTCTTTACAAATCTGTGGTCAATGGTCCATGATCAGATTCATAATTTCATTGTTTATCAGGACCGGCTTTATCATTAGACACTACAATAAAATTTTTAAATCTATAGCAATGGATAGGTTTTATTCTATTCCAAATAAAAAAACGAAATTACAATTTTGTTTAAATTTATTCATAAAAATATAGGTATATTAACAAATATTATTATCCTTTTTGAATGTAACAGTTTATTCTTAGTTTTACATTTAAAATGTCTAACATCTAAAAAAGAAATGAAAGGCATTTTAAACTATTACGTATACTTTCGCATTACTTTGTGTGAACTTACCTGTGGATCTTTTGGGAATGAATGCATTCGCATTTCCGTGTTTTTATATTTGCAATTTGGTACGCAACACATAAAAACCATTTTAACAAATCAGAACAGAATAAAATACAACAAAATTTACAGTAAAACCAATAATATGACATCCAAAATTAACCTATAACACGCACAGGATTATTGAACTACATTTACACAACGACAACGTTGCTAGGCCACGTTGACTATACCATAGAAGATGTAGAATTTCAAACAAACTATTCTGTATTTTCAGTGCGGCCATGATGATTTTAAACATATGGTTAACTTTACACTGCTGTTAACGCCGCTCGTGGCACTAGTCAACATTACAAGTGCACCCCCCCAAAAGAAATCAAACAATGTGATAAAACATATAAGGATTTTTTATTAACAGTTGATGTGAATAAAAATGTAAAATGGGAAGAATTTAAGAAACAAAGAAATGACGTAGTGAATTTATTAAAAAAGAAAAACAACAATATTTCTTGGAAAAAGTTGATATGTTTAAAAAAACTCAACTTATGTGGAAAACATTAAAAAAGCTGATAAACTTTAATTGCTAAACTAATTGATGTATTGAATTTAACTTAGCTAACCAGATGAATATTGTGAAAAATAAATCTGAAATAGTAAACGAATTCAACTACTACTTTATTACTAGTATTAAGCAAGTTGTTGATAGTACTGATAAGGTCGATGATCAGAAATTCAATAATTATATAATTTATATCCTAACTTTTCCCAGTTTCACTGTTTCACTTATTGTCAATGAATGAACTTCGCCTAATTATTGACTCCTTAGATGACATAAACAGTGTCCATAAGATCTTGACTTCCAAAATGCTGAAAATCATTTTTGAAACCTGTGGCCATATAATTTTAAACTTATTAAATACTTTTCTTCAAATTTGTAAGCAATACAATCAAGACCAGTGAATAAATTTCTTCAATTAGCTGTAAATTAAATTCTAATTTCATTTCAATCAATCTGGTTTTCGTAAAAAATATTCATGCGAATCTGCATTACAACTTACTTTGTCTGTATTCAAAAGAGAAATTGATAACAATAAATTCGTGGTAGCGGTTTTTTTTTATCTGAAGAGGGCTTTCGAAACAATTGCTCGTAATATTCTTTTGATAAATTTAAGAGGATATGGTAGGATATGGATGGTGATGTTTATCAGTGGATGGGTGACTATTTTATCAAAGAGTTAGGGTTCAGGATTGCATTTCACTGGAATCAGTATATAAATATAGATGCTCCACAAGGTACCGTTTTAGGACCTCTGGACATTTTTATTTTATACTTGAATGACATAAACGTGTTTATTAATGTAGACTTTGTGAATTTATTTGCAGATGATACAATAGGTTTGTTCCAGCCACAGTAAGAATCGATTCCAACCGTCCAGAACGATTCAGTCAGTTTAGTTGTTAATGTACTTTCGGCGAATGCGACGTAAGATGGAGCTGGTCAAACATTTCTGACAGTTCTGAACTAGTTACCAATGGCGGTTGGAATGGACCTATTATTGCCATGCTGTGATACTAGTTGTAGTCTTACTCTTGCATTAACTGCCTTAATTTTAATAAAATCAATAAAGACCCCGTTAGCGCAGACCATGCCGCTTGGGACAAAACCTGTCATGTTTATAGTATGTCTTTAAAAAAATTTAAAGATAACATCATATCAGCTCAATAGCAATTACCTTTTTCTGAATTGAATAGTCAGAAATACGAATCCTCTGCCGCTCGTCAGCCTACTTTTAACTTATACTACCAAAATATTCGAGGAGCTCGCACAAAAACAACCGATTTGTTCATTAACTGTTCTGTTTCACATTATGATATCATTGCGCTCACTGAAACCTGGCTAAATGATGGGTTTTATAATGATGAATTAGTTAATACTACTCGTTATGATGTTTTCCGCTCAGACCGTAATTTTGTTGAAACCAGCACTAGTAAAGGTGGAGGTGTTCTATTGGCAATTGATAGAAAATATAATGCTTGCCTGTTTGATCACAAATTGAGTTGTAATCTTTTGATGGTTTGTTTTCTATTGATATCGTCTGTATAAAAGTTAAAATTAACAATCGCAGTTTATATATATTTGTAATCTACATACCTCCGAAAGTAACATCAGAAACCTATGAAACGCTTTTTCATGCTTTCGAATGCATGCATATGATTTATGATTCGGATATAATAATGGTAGGCGACTTTAATTTACCTAATTACATTCAAAATACTTCCACTTCAGAAAATCCTTCACTTATCTCTTTGAATAATTTTATAAATTTTTATGATCTTCGTCAATGCAACGATATTTTAAACCACAACAACAGAGTGCTTGATCTAATTCTTTCTAATTTGAAGTGTTCTGTGCTCCATGCTTCTGAACTGCTCTTACCTGAGGACTTGCATCATCCAGCTCTAATATCTGACTTTTTTGTTCAGCGTGACGTGAGGGGAGGGTGTGGAATAGTTAGTTCAGATTTCAACTTCAGAAAGGCGGATTTTCCTGCGTTGTATCAGGAGATATCTTTAATTGACTGGTCTATCCTAAAGCAATTTGCTTGTGTCAACGATCTCGTTTTGAAGTTCTATGAAATTTTAAATTCGGTTTTAGCGAAGCACGTACCCAAAAAAATAGTTTCTAATAAAACATATCCGCCCTGGTTCAACAAAGATCTGATTATGTGCATAAAAGAAAAGAATAAGGCCTGGCATAAATATCGCTCCATCTTAAATACTGAAGATCACAATTTATTTAAGCGACTTCGGTTATCCTTAAAAAATATTTGTAGGTTAGCTTATAATGCATATATTGTTAATATCTAAAGTGAAATAAAATATAATCCAAACAAATTTTGGTCATTTATTAATTCAAAAAAGAGTCAAAACAACATTCCTAATATCATGAAATATAACAATATTATTTTAAATGATTCCAAACAAGTTGCCGATAGTTTTGCCGACTTCTTTGCTTCTTCGTTCATAACTTCACAAAACTATAACCCTACAGATGACATTTGTAGCAACACTAATACGCTCTCTAATATAGTCTTTTCCTCTGAAGAGGTGCTTAATGCCATAAAGCAGTTAAAACCAAAAATGACCATGGGACCGGATCTCATACCGGCGTTTCTGATTAGAGACTGTGCTTCTGTTCTGTTAGAACCTCTTCATGTTTTGTTTAACTTAATATTATCTACACATACATTCCCCGATTGTTGGAAAATTTCTAGAATCTGTCCAGTTTACAAAAGATGATAAAAATGACGTCACGAATTATCGGCCTATTACGATATTATGCAACTTCAGTAAAGTTTTTGAAATTGCTTTATATAATGTCTTATCATTCCATTTTAAGAACATCATTTTACCAGAACAGCATGGCTTTGTAGAGGGACGGTCAACAGTCACTAATTTAGTATGTTTGACACAGTACATTAATGAGACCATTGATCGGGGTGGTCAAGTAGACGTCATTTACACAGACTTCTCGAAGGCATTTGACCGACTTGACCACGGGTTACTATTGTGTAAATTAAATACTGCAGGGGTGTGTTCCTCATTGATGAGACTTATGACTTCGTATCTTACTGGTAGGACGCAGTTTGTTCAAATTTCAGGAGTCAAGTCCACTGAAATTTCCCAGACCTCAGGAGTTCCTCAGGGTTCTGTCCTCGGACCTCTAATGTTTACACTTTTCATTAACGACATGGTTTCTGATTTAAATGTGCGTTATTTGTTGTACGCTGATGACCTGAAGATATTTTGTTCGGTAGATAATGAACTTGATGCTCTTAATTTGCAGCAAAATTTGGATTTAGTAAAATCTTGGTGCACTGTTAATAGACTAACTCTGAACGCCTCAAAGTGTAATTTGATGACTTTTAGTCGGCAGATGAATAAAATTTTGTATGACTATGTACTTGATGGGTTTGTCCTTCAGCGGCCTGAGCTAGTTAAAGACTTGGGAGTATATTTTGAACCCAAGCTCTCCTTTGCTAAACATACTGAAAACGTGCTGAAAGCCGCTTATAAAAATATGGGTTTTATTGTTCGAAATATGATGAATTTCCAAAATTCTGATACACTGATCTTATTATTTAATACATTCGTTAGATCTAAGCTTGAGTATGCATCCTTGGTTTGGGCACCGCTCTATGCAAATAGTATAATGTCAATTGAAACAGTACAACGCCGATTTTTTAAATCAGCTGCATTTGTGCTTGATGGCCATTACCCGCCGAGAGGTGTTCCACAAGTGGCATATTATGAAAGATTTAATATGGGCAGTCTACTGAACAGGCGCAAAATGGCATCTGTGGTGTTTTTGTATAAAATTTTGAGCAATATAATAAAATGCGAGGACTTATTAGGAATGATAAGTTTCCATATCCCTATAGCAAGTACGCGGCAACAACACCTCTTACATATGAAAAATTATCGTACTAATCTATATAGAGCCTCCCCAGTTTTTCAAATGGTTAGTAGTTACACCGAAATTGAGTCACGGTTGGATATTCTCTGCACGACTGTTAATCAGATAAAGAGTTTATATAATGCACCTGCTTGATTTAGATTTTTATATATAGCTTTTATTATAACATATTTAGTATTTTGACATATTTATTATTTTAACATATTATTGACTTGGTTAGGTTTTAATATACGCTTCTTTCTGATATGTATAATTTACCTACTTGCTTTTATCTGTTGCTTTTAATGTTTGAACATATCCATCTTTTAACATACTATTTTAATACATTCGTTATTTGTTTTGCTTGTTTGTTTGTTTATGTACAGGCATGTCTGCAATTTACTTTTATTGTTCAAGTTTTATGCGCTTTTTGTTTCTATAATTGCTTTATTCTTTCTACTATTTTGTTTCTTTCCTTATCCTGTAACTGTGCAACTTGCTCGTTGGATATTGTACTGATAAATAAAATAAAATAAAAAATAAATAAATACTAATTAACGTAAAGCCATTGAGGAAATGAATGTTGTATTTAAGGAGGGAATTGAAATTAAATACAATAAAAACTAAAGGAATAAATTTACAAATTGATAGCGCAAAAATTGAAATTATGTTGTGTATTAAATATCTCGGATTCCAGTTAGATAAATTTATTACTTTTTGGTAACCACCGATTATATATGCAAAAGAATATCTAAAAAACTAAATTTCTTTGCAAGCATTTTTAGAAATTTATCCACTCAGACAAAAATACCATTTTGACTACTGTGTTTTTATTATTTTCCTTTTTAATTTAAATCAAATATCCGAACTACAAAACTTCAAAATCGCGGTATGCGTATATTTCTAAAAGTCAATAGATTCACTGAAATAGGAGTCATGTTTCAAACATTACAGTGGCTATCAGTTTCTCTTCGGTGATCCTTTTATATAAAATTCTTAATTATTGAACACTTTCATACTTTTGTGAGTTTATTGGTTTAAATTTGGATGTTCATCAATATGTCACAAGAAATAACACCAATTTGTATGTATGCTGAACGAATAGAAGAAGTACCATAATTGATTACCTGTAACGTTCTCATTGTCTGCTAATGTGTTTTTTATCTCTGCATTATCAGTTCTTCATATTTTTCTTTCACTTTTGGGTTTGCTAGTTTGTATGATTTTATCGTTTCATATTGTCTCATATTATATATTTTCTTGCTTATTTCCAGTTTTGTTTTTTTTTGTTCTTAATATTAGTCACTACTAAATAGTGGTTCCTATTTATTTCTGATCTTCTTTTAACTCTCGTGTCCATAATCTGTTTTCTATTTTCTTTCTCTGTTAGCACATAATCAATTATCGATTTTTTTTGTCTGTTTGGTTCTACATGTGTGTATTTATGGATATAATTGTGTTCGTAGAAAGTATTTGTTATAAACAAGTTATTTAATTGGCAATAATCCAACATTCTTCTTCCATTATTATTTCTTTTGTTTTCTCCATGTTGACCTATTACTGCATTATATTTATCACCTTTCTTACCCACTCTACTGTTAAAATCTCCTAATATATCATGTTCCTTTGCTCTCTTCAGTGACTAATGTTAACTCCTCCCAAAATTTGTCTTTCCATTTTTTCATCTTCATCTGGCCCATACACACATATCACCGTCATTTGCTCTCCATCATTTTTCTTTATCTCTTCTGTTAAAATTCTTTCCATATGTACCCATTTGCTAACACTTTGCAGTAATTTATTGTTTTCTACTTCACTATACCTATATCACTTAAACCACCTTCAGATATATTTCATGCTGCAATGGGTGTTTCTGTAAAATTTGAGAAAAGTTGAACAATATCTATAAAATCTTATAATTATTTCCAATGTATTAATAATTAATATTGATTATACTTTCTACGATATTTCACTTCAAACTAATTGAACATATTAATTTATTTTAAACACAAAAATTGCTTTATGCTCTTCTATTCCACCAATGGAAAAGTGAATCTGTGAGACTTATTAACGTTCCTGTATGGTTTCAGTAACTCTTGCAACTGTGATTTTTTTTACAAAATATCAAATATCTTGGAAATAAAAGTAAGGAATATTACTGGTTTTAGTTTGGAATTTTATATAAAGTTTAAAAAATGTGATAGCATACGGAGTTCTATCTAAAATAAATATGTTAAGTGTCGGATCGATTAAACTGAACATTCTTTGTAGTTGTGATTAATTTTAAAATATGCATCTCAAGAAATAAGGCAAGGATGTTTCTAGTACTATTTTTTAATATGCTAGAAAAATACAATGAAGTAGAAAATTTACATAAAAGATGTAGGTATCACGTGTTGTGTATTTATTTAGTTTACCCAAAATTTAAATTTTAAATGTTTGTGCTCTGCGATCCTAAATGCTCTCATTCTACATTAGCAATTTAAGAGAAATTAGGAAAATAAACCTAAATTTCGCGCCCCTTATAAAAGGCGCCTGCGTGAAAATCAGCAACACCTGCCCCTTAGCTATGGCCCTGCTTCTTGGTGGTGCTCTGATAATTTTTCTTCGATACAGATCTTTAAAAATGAATGGGTATAAAGATAGAAAATGGCAACCGGCACCCTTTATATTATTTCGACTTTAAAGAGCTTGTGCAATCTTGTCTATTACTATATAAGGAGGGAAATGGACTGTATCTTGTACTATTTTTTATCTTCAGTGATATATATATATACAGGTTCGGAAAATGCTGATGGTCTATCTGCCTTTTCATGAGAGCGACAAAGTTAAGTATAGAAACCCGTGCGATAGACAAGGATGACTATATTGACGACATTTTAAAATCAAAATAGTCACCGCCCGTTTCGTCATTCAACAAATAAAATCCACTCCCACTTATATCTCAGCGATCAATCGCCATCTTTGCCTTTATTGTTTGCCTTTCGCTTTCGCAAGAGATGTCGCTAATTGTGCAATTCCAACTCCGGTTTTCTGATATTTTAATACAATCCGTTAACAGAGGTCAGCACAATTTCTCATAGAGATCATAAGGAACACGTCAGAACCGAATTCTATGACAGATTAGGGTATTGCGAGGCACAAAGGGGAGGCATTTTTGAACATTTTATTAGTTAAACATCAACATTATTTTTTTTCTTTCGTATTTACTGCAATAAGTTTTAAGTTTAATTATATTTTCGAGTTTTAGTATTACTTCCTGCCAGAGCGGCTATTCATCATCATTCAAATACAAAAGCGGAAAATAATTGCAATTATTTTCATACACCGTTAGGTAAGTGTATGAAATAATTGTAAATAGTTAAAAGTACGTAAGAATTTGCTTTGTTTTAAGCAAATGCGTCCTACTCCACGCATAGAAACATCGGCACTGAGGCTGCGCCTCAGTCTCGGTGCCGATGTTTCCGCCGCTGAGGCTGACGAGGCCTGCCAACCCTCCGGCCAATCGGATGCGCTCGGTTAGAAGTGGGAGTGACTGCTCAGATGTTATTCTAATTTATAAAACGTCTTCGGTCAGTGGTCGCGCGGTTTAAGGCGTCAGTACTTGAATCGAGATGACTAGATCGCTGTGTGGTTCAACCCCCGCAGCCGGTAGACCGTATATAAGCTATATTCGTGGAGATACTGGCACCCTCTCTGCGGGTATGGTAGGGTGCAAGAATGCTGGCTTGGGTCAATGTGAGACATTGATACCGGTTGACATTTGACTACCCCCCTAATTAATGAGGTTTTCCAGGTTTCCCTCATTCCTGCACTGAATGGTGGTTAGGGCCTACCAACGTAAGTCGTTCCTGGGCGCAAATGCGGCCTGCTTAATAATATGCCGTCCCCTCTCCCGCACAAGTCTTCGACTTCTGGGCTAATCCTCGTGATTAGAATGAGGGGTAGAGATATTATTATTATTATTATTATTATTCCTATGGCCATCCTTGTCTATCGCACGGAATTTTATACTTTACTTTGTCGCTCACATGTAAAGGCAGATAGACCATCAGCGTTTTCCGACCCTGTATATATATATTAATTAATTAATAATAACATAAACTTGAGAAAAATCAAGTGACAATACACGTTTAATAAAACTCAATTCAGAACGAGTGATTTATTTCAGATAAATATTTTGATTGCCTGAATAATTACGCAACCACAACATGAGTTAAAATAATTAGGATTATCTTTTTTGTATTGTATTGCATGTATCTCAGATAATATGAGAAAAATTCCAAATGTGTTTTATTTAAAAAAATTAGTTGAAAGTGAATTATAATCAATTTTTTATTACTTATGCTGAATAATTGTACGTTAACAATAAAGGCTTCTTTTAGTTAGAGAATTAAAATGAAATACAGTTAAATAAATACATTTTTAATTTATTGGCATAATATTTGTTCCATTAGATAATAATACAAATCATTGATTATTTGTTAGATAAAAATCTTAAAAATGTATATTCATATCTTATTCACAAATAATAGTATATTTTAGACGTGGATAGTAGGATTGAAAATATTAATTTGTAACTTATCATTCTCAATGGAATGTAAAAAAAGTGTTAATCCAGTAACACACGTGAGGTTAAGCCACGTGGGTTAACCGCTAGTGTGTTACTGAGATTGTAGGTCAGCCCCGTGGCATTTTTCTGCCAAAATCCAATCTGCAGTTAAGCTGTGCCATTTAACTGCAAATGTATTAAGTACCATCTTTAAAGTTAAAAATTAACTGTTAATTTTCGTTTGTGATTTTAGTTTTTAGAACTTTCTCATTAACGTAGGTGGTTGGACGATATTTGGGTTGGAAAATAATAATAATTATACTTTAATTTTCTTTTCAGCTTTTAAGATGCTACATATGTGCTACTTTTGAATGTTAAAAAATACTGTACCTGCTTTACCTGTAGCTTTCTGGTAGATTTTATATAAAAATGATAGGAACTAGATCAAAATGGAAGGTGTATAATTTTTCACCAGAAATAACACCCACTGACCAACTACAAAGGAAAATAAAAAATATTTCATCTTTTTATGTATCAACATGTTATTGAGGCATGATTAGCTAAATCTTAATATTTTGTTTCCTACCATCTACAGTTATGTGCATGAGCGAAGTTTGGTCATCAACTCTGGGGAAGTTAAAGCTCCAGGTGGACTGTGAAAATGTTTTTTAATTTCGGTTCTGAAATGTGTTCTAACTTCGCCCATGGTTATGTGGGATAGCATTGCTTATGTATCATATCTTATATGGAATACATACATTTTTTACTGCATTGTAAAAGTATTTAAGCTAATATCTCAACACTTTTGTATTGTCGTTTCGAAATTTAATTTTTCAAATAATTTTAATTTATGTCAATATTGTATAGTTAGATATTTGATCATAGATAAGATATATAGGTAATAAAGAAATAGATAGGCGACTCACAGAAAACATGCATTAAATGCGCCATCGGTGTGTGGAGTCAGAAACACTTTCAAGGTCAGTTATTGCATATACAGGGGATATAAGATAAGTTCATTGGGCGTAAGGGGCATACGATAACTTCTCTTCTCGATATACTTCATCGTTTAATAAATTGATGTCATTGGCAATGTTTCACGCATAAAGGTGGGTTCCAAACAAAACTTTTCGCATTTTGCTGTCTGCTTTATGGAATTCTGGAAAAACTGTTTCAGTAATAGTAGAATTTCCCCAAAATAGTTACTAAACGTAAAAATATATTTTGCACTTTCCCACCCACATTTTTTAAAATTCTATGTCACCAGTAGAATTCCATTACAAAAAGCAAAACGTGAAAAGTTTTGTTGGGGACCTACCCTTATATCTTCATTCACATTTCTGAAAATTCTAAAATTTTAACAATGTTGTTACTTATGGACATCACAGATAATATTGGAAGTATTTTAATATGTGTGTGTGTGAATAAATTATTATTATTATTATATTTTAACTTAAAATAAATGTTTTGAGAAAAACTGAAAATGTTCATACATGAAACATAGCCAATGGCAACAGCAGCTAAATAAATTATTTGAATGTTCATATTGTAACGTATGAAGCATTACAATATTTATATTTCAAAAATTTTCTCAAAATGTATATACACAAATGTTTTTTTAATTTCCTGCAGGTCAAATTACAAAAAAAAAATATATAAATTAGTTTTAGAGAAAATGAACAGGGGGAAACAGACAAAACCATGGAACGGTTAGTTAAACAGTTACGACTAATTAATATAAAAAGCATGTTTGTTTTTTTTAATACATTTTATTTTAAATTAATCTATACTTAAACACAATATAATCTTAAATTATTTAATATTTTTATTTGCCTAACTTTAGCTGCTGCGTCTTTGTGTTTTAAATATTTTTTGTGGGCGAGAATCTTAATAGGATCCTGATCCTGGTTAGAAGTATCTTTACCCCTAAGAATCTTGTTAACATTCTTGACCCAGGTATTTACATGAAATTTACAAATATAGTCATATAAAATGGATAATAAGTCATGATGTTTGCATGTAAAACTATTCCTAAATTCTTCAGAAGCCTGAAGATTATATTTTAAATTTAAGACAACGTTACTTTTGTGACAAACTAAGGGTATATAATGTGTTAAAATGTCAACTGTTCTATGGAAAATATTGTTGAAAACTGTATTAGGAAATAATAAAGCTTTACTGCTGTAAGCTTTAGCTTTAATAATGATGGCAGAAGCTTCACTAAGTCCAGAGCTGCTTCCAATTAATTCTGTTCTACACAATTTACAATTAACTTTTTTACAATTTATTTTGCTATCTGCTATATATGTAAGAAGATCCGATTCGAAAGTCCTTAATGGAGTATTTTCTAGCAGCAATATCTACAGGATCTGGTACAACCTCAATTGCTTCAGAAAAAAATCTCTCAAATTATTTAAACCACTCAGATTATCTTCTTCGCAATTTTTGTTTTGAGAAGATTGTGTCATAAAATTATTAATTATTAATGATTTAAACGAATTTGTGAAAGAATGGCAGTCAGGATTTACATTTCGAATACCATGACTCCAAATTGATCCAAAAAAGTTTTTTAGAGGATCCTGATTAAAATTTCTTGTACACACAAATGTAAATCCTAAATTTAGTAATATTGTTGTTAAATACCGGAAAGCCTTTAAGGTGTGCACTCAATTATCAATAGTAGGAGGAGTGAAATTTTTCCTTTTTAAATTTGAACACTTCATACTTGAAAAAACTTGTATGGCTTCTCTCCAGTGTTCCAAATGATCACTTTTTCTAGTTGCAGGTATCCTTAATGTTATTCCTCCTTTTGCTGTGATTCGAGAGCCATTTAGACTGTCAAATGTTTTGTCTATGAAGACAATACATTCTGTATCAACAGCATCAGGTTCAATCATGCCCTCACCTATAAGTAAATATTGCTTAACATTACAAGTTTGAAATTAATATTAAGTTTTTTATATATAAAGCAACATAGATATTATATTGGCTTCAAAAATAATGTAGCATCAAATTTTCTACTTTTTGTATCTAGTAAAGAAAGTAACTGCTAATTAAATTTCTATTAAAAAATACTTTGGAGTTTTAAAATAATATCTATAAGCATTAAAAATAATTGATTTATTGCCTCACTGTTACTTGTAATGAACCTATTTTATTTTATTTGGCTCACACTGTACTTTAATTGTTTGGCGCACGCGGTACCTGAAATTGCTTAGCGTATCGCGATTTTTGCACACGACACTACCCGCCGTTCTGTATAAAAGCCGGCGAAATTGCCTTTACCAGCAGTGCTTAGCTGGCTCTTTCCGCGGCACTCAACCTTCCTCTACCCCAGGGTGTTTAGCAGGTAACTTCCGCGGCACCCTACCTTCCTCTGGGTATCCTGAGCGTTTAGCTGGCAATCTCCGCGGCGCTCCAGGTCTTGCCCGTATTCCGTATTCCGTCGACTCCGAGAGTTTAGCAGGCCCTCTCCGCGGCGCTCGAGGTCTTGCCCGAAAACCGTATTCCGTCGACTCCGAGCGTTTCAGGCCCTCTCCGCGGCGCTCGAGGTCTAACCCGTATTCCGTCGACTCCGAGTATTTAGCTGGCTCTTTCCGCGGTACTCGACGTCGTCTCCGTGGTCTTCGACACTGGGTGTTTAGCAGGCTCTTTCCGCGACACTCAGCGTCTCTGTACATTCCCTACCGCCCTCTTCACTAATTTATTATATTATTATTTCAGGACCTATTTTATTTATGTTGGGGAGTTATTATTAGCATTATTTGTTTACAGGGTGACATTTTATTTTTATGAAATAAATATTTTATTTTCAATACCGAGTCTTGTAATATTCCTGAACCTTGGACAGAACTTCTCCACCGAGTGAACCCGGACTGATTAAAGTGGTTGTACTAGTTCGGCATCTGCGACCGAACCTTGAAAGTACGTCACATAATTTTGGCGCCCGAGCAGGGACCGGAAGAGCAGGGACCGGAAGAGCAGGGACCGGAAGAGCAGGGAAGAAAAAAAAAGACAAGACTGGAACCGAGACCGTAGTCCCCAAAACTGTGAGAGGAGAGATAAAAGAGAAAGGACCGTAGTATCATCGTTTTAACCTACTAGAAAGGTTACTGTGGACATCTAGACCGCGAATCCGCCATTTTCTCGAAAAAAAAAACGAATTTAACCGAACATTTCCGAAGACACCCGAAGTCAAGTGGGGTATCGTTTTTAACATAATTCGACCCGAGGAAGCGTTTCCGACTATTGCCGTCCTGATCCGACTGTTACCGACCGAGATTTTGAGTCAAAAACCTTTGCCGAAAATAATTCTCGAAATCTGAAGTGAGGACTAGAAAGTAGAGGAACTTTGGAATCCGTCCTGCAAATTTTACTTCAAAATGCCTTCCGACTCTGAAGAAGCCGCCGCTGGCCTTGAAGTCATTGATCCTAGGGTCGGATGGGTGTACAAACTAAATAAAGAAGCATTGACCGCCGAGCTTGACCGTTTCAAGTTAGGAACCGGTGGCACAGTAGACGAGATGCGACGACGTCTAGTTAGGTTCCTACGTCAGGGAGTCCGCAGAGCGACCTGCAGCTTCCGTACCAACCAGATCGGTTCCCGAAACACCAAGAACATCAGGTTTCGAACTGTTAAATCAAATACGGAAACTGAATATTGTATTTGATGGCAAGACAGATCCAATATCATTTCTAGAAAGACTAGAGCAGATGCAGCTCGAATATGAGATTACCGATGCACAGTTGCTAAAAACTTTACCAGGGTTGCTTCAGGGAAAAGCATACCAGTGGTATATGAATTACAAACATAACTGGGGGACTTGTGATGACTTTGTGGAAGATTTTAAAACCTTCTTTTATCCGGCCGAATACCTTAACAATTTAGAAGAAATGATAAGTTCTAAATATCAAGATAGACACGAAACTGCCCGCAATTTTATTTTAGAAATGCACACCATGATAAGACGACATGGGGGATTTTCTGCGGAGCGAGAAGTCACTTGCATATATAAGCGTTTGCGGGCCGAATACCGGCAATACATCCGAAGAACCCAGGTAAAAACAATTTCCGATTTAGTACAACAAACCTACGAGTACGAACAACTGCAAAAAGATCGAGAAAAAGAGAATAAACCAAGAAAAGTGGCCGACCCAATCCGAAATGCTGGTATTGCAGATTCACAATCCAGTAGACCGAATTCTCGCCCTAACCACCAGACAAATAGCCATTCGCAAACAACACCTAGACAGAATGCGAACATTATTTGTTGGAGATGTGGAGCTACAGGACATACGAGATTTACATGCCGAGGACCGTTCCGTTTATTCTGTTCTCGATGTGGACGAGAAGGGGTACAGACTAGACACTGCCGGTGTGTCAATCAGAGCCAACCAACACAGGAAAACGCCGTCGGGACTGGAACTCAGCGAGGCCAAACCAGCGCCCGACAGTAAAGGCCTCCGAATCACCGCCGAATTACGTACCGTTGACTAGTACTAATACAAGTAACTGGTCCAATAACCGCATCCGATTAAACATTGACCTTTATCACCGATCTTTTACTGCTTTAGTAGACACAGGATCGGTAAGATCCTACATTAGTCCCGTGGTTGCAGAATATTGCAAACAGATGGGAAATGTACCGACTACAGCGAAACAAGAAATGCAAGCAGAATTAGCCAATGGAACTTTGGTCAACATTACCGAGGAATATAACATTCAAGGACAACTGCTGTCAACGAATGTAACCGCTAATTTTCTGCTCATGCCGTCACTGACCGTAGACTGTGTATTGGGAATGGATTTTCTCACCGAATATAATTGCACCATCGATATAGGAACGAAACAGATTACTATAAACCCTAAGACAGATAGGGTATATCCTACGTTAACCATAGAACCGATTACCCCTCCATCTTCATGTTTAACCGAACTTCAGCAAAATGCAGTTACCGATGTCATAGAAGATATTATCTTATGCCCATGGTATACAAGAAAATTTCAAGAGGTTGAACAAGATCCTGACAAAAATTCCGATTACTGTATTAAAGATGGCAAACTATACAGACACTTCTTCGACAGATATGATTTCACAGAACCTGAACTGGCTGATCCTTGGAAACTGTGTATTCCTTCACCAAGACGATGTGAGATTTTGCAAGAAGGCCATGATCAACCGACCGCTGGACATTTAGGCGTTGCCAAGACTATTGCTCGAATAGCAAGACATTACTATTGGCCTGGGATGTTCCGAGAAATTGCTAACTATGTCCGACGATGTTCGATATGTCAGCAATATAAATATTCACAGTTACAACCACCAGGGAAAATGCAACCACGTCCTCAAGGAGGACCTTGGCACACTGTTAGTACCGATCTAATTGGCCCTTTACCCCGTTCTACATCTGGAAACCGATATATTGTAGTTTTTCAGGACCAGTTCACTAAATGGATAGAATTCCAGCCGTTACGAAAAGCTACCTCCGCTGCAGTAAGCAGAACCTTGCACGAAAGGATTATCGCTCGATTTGGATGTCCGAGGGTGTTAATTTCAGATAACGGGGTACAATATAAAAACCGTGAAATGCGTAAGTTCTTAACCGACTTTGGAATCCGCCAACTATTTTCTCCGCCGTATACTCCGCAAACAAATCCCGTCGAAAGAGCAAATAAAGTCATAGAGACTATGATTGCACAGTTTTGTGAAAATGACCAAAGAAAATGGGACCGATATTTGCCTGATTTTATGTTAGCCATCAATACTGCACGTCATGAGTCCACCGGATTCTCACCGGCGTACCTCAATTTCGGACGAGAATTAGAGGTGCCAAAGAGTATTTTCCGAGAAGTCCAAACCGAGGAACCTGTGAATGAAAATGAAGCCAGTATAAGAGAACGTTCCCATCGTTTGAACCAGCTGAGAGACGTATTCGAACTCGTTCGAATTAATTTGGGACGAGCTTTTAGTTTACAGAAGAAGCACTACGACTTACGTCGAAGAGAATGGACCTGCCACTTAGGTGACCGAGTCATGAAGAGAGAGCATGTTTTATCCTCCGCTGTACGAGGATTTGCCGCTAAATTAGCACCGAAATATTCTGGTCCATACTTGATCACCAAAGTATGGTCACCGGTGGTATTCGATCTAAAGAATGAGCAGACGGGGCGTAAATTTAGACGAATCCACATCAAAGATCTTAAACCAGCGCATTAAGTTATCTTTTGTTACAGATATGGAGCCAAAGACACCAACTGACATTCGCTTGTTGGAACTGTTTGGCCACAGTCCGGAGGTGTTGCAGTTATACGCATCCCCACTACCCGACACACCTAGCCCGGTGACACCACCACCACCACTAGTGAGTCCGCTACCGGCCACACCCCTACCAGTCACTCCTGGGCGGTGGATACCTTCGCCAGCCAAGCCACCGACGCCACCTCAGGGAACACTGCCCGTTCGTATTCCGAGGTGGAGATTAAGACCGCCAGGCATTCCGGGACACCAGCGATATCGGATGCGCCTGATCACCCCGGAAGGGACGAAATGGCTGACCGTTCCACGGCGAGAGGAGGAATCCTCCGTGTTAGGAATTACCAGACTGACGTGATGCGATAATGTTTTCTGTATATATTGTTTATCATTGATAATTTAGACTGTTAGTTATGTTAGGCTAGAAAAAAAATTATGTTTATTTTTTTTACGAAGAGAGGGGGGAATGTAACGAACCTATTTTATTTTATTTGGCTCACACTGTACTTTAATTGTTTGGCGCACGCGGTACCTGAAATTGCTTAGCGTATCGCGATTTTTGCACACGACACTACCCGCCGTTCTGTATAAAAGCCGGCGAAATTGCCTTTACCAGCAGTGCTTAGCTGGCTCTTTCCGCGGCACTCAACCTTCCTCTACCCCAGGGTGTTTAGCAGGTAACTTCCGCGGCACCCTACCTTCCTCTGGGTATCCTGAGCGTTTAGCTGGCAATCTCCGCGGCGCTCCAGGTCTTGCCCGTATTCCGTCGACTCCGAGCGTTTAGCAGGCCCTCTCCGCGGCGCTCGAGGTCTTGCCCGTAACCCGTATTCCGTCGACTCCGAGCGTTTAGCAGGCCCTCTCCGCGGCGCTCGAGGTCTAACCCGTATTCCGTCGACTCCGAGTATTTAGCTGGCTCTTTCCGCGGTACTCGACGTCGTCTCCGTGGTCTTCGACACTGGGTGTTTAGCAGGCTCTTTCCGCGACACTCAAGCGTCTGCACCGTACATTCCCTACCGCCCTCTTCACTAATTTATTATATTATTATTTCAGGACCTATTTTATTTATGTTGGGGAGTTATTATTAGCATTATTTGTTTACAGGGTGACATTTTATTTTTATGAAATAAATATTTTATTTTCAATACCGAGTCTTGTAATATTCCTGAACCTTGACATAACTTCTCCACCGAGTGAACCCGGACTGATTAAAGTGGTTGTACTAGTTCGGCATCTGCGACCGAACCTCGAAAGTACGTCATATACTCACAATCTTATCTTACCTAGTATCGATATCGCTTTTATTGCTGCTGCTACTCTGCAACTCAGCACTTGTGCAGCCATGCTAACCTTCATTTTTTTTGTGTTGTCTATATGTGCATCTGTTAATTTATGGCAGAACTTATATTCTATAGCAGGATCTTCCAAGTCGTACATTTGTCTGATATGTTTCCATTGTGCCATTATATTTTCAGCATTTCGCCATGTGTATGTTATCACATTGTCAAATAAAATATTTCTAATACATTTCAGTAAATGTGGGACATCGTAAAGTGGCACAACTTCTTCTCCATCAATTTCGAAACAAAATGTTCTTTTCTCCTGTTTTTTTTTCGAGCATATTCTGCTTCAGTCTCCTTACACAAATATTTAATAGCTGAACGATTTGTAGTCCCTTGCAGTACATATAACCTACAATAAATTCATATTACTTAGTTAACATCAAACCATTTGAATAATAAATGAAGTATTCCAATCAACACTAAGTACTTACTTTAAAACCAGCCCGCCTTGTTCTTCGGATGACATCTTCATGGATTGAATTAAAACATCCGTTTTGATTCCTCCTCCATTAAAAAAAATATGCCAGCGGTTGTTTCCATTTTTTATATATACCTCTAGCCATAAAAACCATGGCTTTATCAGCAAATATAAGTTTTCTTTCACAACCATTGTCCTGGAAACCATCAACAAAATCGTCTGATGAATTATAATATAGTCCAGGTTCTAAAGCCATTTCGTCAAATACTATAGAACAGTACTTCTCCTTGGCATCTAAGGAGTTGCATGTTTTTTGCAAGGCAGAAAATATGTGCTCATTAATTCCAGTTTTAAATGGTATTTGGTGAAGAGAATTGGAGAGTGTTCTCCTAGATGGAAGAGCAAATATCTTTTTTAGCAACTTGTAGCCTCTTGGGCTTTGCTTTTGAATTGACAAGGCAAAAATTTTGTCTTCCAAAGACAAACGTTTGCCTCGGGGTGCAATTTTCTGCAATTTTAATTGTAACAACAGAAAATTGAATGTGTGCTTATTCACTTTTGCTTTCATGAACTCTGGAGACTTTGACAGTTGTACTGCTTTTTTCAGTTTATCCTTAGTTGACATTAATTTCAAATGCTCTCGTTTTGATTTTCCTCTTAACCTTATGGCATATTTGTAGAGAACTTTGGATTTTGGCGACAAATCTTGTACATTTTCCAACTGACGGGCATTTTGAGTGTGCCAAAGTTTGGTCAATATCTAGCAAGGATGGTGATATAGATCCTCTCGTGAGCGATACGTTACTCTCATCAAAAGCTGATGTTGATGGACTTGGTTCGACAGGAACACGGTTCTCTTTATCCTCTGCAATATAAAAAATATATATTTATATAAAACATCTTTATTATAAAGATTCAATGATAACTTACCCTGATTAGGTAGATAAAGGGATGGCACAGCGTTCGCTTTGATGGTAGACCCCCGTCTTCCTTTCCCATTAATAATTCGGGCTTCATCATTAAAATGATTATCGCAGACCCTGTATGACCTTTGAAGAATATTCATAGGTATACCATACAACCTTTCGATATTTAAAAGTTGTAACCAGGTGATACACACTGAAATATAAAATATATTGTTAGTTAAATTAATCAACTTTTTGTACACTCGGTTCAATAATTTAGGGCCATTTTCATAATCAACATGTTAGTCACTTTAACTAAAGCTACTTTAGTATTTAAAACGAACCATATAATAAATCGGCACAAAAAATCACCTTAGGCATGATTTCTCAGAGGATTTTGAGGTTAGCAACAATAAAGAGCTAAACTTTCATTGTGAACCCTGTTGTCAGACTTAAATTATTAAAGTCGTTCTAAAGTGGATTATGAAAGTGGTCATTATAGCCTAAAACTGAACATGTTTAAAGGCAAGTTGGATTCATTATACAAAATTGTATTTATTTTAAACGTAACAACTTACCTTTTCATCTTTTGGAAATCTGTGCATAGGGATAGCATTTCCTTTTGAAGTACAAAAAGGTACACAATAAAACATTTTTAGTCCAAAATCAAAATAAATCACAATATAAAACGCTGCACACGATCACAACACAACCACTCCACAAGACAAACGAAGCGAAAATGAGTAAAATGACAATCAAGATGGCGGAATGCAAATGGCGTCCTTGGCGTCAGTTGTCAAATTTTAAAATGGATACTAGAAAAGGACACATACATATTGCTATACTCTGGGGCTCTGGAGTCAAGTATAGTGGGGGTAAATTTCAATATTCTTACCAGTGAAGTTACTCATGCGTGATATTTGATTTAAATTATAAATAAAGGAGACTATCTCAAGAAGTAATCCTAGAAATTCAGAAATAGATCAGAATCGTATATGTTCAAAAGTGAAATTGAGTTTTGAAAGTCATTGAATGATTTCATTATGCTAAATATCTTATTTTTGTTAGAAAATTTAGCTAGATTAATTTTTATTTTAAATATTTATTGAATTCAACCGTGTCAATGTAATTGTTTCTTAGCACACCTAGATATTTAATATTAAAAAGAACATAAATATGACTTCATTAATATGGAAGTAGAAAAATTTAATTATATTAACTTAAATATCTTTTTCTACGTTCATGCAAAAAACAATACTTTATTGAACTATATTTAGTGGAAAAAGTGGTTTTTTATTGCACTAGTGCAATAAAATGTTTATTGCATTGATCTGTCATTCTACTACAGCGTTTTGTCATCATGACAAACATAAACGTTCAAATCGACGTCACATTTTTCTAGACTTAGTGTAATCTAAATAACATTTTTTGGTTTTTGCATGAACGTAGAAAAAATATTGTATGCAACTCGTACAAAAAGTGCTTATTGCACTCGACGTGTTGTCCTACTCGGCCTGACGGCCTCGTTGGACAATTTCACGTCGCTTGCAATAAACTCTTACTTTTTGCACTTGTTGCAAAATAACTATTATAATACAGTAAAAGATCTAGAAAAGTTAATAATAAATAATATATGGGTAAATGTTGTGGGTGTAATTCAACGCTGGTCGGTGCATAACTTTGCAGAGTAGTTAGTTGCACACATTATTATTAATATCTAAAAAAAAATGTATAAAAAAAACACATTTTTATTACAATTCTAGGGTTGCTATTGATTTGTTGTCATTAAAGATGTCACTTTTTAATGAAAGGGGCAAGGATACGACTTTGACGCTATTAGAAACATATTTGTCATCACCAGAATTAGATTTTAAAGACATAATTGGCATTGTCTGTGATTTTTTACTTGCAGGGATTGATACAGTAAGTATACACATGTATAAAGTCTGGATTATTTATGTCAATGTGTAATTATTTTAGACAACATATACAACAAGTTTTTTATTGTATCATCTCGCAAAAAACCCAGAAGTTCAAAATAATTTATATCAGGAGACTACCAAACTGTTATCTTCACAAGCTAGCCCTGTAACTAATGACATATTGCAACAAGCAATATATGCTAAAGCTGTATTAAAAGAATCTTTAAGATTAAGACCAATTTCTGTAGGAGTAGGAAGAGTTTTGCAGAAGGAAGCTGTATTTTCTGGATATTTAGTACCACCTGAGGTATTTAAATATGTATATATTCTTACTTTTATCGTAATCCTAGAGAAGTGTTTTGTTTGAATTATTTTTATTTATTTATATGAGAAAATGAACTCGTAATCTTTTATTAAATTGTAGTCTACAAATCACAGAAAAATTTAAACAATAACTTTTCTTCATTGTAGTTACTTAAAATATACATGAAATAATATAGATACTTTTTTAAATAAACTTATGGTTTTAAAAAATTTTACATCCAATTTACTAAAATTATGGCAGGTTTGTTCTTTATCCTAGCATAAGAGACCTTTCATAAATATTATTTGATATTGTTATCCACTACACACAATAGTTAATACTGTAACCTCTACATTCATTTAAACTTCATATAGAAAAACATTGTCACTACTTGTTATACAAACTTTTTAGTAAATTCTCAATTGTTAAATCAAGCTTTACTTTAACGTTTAAGTCTTTTGAATTTGAATTCTCAAAATAAACTGACTGGGGAGGCGGAGTCTATCCGCTTTTTTTTGGATTCTTGACATTTCACTGATCTTTGATAAAGCATTTCGTGTCAAATCAAATATAGCCTAGAATGTTCTAGATGAAAATAATAGGATTAGAAAAATTATAATGTTGAAAGCAATCAGGAACATAACTAAAAATGTAAGTAAGCTTCCGTATTGGTTCTGCTTTTAGAAGATCTTGGAGAATGCATTTCGTGTCAAATCGAATATAGCCTAGAATGTTCTAGATGAAAATAATAGGATTAGAAAAATTATAATGTTGAAAGCAATCAGGAACATAATTAACAAAGTAAAAATGTAAGTAAGCTTCCGTATTGGTTCTGCTTTTAGAATATCTGCAGAATAGCAGGTCGCTCTCTGCTAATTCGACCAGTAACCATTTAAAAATGTAATTTAGATGTAGATACTTTCTGTATTAAATTAAATGGATTTGCAGACCAAAATCTACCAAGATATGAATATATTTTCATAAAAATAAAAATGGATAAAAACAACTAAGTTATATATATTTTTAAATAAACCTCTACAAAAATGCTGGTTGAGTCATATTTTGTTTTTAAATTATTAATAAACAGTCTCAATGCGTTTTACGAAATATTGGATTAACCTAGATAATCTGGCTTTTTATTCTAACGTCAAATTCTTATAAATATAAAAAATACATGTTTCACCGTAGGAAATCAAAATTAATATAATATTAAAAGCAATATACAAGGTGTTTCAAAAAAAGGTTACAAACTTCAGGACATAGTAGAGGAGGTTAAAACATGAAAATATAAGATTCCTATCCGGAAATGTGCCATTTTGGACCTATAAGTACTAAAAAAGCCAATTTTTATGCCAATAAAGGACGTACCATTTGCTAAGTAAATGAACTAAACCAAACCAAAATCATACCTATCAATCGTTTTTTTAAATGGTTTGCACTTTTTAATATAAAATTGTTATTTCTACTGTAAAATTACCTGAAATAAAAATATTTAGTTAACACACAAGTAATGGAATTAATATAGTTATACCTATTGTTTTTACTTGTGCTGACCAAAATAGATTCTGCCTTTGTTACACAATTCATCCTGTTTTAGACTGTTGTTGTTAGTCAGAATCAGGTGTCATGCCGACTTGAAGAGTATTTCCCACATCCACATGAGTTTATGCCAGAGAGATGGATAAAAAATAGCCCTATATATAAGCAGCCAAATCCATTTTTATTATTACCATTTGGCCACGGACCTAGAACATGTATTGCAAGAAGATTGGCTGAACAAAATATACTTGTGTTACTTTTAAAAGTAAATTGTTTTACATTTATGAAGAATCTGTTGATGAAAATATATTTTTTTAGATTATAAGAAACTTTCGAATAGGATGGAATGGAGGCACTTTAGACTCAAAATCTTTGTTAATAAATGTACCAGATGGCCCAATATCTTTAAGTTTGTACAAGAGATCAAAATGAATTTAATTTGAATCAAGAATTTTTGGAATTGGTAGATTTTAAGTTTTTTGGTTATGTATGAAGATTTTAAGGAATATCCAAGGCGATATATTTTTTTAATATACAATTTTTGAGTAATTTAATATTCTAGTTTTTATATTCTGTGTATAATCTCATAAAAATAAAATATTGATAAATATTTTAACAATTTTTTATATTAGCTATTGCAAAATAATACATCTAAAAATGATTAAGTTAGGTAACATGCGACACGGTTGGTGAAATGTCCCGTCTGTAGGTTTTACAGTAGTCTTGCTAAAATTTAACTACCTCGCTTCCTCCCAACGGGACGTTTTTGCGTGGTATTTTTTTCTTTATAACTTTAATTTTTGTTTTGAAATGCCTCTTCTAGTGATTCACGTTTTACATCTCACTCGCACAATTTCCTATTTTTACTAAGCTTGCATTATTTTGCCGAAAAAGCTATTTTCGCGACAGGATATTTTTCATTCTAGAGCGCCTACCGCCCCGTTTCTCTTTGCGGAAGGAAGTTTGGACTTTTTTCTACGCGTATGCGGGTCCGAGATGGCCCCTTTTTCTTCACAGACGCGTTTCTGATGTCGGGTCGTGTCTTTCTCAACTTTCGCAACCCATCTTTATTCAACTTACCCAAATGCAGGAAGGGCATTATATTTTTTATTAATAGGGAACATGCATCAGACGGGATACGGAGAGTAAGGCCCTCACGACGTATTTGTAAAGCTTCTCGGGCCCGCTTATGTGAGGGTGGCGTCCAAATAATTGTTACTTTTTGAGAAAAATGACAATCGTCTCCAAAACTGCTCTAATGGAACATATATGGCTGTCAATTATTGATCTAAATTTAAAATTTAGACAACTATACATACTGTCATTGGCTATCATTTATAAATCACGGAGTGGTTGCCAAGCACTGCAATGAGGAAACTGTAAATAGTGTAAATTTCGAGCCTATGACTGCCAATTTGCATATATGAAGAGAGTGAAGATCCAAGTTATTTTATGTTACTAGATCTTTCGGCAAAAGACACCCACATTAAACAGTTCATCTTTTTAAAAATGCATTGCAATACATTTATTTTTTTTTCCTCATCAATTTTTAAGTTTTTGTAAAAAACTTGAATAGATAAAAAAGTTACTAAATGAATGGGGCTTATTAGACATATTTTTTAAAACGAAAAAAAAATATCGAAACAAATTATAAGAAAAATGTCATAGGGGTTGCTTATTGAGTCCGAGTTAGATACCAAGCCATTAAAAGTAACATTTTAGCGCTTTGGGATTTATGGCCCCGGAGTGGCTTGTATCAAACATTTAATAATAGTATTAGATAACATTCCATACCATTCAATACTTTCCGGAAGCGATTCCAATACTGGCACAAAGAAAAGAATATTCAAAAATTTCTCAAAATTCATAAAATATCGAACAATAATTTTGCAATAGCGTTTGTTTTTTTCCAAATAGTCACATTTATATTCATTATTATATACTTCATTTTACTTTAAATTATTATTGGCGAAATTGAGTGAATACTGGTATATAAAGTAAATACGGTCCTATCTACTTCTCACTACCTGGACGCGGAAGCCTCTGATGTTTATATGGCAATTTCTTATGTCGTTTTTTTATTCCCTTATATTGATGATATAAACTGTACTTGATCGTTGGAGTGACCTACACGATACTTTTTTATAACTTCAATTACAAACATACTTCTATCTGTTGCAATGATTTGAATGGCTTTGATTTGAAATTGACCTTTTTTTATATAGGTACAGAATAAATTAATTACGATTTATCGAAATAACGTGAAGATTCTTGAAAAAAATAGATCCAAACGATATCAAGTCGCGGCTCAAGAGGCCTCGATGCGAATTTCTTTGACAAAAGCAAAAAAACCGCTGAAATGAAAAGGACACAAAGGACAATTAAGCTGACCAGCATTTGTTTCCGTGCCTGTCTATTTTTTTGACACATGTCAGATAATGGAATTTTGGAGGGAGTGACAGTTTTTTTGATATTAATATATGCGTGGAGTAAGAAATGAGTTTCTTTTAGTTAATCGTTTTGTTATGAGTTCAAGTCGGAATATATTTTATAATTTGGAATTATGTATCATTCAGATTCTGTGGGTTTCTGGAAAGTACTGGATATGACTGACAAACTTAACAAATACTGCGACATTGGGGCTTGGGCACAGTCTATTATAGTGGCTTGGGGTACAGAACTTAATGGACAGGTCAGGTAAGTCTAAAACACAGTATACTAAGCAATCAGTACGGAATCTTAGACAATTTATGAATGAAATACGTCTGGCAGTTTTTAAATACCCCCACTCTAGAAAAAGTCGCCAAGAATATGGCGAGTCCCACAGAACATTCAAAAAATAGCTAATAATTTGGCGTAAACATAACCAAAGTTGTTTCGTAGTTTTAATACTTTTGCATTCATTCTTAATTAACTGTTGTAATCCCGTAAAAAATTTAAAAAAACTTAACTGACACAGAAATTTATAGTAATAACTGTCAGTCGCCAACAAGATGGTGGATTTTTGGAAGACGCGGGAAAGCTGAGTTTCCCTACTGATTGCTTAGTATACTGTGGTCCAGTGTTGCCAGAGGTCCTCAAAAAATGGTACCAAATCACAAGTTGAAATTGTACCAGATTTTGAACTTTTGTACAGACACTACAAAAATATATTTTTTAAATCTCACACAAAACACAATATTTCTTGACTGGATTTGTAATAGTTTTAGGTTATTACTATAATTATATCACCATTATCAACTACAAACATATACTTATATAAAGAGAAAAACTGAACACAATATTTGTATTATGTTTATTCATATAGAAGTTTACAAGAACATATATTATTTATAAACAATATCCTTGTTTAACAAGGATATTGTTTATAAATATGCCCGATGAAGTAGAAGGCTGAGAAATACAACCAATAGTTTGCCCTTCAGTCACTGTAGTTTCACCTACCTCCTTTTCTTTTCGTTTCCTTATAACAAATCTGTTTAAAATAGTTTAATTTTAGTTACAATCGATACAACACAATGGGATATATTATGTTAGTATAGTATAACATCCAATGAATATAATACATACTTATCCATTTTTTATTTTTTAAACGTTAGAAAACGCACGCAACCGGTAACCCACAAAACTAACTACCAACGAACACGAACCAACATGACTTTACAATGCAATTTACATATCATCCAGCTTCCAGTGATTCCAGTGTCTCTAATAAATTTGCAGCGACATCTACAAAATGAATCACAGAATAATAGTCACGTTCACGACGGCACAAAGTCACATGACTTTCAGCCAATGAAATTAATTGTATTCCCCTCATTTCGCTGTTGAAGTCGGGCGAAGTTGATTTATAAGGTCTATGGGTGAAGTTCAAAATTTCTAACTTCAGCTATCCAGTTCCCTTATTGTTTATGTATCCAGTGGAGCACATTGAAATGTACGATATGGAATGCGTTTAGTCCATTGCGCATCCAAATAAAGGTACCAAATAGGGTTCCCAACTTGAGCATCGGCCATTCCGGAACATTTGTTTTTACGTTTTCAAATAATTGAAACAAAACATCAGAAATTAAAATATATATTGCAAATAAAGAAGGAAAGGAGTTTAATGGATCATAATCTTATAAGAGACAGGTGGATTTTAACGGCTTGATGGATCCAATGAAAAAAGATGGAGGGAACAATGAAGCAACTGCGGACAACGTTGTTTCTGGGTTTTTTTGCCTTTCATCAGCGCAGTGCAGCTTAAAAACAGGATGGAATAAGAAGGAAGGGCAAAGGACACGAACGGGACAACCATCGGCACGTACGATATGAATTGTGGATCGGTCAGTGGTCGCGCGGTTTAAGGCGTTAGTACTTGAATCGAGGTGACTAGACGGAGTTGGTTCGAGCCCAGCTGCCGGCAGACCGTATATAAGCTATATTCGTGGAGAGGATTGGCACCCTCTCTGTGGGTATGGTAGGGTGGAATAATGTTAGCTTGGGTCAATGTGAGAGATTGATGCCATTTGATATTTGACTACCCCCCTAATTAATGAGGTTTTCCAGGTTTTCCTCATTCTTGCACTGAATAGGTTAGGGCCTACCAACGTAAGCCGTTCCTGAGCGCAAATGCGGCCTGCTTAATAATAATATGCCGCCCCCTCTCCCGCACAAGTCTCCGACTTCTGGGCTAATCCCCGTGATTAGAATGAGGGGTAGAGATATTATTATTATTATTATTAATTTCCCATTATTTTGTTTGTAAACACGTCATTGGCGTACAGCGTGGTTTCTTCTTTTATCTTGTATCTCGTTAGTGTTATTCTTTGTGTATTTTTGTGGGTGTTATTGTTGGAACATGTCATGTTTTATAAGGGACTGTAAAATTAACCATTTCATTTCAATTCACAATCAGCTAAGCCCCGACTGCTCCGCCATTGCTAGAGGCACAAAACAAAATATGGCGCTGATCATGAATAATCCATCCGCGCAGCTTTTAGCGCCCCTGTCTGCCTGTCATCATAATATAAAATTACATTTCAATGGTGGAACAACAGTTGTACAGCAAACATAAAACCGACTTTATAAAATCATTATTTCATGAAAATTAAACTGGTGGTTAAACAGATGTGCAGGATGAGAAACCGCATGGCAAAGATTTAAGACAAGAAACTCCGCCTATTCCACTGTCATCCTCGACATCGCTGTCACCTCTAGCGTCCGTCGGAGTCCCTTCTTGGAGAACTGCCATCACTGATGCACAAACGACAAGGCAGTCACTCAGATAGGATATTATCATTCTATTAAATGAAATATCCTTAAACCATAGAAATCATAAAATATATAGAACTCCAGAAGTCTTTACATTACGCGTGATTACGCACTGAAAAATACTCAGTCTATGGAGGAGCTTAGAAAGCAGCCATCTAGGGAAAACATAATGTCAACAATTTGTTACTGCATTTTAATCCCAGCATACAATTGAATCCAAAACGGAATGTTTGTAATGGACTATAGAAATCACAAATTGGACGTAAAATTTTCATATTTTGAAATTCCCGCTTATTAGTGTGAAGCTATTCCGTTAGTATAACCAACTAATGAAAGCTAAGTTACTGCAATATTACCAGACTCGCGTTTTCTCCATAGGTTGACTATTTTCGATACCTCTTTTGGCGTTCTATATATTTTATGATTTCTATGGCTTAAACAAAGAACTAAATTATAAAAAATAGTTCACAGTCCATCCACCGCGCGGGAGCGTTGAAACTTTTATACAAACTCAGTTCTAGAGATTCAACACTAGTTTATACCATAGATTAAATTAGTGTCGAGATCATCAGCAGGTAGCCAATGAAAACTGAGGACTTTTGTGACGTATGACACAGTCTATCTCTGTCCATATTTCGAGGAAGACTATATTTTGTCTTTATTTACGGGAACTTTGTGATGTCACCTGGCCCCGATGACCCTGCAGTGGTACTCTGCGTATGCTTGTCTACAATATCTCTATTGGACGCTATTATTGCTTTCTATTGGCGATCTCTATTTCTACTTCAAACGGTACTCTGCATAAACATCGACTACTGTTCAGAAATTGTCGGAGCTATACTATGCAACCTAAATAAATAGAAGCTTCAAAGTAGTAACTTTGCATTTGTAACCAAATAAAATATATTTGTGGGTGTGTATCATAATAATATATTTAATTATCAACTGTCAACTTTTAATTGTGAATGTTCTGTATTCGAAAAGGACTTTGAAAAGTATTCGTTTATTGTTCTTAAATCGTATAATTCGCACATTGTCTGTTAACCCTTTCGCACCTGGAATCGGACGAATCCGCAAGAATTTCTCATGATGTGTAACCTGAAACCGGATATCTACGCACCGCAAGAGATACACTTAAATACAGGAAACATACGTATCCGCTTATTGCATATAATTGGTCCAACCATTTTTTAACTCCTCCCACTGTTAGTTATTCTGAAATATTCTCGTTTTGTTTCAGTTTTCAATGTTCGTTTTTGTTGTTTTTTGTTAATATTTTATATATTTATATTTTATGTTTGCTAAATAAAAATCTTGCTTCTTACATTAGTGATTTTTATTGAAATTCTCAGCAAATTCATAAAATATGCGTCCGAGTTTAGGAATAATAGTTGGCGGCGGCAAACGGACGAACCCGCAAGCTCCGTCTGCTGCCGTCTGCTGCTGTCTGTGCAGCGTGGCGCGCTAGAACCGCTACCATCCTGAAAGGGTTAAATTGCAGCAGCCGTGAAAGATAAAATTGCTGCAACATTTCTCAAAATGTACAAACCAAGCTGTAACGTTGCAAAAGCTTTTACAGGAAGTTTGCAAGGGATTTATGACAAAGTTATAATTTCCGCCCAAAAACTTTGCAAGGAAACATTAAGTTTGCTACAACTTTTCTTAGCAAGGTCACAGTAATGTTGAAATGTGCGCTTGCCTTGTACCATTTTGCCTTGCCTATGCCTACAAAAATAATTAAGAAATTACCAATAAATATTGTCATTTGCTTTAAATACTTTAAAATACGTCTGTTTTCACAGTCAGAGTTAACTTGCGAAATAAATAGTAATTGTTTCCACCGGTTTCCACAGGATATCGTTTTTGTTATGCGGCTCTCGTTAGCTCTCGCCTACCATAGGCCGTTATCGGAGATTGTAGACGCGCTAAATGGACGTTCAAAATTTCTTCTTCTTATTCACGCCGTGTTTTATTCGTTACTTTTTCCAAATAAATTAATATACGTCAGCATTTTAAATTTAATAAAAGGGCTTTGAGAAGAATAGGACAGATATACAGATAAAATTTAGTTTTCTATTATACTAAGTATAATAGGAACATAAATTTGATACGTATTTAATTATTTTATTTGTCATCGGTAACTATGTAAAAGCACAAAAAGAAAGCAATTACTAAAATCATGACATCTTTACATACAAATATCATATATTTATGCCATTATATTAATAAACATGAATAAAAACAGTTAAATATGGAGATTATAGTATACAGTACCTAGGTTTACCTATGTTTACAAAAAAAAAACAGTATATTCTAATGGATGTACCTATTTCTTTTTCTTTTTTCCTGTGGGTAGTATGTTTGATTTTCAAGTTTCCTCTTGCAGTCTGTGATCCTCAAATCTTTGTTGTTTTTATTCATAAATACTTGGAAGTTTTTCTCAAATACTGTAAATATTTTAAGCTAGAATTATGGTATTAACATCATCATAAATACATACCTGCAAATGAATTATTATCTAAACTGGACATTTGATTTAAATAATTTAAAGCTTGCTCCATAACTAATGATCTCTTCTCTTCCATATTTATTCCTCTGATGCAGTTAACAGCAGCACTTTTTTCTCCTAAAAAGTCGCTAATTACTTCATCACTTACAGAGACTTGATCATTTATTATTCGTGGGATAATAATAAATAAAAAATAAAAATAGAGAAAAAATCACGAAAAGTGGTTGTGTAGATAGCAAAGAGAGGTTAGCGCGCCAAACAGCAACGTAAATATAACAGATTACCGCTAAAGCGTGGCTAAAGCTATCTGCGATCACTGCGATCTGCTAAAAATTAAAAAGAGCGCCAAGAACTAGAGAGCACAGAACCGAGAGCCGGCGGGAGCTACCGAGAACTAACGAGAGCCGCCCAACAAAAACGTTTATTTGAACGACTCTTAAAAAAGAATCGTGTGAATCGACTATGTATTTGGCAAGCGATTTGTTCAAATGAATCGCCATGCACTGTTTCGCGACTCCCGAAATGAATCGTAATGGCACCGGGCCAATATTTAAGAAGCAACTCTCGTTCAAATGAATCGCCACTTGTCAGACGATTCGCGAGTCGCGAAATGAATCGTAGCGGATCGAGCCAATATTTGAGAAGCAACTCTCGTTGAAATGAATCGCCACTTGCCTTGTGAAGATTCTTGAGCCGAGAAATGAATCGTAGTATGATGTATTATCGGTCCAATATTTGAGAAGCAATTCGTTCAAAGGAATCGCCTTTTGCCACATGATATAAATTATTGCATTTTTAATAATTTCGCGCATTTCTCGTATTTATAATTTACACCAAATATTCGTTTAAAATTAATTGTAGTTAAAAGATGGAATACGAGTTTATTTACCTAGTTTTTTACACATTTCTTGATATTTTGAAGTAAAATAATTATTATTAAGTAAGGATAGAATTTTATACTTTACAGAACGTTCCATTTAAATGTAGATATTAAGTTTTACGTACAGTTTGATATAAAATTTGAAATTTAATATTTCACATAGGTATAACTATTATACATTTACATTATATTAAATATGAAGACCAGTGAATAAATACAGATATTGCATGCGTGAATATGTCGCCGTCACCGATTTAAATTTTCAGATTTTAAACAATTATAAATTATATATTAGAACTTAGAACATTAGATCTCGGGATTAGATTTCATCGTTCAAATGAACGACTCGTAAGAGTCGATTCATTTTATCAAATTGAATCGTGTGAATCGATTTATCAAAAAGAATCGAGTTGCCCACCTCTAGTCCACACCTCCAAGGATAAACACACACCTTCGACGAGGTTTCCTTCTGCCCGTGTGGCAGTAGCCAAACATAAATTAGGGATCTATTATTCCCTTAAGGTACGGATTCGCTGGTGTGACTGCGGCTGCGACTGCGACTCTTCACCGACCAATAGATAGTCTAAATGCTGTAGTTGATAAGAACATTCAGACTGTCTATTGGTCGGCAACGCAGTCGCAGCCGTAGTCGCACCACCGAATCCGTACCTTTACCCGTGGTGCCACTTGCGAATTGCCAGGGCCTAAATCTTGTAGATATCTTAAGAACATTCGGTTACACAGTATAACTGGCGCCACCTGTCGGCTATTAATATACATATAATTAACAGAATCGTTTCGTTATTTTGATAAAAAAAACCGCATATTCCACTATTTTAAAGAATATTTATAAACTAACCCGCTCCTTTAGCTGATGCATAATTTATCTGAGAGTAACTACAGATTCAAAGAAACTAAATTATATTTAATACATTATATAAAACAAGTTTGTATACCATATGAAAAATATATACATATCATATAGACAAATCTGTGTACATACTACATTTAAACTACACTCAAACCAACCATTCTTTTATAGAGTTCAGCCTCTGTTGATTGTTTGAAATTTACGCATACTATTCCGATATAAGACACCATCATATGGACAACTAAGGCAAGGCGCGCACTGAAGAGGTCAGCAAGTGGCGTGGCAGTGACGTGGTGACCAAGTGGCAGGTGGAATCATTAGGCAAGGCGCGCACTGAAGTGGTGAGCAAGTGACGTGGCAGTGACGTGGTGACCAAGTGGCAGGTGGAATCATTAAAACCTATGTAAACATATGAAGACGCGCGTATCAGAATGGAGTAGTGGTGGCGTGGTCTTTTGCAGGTGGTGTGATGCCAGTCTGGTGCCACTAATCTCGAACAAGTTTAATTTTCGAGTGACAAGCGGCCGGTGACGACGTGGCATTGCAACTGCATTTTTCTTCTGAATTTTAAAACTAAAAACATGTGAGACGACCACGAATTTAACATAAATTTCTGAAGTTTGTATCCTTTTTTGAAGCACAGGTCGTAATTTTGTCAGTAACCTGCAAAATGTCACTTTCTTCATTCGATAGAAAAGTTTAAATTATTGGTCATCCAAGTTCAAATCCATTTTATAAACGTTAAAAATTCCAAATTTTGTATTTTTTTTTTCCAGAGAAGATGAACTCAATAATATTTTTTCTTCTTCTCCTCATTTTTAGCATTTAAGTTCGCAAGTTGTACAAATAAAGGCCATCTTCATCCTCTGAGGACGACATTTTTACTGACAAATCTTGTCACTGCAGTGCGCTTTAAATCACTTTCATGCCACTTTGCCGCTATTCCATCGCCACGCCAAATGTTCACCATCCCCATACCACGCACCATTCCAATACCTCACCACTACCACACTATTTCAGTGCGCGCCTTGCCTTAGGTTTGTTTTAGCAGCAGCACTATCAGAAATGTCCGTCCAACTATTTATTGCGTCAAATTCAATGGTAACGCGTTCTCAACTTAACTGGTCGAATATTTCTGACAGTTTCCAAACCGTTTTGAACTGCTGCAAAAACAAGCCTATTAAAGCCTATGTAAACATATGAAGACGCGAGTATCAGAACGGAGTAGTGGTGGCGTGGTATTTTGCACGTGGTGTGATGCCAGTCTAGTTCCACTAATCTCGAGTTTAAAGTTTAATTTTCGAGTGGCAAGCGGCATTGTGCATTGCAACTGCATTTTTCTTGTGAATTTTAAAACTAAAAACATGCGAGACGGCCACGAATTTAACATAAATTCCTGAAGTTTGTATCCTCCTTTTGAAGCATAGGTCGTAGTTTTGTCAGTAACCTGCAAAATGTCACTTTCTTTATTTGATAGAAAAGTTTAAATTTTTGGTCATCCAAGTTCAAATCCTTTTTATAAACGTTAAAAATGTAAAAATTTTTATTTTTTTTCCTGAGAAGATGAACCCAATAGTGTTTTTTATTATTCTCCTGATTTTTAGCAATTTTTAGGCACAGCAGATATCGAGATGCGGTTTTCTGCATTGTGTTCAGGAAGGTCCCAGGAAAAATGTCTATATCGTCTGGGTTAGCCGTTTTTTGAAAAATGCCTTCTGGGCCGGAAAATGCATTACACCATTATAGGAACGACAGGAAACTCAGAAAAATCGCTCGGAGATCGTTACTCGGGGATTTTCGGGGCTGCCGAACTCGATTCTGACATTAGAATTACCCGGAGATGCAGGGGGTGGCTCTATTGGGGTGCGCGGGGGATGAATTGGGGGAAATGGCAGCGTGCATAAAAATCGCTCCAAACTTGTTACTTGGGGGTTTTCGGGGATACCGAATTCAATTCTGGCATTGGAATTACCCGGGGGCGCTCGGGGGCGGCTCTGCGGGGGTATCCGGGGGTCATTCTGGGGGGGAAATTGCATAGTCCATGGGAAGCGCTCCAAACTCGTTACTCGGGGGTTTTCGGGGATGCCAAATTCAATTCTAGCATTATATTTTCCCGGGGGCGCTCGGGGGTGGCTCTGTGGGGTTGTCTGGGGGTGATTGGTGGGAAATGAATATTTGTTATTTGAATAAAGTATTATTTTCATAATTTGTGATTTTTCACTTTCTCCTTTACCATTTCCCACAGAGCCACCCCCGAGCGTCCCCGGGGAAATCTAATGCTAGAATTGAATTCGGCATCCCCGAGTAACGAGTTTGGAGCGCTTCCCATGGACTATGCAATTTCCAGAATGACCCCCGGATACCCCCGCAGAGCCGCCCCCGAGCGCCCCGGGTAATTCCAATGCCGGAATTGAATTTGGCATCCCTGAAAACCCCCAGTAACGAGTTTGGAGCGATTTTCATGCACGCTGCCATTTCTCCCGCGCACCCCACCGAGCCACCCCCGTGCCGCCCCAAGTAATCCTAATGCCAGTCTCGAGTTCGGCAGCCCCGACAACCCCCGAGTAACGATCTCCGAGCAATTTGTCCACGTGTTCAGTCATTCCTATAATGGTGTAATGCATTTTCCGGCCCGGCATTTTTAAAAAAATGGTTAAACCAGACGATATAGACTTTTTCCTGGGACCTTCCTGAACACAATGTAGAAAACTGCATATCGATATCTGCCGTGCCTAAATATTTCCGCTATTTTTCCTAACTTCCTGGACTAATATGTTTAGATATGTTTTAATGGTTCCACCTGCCACTTGGTCACCACGCCACTGCCACGTCACTTGCACACCACTTCAGTGCGCGCCTTGCCTAAGCTGGAAACATATGTTACACCGTGATTACTGTAAAAGATTGCCATAACTTAAAGTGTTAAATGTTTGAACAAATTATAAAAAGCAAATTATATCAACATTAGATTTTAATTTTGATAGGACTTTTTAAAGAAAAGTTTCGACATCTTGATAATTTCGTTGCATCGCAACTTTTCTTTTGTAAATTATGTGATAACTTGCAGCGAGTATTAATACGTAACGTCACAGAAACTTTTTGCGGTTACTTATAACAAACTATCTAGTTAAAACATTCATATGAAATATTCTGGCAAACGTGCAGTTACTTTGCAGTGTAAAATTACATATTTAAAATGATTGCAACTTTGTTAAAATGTTATGTAAGGTCTATTGTTTATTGGGGATGATTTGTAAAGTTTATGATTAACATATATGATCACAATAAATTTGTTTAGGTATATAATTAATTATTTAATATTACATATTGCAGAAATTAAAGTAATTGTTTTTATTATCATAAATAAGAGGGTACTTTTTTAATTATATTTTTATTTTATATGACTCTTTTAAATGCAAATAGATAATATTTTTGCTATGGTAGAAGAAAGAAAGAAAGAGAGAAATTGCGTCAATTTAGATTGTATTTGTTAGGAACTAACTGACGATTTTCCTCTGCTATATCTAAGAAAATTAATTCTCCAATGTTCCATATACTTTTATACACATACAATAAAAAAACACAGTAGGTATACTCGAAATTCCTCACAATATGCATGTTTTCGCTCAACACACAAATATACGGTACATATAATTTATTTTTATGATGAGTTGTGGGGTATTTGGTATTTCTACCCCCATATAGTTTTCTTGCGTTGTATCTATCTCACTCACCCTTAAGCGTGCTTAGCAGAAGTCGATATTTTCCGTTTCAATAATTACAACGTTCAAGTCATCGCCAGAAAGCTACCGCTATTTACCTGCGGGGCAAGGGGGAAAAAGTAGACAACTGAACGCAGAGTACCAAACTCTCGCTTCGAGGCGATGAATAGAATTCTATGATAGCGCAGAGTTCCACTGCTGACCGTATAGTTAATAGACTGTGACCACCAATTACTTCCTCTGAAAGTCACCGGTACTTTGGTTGTTGTTCGTATCATGATCACAGATCAGACATCGCATTGCAGCGCAGCGAATGCATAGTTGTGACCATTCACGAGGGTACAATGTAGGATGAAGAGTTCGCTTATTCCCTAGATAAATGGTTTATTCGGTCTTCGGTGCCGTCTGAGCTGCACTGGTAGGTAGTAATGTTGCCAGTGGATTGCAAAAAAAAAGTACTCATTGATGAGAAAAAAATGTACTTCTGTCATTACCCCCTTCATAAAACTAACTGAGAGATTACCCTCTGGTCCAACGATCTCCCTATAGCCTATAAGCTTTCGTTTTGAAAATTTTTCTCATAAATGAGAACAAATTATTCAACATAGAGACAGTGACGCACCGAAAAATTTCACTTGGGTGTGGGGTTTCTTCAAAACTGCTACAGGAAATTCATTAGTCGAATTTTTTTATGACACATTTCAATAAAGACGTTAATAGCGGTATTTTTTATAAGGAACTATCAATTTCATAGAAAGTAAATGTGTTTGTTTGCTTTTGCAAATAATGCATCATGGAAAACTAAAGCAAAATTGCGGACTCTTTAAAAATAGAAAATGGCGCTTCTTCCTATACTTAAAATTATATCTCGTTTTGAAGTGTTATTATAAAGAAACAAATAACACAAACACAATAATTCTTTGTGTTTGTATCTTGTAAGAGTTCATCTATACTTTACTTACTCATTTCTCTATCAATTAAAATTGTCAATTAAGCTGTCAACGTGTAAATTAACGAAAATGTAATAATTTGTGAAAGATGTACTTTTGTACTCCGGACCAGAAAATGTACTGAAAAAGTACAATTGTACCCCTACTGGCAACACTGCGTGTAACGTATGTACATGTTGAACGCATGTTGGAAAACAATGAAAACATCTGAAATTTCACCTTAAAAGAAGGTCGCTATCACCGGTATATACCGGTGGCTTGAAAGTCGCCGTTAAGCTCATCACTAGATTAAATACATATGTTTATAATATAAACATATGTATTTGTGAAAATGATGTGAAACTCCTTCGACTTCAGGAATTAATTTTTACAATGCGTCAAGCTGTACGTTCACGTTTAATACCTATATAGCAAAAAATAAGTAGATTCGTTTTGTATTTGCTGTTATTTTACATTGTCATAATAAAATTTTGATACTACAATATCTCCATTTTACAAATTTTACGGTTGACGATAAAATTTTGTATGAACACGTCAGTAAAGTGTCTGTATCGAACTTAAAAATCGGGTACGCCGTCACAGCCAAAATATTCTTATGTTAATTCTTTTTATTATCATCGAACTTGCGGGAACAAATTTTTCCTTCCTCGTAATAAAACTTTTAGCAAACATTTACCAAAAAACTTTATAGATCTTCTTTCTCATTCGAAAGGTAAAGTCAACATAGAAACTTATATTTCTACTTAGTAATAATCACAAATTAAAATTATTTAAATTTAGAGAAAACCCATCTAAACCAATAATAACAATTACACAAACTTCATAAGCACATGGTAATGTTTCTAATTTTTGACAATAACAAGAACTATACATAGAACAATAAATTACTCAGAAATATAATTTAATAGAGAACCCTAGAGTACATAGCTAAAAACATCATGGTGTTTTTGGGCTTTATTGTATAATTATCAATATTATGATCAATTCCTCACTCATTTGTCTGAACAGTTTTTATTTAAACTCGTGTCAGTTATTATTCGTGTAATTATTGAGAAATTTCAGAATAAAATTTAAACCTTGAACACCCTGTATTTCTTAAACCAGCGACATTCGTATAAGGCATGATGAGCTCAAACATAATATTTTGGTGTCTAGTATCTCCAGCTTAGTGTTGACCCATTCTTTCTGACTCACCCTGTATATTTTGTATATGTATTTTGTTTAGCAGTCATGAAATCTGAAAGTTGCACCATCTAGTTAACTATAAGATTAACATTTACATTCCAACAGTTTTTCTTTAACAGTTTTTTTGTAGGTATTGCTAATAATGTTCTCGAGGATTTTGTTAATCACAAGAAGTAGGTAACTATCTTTATTAAATTTCAAACTGATACTTGAAAAATTCAGAAACTTATTGCGAAATTACATTTTAGAAGTTCAACTTTAACAATATGTATCTTTTAAGGGATGCATTTTTGTATATAGATAAGTGAAGTTAAATCTCATATTTTTTCGTTGAAAATACATAGCTATTGGGATGACCTGATTTTTGGTACACCCTGTATGATAAATGTAAAGTAGACAAAATGCTTAGTGTATTTCATTTTATTCTGACCTCAACGAAATTCTTAAACAACATTATTTTCTTTCCTTTATTGCATCGATGGAAAACAAGAATTAATAAAAAAAATGTAGATTTAAATCTACTAGGTACGTACTGAGCATAGATTTCAAAACAATGCTCGGTATGGTACTTGATTTTTAGGGTTAGTAGAACAGCGGAAGCTAAAATGGGTAAACACCTGAAATAAGAATCTTAATTCAATTTTAATTTTATCTAAATTTTATGTTGTACGTAAAAAATATCAGACTAGGTACAGAACATACAGAAAGTATTGTCAAGGATTTCCTAACCCGTCTTTTTCTTCTGCCAGAAAAATAATCCGTTAATTAATCACTTATCTTTATTAACTACTCTGTACAGTGTACACTACTGAATACTAATTACAGCTCAAATAAACACTATTTCACTTTTAATCGCTCTAAACACTCTAATTCAAGACTGTAATACAAGACTGCCTGAGTCGGTCGTTTATTCTTCTTTTATAGACCAAACGAATATTCCAGGTATTTTCTAGTATCTCTAGATCCATTTTGTCGAACGACTCGAACGCTTCTCCGTTATTCCAGTAGCGTATCGATACATGCATTTTGTTTGTTTACCAGAATCGCATAGGGGCGATCGGGGCAATCTAGCGTTTCGCGATACCACAGTCGTCGAATTTGGGTGCGAGTGGGGCAAATTCCGTGACAGTATACTTAAAAATAACAGTGAGAGTAAAGCAGGATAAATACAATATGGCAGAATAAATTAAAATAAATGTACAAATTAACAGAAAAATTACAAATAACAAACGCATGTAAAAACCAATGCAAAATAAGAAGTACTTATTCTACAGTGTGAGTCACCGAAAACTTGCCACCCTTGTTTTGTTGGTTTTGATACCTATAAAACCTAAAAAAACGTTCAAACCTGTCAATCATATACTTATTCCTCAAAGCGGTAGTGATCTTAATCTTAAACTGAAATACAAAATGGGTATTGTATGCACAATACACCACTTATCATTTCAACGCCATCCAGTTTTTAATTTTGGTTTATATTGTCAAATTCGCTCACCACTAATTTTACTTTGTTAAATTTGTTGAAAATGCCGAGCACTAACCATCATGCATTACTAGAAACATTGCGCAAAATGTTCTCTATGGATAACATTATGGAGCATCTTTGGATACCAAATTTGAATTTTCTGAGGCCCCAGGGGCAACCTGATCTGGAGGCCCTCTGCTGACTATTATTCTAATTAAGTATGGTTCATTGAACGGTGCAAATTGAGCAGTTTAGATATAGAGATTGTAGAAAGTGATATTAGTAACATATATCCCATCGGGAATAATAAGAATTCCCCAGTGATTATAGAATTTATTTCATTTCTAGAGAAACAAAGTTTATTTTCGAACATTAATAAACTAAAAGAGTCTGGTATAACCATTGCCAATGATTTATGTGTTGAAGACAGAGAGGAAAGAAAACAATTACGATATCACCAAGCAAACGCCAGATCGCAAAATTTAGGCGCTAAGATCAAAGGAAATAAGTTAGTTGTAGGAAACAATATCTACTCAATTAGTGAATTAAATGAAATGGAAAAAGCAGACAAAGTGGATATTGAAATAGAAGAAAGTGAAGAAGAGCAAATAAAACCTGAGGAAGCAACGAGTAATTATTATTCTGAAGACACTCAAAAGGAAGGAGAAAATAGTGTAAATTTACAAAAGAAAGGGCCTAAGAAATTTAAAGACAATACAAAGAAACACACAACCACTGGTGGGATGGTAAATGCCACGCGACAAAAGAAAGCAATGTGAATTATTGATTGGGTATTTTAAATTTAAATTTAGATTTTGTATTCTGTTCATTATATGTCTAAGTATTAACTCTACTCATAAGTGCAATTAATTAAATATTATAGTAAATTAATAATTGTAGAAATGGATGCTTATATTCGCGATTATGTGCCTGCAATTGATACGGTGGTAGCAGAGTATATTTTGAAAATAACAATTTTATTAGAGGGAAATTCATTTAATTTGTTTCATACTAATATAAGAAGTTTGCAAAAATTTTTTGATGAACTGCAGGTCCTGCTTCATAGTTTGGATTATGCATTTGAATGTGTTTTTCTAACAGAAACCCGTATAGTGTATAATTTTGATGTTATGCAGATCCAAGGATATGATGTTATATATAATGAGGGTTATACAGATTTGGAAAGTGAGGATCTTTATGGTGAATTGTGTTTTGCTGCTTGCGTGTATTTGTGTCATGCTACACGCATACTTCCACCACAGCGTGTTCGCATTAAGCAGTGTTGCCAGGTGGGAAAAATTCAGTGCATGAGAATAATTTCAAAGAAGCATGAGGTTTGGAGAAAAAAGCATGGGATGGCTTAATTTATCAAAAAACACCTCTTGACACCGCTTAATTTTTAATTACTTTTGTAATGCCATTTTTATTTCATTAAAAAGCATTATGTTCTGCTATTTTATCATAATATTACATTGTAAGTAGGTACTTACAGGTACTTACTTAAAAGTTATTAACCACGTAACCTTTCTAATTTATTTTATTGGTAGGCCGGGCAAACGTTGAGGCGCAGTTGACGTGACGCAGGGTGACTCACGGGTCGTAAAATCTGTTGTTTCCAGAATTGTAGGTACCCTTACGGAATAGAGTTAAGAATCACTACAATACAGCGTGAATACAGCACACACACCGCATATCCGTAGACTGTCATACCCGTTTATGTATTCATTGCTAATTATTAAGAGAGCAGTCTACAATAAAGGACATTTCAAGTACCCAAATATTGTAGATACCTACCTATATCTATTCAATTTTGCCCTCGATTTTGCCTTTATTTCTCGTTAGGTCTTTGTTTTGGTAGATTTCAAAGAGTAATAATTTTATTATTTCTTTTTGTGTCTATTAAAAAGCATGAGATTTTGTAATCAAAATATGAGAGCATGAGATTTCCTCGGAATGCATGAGATCTCATGCAAAAACATGACCCCTGACAACACTGGCATCAGTTGATCGGACAGTTAGATTTACAATGGCGAATTGGCGATACGGAACCGATTACCGTAGTAGTGGGGAATGCTAGACCAATGCACGTCGCCGCGCCTCTTAAACTTCGTACCTTCCCTGGGATGAAGCGGCAATTTCTACTTTCTCTGTAAAGATCCGCAATTTCCGAATCTGTATAAATGTATGGGATGGTCTAGTTGTTTATATTCGAAATTCATTAAGTTATTCTTATAAAACAATATGTTTTAGTAATATTAAAGCTTTGGAGTTAACTATTCGTTACATAAATAAATCGGTAATAATACTTGCATTGTACAGGCCTCCATCTACATGTCTTTTGACGTTTAACATGGATTTATACATTTGAATACATGTAATGCAAAATGTGATATTAACATTATTTTGGGCGATGTGAACATTAATATTCTGAGTAATGAGGATTACTTCTGTCAAGAATATCTTAACATACTATTAGAATTTGGTTACATATCATTAATTAATAAAGAGACACGCGTTCAGGGTGCAAGTGGAACATGTTTAGATCATATATTTTTAAGAACAAGGGAACAAGTCGAACAATTTACTCCAATAATTTTCAAGACAGCACTGACAGATTCCACTGCACTAAAATATACAATAAAATCTATAGGAAAAGAAAGTAATGATATAAAAAATGTCAATGTGTTTATCGACAAAAAAAGCTCATTGGAGAATTACACAAAGAAAGAATAATATATATTCAACTAAAGATGCTGATCAATGTGTAGGCATTTTTATTTCAAATAGATGAAAGTTAACGGCAAAATACTTCACAATATTAATAATTCAGATTTTCTTAAAATTAATTTATTAGAGGATTTAGAGATTTTAAGGGAAATTAAAAAAAACCCTATTAATTGTGTCAACACTCAAGTTAATTTAAATTGCAATTTTAAACCACTATTTAAGTATATTTGGGAATCTCATTAGGTAATAGTCAGTAGTTTCTAATTATGTATTGGTATTAGCTTAATAATTTTTAATTTTCACTGTTGGTAGTTCTAACTTAAATTGTCAAATTTCAATTTTCATTTAACCTCATTTCAATTTACTCCTCGTGGTCATCCACATGTTCAACATTGTTCGTTATCTCTATTGTTTGTTATATACAATTTATTTGCTTTATGTAAACTAAATTAATGTTGAATGTTGTTAAGATTAAAATTTTGATGTTAGGATATCTAACCTTTAACATAAGTAATTTTTTGAATTTTATATAACTTTACTCTCTTTACCTTTGTTAAATTGTAGGATTAGCTCTGATGATGGCTGTTTCAAGCCGAAAGCGCTTAGCTAGGATTTAAATATAAATACACACTTTAATTATACAAAATATTTGGATTTCTTTTCATTTTTATTTCAACATTTCAGAATATAATTAATTTAAGTAGTAGAAAAGAAAAAATGAAAAAACAAAATATTAAAAGAAATCCGTGGATTACAACTGGTTTAGTTAATGTGATCAATAAAAAAATGTATTGTATAAAAGATCTAAAGCAAGTCGAGGTAATATTGAAATTTTAAGAGATTTTAGAAACACTGTTGGGGAATTAATAAAAAAAGCTAAGTCAGATTACTATATAAAATTAATAAATGATAAAAAAATTGTCCTAAGCATATGTGGCAGTGTATTAAAGATATCGAGTGTAAGAATACTGTCACAAAAATTAAGGAAATTAATGTAAATAATGTCGCATCTATAGATAAAGTCGTTATTGCAGAAGAATTTAACAGCTATTTTTCAGGTGTTGGAAAAAAATTTGCGGAAAAAATTAAAAAAGCAAAAAAAAATTTATTTGAAAGGGAAATAATAAATACGATATTTCTAGAAAACACAGATGAAAAAGAAGTCGGAGAAATTATCAAACAACTAAAAACAAATAACTCACCAGGAATTGACAACATTAGCGCAAAAAATCTTAAGACATGTATTGAATATATCGTTCAACCTATAACATATATATATTATTTTGGAAATTGGCATTTTTCCAATGTCTCTCAAAACAGCCGTAATAAAACCCTTGTATAAGTCTGGAAATAAGCGTGATGTATCAAATTATAGACCCATCTCCTTGCTTTCTAATATATCTAAAATAGTAGAAAAAATTATTAAAAAAGGATAAATACTTTCATATTAAAAAATAATTTAACATCAAAAAAGCAATTTGGATTTCAAGAGGGTCGGTCAACCCAAGACGCGATTGTGGCATTGAGTGCAAAAATCTACAAGGCTTTAGATGAAAGAAAACCAGCAATTTGTGTTTACATTGATTTAGCAAAAGCCTTCGATACCGTGTGTAATCCGTATTTGTTGAATACGTTAGAAAGAATGGGGATCAGAGGCGTTGCACACAAATTATTATCGAGTTATTTGAGCGGTCGAGAGCAGTGTGTTAAAATTAATGATGTAGTCAGTAATAATAGAAAAGTTCAATATGGTGTTCCCCAAGGGACAGTACTTGGACCTGTCTTGTTCATTTTATATATTAATTCATTATTTAGTATGCCTATATCTGGAGACATATCTGGATTTGCAGATGATACTGTCATATTTTATTCAGATAATGATCGGGCAAGATTAAAGAATAGGATAGAAAAAGACTTTCGCATTGTTCTTAAATATTTCAATAGCAAACTATTAACTATAAATTTAACTAAAACTTTTTTCTCCTTACACCTTTTTTGCCAAAATTTACTAAAATAATGTTTGAATACAATAATGAGCGTTTTCTCTTTCTTCCAGTTTTTCCGTCAAGTATCTTGGTATAGTAATAGATGCTCATTTAAAATGGGATGCTCACATTGATACATTAACTACTAAACTTAGATACTTGCTTTTTAAATTTAAATATTTACGAAGATTTTTTGGAATTGAACATATCAAATCTGTACATTATGCTTTGGTACAGACTCATATAAATTATGGTATTATTGCTTGGGGTGGTGTGGCAAACTGCTTTTATAAAAAATTGGATATCATTCAGAAATGGATAATAATAATAATAATAATAATAATAATAATAATAATAATAATAATAATAATAATAATAATAATAATGATAATGATAATGATAATGATAATGATAATGATAATGATAATGATAATGATAATGATAATGATAATGATAATGATAATGATAATGATAATGATAATGATAATGATAATGATAATAATAATAATATTGTACCAAATCACTATAAGATTATTAATTCACTACCTCTTTAAATTCAGGATTCAGAAATGTACATATGAAATGCCCCGGGAAATCTTTCATACTTTAATAGAGTAATATTAGCAACTGCAGCCGTATTAATTGCATATGTGTTTTTTTATTGCTATTTTGTTTTTATTTTTAATACTTTTTATTTTAGATATGTAAATTTGAATGTATACAAGTTTACTTATTTATATTTTGTTTATCTATGTATTTGTATGTGTGCATATGTAAGATGTGTATGTGTATGTTTATAGACAATTTATTTTTATAATTGTATATCATGTATAATGTAATGTGTTAATGATGTAAGTATTTTAGTGTTATTAAACTGACATGAAAGTTAGCCTACGTGCAGGTTTTCCTTTGTAGGTCTCTTTTGTGTTGATTTACCTATACTATTACTTTTTTGTACATATTTTACTATGGTAAATAAACATTGTTATTATTATATTATTATTATTTACTCCCTCAAAATATTTTTTAATGAAATTTTCGTTAGATCTCTATTGGTGAGTGGAACAATTAAAAACTTGTGCTTATGTTGAAAGTATATTTTATTAAAAATACGTCAGTAATTTATAATAAGCCAAATACGTTTTAGAGTGTCATTATTATGGCTAGTTCATAGTCAAGCTTATTTATTATTTCTAATACTAACAAAATTTTATAAATTTTGCAACCAATACATAGGTTTCAGATACCTAGTTTCTGAGAAAATAATTATTGAAGTTCTAGTATTCAACCTTTATATCGTTGGGCTACTGTAGTGTCTAACCAGACGATTATGCAAGTATTTACATTAGTATTTGAAATATCAAAAATGGCTTTTACGTCTATAGCAACTAGCAGTTGATAGATATCGTTTTAATTTATGGTGAAGTGAAAATGCTTTAACAGAATTTTTGTTAAATGCAGCTACTTTTGCAACGGTGTGCAGTGAGTGCAAATGTAGTGCAAACGCTGGTGTGACACGGGAAATTTGCAACCGGATTGCGGAAGAGATGGAGGTCCAGGTCGTCCACGGCGAATTGCAGCAGTGTGGCGTATCATACACGTGGCTCAATTATATCCGTACCATGTACACCGTGTCCAAGCATTAATACCAAGACATAGACGAGGAGGACCGATACCATGGCCGCCACCATCTCCTGACTTAAAATCCTTGGGATTTCTTTTTGTGGGGATCTTTAAAAATGAAGTGTATCGCACTATTAATGATTTACGCAAACGTATCACAGCTGTTGCCAATAACTTACAAGTTCAAAAGGGACAAGAAGCAGAAACATTTGTGTTAGTTTGTAGAAACTGGGTAAGACGGGTCCAAAATATTGTTGTAGCATCGAGTATGTCAAACTATTTTACTAATTAAAGCCACAAATTAATTCAATTAATAATTAATAACAATAGCAGCAAAAGCAGTTGAATCCGTTACATCGTAAATGGTAGTTACTATCTATTTTTAAACTTACATTGAGAATTTAATATTTAGTCAAGGTATCTCTCCTAATGCCTCTAAAGTAAGAAAAGTTATTCCAATATTTACGAAAAGGAACGTTTTAAAAACTAGAATATCAAGGTATTTTTAAAACTATTCTTTCTTACACAAATATCAGTTTAGCATCAAGAAAATGTGTTCTACAATCGATGCCGTATATAAAGTGGTGAAGGTTTCGAAGATAAATCGAACACAGCAGGACATTAGTTGACCTCGCTAAAGCTTTCTATTACGTATCTCATAGCTTACTTGTGGATAAACTTTAGTTTTTATGGATTAAGGGGTGTATCTTTAAATTTATAACAGTCTTACCTAAGTAAATGTGAACAATTTGTATCTATTATTGAAAAAAGTTCCATGTTGCAAATAATTGAGCATGAGGTATCTCAAGGATCCGTATTAGGACCTTTATTGTTTATAGTATTTATAAATGACCTATTTTATTATCTACTTCCTAACATAATCATCATGTAGGCAGACTACACTTATTAATAAAAAGTAATATATTGATGACCGTCATATAATAACTAATACATGTCAAGATAAAGCAGAATACTGATTTAACATGGTTAAACTTAATCGAGAAAAACAAAAATTAATATTTTCTTTAAACAGTTATTTCGTAGACGGTAAAAATATAAATTTATTATATTTATATTATGTCAATTAAATAATATAGAAAATAATGAAATATTACTTCAAGCTTTTTTCGGTAAGGCTATCCACACAGTTCAATTATTTATAACAGAAAAACGATGTATAAGAATAATTGCAGGAGTCGGTTCTATAAAACATTGTAGACCATTATTAATAAAATTTAAAATTATGTCAATTCCGTCACTATACAGGGTGTCCGGAAAAGACGTGTACAACGGAAGACCACAGACTCCTGGGTTCAAAATAAACCGATTTAGCCCAATTTACCTATTTCCAAAATTGCTTCGTTTCGCCGCTAGGAGCGCCAAAGCCCGCGAAAATTTTTGTTTATTCCGAATATCTCGAAAACGACTTGATCGATGTTAACCATTTTTGGGCTACGCAGTTTCTAACCGACACTTTTTGATATTATTTAAAATCTTTTGCAGTTATTAGAAATAGAAGAAAAATCATGTATCATGCAACTATAAGCATATATTTTTTTAAACCCCTGTACAATTCCTCTCAGTTTTTTTCTATTAGTAGTTGACTTTATTCAGAAACTTTTTTTACACTTTCAGAATTTTGAACAGATGAGTAGTTTAGGCAGAAAAAATATTTTTCGTATGTCAACAATATCAGCATCCGTTCTGCAACAAATAACGAAGTACCAGAAGTAGGCTCTGATATTTTAAGTATCAGTTGTATGTCAAATCTAATCAGCTACTGAAGTTAGTCTCTCGATTTATTATTTTTGCTCAATTACTTAGTTACTTTAGATCTTACTTTATTTGTTGTTGTTATTGTTGTGTTTGTTTATGTTCCTCATTTTTCAATATTTCATCATGGATACGTATACATATTCCGAACAAGTAGATTTTCTTGTGGTTGATGGAGTTTGTCAAGATAAGGGCCGCAAAAGTGTTAGGGTCTGCATGGCCAGATTCCCTCATCGACGAGTGTGAAATCATCAAACTTTTGCCAACATCGAAAGGCGACTTCGCGAATTTGGTTCTTTACACCAAATGAATACGGTTCAAGGGCGTCAACGTACCACGAAAACTATAAAGGTGGAGGAACAAATCCTAGATAAGATAGAAGAGAACCCAAAAATTAGTGCAAGACGCATTGAACAAGAAATAGGGATACCAAAAACCATAGTTCATGATGTTTTGAAGGAGCAGTTACTACATCCGTACCACATTCAATCGGTTCATGACCGGTTCATGAACCCATTGACCCTGACAACGTTTAGCATTTTGTAATTTTATACAAGAATAAAGAACCCATGATATCAATTTCAGCAAAAACATTTTATTTACAGATGAAGCATATTTTGCTAGGTCAGGAATTATTAATAACCATAACAAACACGTTTATACTGATGAAAACCACACTGTACTGAAATAAGACATTTTCAATATGAATTCAGAGTGGACGTGGAATTATAGACAACTTTATTATTGGCTCGGTTGTGTTTCCACATCGATTAAATGGGGTCAACTATTTAAATTTTTTACAGCAAGTATTACCTAATTTATTGGACGATTTACCGTTACTACTTAGTCGTAACATGTGTTTTATGCACGATGGTGCCTAACAGGCGGATTGAAAGAGAAAACGATGCTCCTATAAAATGGCCACCTCGAGCACCAGACTTACCTCCTTGCGATTATTTTTTGTAAAGTATATGCCTACGCAGTTAATAATAAAGAGGATTTTTTTAGGCGAATCCAAGACGCAGTTAACATTTTACGAGGTAATCCAGTAATCATGGAGAGCACTACAACTTCGTAAAACCGTAAAACGGATTACTTATTGCGTACGAGAAAACGGGTCACTGAGCATTTATTGTAAAGAGATCATAACTTTTTTTATTTGCTGTATTAATCTTATTATCTCGTATTTATTAAATAAAATATAAATGAGTTTTGGAATTTTCGTTATTTGTTGCAGAACGAATGCTGATATTGTTGACATACGAAAAATATTTTTTCTACCTAAACTACTCATCTATTCAAAATTCTGAAAGTATAAAAAAAGTTTCTAAATAAAGTCAACTACTAATAGAAAAAAACTGAGAATGATTATACAGGGGATTAAGAAAATATGTGCTTATATTTGCATGATACATGATTTTTCTTATATTTCTAATGACTGCAAAAGATTTTAAATAATGTCAAAAAGTGTCGGTTAGACTAATAACTGCGTAGCCCAAAAATGGTTAACATCGATCAAGTCGTTTTCGAGATATTCGAAATAAACAAAAATTTCTCGCGAACTTTGGCGCTCCCTAGCGGCGAAACAAAGCAATTTTGGAAATAAGTAAATTGGGCTAAATCGTCTTATTTTGAACCCAGGAGTCTGTGGTCTTGCGTTGTACACGTCTTTTCCGGACACCCTGTATGTTTATTACTCTTTTATAAATTCACAATAATATGCATAATTATGCTAAACTGGCTGATTGCCATGATTGCTAACACGTTTGGGGAATTTACTTAAATACTTAAATCCATTAGATTCCGTTGAAATAAGTCGGCAAGAAATCATAATAAATTGCGTGACAAAAAAGTTAGATAACAATAAATTTAGAATTAAAATAAGAACATATACAAGGTGTTACAGAATGATGTTAAGAAAACCTAGGGGCAGGTTCTATGTTTAATTTAATTATCTCAAAAAACGGTGGGTGACGAGGAAAAGTCCAAGCAACACTTTTTAAGGATAATTAACTTTTTTGAAAAATTAGTATTTAACGGCAAGAAGGCCACTGGAGCTAATATATTACAAGAGAAATTTATACACGTAAAAGTAGCCCTTTACTTTACACTGTTGTGTATAGTCTCTCATGATCTTTATCGGTCTCTAAAACGAGGCATTTCCGGTCCCATGTATAAATTTTTTTCTTATTTTTAAACATAGAACCTGCCCTTACATTTGCGCCTACACCCTGTATAATTCAACATTGTTTCTACTCAGTAGGGAATATATGGAACATTATCACAGTTTGTATACAGGGTGATTCTTTAATATTGCGAAAAATTTTAGGGACAGGTTGTTTAGATAAAAATAAGAAAAAAGTTCCCATTAGCATGTGTCCGGAAACGCTTCGTTTCCTAGATACAGGGTGTTCATTTTTTTTGTAATCTACTTTTAATACTTGTTATTTCAAAAGTCATTTAACCGATTTATTAAAACACGAAACGAGTAGTTATTTTTACTCACTCCTACACTCACAATGTGACAAATAGTAATCAACTATTGACAAAAAACAATTATTGATAGTTGGTGGGCATTCCAATTTCCAAGCCAACTGGGACTATTTTGTTTGAACATGATAAGATAATTTAATCAGACGTCTATCAAGACAGATACCCTAATCGTATAGTTAAAAGACTTTTGAAATAACAAGTATTAAAAGTAGATTATAAAAAAATGAACGCCCTGTATCTCGGAAACGTAGGAGAAGGAATTGTAGGAGATTTGATTTATTTTTGCTTAAAATACCTTTCTAATACAGTAAAAAATGTTACAAACGTTAATAATAAAGAATATATGGGTAGATACTGTGGGTGTGATCCAACGCTGGTTGGGGATTTGGTCCACAGAGTAGTTAGTTTCACACAATATTATTAATACCTAAAAATATATAAAAAACGATTACATAAAGGGTAAACATTATTTAAGTAGGCATTTGTCATATTTAATTTAAAATTCATTGACATTTAGTGCATTCCACTAAGCGATCGCAACGCCCAGAACGACCATCTCAATTTTACCCGTTCCACTAGGTTAAAACTGCTCTTGTGCGGATGTGATTTTAATCCTAGTGGAACAGAGTTGGGATCCATGTTTGTTTATATTTGTCAGTTATTAATTTGACAGATGGTTTGACGGTTAGGTAGAAAAGGTAATTATATATATTTTTGAAGTTATACTTCTTTGCGCCCGTTAGACACATTGGGATGGGATGTTGGTCGAGAAACCGCGTCACGCTCAAAAGGAAGAACAAATTTGGAAGAACAAATTTTTAAGAACAAATTTTTTGGAACTAATATAATAATAATATATATATTTGTTTAAGAATTTTTTTACGTAGGTACGTGTTTTTTAAGAATTTTTTTTTGTACGTATGAGTGGGTGTATGAGAATGGCCAAAGAAGTATAACTTCCACCGTCTGGTCCGACGCAGACAATTTTTTTATATATTCTATGTAAAAAAAGTTAAATTGGTTTTACTCATAGATTTTACTGATGTAACTAAGAATGTAATGTATGAATATATAATTCTAAGCTGCATATGTGACTTATTTCCTCTTCGAATGCCCTTTCAACTACAGATGATGCAACGTCTTTAATAGATTCAGCAGATTCACCAGAAAAAGAATTTGACTTGTTGTAAAGCAGCATTCATTAATTTTGTTGCGAAAGCAATATCTGTAAGAAAAATAAATACTGATTAAAAAATATACAGCGTGATTCTTTAATATTGCGAAAATTTCAGGGACAGGTTCTTTACATAAAAATAAGAAAAAAGTTCCCATTAACATGTGTCCGGAAACGCTTCGTTTCCGAAATACAGGGCGTTCATTTTTTTTTTGTAATATACTTTTAATACTTGTTATTTCAAAAGTCCTTTATAACCGATTTATTTGCAAATTGACTGGTTTATGTTTAATAGTAGGAGCCATTTTTTGCATCATTAATAACATAATAGAAAATACAAAATGCAAAACAACATAATACAAAATGTTACAAAATAATAATTTTAATAACTTTTCCTCTGCACTTATGTATTCCAGGTATTAATGCACAGTGAGGCCAGAATTATTAGAATGAATTGGTGGAATTAATGAAAACCAGCGAAGAAGTAAAATTATAAAAGTTGTTGAAAATGACCACCTCCAATTGCACTACATGCTTCGATCCTGCGACGCATTGATTGACGAACACGTTCAAAAATGCCTGGAGTGTGCCGAATTGTTTCACACGCTGTAACAATATGATTTCTTAATTCGTCGACATTTTCAATTGGAGTGGAATAAACCAGATGTTTGAGGTGGCCCCAGAGAAAAAAATCCAATGGATTTGGGTCAGGAGACCGCGGAGGCCAGGGTTGTGGGCCTCCTCGACCTATCCAACGATTTGGGTACACTGCATCAAAATATTGTCGCGCAATTAAACTAAAATGTGCTGGAGCGCCTTCGTGCATAAAATACATTTGGAGTCTTAAATGATGCGGGACGTCTTCCAGTAGTATCCGCAACTCTTCTTCAAGAAAATTACGATAAGCTTCTCCAGTTAGCCTCCTTGGTAAAAAGAATGGGCCAATCAAGTGGTCTCCAACAATTCCGACCCATACATTTACTGAAAATTTATGTTGATGGCGGCTTTCAATTATTGCATGTGGATTCTCATCTGCCCATATGTGATTATTATGAAAGTTCATTATGGCTTCTTTGGAGAAATTAGCCTTATCGGTGAAAAGTATGTCTGCCAAAAACTTAGTATTATGTCCAATTTTTTCTTCAATCCATCTGCAAAAAGCCAACCTTTGAGGAAAATCGTCTGGTAAAAGCGCCTGTACTTTTGGATGTGATATGGATACAAAAGCTGATTTTTCAGTATCTTAAAGACTGTTGACTGACTAATATTTAGACTTGCGGCAATCTTTCTTGTACTTCTTGTAGGACTTTCTTCGATTTCGTGGAGCACTTCTTCTTCCATTTGTGGAGTTGAAACTGTACGAGGTCGCCCGTTTTCAGCAGTAATTTTGAAGTTATACTTCTTTGCGGTAGACACATTGGGATGGGATGTTGGTCGAGAAACCGCGTCACAGGCTCAAAAGGAAGAACAAATTTGAAAGAACAAATTTGATTATATATATTTTTTTAAGAATTTTTTTATTTTTAAGATTTTTTTAAAATTTTTTTAAGAATTTTTTTTTTTTTGTACGTTCGAGTAGGTGTATGAGAATGGCCAAAGAAGTATAACTTCCACCGTCTGGTCCGACGCAGACAATTTTTTTAAAGCTTCCTGTTTCATTGAGACAATGATGGAGACGAGCAAACATTGTATGATGCGGAATTGTACGATTAGGTATTTTTCCTCATAAATACGCCTAGCCCTTAACGAATTACCTTCGGCAAGACCATAAACAAAATGCATATCGCACAATTGATTATTTGTGTAATTCATTCTATGAAGAGAAATATCAGTTTTAAAACGCGAAACCAGTAGTTATTTTTACTCACTCCTACACTCACAATGTGACAAACAGTCATCAACTATTGACAACAAACAATTATTATTGACAGTTGGTGGGCATTCCAATTTCCAAGCCAACTGGGGCTATTTTGTTTGAACACGATAAGAAAATTCAATCAGACATCTATCAAGACAGATACCCTAATCATATAGTTAAAGGACTTTTGAAATAACAAGTATTAAAAGCATATTACAAAAACAATGAATGCCCTGTATCTCGGAAACGAAGCGTTTCCGGACACATGTTAATGGGAACTTTTTTTCTTATTTTTATGTAAAGAACCTGTCCCTGAAATTTCGCAATATTAAAGAATCACCCTGTATATAAAACCATAATTGAATTATATACCATCTCTTGCACGTCGTGCCTGAGCAACTGGGACCTCGATTTCAATAACAGTGCCTGTTTCACAGTTATATAAACTTATTTTCTCCATTTCAACCATAGATCTTAGACTTGACATTTAAATATTTTATTTGACTTTTCCCGCAATTTATGACAAATGATCAAGACCGTGGGCGTTGTGAGCTCGAAGCGGTCGTTTGCGATGACGTCAACTCATGACGTCTCATGACGTTGCAAGCCCAATTGTAACGCCCGTGGTTCCTTTGTAGAACGGCTCATTGGTCATTCTGGGCGTTGCGATCGCTTAGTGGAATGCACTCATTGTTGATATTTAATTTCAAATAATTTTAATTTATATAATAATTTTTATAGTTAGATATTTGACTCGACTTAAAGGAGGCCACCTGAAGAAGCATTCCTAAAAATGCAGAAATAGGTCAGATCTCATCTATTGTGGTTGAATTTCCGAGTTGCCACCATTTCAAATGTGAACTTAGATATTTATAGAGTGTTTTAAAAAACCAGGTTAGTGAATTTAGTTAGATTATTTTGTTTAAAGATAATTATTGAATAGAGCTTTGTCTGTGGAATTGTTCATTAGCATACCTATTTGTTTGGTATCAGAGAGCATACATATGATTTCATTGATAGGAATTGTAGGAGATTTGATTTATATTAGCTTAAAATACCTTTCTAATACAATAAAAATGTTACTGTTAATGTAATCATTCTGTTAAAGAAAGCTGCTTTTCTATTTATGAATTCTATTATTAAAATATCTTTTTACACTAAAACTATTTTACATATATATAAAAACAACTGCAATATGAATAAATATAAACAAAGTGAAGTTGCTTACAGATCTAAGAAGAAAGGTGTTGCCAATATTAATGTATAGTAACTAACACGCCTCCTTAAATTAATATTGCAACATAACACATAAAATCAGTTACAATACTATTACATTCATTTAGCTACATTTAACATTTCTGTTTCGACCGGTTTCCACTTGTTCCTGCGTTTCTTGTTCTCTTCTCGATTGTTCGTTCCACGGTTCGCCTCTCCTTCTCGCAGCTAGTTCGTCTTCACATGGAGGGCTGCATTTACTGTACACCCTAACGTATCGGTCCACTCCATCACAGCCAAATGCATATGAAAGTAAACCGTTTGTTTTAGCCGCCTCATGTACGATGCTTCTGCAAATTTGATCCATGGGTTCGAATTTTAACATTGCATTCTTTGGGTCTTTGAAATGTGACTTTAATTTAGCTTCCACTCTTTCCTGGAATTGTTTCAATTTCTCTTTCTCCTCGTTCTGGCGCTTTTCTATCTCTTGTTTTCTTTCTGGACAACTGGCTTTATATTCACTTTCCCTTTTGTTTTTGTATACCCAGTTCATATCAGTTACTCTTTTGTCCTTTGGAGGTTTGTTTACAAGTGTCCACGTATTATTTTTCATAAGACTGTTCATTTCACGATTCATTGCTTCTTTCCATTTCATTTACTCATCACATGTAGTCGCCTCCTGAAAATTTTCTGGAACCATAGCATCACAAAAATTACTATATGCTATATATGCAGTAATACCAAATTCCTCATCAAAACGAAGTGGAGGTTTAACTTGTCTTCTTGATCTTTCTCCTCTCATCTCTTGTTCATCATTTTTTATTTCATCATCACTCATGTACTCACTATTACCTCATGTGTATTATCATTGTCTAAGTGTTTTGTCATGTTCCAATTTTCTTGATTTGTATTGATTGAATTTTCTCTCTCTCCTCTTTTTCAAATCCACACAAGATTACATCTTCCGCTACGACATCACAGTGTCTAGCAATAATCTTTGTTATTGATCAATACTCTGTATGCAGTTTCAGTATATCCCAACTTCTGCTTTCTTAGATTTTCGTCTTTCTTCTGGAATTCTTACAAACACTTTACTTCCATACATTTTCAAATTTTTAACTCATAGCTTCCTTTCAAAAAATATTTCATATGGTGTCTTTCTTTCATCATTTTTAAGATAAGCAGCTGTTTTAATTACCTCTGGCCAAAGTTTTCTCTCAACCTTCGCTTCTGATAAAAGACATCTGCCCATGTCCATTAATAATCGATTGTATCTCTCTGCGGTTCCATTTAATTCATGCACATATGCTGGGCAAGGTTTTATTAGTAGGTATACCCTTTTTCTTGCAAACTGACTGTATTGCATTTTAGTACTCCTTCCCATTGTCACACGCAGTTCCTTTATCATTTTTCTTGTCAAGTTTTGTACCTCATTTACATATTGTACTATTAATCATATACCTCATCTTTTGTCCTAATACAGTAAACTTTAACTAATTTGCTGTAGTCGTCTATGAAACTCAAAAAATATTTTTCCTCATGATTTCCTGTAGTTTGATGTGGCCCACTTATATCTGTATGTATGATCTCTAATATCTCCTTTGCTCTTCTTCGATTATTGTGAAATGGTAAGTTATGCATTTTGTTTTTGATACATGTTTTGCACTTTATTTTTTTAGCTTCTAAGTTTTGACAAATATCACACTTCATATTACTTATTTTCTGAAAGATAATAAAGTTACAAGTGGGCACTAAAAAATAAACACATACAACTGAAGTATTACTATTTCAAGTCCTGTAATCTCTTCTTTGTATAGCTCGCATTCACGTATTGAATTTTGTAACTGATTTTCTAAAATTGCGATACACTGACAAAACTCTGCATTACTTTCTTCAAGAATTTCATATTTTTTACTATTTTTGTCACACAGATCTTCTAAGTCTTCATATGCTTTACGTAGCTCTTCGTATTTAATATCTTTATCCTTAATATAGATACCTAATTCCTTGTTATCTTTTTTTAGTTCTTTTATTAAATTTTCTTTTTCTTTAAGGCATTTGCAAAATTTTTCCTTACTTTGTTTCATCAGCTTTGAAGATTTTATAGCTTGTTCGTGTAAAAGTATTACTTTTTTCTCATAGTCACTCATAATTTCTTTTGCTTTTTCAACGTCCTTAATTGAAGCAAATTGATTTTTATTTTTTTGTTCTAATTCTTTTTTAAGATATTTGTTTTCAAGTTTTAATTGTGAGATTATTATTTCAGGGCTATTTTCAATGTTAAGGCCTTTACTGATCGATATCTGGAGCAACTGACTTTTTACTTTCTCGATTTCATCTTTCAATTCAGTCACAATTTCATCAGTATTAATGATGTGATGAGCAATCTGGTTATTAACTTGTGCAAAATTATACATCTCTGATGTACTTTGAGATTTAATAGAGGCATAGGTAATCCTAATGCTCTAATGACTCATTTTTGCACATTAATTCCAAGTTATTAAAATTTATGTGTCCCAAAGTACGGTGTAGTTTTTTTTTAGTCATATTACTTTTACTTATGTTCGCTTGCAATGTTTCTTGATTCATGTAACTTTTCATCTTATACATATAGTCTCTCGTCCTTAATTGCAACTGCTATAATCTTTCCATTTGTGTTGTAAATTTTTGACAATCTCCCTCTCGAAACAATTGAATGTTTGTCTGTAATTGTTGAATCACTCAACAAGTTTGCTTTCATTTCTTTGACATAAAAGATTTTTATCAATGTCACTTCAGATTTTTGTCGATAAACCAGAAAACAAGTTGTAATATTACCAACGTTTGTAGCTTATAATATTTTCCATCACCAATTTTTACTTTTACTGGTGTCTCGCAGGTATCAAGATACTCATCAGTGTTAATAATATAGTCCGTACATCCACTATCGAGTAACCATTCTATTTGGCCTTTCCTTGGCTTGTGATTTTCACTTGTTGTGTAAGTATTTGTAATTGCAGTATGGAAACTACTACTTTCACTCTCATGACTAGTATGATGATAATTTCCGCGTCCTCTAAAAAGATTTCTAGCATAATATGATCCACGTCCTCGACGACTAGAAAATCCACGTCCTCGACCACGATTTACATTTCCGAGACTACAATCTCTTTGAATGTGTCCTGGTTGTCCACAGCCAAAACAATTTAAATTATTCTGATATGACAACCTGGCTTCTGCTCGAAAACCATTTAAAGTATCATTTGACTTGTTACTCACATTCTCTGCCTTTTTAAATTTTATTTTACTTTTCAGATAATCAACAGTTATTTCACCTTCTGGCAAAACATCTATTAAATCACTAATATAACTGTAATTTTCTGGTAACGCTTTTAACAAATAATTCAGTTTTTCCTGTTCTGATACTGCTGCACCTGCTTGTTTTAGCTCGTTTATAGCTTTCTCAAAGTCATCAAAGAATAAGGTTACTTCTGAATAATTTTTTAATTTGATAATTTCGAGGTTATGTCGGCACACTATTTGTAAAGCTGTTGACTTCTTCAGGTACATCTCATCAAACTTTTGGATAATCTCGTAAGCTGTATCGAATTCACTTATATATTCTAGCTGTTTATTTGTTATTGCACTGTAAATGTAATTTGTTGCCTGGACATACCGTTCGTCCCATTTGTCGTCGTCGGTTTCAATTTTCACTCTTGTTACCATATCTCTGCACTTTTTGAATTGTAAAAACTTTAACATTCTTATTTTCCAGTTGCTGTAATCAGATTCATCAAAAATCGGAATATTTATGTTACTACTTTTAGTTGCCATTTTGACGTATTAATTTTACTTAAATTCTCATACGACTTTTCACTTCTTACACTTTCCAACCACGCTCTGCTACCATGTCAATGTAATCATTCTTTTAAAGAAAGCTCCTTTTCTATTTATGAATTGTATTATTAAAAAATCTTTCTACACCAAAACTATTTTACACATATATAAAAAAAACAACTGAAATATGAATAAATTATAGAAAAATGGAATAAATATAAACAAAATGAAGTTGCTTATAGATCTAAGAAGAAATGTGTTGCCAATACCGATATTAATGTATAGTAACTAACAGTTGCAAAAGCTAATAATAAACCATATATGGGTAGATATTGTGGGTGTAATTCAACGCTGGTTGGGGCTTTAGTCCACAGAGTAGTTAGTTTCACACAATATTATTAATACCTAAAAATATATAAAAAACGATTACATAAAGAGTAAACATTATTTAAGTAGGTATTTGTCATTTTTAATTTAAAATTCATCGACAGGCTAAAATCACTTTTGACATTGTCGATATTTAATATCAAGTAATTTTAATTTATATAATAATTTTTATAGATATAGATATTTGACACAACTTAAAGGAGGCCACCTGAACAAGCAATCCTAAAAATGCAGAAATAGATCAGATTTCATCTATTGTGGTTGAATTTTCGAGTTCCCACCGTTTCAAAAGTGAACTTAGATATTTATAGAGTGCTTTCATTAACCCAGGTCAGTAAATTTAGCTAGATTATTTTTTTTAGATAATTATTGAATAGAGCTTTGTCTGTGGAATTGTTCATGAGCATACCTAGATGTTTGGTATCAGAGACCATACATATGACTTCATTGATAGGAATTGTAGGAGATTTGATTTATATTAGCTTAAAATACCTTTCTAATACAGTAAAAAATATGGCGGATGCTAAAACAAATAAGATGAATTTGCGAAAAGAACTTTCAAAATAATCAAATTGTTTACAGTTTTGGCTTAAGATAATATTTATAAAATATGCTGTATAAAAAATGTGAAGTGTGTTGCTTTATTAGGAATATTGAAATTAGAATCACAAAGTACTAGCGAATGATCGTAGTGATTATTTATTATGATTACAAATACTGATGAAATAGTAATAATAAAATTATTTTTTATAGCTGTTAAGATTTAACAAAAATTACCTTATGAATTATCTTGGTTATACAAACTGATTTGTAAATTTATGTTGGAAACTAAGCCTTTCAAATTACCGAATTGAAATAAGTAGAAGGAAGATAATTGCTATATTTCTTTTTAGATTAAAGGTAGGGCATGGGTGCATCAATGTAATGTTTCTCCTACAGATTATGTTACTTAATAAAAAAGCGTTTACTATTCTTTAGTTGTACAATCTTCTGTTATTCGCCTTGCTTTGTGAATTACTAATAGATTTATCAATGTAATCTGGTATGTACCTATCTTTTATCTGTTAAATTAATATGGCAGGTATGTTAGACGGTAATTACAGTTTAGGTGCCTATGTCAATGTTATAGATTTACGTTATTAAAATTAATAAGTTGATCTACGTAGATTCGGTTGAGGAAAAAAGTTTCATTATCTAAAAAGTGTAATAAGTAAGATTTATCATAGATAATGATGCAACATTGCATTTACTGTTCATTGTATGAACTAGCTAGCCAACTGTGGCAGGGTGGTTAAATGAAATCTGGGGGGGGGCTTCTAACACAAATGTTGCCTTCTCATAAACAGTGACTTCCAAAAAAAACACTGGCTTTACAAATATTACCTATTCACTATTTGATTTCTAAAAAAGGTATACACTGAAATGTAATGTTAGTAATAGTACATTTTTCTCTAGGGGAGCCTCAGCCTTACTCTAGGGGAGCCTCAGCCTTACTAAGTTAATCTAATTTTTTATATTTCAAATACATCTACATTATATTACATTAGGGGGGGGTCATATCAGTTCTAGAGGGGGAGGGGGAAGTTCCCCCTCTCTACGGTCCTGATTCATTGGTAATTAAAAAATTGTAATCTTCATCTTCAATATAAAAAATTGTAAGTGATTTACCAACAAAATTTGAAAATTTTAATTAAATTACACTTAAGGTGGAACTTAACATCAATCAACACTTAACTCTAAATACAGCTCGTTTATCTCACTTTTAAATATTTTTAAATTTGTTGCCAGTTTTATATTGTTTTGAAAATTATTATACAGCCCCTTATGAAACAAACCTATTTGTGATTTAGATCTTGAAATATAAAAGTTTTCTTTTGAACGAATCATATCCATGAATATCTGCCCTTTTAATTATGAAATTACTCAAATACTCTAGCATGAACTTATGTTCAATTTTATAATATAATATAAACTAAGGATGCGTATTTGCCACACGAAAGAATTATGTTCATAAATATTTTGTAAAACCTGTAGCCTGTTTATTTCAGTTTTGTTGCAAGAGATTAACAAAGGCGAACAATATGTCATATGAGGATGAAAAATCGTGTAATATATTAGCAATTTTCACCATCGTAATACATGTTCTGATATTCGACCAAAGAAACCAATTTTTTTACATATATAATCCACATGTTTACAAAAGTTTAATTGTTGATCTAATACAGCACCAAGATCTTTGACAGCATCGCAATCTTTACACCATTGATATTGACCTCAAGTTTACTCCGTGCATAGTTTTCATAAGTTTGTTTTGTACCTAAAATCATACATTTAGTCTTAGATGCGTTTAATTTATGTTTATTATTGCATAACCAATTATATAACTTGCTAAGCCCGTTGTTCATTACATTGTTTACTTTTGCATGATCATTTCCTGAGACCGATATCAATGTGTTATATAAATTTATTAGGCCCTTATCTAATACTTCACTAAGGTCGTTCATGTAAATAATGAATAATAATGATTCCAGGACACTTCCCTGTGGGACTCCAGTATCACTTGATACTTTCTTTGGCATTTTCCCTTCGAATCGATTACTTAAATATTTATGCAGCCATTCCAATGCTTTGTCTTTAATACCGAGTACTTATATAGAGTTTATTTAACAATCTCATACGATCAATTATCTCAAAGGCCCGCTGCAGCTCTACAAATACACTCAAAATGACTTTATCATCGTCGATATCTTTTCTCCATTTCGCACACACTAGCTGTAATGCTGACTCGCAGGAATGTTTTTTCCGAAAACCTGATTAGCCCTTGAAAATTATTTTATTGTCTTCACAATATTTTCTAAGTTGTTCACAAACTACAGTTTCAAGTATTTTGTCTATAACTGGTAATAAATTGATAGGTCTAAAATCTGCTTGTTGTGAGGGGGATCCTATTTTAGACACTGGAACTATAACACTTGTTTCAGTTCCTCAGTTACGACACTAGTAGTTAATGATAAAATGATGTATTAATTATATACAGGGTGTCCTGAAATAAATGCAACAAAATTTGGTCAGAAATTCTTAAGAGAAATTTAAGGGACCCGTATTTTTACTTTTGATAAGTGCGGCCCCTTTCGGAGATATAGCCCCTGAAACAATCCCCTAAAAATTTAATTTTTTATATCTCAGAGCTATATCGCACAAGAACCACCAAATTTGGTACACAGGGATTTTATGACATGTAAAATGCGATGCTGATAAGCTTTTGGGCAAGGGGCCCCCACAAGACACTTTTTCGGGGGCCCCATTGCCTTTGGGGCCACCGAACTTTAGTTGCATATTTAATTTTTAAAAAAATTAGTAGCCTCTTAGAAACTCCAGGGAATTTAAAAACTTTTTTGTCTCTTAAATTTTTCGAAAACGCTGCGATTTTCGATAAAATGGCAAAATGTGATTGGATGCATATCGAGGTTCATATGAAATTTTAAAGTGTTAATCGTAGGTGGCTGGCATTCGCAATAAACAATCAATTTTATTCTGTGACAGTTGTCATTAACCATCATCGGGAGCTCATAGAGACAGGATCAGTAGTTGTAAAAATCACAATTTAATAAAAATTTAATTTTAATTTAAAGAAATCACAAGTTAAACAATTAATAAGAAAATGTGAATATCAAAATAAGGTACAATAAACTTGGAAATTAATAACAAAATTAATGGTACTTCATGATTAAATAATTTAATTCTAAAAAGTTTGTTAAAATCACACTGGTCAGTTCCGTAAAACGTGTTCAAAGTGAGAACCGTTTTGTTCAACACAAGCCTGCAAACGTGACACGAAATTTTGACGTATTTTCGTGTGAATGTTGGGAATCTGTCTAATTTCTTCAGCCGCAGCAAGGATTCGTTCATGTAATTGTTCCCGGGTTCTAATTGGTACGACATAGACGCGATCCTTCATGGCCCCCAGAAAAAAAGTCCATGGTATTTAGATCGGGAGACCGGGGGCCATGTTACATGAGGAGAATTGTTACCTATCCATCGCCCTTGGAAATTTTCATTCAGCCACTCAGTTACGAAGTGCCCCGGTGGGGCACCATCGTGCATAAAGAACAAATTGCGTCTAATACCGAGAGGAACATCTTCCATAAGAGGCGGTAGTTCATGCTGCATTAAGGTAACTTTCAGCATTTAATCGTGGAGGCAATAAATATGGACCGATGATGCAATCTCCGACAATTCCAGCCCAGCAATTAATTGAAAATTTTTCTTGCGAATGAGTCTGCCTTAAGACAAATGGATTTACCATAGCCCAATAATGAAGATTGTGCAAATTTATTAGGCCATCTTTTGTAAAGCACGCCTCATCGGTAAAGAAAAAATTTCGTATAAATCCCGGATTTAAGATGAAAAGTTGAAGAGACAATAATCTAAAATATCTACTTCGTGCCAAATCTTCTACTTTAAGTTCCTGGTCCTTTTGAAAGTGAAAATGTTTCAACAGTTGTCGTTTGATAAAGCGGTGTATTCTTGTTCTGGGAATCTCAAGTTGAGATGACGCGCGTCTTATGCTTATTTCGGGATTTTCTTCAATTAAATTTAAGATAATTTCTTCCTGTTCGGGAGTTAATAAATAACTTCTCCCTGAGTTAGGTTTTTCACAACTACGGATCCTGTCTCCATTAGCTGCCGATGTACTCGTGCAAACAGTGAATGGTATGGGAGTATGCGTGCAGGAAATCGCTCGGCGTACAATCTGCGTGCGAGACGTGAATTTCCACGAGCCTCCCCCCGTAAATTAGGTGCATTTGTACCCTTTCTTGGACAGAAAATCTCACCATTTTTTTGGGAACAATGATTACTGACAACTATTAATGGTAACAATTTGACACTGGTTAATGACAACTGTCACAGAATAAAATTGATTGTTTATTGCGAATGCCAGCCACCTACGATTAACACTTTAAAATTTCATATGAACCTCGATATGCATCCAATCACATTTTGCCATTTTTTCGAAAAATGCTGCGTTTTTCGAAAAAATTTTAAGAGACAAAAAAGTTTTTAAATTTCCTGGAGTTTCTAAGAGGCTACTAATTTTTTTAAAATTAAATATGCAACTAAAGTTCGGTGGCCCCAAAGGCAAGGGGGCCCCCGAAAAAGTGTCTTGTGGGGGCCCCTTGCCAAAAAGCTTATCAGCATCGCATTCTACATGTCATAAAATCCCTGTGTACCAAATTTGGTGGTTCTTGTGCGATATAGCTCTGAGATATAAAGATTAAATTTTTAGGGGATTGTTTCAGGGGGCTTTATCTCCGAAAGGGGGCCGCACCTATCAAATGTAAAGAATACGGGTCCCTTAAATTTCTCTTAAGAATTTCTGACCAAATTTTGTTGCATTTATTTCGGGACACCCTGTATAGTAACGAGTAGCCTACTACTATAAAATATCTGATGTTGACTTATTTTTCAAACCATTACTATTTTACTGAGTTTATTAAATGAAATTGGATGAAATTCTGTAAATTCCGCTTTATTATGTGGAGAAGGAATAGTAACTTCATTATAACCATTATTGACAATACTTTCAGCTATTTCTTTTATAATATGTGAATAATAATCATTAAAGTTATCTTCTATATTTCCTACAGTATTCGTAAACGAAATTTTTTCAAAATCACAATCTTCTCTCTTTGATTTAGACACTAATGCTTTCAAAGTTTTCCACATTTTTTTTATTGTTGCCTTTATTCTTATCTATGTTTTGTTCGTAAAATTTTTGTTTTTCTTTCTTTATAGTTGATCCTACTACATTTCTTTTCCTTTTATAATCACTCCATTCCTCTAGCGAATTTGAAAACAAACATTTTTTGCACGCTCTATCTCGTTGTTGTTGTGTCGTATATACATTTTTATTTATCCATGGGTTATGTTATTTGCTAATTTTGAATATATAATAATTAATGATATAAAAACTCTCACTCTTGAAAACTCGGGGGAATACTTAACTATTTAGTTGCTAGTAGCCAAAATAGTTGGGAAGTCTATAAACATAAAAAACTGAGTCTATAAGGTAAAGCTTGGAAACATATTTTTTTAGGTATAATCATGTGATGTGAGTTACAAAAAACTATTAACTTATTTTATTATACAAACTTCTTAGAAATTTGTAACCATATGTGGCGTAGCCAGGGGTCCCCATGGGTTGGGTTGGTTGGGTCATATAGGTAATGTCTGACTACAAACCTGCAATCACTCTATTCGCCAAGATTTAGCAACGCGGGCAGTGAACTAAATCTCCTACGGCAACCTTACATTAGGGTTCATCTGCATTAAATCATTTTAAAATTAAAGGATATGGATATATATTTAGAAAAACACGACAAAAATAGGGACAATGGAGACCTCGGAAAAGGACCATCTCGCCACCAAAAAAAGCAAAGCGCCTCTGCATCTGTCGACCAACGTAGCAGACTGAGTATATTTGACTAATAAAGGGTTCAAACAATTTTTCTGCAAGATGTATAGTATGCAAAAAGGATTTTTCAATTAGTCACGGTGGCCTTAGTGATGTCAAACAGCACTCTAATACAAAAGAGCATAGATGACGCGAAAATGTCGAAATCTTCTCAAGTTTTAACAAAATTTTTTGCAAACAGAGAAAAAATATTCAAGAAACTATCGATGTTACTGCAGCAGAGCTTGGGCGAATCTACCACTGCGTTAAGCATAGTCAATCTTACATTTCGTTAGATTGTGGACCCAAACTTTTACCAAAAATTATAAAAGATTCTGAACTACTAAAAAAAATATTGTCACAGAATTTGCCCCGATCGTACCCAATTCGACGACTGTGGTATCGCGAAACGAGATTGCCCCAATCGCACCTACGCGATTAGACTTATTTTAAGCAATTTGACCCTCCCCTCTTCAACTGATATAATAAAAAAATAATGTGTCCTGTATCTTAAAATTCAAAAGATGGCAACCCTGCCTGAAACTAAATTCTAATTTTATTTTTGTCATTTTTGTAACAAATATTGTTCGTACCTGTTTATTATTTAAATGTTTATGATGAGATTTTTTTATTTACTTTTTATTGTTTCAATTTATTCAAAATTATTTATTTTTTTTTATTAAAAAAATCTAGTCTGAAATACTTTGTTCACTGAACCCCCCCATGTCAAATTTCTGGCTACGCCACTGTTTCATTTACCCCCAAATAATTTGATGTTTAACTTTTACTCCGTTTGACGCGTAAGTTTTACTCCATTTTACCAGTAAATATAGATACAAAAATATATTTTTAATACCGGTTATGCATCCTTATAAGGCTTTACTACGCAATGCTTACTTATGAAAAACTTGAAAGAACACAACGTCAGTCTGTACAAGTTACGCAACGTTAGCAAATTACTTTTGACTTATAAAATTTTAATGCTAATAAAGGATTACATTTTTAGCGCTACCAAAACGGCACATTTTCGGACAGGAATTTCTATCTTATATTTTCATGTCTTAACCTCCTCTATGTCCCAAAGTTTGTAACCTTTTTTTATACACCTTGTAGGTAAGTATATTTTTTTTAAATGTAATATTGCTACGAAAAGTTTCAAAATTGGAAAGTTCATATTCAAAATTTTCAAGGGATAGTGATCTTTTACAAAAAAATATCAAAATTGCCACACTATTGTTTTTTTCAATTAAACACATATGTACAATTTTAATATTATTTTTTCTAGAAAAATATTGATATAGAAACACAAACATATCTTCAAAATGAATTTAGATTACAACACAGTTGTGATATCTGTGGATTAAATCTACATAAATACGCAATTTCAATGGTATATCCTTTGCTCTGTGAACCACCTACTGAATTTTTAATGCGATAAATACCGAAAAAATATGAACTGACCTTCTGAGTTTTTAAAGAGATGTTTAATTTTGGGGGAAGGATACCTACATGCTTGAATAAACCACAAAGTCGGTGGGGGTTCATTATATAACTAGATGATGCTTTTACGTTACCCATTGTAAGTGCTTAATAATTTCGTATAGGTAATATAAGAGTAAAATCCTTTAAAATGTTTCTCGTAAGTACTATTTTAATAATTGGTGATAATTGAATATTTCTTATGATTTTATTTTGAAATCTTTAATGGAAAATGATCATTCAAATTCTGTTTTCCCACAGATTTTACATTTTATTTACTGCATTGTAATTTAAAAGATTAAAATACCTTTATAATACAGCAAAAAAATTACAAAAGCTAATAATAAAGAGTACCTACCTATATGGGTAGATATTGTGAGTGTAATTCAACGCTGGTCGGGGTTTTAGTCCGCAGAGTAGTTAGTTTCATATAATATTGTTAATACCTATAAACACATAAAAAATATTTTACAAAGCTATTCACGATGCACCTACTTGACAATAAATATTTGAATATCTATTTTCTTAGTTTAATTTTGTTTACAATCTTTATCATTTATTACATCTTTAGTGTATACTAATTTAGGATATATAATTTGTAAGTAGTAGATAATAAGAAAAATTTGACATGTTGGAAAACATTTTAAATATAACTTTTCATTATTTTCAGATTGTAATTTGCTGTTTATGCATAACAACGGTGCTTGCAGCTCCTCAGAATTATTACCAACAACAATCACACAATGTAAAACCCGTTATACCAATTATTGCAGAAAGCAATGAAATCAATCCTGATGGATCTTTTAGTTACAGGTATTGTATATTTTATACGTATATCCCTAGTATACCTTGTATAATATTGTGCAATGAGGATTAATTTAGACACTTGGGGATTTCTCGGGAAGATAAACAAAAATTGCCTAATAAAAAATGCCAGAGGTCTAATTTTTCTTATTTTTCGATGAAAATCGCTTCTCAACATAACTTCCACTTTTCAGTTACAATTCAAACTTAGGTGTGCATTTTTAAATGTAGCACCCTATATTTTATGAATTTTGAAATTTACATATAATTTTATGTCAAATAATATCTATTTATTATATGCAGTATTTCTATATTTTATTTTTGGTATAAGTATACACCAAAACATTTTTTTTGTCATTCAACTGTTTTATGAACCAAGGTTGTAACTGATTACTGATAAAAAACAATTATACTAAATTTTGATGTTTACAGATCCTTGTACGAATTTCATACGACACCTCATTTCGAAGGACATTTTCGTAGATTTTAAACATAAAATATATATGTCCCATTTTCTAAAAAATAAGTTTAGGTTATAGTCGGTTATATATTTTCGTATTTTGTGATTTGAAATTTACAATTATACATTTTTCTTGAGAGATGCCAATGGTTGTCCTTAAATTGAATTAATTGCTTTGGAGCTTTAGCAGACAAATGGTTTAGGTAATAAGATTCTTCATTATTTTTGTCACCAGGGAGATAAGTACTTATCATTTTTTAGTAAGATAAACAGTATTTGATATTTATTCACATGGTTTGTAAATGAAGGAATGGTTTATATAAATAAACAGGTTATTCTGTAATTAATTAACTAAATAACTACTCGCGAAAACTGCAACGATCTTTTAAATATTTTTTATTTTTTGTAACTAAAACTCCTAAAAGGGAATAACACAGAATCATAATTCTGTTTTTGTTTTAATTTTTGATATAGGTATGTAAAGTATGAATTTCTTAAGTTTATGGTAAATATCATAGATCAGCAAAACTTTATCTAAAATCTTATAATAAGAAATATCTAATTGGATAACGTACATGTATGTTATATGTAAGAACAATAGATTATTTTGCAGACATAAGTATAAAAAAACTTTAAATATATTTATTTCAACACTTTTATTTGTAAAAAAGTAACCAAAATATATAAATTTTATAGAATACAATTATTACCTATGCATTAATTTTCAACGCACTGTACTATTATTTACATTATTTAAACTATTTACATTCAGTTCATAAAAATATGACATACATAATAATTTAAAAAGAATTATTTATATATTCTGATTTTTTTCTGGATGTGAATATTATAATACTTGAATCTGATATGCATCTATATACAATATAAATACACTTATGTTTTATTAAAGTTATACTACTGGAGATGGTCAGCAAGCCCAAGCTCAAGGTTATCTAAAGAACGCTGGTAATAAGGATACAGAGGCTGAAGTGATCCAAGGTTCGTATTCATACACGACACCAGATGGAACACCTATTACTGTCACGTATATTGCTGATGAATTTGGGTTTCGTGCAGAAGGTGCCCATCTACCAACTCCACCACCAATTCCACAGGCTATACAACAATCCTTGGCTCTAATAGCACAGGCTCAAAAACAACCACAATCCCAAAATACTTTTCCACAAAGTACATATCCACAAAGTTCACATAAACCGCAATACCCACGGCCATTCCGTTATTAACTGTGTAAATGCAAACAATATCTCTAAAAGTCGATGTTTCTAGTGTAACAATGTAAATAATAAATACATAAATAATACTTTATTTTATTATTATTCTAAATTTTCTTTCATTATCGTAATTCTTATTAACTGTTTAATATTAATATATGAGGTCTAAAGCTTCTGTTATAAATTGTTCATATATAAAATTGGTATATACCTACCTATCTATACTAAATTAGTAAGGATAATTAGTGGTTTTGTTATTTTGTTTTGTCCAAAATTACATACATTGTTTATATAATTATAAAACAAATAACCAATTCTGTTAACTATAAAATAAATAGGTCACACTGTAGGAAAAGTGTAGAACATCTGGAAAAGCATTTTTCACACTCGTGGAACTTGTCCCACACAACAGTAAATTGCTCCATTGCGTGTGAAAAATGTCCTTTTTAGCACTTGTTATATAACGTTATTCTTGACATCCAATTTGATGTTAAAACCAGTCGAAATACCTAATAAGAATGATTAAATTCAATCGCCATTACTTCAATTAACATTAATGACAATCACGTAATCGCATTAATAGATTCTGGATGTCAATACAATTGTATTTCTAAAGAATTTTATGATAATAGTAAAACAAATTCTATCGCCACCCCCGGCCCCCAGAGAACGCCGCCCCCGAATTCGTATTGCCGAAAAATTCTCAGAACTCGGTCTAATAGAGTCGTGTCTTCAGACTTTTAAGACAGTTGACCTAAGCGGGAGGTACTTGTTTCTCATTAGCGGGTTAAGAACGAAAAAAATAATAATTCGAATAGTCAGATTGCCAAAATGGTAAACTGGAGGGTGATGGAAGTGACGAATAAAACGTATATAAATTCTTTATTAGCTTTTAAGAAAAAATATTGGTTATACATGAAAATACAGGGTTTACTCCTTCTGAATTTCAACAAGAAGAAAAGCTAAAATTACCATTAAAATCTTCTATTAACCATAATGTTATTGTTGAAAGGTTAGTGACAAGGACGGAAGAGCGAAAATTACGCCACGGCAATATAATCGTTTTACTTTTGAACCTAAAATACTGATCTGGGTTAAAACTCATTCCCAATCTTCAGCAGATTCTCTTGTATAAGGGGCCATATAAAGTACGGCGAAATATTTATAATAATGATATATCTACCCCTCATTCTAATCACAACGATTAGCCCAGAAGTCGGAGACTTGTACGGGAGAGGGGGCGGCACATTATTATGCGGACCGCATTTACGCCCAGAAACGATTTACGTTGGTAGGTCTTAACCATCATTCAGTGCTGGAATGAGGGAAGTCTGGAAAACCTCATTAATTAGGGGGTCGACCGATATCAATCTCACATTGACCCTTGTTGTAATTTCTCGTGATTTTAGCAGTGTTATGCTGAAAATTGGTGATTTGGGAGGTTGAAAATGAAACACACTTATTCGTGAAGCCTGTCAAATATAAAAATGCAACAGTGTCATCTATGGCGATAAAGAAACACTCCTCACAGATAACAGTTTGCGCGGTAAAAAATTTAAATTTGATCTATGAGCAACACCCCCATTAAACTTTTATTTACAGTTACACTTATAATACCTAGAGCTTTTACAAACTTCTCATGCTTTAGGTGACCTAAACTTTTAGTTAATAGGTCAGCAGGCATGTTATTAGTTTGTAAGTACCTAACGTTTACAAAATTATTCAAAATTGTCTCTAATAAAATGATATATCAACCCTGCATTTCACAGTTTCTGCGCGCTTTGATTGTAATTATACAACCAGGGCCGCGCCAAGGGTAGCTGCCGCCGGGGTGTGGAACCTTTGCTGCCACCCTAGCAGCATTCTAGGTTAATCACCAAATAATGGAGCAATAAAATAAATATGGAAATATACATTAATAATAATAAAAATAAATGTATTTTTTTAACAATAGAAAATAAACAATATTAAAAAAAGAGCTAAGAATAGAAACCTAAATATATTTATAATATAAAATACATGTGCAAAAATAACAAGAACACATAAAATGATGCTCAGATATCAGTATTACTAACATTTTTTAATAGTAGATATCTTGTCATTAAAAAAATAATTTTTCGGCCCTTTTTTTTACAAATTTCTCAACCAAGTCAGATATATCTAGGTTTTTTTAAATTTGACTAATTTACAGTACATGGATCAGTACGAGAGGTGAGGGTTGCAGAGAACAAGATTCTATAGGCGTGCCACTTGAAAAGGGTTCAAAGCAAAGCACATACAATTACCACAAATAAGTTGACGGCGAGTGAACCTCGCACTTTAACAAGTCAACTAAGATCTGAGAAAGTACTTATTTATAGTAAGGGGATTTGATCTAACTGGTAAAAAGGGGAAGAAATATATTTTAACAGGGAGTGTGCAGTTTAGCTTGACGACGTCTGCTACTAACCAACGGTCATTTGCCGCCCCCTGGATCATGGCGCCCGGGTGCCACGCACCCCTTGCACCCCCGGGTTGGCGCGGCCCTGTATACAACGCCCATGTTACGCACTTAGCATTTCCGACAAATTCACCGAATAAATTTCTCAGATATATCGCTTCTCTAGAAGCTTCCGAAATTTCAACATACTCAGCCTCAGTGTTCGAAGTGACATTTTTCTCTGTATCATATAACCTATATCCCTTGATGTTCTCAGAAAAACTAACTAACCATCTTCTTTGATTTTTTATCAAATTTTTGCCTCTTTTCTGAGGGTATCAACATCATAACTTTACTTCCAAATATTCTCAGATTACTAACATCGGTGTCCTGTTAGACCACAGTTCAAGAGGTGTTTTATTAAGGCCAGTTACTACTGACCTGTTCCCTAAGTATACTCGTACAGCAGTATTCACTGCTTCAGCCCAAAATGATTTATCGAGTCCTGCATCAAAAAGTAAACAACTGGGCTTTTCTACTAAAGTACGATTTAATCGCTCGCACATTCCATTTTGTTGTGAAGTGTATGGACTGTGTGTTGCAAAATTGACCACCATTATCCGAGCAAAAAGTCTTTATTTTCAGCAAATATTTTGAAGTCTTTGAAACGTGCAAGTGCTCCATCCTTGTTTTTAATAAAGTATGTAAAACACATTCTGGTAAAATCATTCTCTAAAGCTAAATAATACCTTGATCCTCGTATTAAATTCACTTCCATGCGACCACATAGATCAGCATGGATGACCTCCAATACTTTTGTGGCTCGTGTGCCGACATGTTTAAATGGGAGTGTACATTGTTTTTCTTCACAACATACTTAGCAAATTTCTTCAGTGTCTAAATCACCTTGACAATTCAAGGCTATAACAGCATTCTGAGTAAGGCAAAGATCTTTGTAATTCACATGTCCATAACGTCTGTGCCCCACATCTGTACTTGCTGTAGCGGCCACAAAATGTTTAACTAGTTTGTATAAGTTAAGTTTATAAATATTGTTTGTTAAAACTCCAGTTCCCACTAATATGCCCTGTTGTAGATCTCACAACCTTTATCACTGAACACAACTTTATTGCCATGTTTTATCAGCTGTCCTACAGATAAGAAGTTAGTTAAAAGTTTTGGAATATACAAAACAACATTCACAACAACATAAACTTGTCTTTGTCAACAATCGTAAAGACATCCCCCTGACCTGAACATTTCTCTGGTAGTTTTTCGTTATTTGCCACGGTTATTTCTGTGATTTCGCACACCTTTTTGTTTTAAGCCAATATTCACTGGCAGTTACATGATTGCTGACTGCAGAATCGATGTACCACACCAGTACAAAAATCTCCACTAAGGAAAAACAGTACTGAAAGCAATTTCACTGTCTTTTTTCATATTTTGTGTGTTTACTGCTGCTGAATTTGGACATTGGCTTTTAAAATGACCACTTTGTTTGCATCTGTAACAAGTAAGGTTAGTGCGATCCTTTTTAACAACTTTCTTGTTTCCGCCTGTGCAAAAGCGCTCCCTGCTGCTTTTTCAGTTCCATTTGATTCCATGTCCAGGAGTTTCGACTTTATCTTGTCAGATGTTACGACAATACCACAGTGCTCTATTGCCATGATCATCGGTGTGAACTTATCTGGTAAACCGGTCATATAGCAACAAGGATCCAATCCACTATTCACTGATTTTGAATCCTGTTCTGCCCAATTTTCTGGAAGTTTCTATCATTTGCGTGACATAGACCTCCATTGAGCTACAGTTTTCATAACGTAGATAAATAAGAGCACGCAAAAGGTTTTTTCTTTCTGGCAAATCCATTATCCTCATACATTTTTTTCAGGGTTTCCCTAATTTCTTTACAAGTATTCTTGTTTCTAACATGCACAAAGATTGATGGATCGAAAGTTAAAATCAATTTGGCTTTGACCTTTGTCGATAAAGCCGTATCAGTCTCCGTGTCATCTAAGCATTTTGAGATTCTTTCTAAAACGAATACGTCTTCGACTGCAAAACACCACTCCGCGTAATTCTCGCGACCGAGTAATCTTGGTACACTGGTTAAATAGTCCACCGCAATTTTTGAGTCTATCTTTGAACTTTCTGAATAAGATTTCGACTTCATACTTGCGTAATTCACATTCACAATGACTTCATCAAGCTTCCTGAGCTTCTGAGCATATCCTGTTGTAATTTCTCGTAATTTTAGTAGTGTTCTGCTGAAAACTGGTGATCTATTGAAAACGAAACACACTTATTCGCTCAATATGCGTTTATAAACTAAAATGATTTTCATGAAGCCTATCAAATATAAAAATGTAACAGTGCCATCTATGGCGATAAAGAAACACTACTCACAGGTAGCAGTTTGCAAATTAAATTTGAACTATGACGAACAAAGCCAACATTCTTCCACCTTACCATACCTGCAGAGAGGGAGCCAATCCTCCTCACCTGCCACAGAATTATTCAACCTGAGATGAAACCACTATGTGGTAAAAGGAACTTTGATTACATACAGGGTGATTGGGGGGAACCCCCAATATTCGAAAGGGATGTTTAGGGGGAAAAAGTGAACAAAAAAGTCTAATAAACATATGGTCGAATATCTGAGGTAGCACTGAAAATATTTTTACCCAAGTTAATTATTGTAATGGATCAGTAGAGAAAAGTGTTTATTCTGTAGGTATTATAAATTATAACATTGATTAAAGAACTAATAAACCAAAATTAATGAATTAAATTTTCATATATACCACCGTCCGCCTCGTTTGTGGACTCACTAATGTGAGTTTAGTCTAGAATGCATGACTACTCAAAATAAAACATCAAATAATAACAGCTTTCGCAAAAAATAGCAATAAAAATATTTTCATGGCAATTTCAGTAACCGTTGATATTCGACCATATGTTTATTAGGCTTTTTTGTTCATTTTTATCTCTTAAACAGCGCTTTCGAATATTGGGGGTCCTCCCCCAATCACCCTGTATATAAAGGACGGCTTAAATTAATTACTTATTGAGCGAGTTCACTTATTTGTTTACTTCTGTTTTTAAATTTTTGTTCATTTAATAAAAAGGTTTTATTTCTCCCAAAATTTAAAAGTTATTATTATATGTTATTATTTTCATATATAAATGAAAGTAGGCTGAAAAAGTCTATGTCAAGATTATCATTGTAATTTCTTTAATAGATATATTTCTGTTGTGTTTGTTGTTTTTATTGACCAAATAAGAAATGAGATATTGTATCGATACCCTGAAAGAAGAATCTTGAATTGCCCACAAACTGTTGCTAAAAAATGGAGACTAAACAAAATGAAATTATTGACACATCATAAATTTATTGATAAGTTTCTAAACGCATGATGTTGAAAATATGCTTTGTCCATTAAATGAAAATTTAAATCTATAATGTCAGTATCACATTTTCAAATTTATTTTGTCATATGAGTAATTTTATTAATATTATTAATGAAATTAATCTAAATTGATCGTAATGCAGATTCGGCACTTTTCTTCATTCAATATAAAATTATACTATTTACAAACTATTCTGGTACTATTGATACAGAAAATGAGTCACCTATATGTAAATAATGGACTACCAATTTGTTGTTCACTTTACACGCGATCTTTAGTTTTAACAGGCGCGTTACTGTGACTGAGCAGGTTGAAAAAATGCTAATTTTTTAGCAAAAACAAATTAATACAATTAAGTTATTGATATATAAAAAATGCATTATTGACTATTTTTATTTAATCAGTAGGTACCATTACAAACTTATTCTCTACATATTAAATTACAATGTTCTAAACACGTACTTTTCACACTTTGTATAGAGTTAACAACTGCTTAAAGTAGATTTGTTCCGAATTGCTAAAGTTTTTCAATAAATAATTTCTACAGTGTGATAAGTACGCTAACTAGAACGATTTAAAAATATTTTTAGATATACAGGGTACTTCAAATATTTGCAACAAACTATAGCCTTATATATTTTTTTAATGCAACGCCCAGTATCAACCTGTATCTACTACATTTTTGGATATAAAGAACCGTCAGTTTTGAAATCTATCAGCAGATGTCAGTCATTTCGTGATTTTTGCCAATATCTAGGCTCTATAGCGAGGTTCTTATGGCTAACCATTATTTTCAATTTTGTACATCATAAATATATTTTGTCAGTTTCGGGACACTATCTGTATGTGTAACAGCTGTAATAAAACAGGCGTTTTGTCGATATAAGTAGACAACCAGCATTTCTAATGTGTTTAAATGTTTGCAGATTACTGTAATGATTACTAATAGTTATAGATATTTAAGTTAAAATATATTAAAACAAAACATTAAATACACGGTGTTTTATTTAAGACTACTAGTTTTAATTCATGAAGTTAATTAGGTTGCCTTTAAATAAAGGATCGTTTAAAAAAATATATATTTAGATTGAATAGGTTTTTCTAGAAAAATAATAATGAAGCAGATGCGACATATTAATATTTTTGAATTCAGAAAAACTTATAATTTACAACAGTATAAAAATTACACATGTCGTTCAACTGTTATTTCTGAAAAGGGCTGCAGTTCCTTTTTTGGGAAACTTATTCATACCCTAGTTTGTAGAGGATTACTCTGAATGCTGACGGTCTATAATCCACAATACTTATGGGTAAAAGTCAGACAGCGAGGATTATAACCAATGATAATATTTTTGCTTGAATTCAGGAGAAAACAATTTGAATGTTATATGGAAAAAATAATATTTCGCGATAATAGGTTTTCATAATAATAATAATAAATAATCTACATAACAATATCAATTTCTTTGTAAAATATTATCACGGATTTCCCAACCCGCCTTTTTTTACCAGAAAAAACAGACAGTTAATTTTTACAGGTATTTATTAACATTCTGTGCAATACCGAATACTAATTACAACTCAACTAAACACTAATTTAATTAATTACTATCTAAATCGCTCTGAATTCTTATTGATCTCTCTGAAATATCCAAAAAAACACTCTAATTCAAGACTGACTGACTCGGCCATTTATTTTTCTGTCATAGACCAAACGAATATTCCAGGTATTCTCTAGCATCTCTAGATCCATTTCTTGAAATATTCTCGTCGATTCTCCATATTCCAGTCGGGCCTCGATACACAGCATTATTTTGTTTGTTTACCAGAATCGCATAGGGGCGATTGGGGCAATCTAGTCTTCCGCGATACCACAGTCGTCGAATTGGGTGCGAGCGGGTCAAATTCTGTGACACTGCCTCCTCCTTAGGACTGATTGTTCCGATCGGCTGCACCTCTATACGGGGACAGACGCTCCAGATGGACGACCTTCATCTTACTCCTGGGAGTCCTCTGTATCCGGTAGACGACGTCATTGATTCTTTTAATGACGGTGTAGGGGTAGGGGCCCTCCCAACGGTTCTGTAGTTTAGGCGATTTTCCTTCCTTCCGCGTTGGGTTGTATAGCCACACCAGGTCACCTTGTTGGAATCCGACTGTATTAGCCCGGACGTCGTATCGAGTCTTCATGCGATCGCTCTCTAGTCGAGATCTGACTTGGTCGTGTACGGCTGCTAGTCTTTGTTCTAGCTCATGGGTATAAGTGTCTGGCTCTGTTGGCTGTTCCGCAGGACGACCAAATACCAAATCTGCTGGGAGACAAAGCTCTCTTCCAAAGATGATCCTTGCGGGAGTCTTCCCAGTAGTTTCATGGACAGCTGAGCGGTAAGCTAACAGGAAGAGTGGAATAAGCTTGTCCCAGTCTGTCTGGTTCTCGTTCACAAACATCCTCAGATTGGTTTCTAGTGTGGCGTTGAAGCGTTCCACCATAACATCAGACTGGGGATGCAGTGGTCTTGGTTTTCCGGATTCCCATAAGCTCGCAGACCTTTCGGAACACACCTGATTAGAAATTTCGGCCTTGATCTGAATGTAGTTCCATGGGCACACCAAATCTGCAGAACAGGTTGTTGACTAGCGCTTCTGCTACGGTGGTGGTCTCTTGATTGGGAAGGGGATATACTTCCGGTCATTTGCTGAAGTAGTCCATGGCTACTAGCAGATATCGGTTCCCATTTTGGGTTTTCGGAAAGGGGCCAGCGATATCAATGGCAATCCTCTCGAACGGTGCTCCTACGATGTACTGGCGCATTTTGCCTCTGAAACGGGTCTTCGGTCCCTTGCTTGTTGCACATATGTCACATTTTCGGCACCAATCTTCTACATCCGTCCTACAGCTCAACCAGTAGAAACGCTCCCTAATCTTCTGTAGAGTCCTATTGATACAGAAATGTCCATCCCCTGTACCTCCATGTACTTCCTGCTACACTTCCTTGACCCGGGACTTCGGGAGTAGTACTTGTTTATTGACCTCCGTTCATTGTTCTCCCATGCTCTTTTTAGGACCCCGTCTTCCAATACCAGGGAATTTCATTGAGCCCAATAGCTCTTTAATGCTGGGCATTTACTACTGACTTCAGCCCAAGAGAGTCGGTTGTTGGCTTTTTTCCAGTCTAATAAAGGCTTGATGCCACAGTCAGCTTGCTGATCTTCCCGAATCGCCGCTGAACTCCATCTGTCTTCAGGTTGGGCTGCTACCACCTTGCAAGGAACTGATGGGATATCCTCTTTCCTTTCAAGACTACTACAGGGTTTGCAGTTGACAGGACAGAGTCTCCTAGAAAGGGCATCAGCATTTCCATGTTTCCTGCCGGCTCGATGTTCAACAACAAAGTGATATTCTTGCAGCCGTTCCAGCCATCTGGCCATCTGTCCTTCAGGGGTTTTAAGCAGCCATTTTTCCGAGTCAGACAATAGTTCTTTTCGGCTTTGGATAGGACTTTGCTGAAGTAGCCTACTACTCGCTTTTGGCCATCTTGTACTTGGGAAAGAACCAATTCCAATATTGCTTGCATCCGTGTCCACTATAAATGCTTGTCCATGTATTGGATATGTTAAGATCGGGGTAGTGCAGAGGACCCCTTTTAGCGTCTCAACAGCTTGCTGGCATCTCGGAGTCCATTCGAACGGGATGTTGTATTCTGTTAGTTTATGAAGAGGCTTGACAATGTCAGAGAATCCTTGGACAAACCGTCGGTAGTATGTGCATAGGCCAAGAAAACGAACTTGATGTTTGTCTTTAGGAACCGGCCAGTTCTTTATGCACTCTGTCTTCTCCGGATCTGTTTTCACACTGTTTGGAGTAATAATGTGGCCTAGGTATCTAACCTCCTTCTGGAACATATTGCACTGCTTCGGGTTCAGTTTCAGGTTTGCTGCTTTAAACTTTTTGAACACTTCGGACACGTTCTTCAGGTGCTCCTAGAAAGAGCGTCCCAGCACCACCACGTCGTCCAAGTAAATCAAGCAGGTCTCCCAATGCAGGCCATGAAGTACAGTTTCCATCAATCGTTCAAAAGTAGCAGGAGCATTGCATAGGCCAAATGGCATTACATTTAACTGCCACAATCCATTTCCAGTAGTGAACGCTGTCTTTTCCTTGTCTTCTGGGCTGACCTCGACTTGCTAATATCCACCCTTTAAATTCAAAGTGGAAAACCATTGCGCACCGGCCAATGTGTTCAGAGTATCGTCAATTCTTGGTAGTGGGTAACTATCTTTCTTGGTAACATCATTTAATAAATAACGAAAGGAAAAATTTGAGTTCGGTTACAAAATTTTTAGGTATATTTACAGATGTGAATTTAAACTGGGCTCAACATATTTCAGAATTAACAAAAAAGCTGAATGCCGTGTGTTACAGTATGAGGGTTATTAAGAAATATGCAGAAAAAGCAACTATGAGGACGGTATATTATGCTTCCTTCATTTCAAGGCTAAAATTTGGTATTATATTCTGGGGAGGAGCTGTTGATATAAATAAAATGTTTGTTATACAGAAACAAGCTATACGTATTATCAATAATATGGCAATAAGAGATACATGCAGAGGTAAATTTAAAGATAATAAGTTGTTAACTTTGGCTGGAATATATATTTATGAGTGTTTAATGTTTAATTTTAAATATAAATACAAATACAGTATGCGCCAAAAGTATGGAATAAATTCAATAAAAACGAAACAATTTTTTTTTGGGAAAAATCCTCGAACAGGTCGATTTTTAATTTAAAAAATACATATTTTAGCGTAAAATGCGATTTTCAAATGTCATTTGTTTTCGAGTAATGGCGTCATCGATTTTTTTTTAAATGGCAACACCACATTTTTTTCCTTGATTCTGAAAGATCGTTTAATTCTCTATCAGACAGTACTAAAATTTTGCCCTCTTACATAGGAAAGTTTTCGAGTAAATGACGATTGAATGTTAGAAAACGTAAATTTTATCCATAAAAAAGTAACAATTCTGACGTATGTAAAATAAAATACAATTGATTAAATTTTATACTTAAATTAAATGTTCGAATTGCCATCCACCAACTTCTTGACAATGCGCAAGTCTGTGAAGAAATTCTTCTTGCGCATTATGAATGATTTCTGGGGTAACTCTGCGTATTTCGTCCCGAATGCGATTTTGAAGTTCTTCTAAATTACGTAGTTTATTAATGTACACTTTTGACAATTCCCCCTTGACTGGCAGTTGATGTCAATTGGCTGTTGTACATAACGTTTGGAAGGGTTCGTAATACGCCAAGCACAATAATATCCGGCCGTATAATAGTTCTTGTCGCTCCAGTGTCGATTACCATAGGGAATATATGACCATAAATAATGCCTTCTACTAGCAAGGAGTCAGAGTCCTGGAGACGGGATAACGTAACTTCTTCTCGTGGGGCATGGTTCAAGTATGCAGCCAATTTTCGCCCCGCCAAGCCGGCTGAACCTAGTTTTCCTGTGTGGCTGCCACCTGGGAGTCGCGCCTTTGCTGATCTGCGGCTGGGGCCCTACACTGTCTTTTCAGATGTCCCGTCTGCCCACAGTTCCAACATTGAACAGGGCGATCTCTCCGGCTACCAGTTTGTTCTCTCTCCGGCTTGGTATTTGGGCTGAGTTTATCAATGACCTCCTTCAGTGTTTTGATTGTCTCCATTTCCTATATTATCGCTGTTATTACTGATGGTCCGCACTTTCACATGTTCCCTGAAGGCCATTTTTGCTGCCTCGAACTCCAGTGCATGCAAGAGGGCGTCATTTAAAGTTTTAGGTCTAGCGAGTCGCAGTGCCTGCTGGGTTTCACAATCTCCTAGACCATCAGTAAAAACTTGGATGGGGAGCTGGTCTAAGAATTCGGATGGGGCTGTTGGATAAGCCAATCGAACCAGTCGAGCAACATTGGCCTCATAATATTGTAAATCCTCTCCACACTGCTGGTGACGATTTTTCACTTGTGCCTGGAATACTTGCTGCAGGTGCTTATCCCCATTTCTCATTTCCATATGCTGTTTTAGAATATCGTAGTTATTCTACTGTCCAGCAGGAACTCCTTGTAAGATGTCAAGAGCTTCCCCTTGTAGAGCAACTATCAGAGCAGTAGGTTTCTCACAATCAGACCATTCGTTTACCGCAGCTGCCGCTTCGTACTGACGCAGATAGACACTCCAGGAAACTCTACCGTCGAATTCAGGGGGTTTCGTTTTCTGAGTTCGGATAACATATCCTTCTGACTTGATCACGCCCTTCTTTCTTATTTTGTCCAGATTATGTCGAAGTTCTTCGCAGGTTTCTCTAACCAAGTTTATTTCTTCGTCTATCTCCTTTTTTGTGCTAACAGTTCTTCGTCGATTTCTTTACTTTGTTCTAACAGTTTCTCTTCTACTTGTTTTTTCACTTTATGTGACTGCTCCTCTAATTTTTCTTCTAGTGTATTCTTCAATTTTTCGTTAGATTATAATTTATTTGAAACGTGACCTGTTAGAAGGTAATAAGTTCAGAATTTAACCTGTTTGAAGGTTCTATTCTAAGCCTGGCCTGTTAGAAGGCGACAAAAAACGCATATAATAAAATGCGTGAGCATATACAGGGTGTCCCAAAATTAGCCTGCCAAGAATTAACTGTGGAACCTACGATCAAAAATAAGAAAAAAAAGTTATATAACCATTCGTAAACGCCCTCTAAAGGAGCTATTGCTCTTTAAAGGGGGACCCCAAAATTTGATATTCTCCAAATATTTTCAAAACGGATCGAGATAAAGTAATCAAATTTGAAATTAATTCACAATTAGATTGCGAATCTATTGTTCTGAAAATTATTCTTAATAATTGGTCATAGGCGGGTCAAACTGGGTGGTCAGTGGGTAAATATTGCTTTCTTGTGTCTCAAGATTTTCGTCGTCAGATAAAAAAATAAAAAATTTTGGTTTATTTTACATGAAAAGGGTACTCCTATTTCAAGCCGATAAACTGCTCTGTTTTCGAGTAATCTTGATTTAAAAATTTTGTGACACACCACAAAAGCTATACATTTACACATATTAAAGGTGTTATTCAAGCGTATTAACATATTAAAATACTTAAAATGCATATCAGCAATGTACTTATTTGTAATTTTAATATAGCCTATTAAAACTTCGAATTTTTTTAAAAACATGTAATATGTGTCAAATAAACTGACAAATAACTTTTCAAAGCTTACTAGAGATAATTTGACCGCTTGCATAACATCTAAATTTTTTGTGGTGTGTCACAAAATTTTTAAATTAATATTACTCGTAAACGGAATAATTTATCGAAGTAAAACAGAAGTACCTTTTTTTTGTAAAATTGTTCAACATTTTTAATGTTTTGATCTGACGGCAAAAACCTCGGAACATGAAAAAATTAGAGCAATATTTATCCAATAATCCCTCCAGTTTGGTACGCCTATGATTAATTATGGTATTGTTATTAGAACATTAGATTCGCAATCTAATTGCGATTCTCAATTTTAAATTTGATTAGGTACTTTATCTCGATCCGTTTTGAAAATATTTGGAGAAAATCAAATTTTGGAGTCCCCCTTTAAAGAGCAATAGCTCCGTAGGGGGCGTTTACGGACCAATGTTTATATAACTTTTTTTCTTATTTTTGATCATACATCATCATCACTGTTAATTAATTGTTAATTGTTGGCAGGCTAATTTTGGGACACCCTGTATATGTGTAATATTATGCTAAACCGAACCTGCTCCTTTGTTTCGTTACAGGAAAAAATCGAATCCCCGACACATCTCATAAGGAGTCAAGCGAGAACGCCCTATGAAGGCTTACGGTGAGCGCTCGATCCAAAGCGATATAGTTTTCTCTCAGTAACTCCTCAACCAAAAATGATAAAAATATGCAGATTTTTTAATAGACTAAAAATATTATTTTACGTCCACGCTGTGTTTTGAAATTTTGAAAATATGCAAAATTCATTTAAAAAAAAATTAATTTTACACTTTTTCAAAATTTCAAAACACAGCGTCGACGTAAAATAATATTTATAGTCTATTAAAAAACACCTCATATTTTTATCATTATCCGTTAAGGAGTTACTGAGCGAAAACTATGGGTTTGTTCCAACACAGCAAGAATCGATTCCGAACCGTCCAGAGTTAGTCAGTCCGTTCAGTTGTTAATGTACTCTCGGCGAATGCGACGTAAAATGGTGTTGGTCAAATATTTCTCACGGTTCTGAACCAGTTCTCGACGGTTGTTGGAACAGACCTTATACAGGGTTAACTAAGGGGGTCGCCTAGCCCGCGTTGACCGGCTGGGAAAAATAATAAAGATTAATTAAATAAGCCCATATGCCAAACGGATCAGTCAAGGTTATTTTTGAAACTAAGTTTTGCCTAACCAAAAAATCTCACACTGAAAAAGCAGATAAATAAAAATAACATCACTATCGCGCACTTTCGTATTTTTTGACGATTCGAAAACTCCCTGTTGTCGTTCTAAAAATAGCAAATGTATTAAAAGTATGTCAAGTATGATCGTTTAAAATGTGTTTATCTGCTTCCATAGAGATGTTAAATGATTTTTATTTTATTGTTACACAAATAATAATAATCTCGCGACTAAAATAATTTCAATGTGTTTTAAACAGCCAGCGGCAGCTGTTAAGATTTCAGGTATACTATATCTCAATAACCACATGATATCCAAACTAAACTTTAGGATAAACCGTGGACATATATACAACTTTTGTAGACGGAGATCTTTTTTGCAGTTTGCATACTGTCAACTAAACTTTGCAAAAATTGCAACCTGTTGAATAGCCTCCGTAACTTCTTTTTTACCAGGTTCAGTTTTCAGGCTTTCCAGTTCACAAAAAATGTCGAAAGACAGTTCAAGTTCTTGTAGGAAAAATGAAAATATCACTCAGGTGAGATTGAAACTTTACCATCAGAACTAGATTTTTCAAACTGAATGCTGTGGTTTGCTTTCACGCAAACGGTACATCATAGTTTTCCATCTTTGCAAGCCAACCATAGATATTTTGTGTGAAACTCTGTCGCCTGTTCAGTAGTATACAATGAAAGCCAAATTATGAATGTTGCTAAAACATGCTGCTCACAACGAATAGCACGATTGCCCTTTTTCAGTGAGGACACGGATGGACCAGCACTAGCAGCTTCGATATTATTTAGTTTTGCAGATAACACGGCTGTTCTTTATACCGATAATACTTGAGAAACATTGTTGACAAAAGCAGAAAATGAACATTAAACATTAGTTTGATGCTAAAGCTTTAACAACAAATTTCTCAAAGACCAAATATATTCCTTTTTCAATAAATAAATTTTAAAATTGAATCTGCCACAAAAATCAAATAACTAAGTATAATTGTTGATGCCCATTATATAGAATCCGCATATTGACGTACTATATAGTAGCAAAAATTGGAACATTACTTCCCAAATGTAAATAATTTAATTGTTATATAGACTGGGGGTTATTATAATTATATATTTGAAAATTATATAAATGAAAAAATATTACTTACCCTACAGAATTTATATATCAAATAGCAAAAATATTGAATATCAGCCAAGTATACTGTTATGCCATTATATTGCATGAGAAGCTGAAAAAAATAAAAATATAATTAGTTGTTCGACAACCATATATAAAAATTATGCTATAACAATACCTAGAGCAACAAAAACCATTATCCAGCGATGTTTTACTTATCTTGGACCCCGTACATATAATGAAATCCTCCACGACATTCGAAATATTAACTCGATTCATTTATTAAAAAAAAGTTGGTTATTTAATTCAGACAGACTGTGACTGTCATCTTATAAATTTGAAATATATTTACCCAATCCAGTTGATACTGTAGTATGTAAGTATTGAAATATTGCAGTATGTAAGATAAGTACTTGCAGAAGTACTATAATATGTAATTTATTTAATGTAGGAATCTGTAAATATGTATTTTTTTGTTCTCAATGTTTTATTCTTTGTTTTATTATTTTACAAGCTTATAATTACTCTGTTGCACTTAAATGTAGTGCTCTGTTTTTATTCAATTTTTCTGTGTACTTACAATGCTATTTTCTGTCATAATTCTATTACCGTTACAATTTATGTCGTAAGGTATATAAGAGTAATTAACAAACATCAACACAATTGAAGAAACATTGTGAATAACAACGCTGATAAATTAGCAGGTGGGATTTGTACATTTAAATTGAAAGAAAGATTTAAATCAAGAGAGTCACTCGACAGTCTAGAACTAGTGGACACACTAAATATAAATACCGGCCAAATTTACTCCCCAGTTTCAGGGGTTTAAGAAGAGGATTATGTATTTCTCAAAACTTCAAGAAGCTCACACTGATGCAAACTATTAAGCTCATGTAAACTGTAAACTGTATTTGAATATGTTTTTAGATCTTTAACATAGTGTTTCTACTTTGCCAGACAAGTAGACATCTTTGAAAATATGTTTTAATTTTGCTGAATGTAGTAAGAATTAGCTTTAGAGTAATATTGTAGACGTTTTAGATTTATTTATTGTTTTTGTAATCATAAATAAATATACATGTACGTACCTAGTCATTAGTATCACATATTAGAAATATGTCTCAAATGAGTATTATGATTATACCTATAACTTTTAAAAACAAATAATTGTTTTTTACATACATTTTTATGCTTTGATTGCAATAAAGAAAATGACCTTGAAACAAGAATGGAGTGCCAACGAATACTTACATGTTCTAGTAACCGACAAATTGATGATGAGTTCATTGTGTAACGACAATGGGACTTTTAAGGCTAAATCCTGTGTCTAGTGCATAACCACTTTCATTTTATCGCTATATATGGAAATTCAGTTTTTAAAGGAATTCATACGCACACTATTTTTACGACGCGCTGATTAACGTTTTGGGCGTGTAAATATAAAAATATGTATAGACATTGTAACAGCGACACTGCGATAAACTTTTCAGTCTATAAAAAAGTAGTTTTTAAACAACTTAGAATAGCCAAATAAAAAGTTCTACTTAATATGAAACATCTTTTAAGCATTTTTTACTTATTGTAAAGGTATTTAAGCTAATATAAATCAATTTTCCTCTTTGTTACCAAATAGCAATTGCATATACAAGGTCGAATTCAATAATTATCTAAAAATAAAAATACAGTAATACTCAAATTCATTTTTCAACATAATGAATACGCAAAATCAACTACAATAGATGATATCTGACCTATATGCACATCGAGGATTATTTCTTCAGGCGGCCTTTATTCTAAATTGAATTAAATACCTGACTACAAAATATTACCATAACTTTCAGCTACTTCATTCCAACATTTTCCCTTTATGCTATCGTTTTTTATATATGCATACATGTGTTATTAGGTTTAATAATATTGTGTGAAACTAGGTTTGTTCATGCAGGAGTTGGAAACGGTTTGAAACTGTCAGAAATATTCGACCAGTTAAGTTGAGGATGTTACCAGTGAATTTAAGTTAAGAATTATTTTATAATATTTTACGAAATTATTTAATAAAAAATACATTACAATTACTAGAATAACAATTTTAGTTTAACGCGCAGTAGTAAAGCTACATACTAGAATGAAAACCCACAGACAAGAAGAAACGTTCTACATCACCGTAGAAGCCATTGAAAGCTGGCGACCTCTTTCGCGAAACAGCGATAACGACATGTTGCAAACATGGAATTCTAGGAAACAGCTACTCCGCGGGCTAGTGTCCTGACCAGCATTGAATTACACCTGAAAAACTATAGCAGCAGCTAAAGTTATTTGTCGGCGGCCTACCAGACATATACCGGTTTAGAGCTTATTATCTCTCATCAGTATGCCATAGGTAAATAATTTTGCCATTTACGTGATTAATATAAAATGTTAAATGATCTTTGTTATAGAAGTTATTTGTGTAGGGACGAATAAAATATTCAGTGACTCAAATTGAATTAGGAAATATGTTAACAATTTGAGAGCGACAAGGTTACCCTAACACAATGTAGGTACTTTGGCGATTCACGTAACGGCGATCTTACAGTCTTTAGACAAAAAATTAGATCTGCCATTTCTTGATTCACATCACTCGATTAATTTGCTTTAGCTCATTCGAGTCTTTATATTTTTAATCTGTATATTGAGTCAGGTATTTTTCCCGAACTTTGAAAGTATGGCTATATTACACCAATTTCTAAATCTGCTGATAATAATAATATGTCAGTCTTGACAGTATATGAAACGTCAGAAAACATGGGAACATACAGTACAATACAAATTAAAATACAAATAATAGAAAAGATAGATAGATAGAAATAATGTAAGGAACTACTGGGTTTTTGGAATTCAATCAGCGCTACTAAAATTTGTTGCATAAGTTGGTGGCTCATTTAATTTGAGCTTGTAAAGAAATAACCATACCTCAACCACATGGTTTTCAGTCTGGTAAATCTACAGTAACCAATTTGCTTTGTTTTAAACAATATTTATTTAATGGTTACAAGTTGATTGTACTTATACAGACTTCTCAACGGCTTTTGATAGGGTTAACCATGAATTGCTTATAGCCAGAATTTCGTTTCTGGGTTTAGGTGACAGTATTGTAAAATGGTTGAGTAGTTTTCTTAAGGCTCTTTGCTAAAGAGTTAAAATTGGTAATTATATCTCTATAGTCTGTTTAGAAATGAAATAGAGTAATAAAAGCTTATTATGTATGCAAATCGTAAATAAATGTAGTACTGGTGCTTATATTCAATATTTTTATATTATGTATTATCGGTATAGATGAGGTGTACTTTTAAAAAAACGTGATCGAACCGTACTAAATTGTAGCAGGTAGCTAAAATTTAATCCCCGACAATTCGTCTTTGTCTATGCCGCTTCAATTTCTCGGTCCATTTCTCTTATAAGTAAACAATATAAAAACAGCATTTCAAAACATGAAGCTACTTTAAGCATCATAACCGGGTTAAGAGGGTTTTTAGTAGTAATTCAAGTAAAATTATTCAATTTTATTATCAAAATATTTATTTAAATTTAATGAATAGACTTTTATTCCACACAAAAATATATGTATTTTGAAAATTCAAATTATGGTGAGTAAATGTAGTTTTGTATAAATGTACAATAAAGAAAATAAAAAGTCTTTGTCTCCTAGGTTGATAACGATAGGTTCCGCAGTAACGCCAATTAAATTATCGAGTTCCCACATTTTCTCCTCTTCTTTTTGTACATGATGTATACATCTTTGACAGTTATCTGCAGTTACTCGTTCCAAGGAATTTTTTTACAAACTTTTCACGTCACTTAATTTAAACGTCGCATTATTTCGCGCTATATCTCCTTTTACCTGCGCCCAGACTAATTCGATTGGGTTAAGTTCACAGTGATAAGGTGGTAACCGTAGTACCGTTATTTGGCGATTTGTTGCCATTTCATCGATAACATATTTTTTCTGATCTTTATTAAGATTGACAAGTGTAAAAAGTTCCTTTTTCACCATATTTGTTTCAAAAGAAGTAACCATTGAATCATATCGGCTTTCCTTCAAGCAGTTGTAGGCGTCCGCTCGGTCTGCCGTGAATGGTAACTGGCATTATCCATGACAATTACAGACCCCGGAGGAATAACATCCAACATCTGTGTAAAATATCCTTCGAAAACATCTGCGTGCATGTCTTCGTGATAGTCACCTATATTTTTAGATTCAAATAAAAGTGTCACTATTAATCTTTGCTCTTTACTTGAAGGTGCCTTGAACCCTGTTGAAAGTCCATCCAAAAATGCTTGTCGAAAACTTTTTGCATTTTTATCTTGCCATACTTTTGTTACAGTATATCCCTCGTTGACCCAAGTTTCGTCTAGATAATAAATATTCCTCCCTTCGTCACGGAATTTTCTAATTGACCTTAAGTAGGATCTTCGCCAACAAATAATTTCATCTTGATCGATAAGAACTAACTTCCTGTTCTGCTTTTCCCAGCAAAAAGTCAACTCTCGTTAGTCGGCCCATAATTTGCTTCTACTACTGCTGTGTCCTTCTCTTGTAGTTTCTGTTATAGATAAAATGTCAACTTTTAATTTCCTCATTCAGCTATTTTTTTCCTTGGATGCTTCTTTTATTCCATGTGCTCATATTCTATATTCTTGTCATGTTCATAATATTTCTAAATCCTTCCTTTGTATTTGCAATTTTATCTAGTTTTGATGTCCCTGTAGCATCTCAAGCTCTCGCTGCTTTATTCCGTTTAAATTTTTCACTATATTAACAGTTTTTGATATTCAACTTTAACTTTCTTTATAATTATGTGGGGGTAGTGACTTTTGTTTTGATAATATACCACGTCGGTCAGTAACAGTTGTATGATGAAAATAGCTGGAGAAATTCGCTAACAAAAGTTGAGACTTTCCTGCCAATAAATAATTCACATAAATATCCGGAAACTGAACGTCCAAGAGGACAAGGCTTTAAGTTTGACTCCTGAGAATAAGTTGCGTAGTGAAAAAACTAATAAATAATAATATAATATGCTCATATGTGACTATCCTGATCAGTACATATACTTGTATAACAGTTCTTTTATTGTATGAACTGAAATAAAAAATAATATGTGATATATTATGCTTATAGTGTCGTTAAATTTACGATTTGATTTGTTTTCTCATGTATGTGTTATTGCTATATCACTTGAAATATCCTTGAAACTACATACAAAATTAAATTGATGGTGCTGCTTTAAGAAAGTGGTATCCGTATGTTGTGTGGTTGCAGGATATTTTTATATTCATTTGGTAAATTTGTCGGTTAATTAAAAGTTTTGTCAAATTAACTGTTAATAGTTCTGATATTAAATTAGAGAAAAATTTATCATTGCTGCATTTAATTAATGTAGAAGATTTTTAATAGACTTTTTCGTGCTTTTTTTACATATTTTCTCCCCAGTGACATTGAAATAATATACCTAGTTCTTATTAACATAATTTGCTTTGAAATGGTTGTATTTGTGCTTAACAGGTTTTAACGTGGATACCTGGACATAAATATATACTGCTACCCTTACTGTATACAACAGGTTTATGCCCTGGTGGTCAGATCGAAAAGAAGAACCATTGGTTACTTTCAAACTGTTTCATACGTATTTCAAGCTTTTATCTACTCGTATTTCCTTTAATAAAACCTTCTTGCAGCCCTTGTGTACTACGATTGTGTTTCATGGCTATATTTAAGCATATTAGACATAAGCCGGTAGCATGACAATTTAAAGTCAAATTTATATCTCACTGTGAGTTTTTAAAGGAAAGTGTAAATGCACTCATATCTATTTCACACTTATGGGTATGTACATGCTTTTGCAATAATAATGACACTCCCTCAAAACAGTTTTTGAACTTCTGCTGAAAGATCTAATTATAAATTTCATCTATATTGATGAGTGTAAGAACTAATGTTAAAAGTTGAAAGTAGATTTTATTATAAATACGTCAGCAGTTAATGAGAAATCGCAAAATTCATTTTAAAGAGTGTTATTATTGCAAACGATTGTACATGCGTTAAAAACACAAAACATAGAGCACTCACATCTTATATTAAAACATATGTTCACATTCCTTCAGATAACCAAATGAGTGACCAATTCGCAACTGATTTAAGCGCATAAGATATAAATGTAGGATATGATTTCTTTTGAATCCATCGTATAACCTAAGTTAAAATTTTAAGCTGAGACTAGTTTCACCAAATTAGCATAGTACCAGCTATTTTATTGTACGTGAGCTTGTTTCTGTTTAAAAGCGCCCAAGTATGAGAGAACGGGCAATTTAAACCCATTACATCAAAACGGTATATGCGTTAAAAAATGAATGCGTGAAAAATACAAAGTGCAAACACTTTGACTTAAAGATTTAAATATTTGTAAATAAAATAACATAACATTTGGCTTAGGATGATCAAAATATATATATTTTTTGAAGAAACGTTTGTAAATGCTTCGTTTTCGATATATGCTTAGATATAATATCATAGAATGCTGAAATTTGAGCAGCAAGATCCGGCCCTAAAAAAAATTCAGCACCAATGATTTCTTCGAATTTTTCATAACTATTTAAATTTGTTTTTAAATTCTATAAAATCTTATGAAATGAAAATTTCAATCAGGTTCCATAATAATAATGCAAGTAACAAAAGTTGAGTATTGAAAACGGCCAGAAAAAAATAGTAAAAAATTTCATATACACAACTAAAAGCTACAAGCGATCATTTCCTAAATACTCAGTGGCAACCAAGCTCACGTTTCATTACTCAAACTCTATGAAACATATTTCAGGAAATGTATTTTTTTCAATTTCATTTCAACATAAATTTTAAATTCAACTATATATCTATCAACAAAAAGGTGAAAACAAAAAAAAATACAAAAAGAAAACAAATGATATAAAAATACAATATAGAAACAATCAGAATGGAAAAGCAATGAGAAAAAAGCAGACAATATCAAAGTGGGTGAACATAAATACTTTCCGATGCTTTTTCAATCCAGATTGTATTGTGAATTTGTAAGACTAAGACAGAAATAAAAAAATTATCATAATTTTCAGTATAACTTACTGACACAAACAAACTTATGAATCGAGGAAAGTAAACAGAAGATCCTACAACAATACTGCCATCACCTATTGACTAAAAAATCGCAGCGAAATATAATGTTTATAATTCAAGGATATATTAAAGATAAATTATAAAAAATGCAATAGGACGTTGAGGGCGTCGTTTTTAAACACGAATTTCAACGAATTCATAACTTTTTAGATAGTCAAAAAATAATCTAAGCATGTTAGAAAAAATATCTCTTCACTGTGCTAATAACAAGGTTAATTATGATTAAGTACAAACATTTTAACCACGTGTTCAGGTAGGCCTAAAAGACAATAAAAATGATTTGGAACTTCTAGCTCGATGTTTAAAAAATTGGGCAAAACCTCCGGATAATTGGAGCCTATGATGAGCATCGTCCGAAATCGCTTAGATCTTAGATCTGTCAACTACCATGCGGTCGTTTTTACGGCATTTTCAATTGTAGAAACGACTAAAATGAACATTAATAATATGTAATGCCTGATAGGTAACAGCTAATTCTGTTAGCTACAGCATTTTACATTCCTTTTTCTTTCCAAACTGTCAAAACTGCATTATCACATATTGCAGGTCCGTCAGGATTACCTATTAAAACCCACACTTTGCGTAGTACAGTTAAATAAAATGCCCATTTATTCTAAGACAATCGAAGAAAGGAATATTAATAGATAATCGTGTTGGGGTTAGAGATAATTTGAATCTCCCGCCTAATTGGCCCCTGGTGGTGGCTTCTGAAAGGTTAGAGAACGGTGCATATGCGTGAGTCGTTGTTGATATGAGATCGTAAACAATTTGTAATGCAAAGTAAATGTTGATCGTTAAGGAAAGTAAAATATATCAGTCAGTAAATTGTATTTATTAGTGCCTATAAAGTATCGTTTACGAGGACGCATCAAACAAACAAAATGACGGAAACGGAACCACGTGTTCCAAATCCATCGCAACAAAATGCTAAAACCGAATTATTATCTAGTGAAGCTAGGAGATAGCTAGCCAGCCAAGAAAAATCCATGGGGCCGAATTCTACGTAATTTATATTCACATTTACGGCTATGCTACAGCAAAATTAGCAGATGAGGGAATTGTTGAAAATCCAGTTGGAAAGGGCGACAAACAATAGTGCCAGATTTAATGAAAACGATTCACAATTTTGACGGAGAAGGCGATTCATAAACCATGAAAAGGTGGTTATGTAACATAAAAAATACCGCTACTTTAGAAAATTGGTCAAATACAGTGTTGTTGCAAACTGTTCCAAACCACCTTATAGGTGCAGCTAGATATCATAAATATCAGCTTTCAGAAAAACATTTATATAGGAAGAAAGAAAGAGATAAAGGGTTTTATTGAAACTGAAATTCGTGTAAAATGTACTTTGTAAAATTTTGTTGTAATAAAAGGTACAATGTCTGACGAATATTTACTTGGAGCCTTTATACACAACACACATATTCAGGAAATAACTTAGAAATTCTGAGGTTAATATTATCTGTGATATTCAATCTGAGTTCCTAACGAACGAGGTTTTATACAGTGTGGAAGAAAGGTATGGAATAAATTCATTATTTCTAAAACTACGAAGTTTCATGAAATTTCCTTGGCAGGTCGATTTTGCTTTTTAAAAATACTCTTTTTTCTATACCAACGCATTTCCGACGTTCATTTGTTTTCGCGTGATGACGTCATCGGATATTTTTTTAAATAAAACCCCTATATTTTTCATCGGATTCTTGTAGAGCTTAACTTGCTGAATTCAAAAATATATAATTTCAACACTTTATTGCTTCAACTTTAGCAATAGTGCAGCTATTGAAAACTGTTATCGTTTCAGGTAAAGTGCCTTTTCTACTGAAAATACAGCAAAATTTTACTTGAAAACGTTGTTAAAAACGGTAAATTATGGAGACGTGCAAAATTTTAAAAAGATCGGCCTGCTTTGATAAAATCTTTGTGCTTTGTTGAAAAATGGTTTCAAAATCAAACCTCGCCGATCTTCTTAAAATTTTGCACGTCCTCATAATTTACCGTTCTGAACAACTTTTTCAAGTAACATTTTGCTGTATTTTCAGTAGAAAAGGCACTTTACCTGAAACGATAACAGTTTTCAATAGTTGCACTATTGCTAAATATAGTGTTGAAATTATATATTTTTGAATTCAGCAAGTTAAGCTCTATAAGAATCCGATGAAAAATATAGGGGTTCTAATTAAAAAAATATTCGATGACGTCATCACGCGAAAACAAATGAACGTCGGAAATGCGTTGGTATAGAAAAAAGAGTATTTTTAAAAAGCAAAATCGACCTGCCAAGGAAATTTCATGAAACTTCGTAGTTTTAGAAATAATGAATTTATTCCATACCTTTCTTCCACACTGTATAAAACCTCGTTCGTTAGGAACTCAGATTGAATATCACAGATAATATTAACCTCAGAATTTCTAAGTTATTTCCTGAATATGTGTGTTGTGTATAAAGGCTCCAAGTAAATATTCGTCAGACATTGTACCTTTTATTACAACAAAATTTTACAAAGTACATTTTACACGAATTTCAGTTTCAATAAAACCCTTTATCTCTTTCTTTCTTCCTATATAAATGTTTTTCTGAAAGCTGATATTTATGATATCTAGCTGCACCTATAAGGTGGTTTGGAACAGTTTGCAACAACACTGTATTTGACCAATTTTCTAAAGTAGCGGTATTTTTTATGTTACATAACCACCTTTTCATGGTTTATGAATCGCCTTCTCCGTCAAAATTGTGAATCGTTTTCATTAAATCTGGCACTATTGTTTGTCGCCCTTTCCAACTGGATTTTCAACAATTCCCTCATCTGCTAATTTTGTTGTAGCATAGCCGTCTAATTAGATTAGACAAGTGTTCATTTTTGCCGAAACATACATTTTTTGGAGTATCGCATAGATATGAACGGTGTTACTTTGAATGATGACAGTGTCGACGCAATAAAAAACCTGGTCCCTAAACACGCTAAAAAAGTGCAGATATTTATAGGGCTTACCAGTTACTTTAGACGTTTTGTTCAGAATTATTCATTAATCGCTAAGCCCTTGTATGATTTGCTGAAAAAGAATACAATATTTGAAGAAGAACAAAGCCGTGAATAAACAACATTTGTAACCCATAATGGCTAATTAGAGTTTTTGCGAGTTCTTTTTGGATTGTGCCATTCTCCAACTATTTTCAAACGATTTATTAATTACGTATTTCGAGATTTTATTAACAAAAATATTATCATATATAAATGATTCGATAGTTCCAGCAATAGATGAAAAAGAAGGTGTAGAAATAGTGATAGTGGTATTGCAAACTTTAAAAGAATATGTGCGTGAGAGAGTAATAAAAAGAAACGAAAGTTTGTTGAGTTCTTAGAACATCGATTAGGTAGCAAAATGCGTCATGTAGATGCCTTAAGTAGATGTCCTATTATAACGGTTAATTCATTAGTGGTTACATTAATACTAAGGAAAGCACAAGAGCCAGATTAATGAATTACTGTTAATTAAATAATTATAAAAGGAGAGACAATATGAAAATTATCTGTTGAAAGAACACATATTATTATTTATACTGATACACGGAGAAAAATAAGAAAAATAATTAAGATAACTCACGAACAAAGCCATTTTTCAGTTAAGAAGACAGGGGAGTTATTGAGGAAAGACAATTTTACGCCAAAGATAAAGGAACAATAGAAAAGAAGAGGAAATGCAAAATATCTTTGAAGAATCCAGAGGGGAAATTAGACAACAAGTTAAAGAATAATCATAAAGGTTCAGGAAGAAATTAAGAAAACGCATATCGAAGAAGACCGCCAAATAAATATTATTTTGGTGATGTTGCTATAAAGCGTAACCAATTACGATCAGATTTAAAGTTAAAACAAAAATATCTTGACCCATACCGGGTGACAAAAGTAAAAATCGAATATACTTAGGATGTTACAAAACTTGGATTTAATGATGGAGCAGCTATAACATCAATATATGAAACGTATATGAAGCCGTGGTTTGGCAACAATAATGTTATTATAATGTAATTTGTCAAAGAAGTGAGTCGGTGAGAGAGAAAAAGAGAAATGAAAGAGAATAAATTATTAAGGTTTTGTTGATAGTAATGTAGTTTATGAAATAACTGTCATTCTAAGGTGCCAATAAAGTAAAATCGAGTAAAATCCTACAAAACTAAGTAACAAAATAAATATATTTTTGAAATATTTACCCAACATTAAATAACCTTTACTATTTACTTTTATATGTAAATATCTTCATCCAGTTTTTAAGACAAATTGTAATAGCTGTCTTTATCTACATAAGACTTCAAGACATATGAGTTATTAAAGAAGAGAAACTATTTTATACCAATAATGAATGGAAAAATAGAAAACGAAATTAGTACGTGTATTCCATGCATACTAGCAAATCAACAGGATAAGAAAGAAATATTTTTTTACATCCGTTGTACAAAGAAAGTCTGCTGTTATACAGTAGTAGTAGTATTCAAAAACTATAGTCTCATTCAGAAAATTACTCACTATAAAATAACTACAGATTTACCCTGAGTGAACAGATATATGGAACGGATTAATTTCATAATCATCCCAGTTTTGAAGAAGAAATTCCAATAAGTGGTATCGACACGTTGATCAGATACAGCAAGTGATTAATTCAACAGCTCTTGAAAAGAAAGAAATCCTAAATATGTTTGAAGAATTCAAAGAGGAAATTAGACAAAAAACTAAAAGACAAATCAAAAACGTTCAGGAAGAAAATAATAAAACTATATCTTTCGAAGAAGACTGTCAACTAAATACTATCTTACTGATGTGGTTACCATAAAACGCACCCAATTAGAATCAGAATTAAAGCTCAAACAAAATTATATTGGTCCATACCAGGTAATGAAAGTAAAAACAACGATACTTATGATGTCACAAAATTTGGAACCCATGATGAATCAGCAATAACGTCAACGTACGAAGAATATATGAAATGATACCAATGAAAATTTCATCAAGGACTAATGAAAATCAGGACGGCCGAGATATAGGAAACTTGTCGAAGAGTGATTCAGACAGAGCGAGAGAGAGAAAAAGAGAGAATAAAATGTATACGTTTTGTTGATAGTAACATCACAGAATACTTTATTCTGTGGCAAACTAGTTAATGTATTAACTGTTACTCCAAGGTGTCAATAAAGTTGTAAAATATAATATTACGAGAAAAATACTATATTCATGTAAGGGGAGTTTGAAGATGATTTAATTTTGACTTGTGTGTATGCGAATCGTTCCCCTTAGAGAATAATTCCATAACAGTGCAAAACATTGTTCAAAGATCGTGGAATGTAGTAGACCGATCTCAACGTATGAAAGGCCGCAGGAATTAAATGATGTTAAAGGAAAACATCAAAATATTTTGTTTGATAAATTTTTATTTTAGAAATGGCATTGGACTACATAGTTGCTTAATCAACATTATTTATTTTTACACGTTCTATTACCACTTTGGAATAACAAATTTATTTCAAAAACACCCTGTATATTCGTTATATTTACATTATGTGCCTTATTCTTATGTACCTAATTAAATAAAGTAAAATATTTTCAATAGAACTAAATATTTTGATAAGTATCTATCAATTTTTTTTAAAAAATGCTATAATTTATTAAAAACATCTTTCTAAAACATTTTCAAATTTCCAGTTAAAAACTGTAATTTTTCAGTACACACCACATACAACTAGAAACTGTTTTTAAAGTTACCCAATATTTCGTAATTTAACCATTTTTGTATCCGTAATAGTTCTTGAAGTCCCCATGGTGTACATTAAAGTATTTCTCACGTTATATCTGTTTTCACTGGTACGTGTCACTATAGGTACACCTACCTCTAATTTAAATTACGTCATATTATTTTAGTTAAATTGGAATTCACACATTTAAGAGTAAGAAAACTACTATTTTCTAAATGCAAGCATGAAAACTCTCCTGTAATAAATATATTTTATAAAAAGAATAACAAACCTACTTAGTCCAAAGGTTAAACAGGTCTGAACTGAGAAAGAAATGTTCACATGAACATTCCAACAGTCCATTAGTATATCAACCATCCTTACATCCTTACATAATACAGTGCACGATCTGCGCAACTTATAGGAACTCATTGTCATATTTTTTCTCGAGAACGGTAACAATAGGATTCACTAGATAAATAAGTATTTATACTCCATTCAAATATTTAAAAATAAAAACTCTAAGTAATTTATTGTAGAAAATGATATATTTAAAGAAAAACGGGAATAATACTTTCTATCAATGATATGTAAAGCGTCCTTTTACAATTTTTCAAGGACATGAAAGGACATAAAATAAATAATTTTTAAGGAATCTCCTATTTCAAAATATTTCATATTGTATTTTCACGTTGCAATTAAACTAAAAACAAAAACAAATTCATTATACGTTTACAAATGTCTGAAAAGCAAGTCATTTTAGAGTTACTGTATTCAACTGTGTGGTAAGCTTATCTTGAATTTAAGAAAGTGATTAGTTGAAAACTAGTTATTTTCTAAATAAAACGTACTTCCTACTAGTATCTACATCACCAAATGACACAATTGCATACAAATTCAGTAAACGTTTACCTAAAATTCATGAGTTTTTATGTCTAATGTCAGAAATATTTAGATACACCACAAAATTAATACACCTAATGTTCATGTAGCAGCATTTTATTATATCACAACCTTCTTCTTCTTAATTAGAGATAAACATTCTCTTGTAAATTTATTATGAATTTTATAGTTACACAAAGGTATAGTAATATTTTTCCAAAGTGTTACAGTCACAATATCACGGTTATTACATACAATGAAACTAAATATTTTAATGACGATAGTTTTAATATGGGAAAAAGTTAGTCTTGTATCGAAGATAGCACCGAGACCACGAAGCGTGGTTGGATTTTAAACACTTTTTTTGTTCAGATTCGGCGACCGACGATGGTGACAATTTTCGAGTCGTGACAACTGTATGTTTAGACACCTATTACATTTTAAAGACAAGAAGTGTGCACACAGTTTATCGTTAATAGTTAACCATTATTCACGTTTAACCTAGTGATTGATATGTTTATAAAAGTTCACAACTATCAGTTTCAAAATATGATTCCATTTTGCTTAAAACAACATAGAATTTGTAAAATAATCAAATTTTTACTGACAACTATTTGTCCGGGTATCACCTTATAAATTAAAGTACAATTTAGAGGATTGTGCTTAAGAGGTTATTGGTAAAAATTTGTAAATAATCGCGACATTAATCGTTAAAAGACATTACAATGCAGTGGAATAAATAAACTGCATTAAATATGTCTCGGGAGTGATGAAGGAAGTGAATCCACAGATGTGGTTTTGGATTTCATAAGGTGAAATTAAAGTAATCATGGTTAATTTATTTTCAATATTTCATAAAAAGCCAGCAAAATCCATTAATGCAAAAAAGAGTTTGGCAAGGGCAAAATGGGCACATGTACTGCCTAAAGCGTACCGTCAAAGATGTGATAGTATGAGAGTCAATGGGATGGAATGTCAATGCAGAGCAATACCTAAAAATACTGGCAGACAACTACTTACTGTCTAGCATTGCAAAATTGTACCTTGATGGAAATTTCGTTTTTCAGCTTGATGGCACATCTTACCACACAGCGAGATCGACCAAATCATGGTTTAAAGATCATATTATTTTGCACTGGTCATCACGTAGTACAAACTTTAATATTCCAGGGACAGTGTGGCATAAAATGGAAAGGTATATTTTATATAATAATTTTTCAAGGGACGAATGTTAGAAGTTTGTGGATTTAGGAGCTCCTCGAATGCATTTGTACTAATTTTTGCGGAAAAAAGTTTATCCCTAAAACGTTGATGACAAAATCGGCATCACCAGTGTTTACCGCTGTCGGTGAACGTATTCTTTTATAAAAACCGAAGAGAAACGAAAGAGAAACAAAATTAAATAACTTAAACACTGATGTAATAACTATTAATAAGAACCTTAAAAACCAGTACACAAAATAAACAACAATTATTGATAGGTTAAGTTAGGTAAAAACAATTACATTTACATTTTTTTTATTCAAAAATCTACTGAATTCTGCAAGAGAGGTGTGTATAATTTTTAACAACAGACATCCAGATATACCTAATATTACGCATAGCACAATTTCTAAAATAAACAAAACTTTTATGGAAAATGATACTGTATCAAAATGCATTTTAAAAAGGGACAATCAAAAGAGAATGCATATTCACGAGCAGAAAATTTTAAATAATTTTATAAAGAATTCACAGAATAGCCTCAGGGTTACTAGTTTAGATTTACCTAGAGAAAGTATTCCACGCTGCCTAAAAAAATAACTTAAAATCATATAAACCTAACTTTCTTCACACTCTGGAACCAATAGGAAACGAATGGAGTTTTGTCGTTGGGCACAGGGACAATATATCAATGATCGAAATTTTAAAAAAAATATCTTATTCAGATGAGACCACATTCACGAGGAATTCAATTGTATCATTACAGAACACGCGGTTTTGGGTTTCAGAAAATTCCGAGGGGGGTTTCACGTATTAAAAATTTGTACACCATTGCCAGTTTTAGGCAGTGTTCTTTAAAAATTACCATTATTACACCAATGCCCTAGGTACTGCCTAAATGCCCAGCGACACTACCTCAATGCCGACAGTGTCGATCATCATTCTGTTAATGTTGGTCACCACATATATATTGTGTGCTAATAATAATTATATGTATATTTTTTTACAAAACTTTTAAAAAAAAATAATGTACAAAATTATTAATTAGATATGCATTGTATAATATGCTATACTGCCAATAAATAAAACTATTAACTGATTAAAACTATGTATGCAGAACAGCTACTTAATTATTAATTTTAATGACTTGAGTTTGATGATTCTCACTTTGTTTCCACATACCTACAGTGCTTTCGAAAAGTAACGAAAAAATTCATTATTTTTTAAATTGAGAAGTTTTCGAAAAAATCCCCTGGCACGTCGATTTTGTTTTTAAAAAAGGCACTTTTTGACATACGACCCATATTTGTGACGTCATCGTTGTTCGAGATATGATGTCATCGACAATTTTTTAAAATAGCAACCACCAATTTTAACTATGTCATTTGAAAGAGCGTGTCATTCTACATACATACATCATGAACAATTATGGTATTACATAACAAAAATTTCAAGAAAATAATGTATGAAGATTTTAAAATTTAATTTTCACAATACTGTGCACCTCCCCATTATGCAACACCTGTCCGTGCTTATTTAGATGAGCTGTTCCCGAATCGTTGGATAGGGAGAAGGGGGCCGATTGAGTGGCCAGCCAGATCGCCTGATTTGACACGCCTAGATTATTTCTTGTGGCTAGACTGGTTAATTTAGAAGATTTAAAAGCAAGAATTCTTGACGAGATACATCGTGTACCTCCTGAAGTTATTGATAACGTCCAAAAAGAATTTATTAACCGTCTTGGCTAGTGATAGGCAGCCAACGGTGCACAATTTGAACATTTAATTTAGTCGATTTTTTACATCATCATTATCATTTTCAGTATTGTGAAAATTAAATTTTAAAATCTTCAAACATTATTTTCTTGAATTTTTTGTTATGTAACACCATAATTTTTCATAATGTATGTATGTAGAATGACACGCACTTTCAAATGGCATGGTCAAAATCTATTAAAATTGTCGATGACGTCATGTCTCGAACAACGATGACGTCACAAATATGGGTCGTATGTCAAAAAGTGCCTTTTTAAAAAACTAAAACGACGTTCCAGGGGATTTTTCGAAAACTTCTCGATTTCAAAAATAATGAATTTATTCGTTACTTTTCGAAAGCACTGTATAGATTTTTTTTAATGGACTTGTCCATCTTTGACTCGGGTGTTTTACACATTTTTCTACCATTTTAAAAGAAACATGGTGTGCCACAAGTGGCGCCCTCTACTAGTGACGTCAAAATTAGAAACATTTGAATTACTCGTCCGCAAAAACCCCCGATTTACAAATTTTATGTAAATATTTGGATTTCTTAAGAAGTTATTTATAAATATCGAAAATAAAATTTTAACTTTAACACCCTGTAACTCCATTTATAATCAGTTTTGAAAAAAATGTTATAGAAAGAGGTATTATTTATTTTCGGTCTAGAACTGTCCCCTGAAATGTTTGCTCATCATTTCCGGACACCCTGTATATCACTGTATTTACTAGTTTAATGCCGCAAAACTGCGATCATTTCCGACAATTACGGTGTCACTGCTGTAACTGCCTAAAGCACTGCCGACAATACCGTCCACTGCCGTTCACTACCTATTGAATGCCTTCAACTACCTAATCAATGCAAACATTGCTCACGGCATTTGCCGTATTCACTGCTGCTGTTTTGTACACCACTGCCGATCGCGAAACACCCCTCGGAAAATTCAGAGTGGATAATTAATTGCCGAAGATAATATAGTCAGCAAGTTAACGTTTGGTGTGGGATACTTAATGAAAGAGTCATTTGTCCGTTTTTCTTTAAACAGAATATGAATGGCGAACAATTTCTACATTCCTTCAAAATGAATTTTTTAATGCAGCCGATAACCTTCCATTACAATAAAGAGTAAATCTACATTTTCAGTTGGATGGATGGCCAATACCCAATGCGAGACAAGACAGGAAGTGGCTTAACGAGAATTATCGCAATGATTGAATAGGTCGAAACAGTCCATTAATTTATTGGCCACCCGATCTTCGGACTTTACCCCATTGGATTTTTTCTGCAGGGCTTTATAAGTCCAAAGTTTATAAGAAGGCCAAATAACCGGGACGTACTGTATACTAGAATAAGGGAAGCGGCGTGTGAGGAGATTAACGCGCATCAATTAGGAAATGTAAAAAAATATAACAAAATGTTATAAAAAATGTATAGAAGTAACCGGAGGATTAGTGGAAGCTACAAAAATTTAATTTTAATGACGTGATTAGTGTAAATCAATTTGACAGACTCGTTTCTCATTTTTAAAATTGGAATTTTCTAATCATTACTTTTTTTTATCAATTATTGTTGTTTATTTATAGCAATTGTTGGTTATTTTGTGTAAAAAATTCGTAGTAAGCCTTGAAAATCAAAATTTCATCTTTAAATTTTGATTCAAGATAGGGCTTTTAGAGATCTATTTTTTAAAAGAAACTCGGTTCAAATCGATCCATAAACAACTTTTGTACGCGAGTGTTTCCATTTTTAATGGGTCACACTGTATATGCTTCCAACGCTGAGTTTACTTAGATAGTGTTTGAAATATTAAAATTCCATTTGCATAAATGCAGTATTATTTGCAGAAGTAAAGTTTGTCATTTATAATAAATACATTTAAGCCAAGCACTCACATACCTATTTACAAAACAGAACCTCGCCGCGAACCTCGTCGCGAACTCCGTTGCGTCAGATCACAGCGGACCTCAATGCGTAACTGCACCACGAACAGGGTTAAAGTAGGTCATGATACGTTGCGTCTTGACTAGCTGATGTTATTATGTGCGTAGTCCAGTCAGTTGTGTTTGGAAAAGAGTTTAAAACAGTCATTTATCGAAATTATGGGCAATAATAAACTGCAACATGTTCTGTAACTTTGATTTTTTGTTTGTTTAAAGCTCCCTTTTCGGTTTATTCCTAATAAAATAAAATGTTTGAAAAACGAATAGTGGTCCATATCTCCGCAACCGTTACTTTGCGGACCCATGTTTATTAAGACTTTTCTGCTTATTTTGGTTCATACTATTACCTCTTGAAATATGTTACACTCTTTCTTTAACACCTTGCATATGCGAAAAAAACAGAAAAGACGATGGCAGACACGTTTGTATTCCAGAAGAATGAAATACAGGGGTTGTAACTTACTGACTGATTTAAAGTTTCAACATATCAGTGGTCTTTACAAAAAATTTACAATGATGTCTAATTTTGATTTGCTGATTAGTTTTACTCATCATTCATAATTTGGAAATTTTTATTTCCTATATATGTATAGGTACTCCACTTTTCTTATGAACATCAAATATTAGACAGTATATGTATTACATCGATTTCATTTTGTTTATTAAATAAAATTTTCGCAAATATTTGCGGGATAATTTGGCATATTGCAGAATATGTGTTAAGAGCTCTCGGATCGTAATTAAGTACTTATGTCCAGATTTTCATGTAAATCAGTATTTGAATACTAAGTGGGCTGATTCATTCGAACTACGAAAAAACTGAGTTTCCCAACAGATTAATTCTGTGACTGGTGACGATCAGTTATCTAGAACAACTTGCAAAACCATAGTAGATACTACAAAGGCAGTGAAAGGCTGAAAACCACTAGTCAGTAGTCTTCAGTGCTGGCAGCAAATACTGCCCGGTATGTCCTTAAACTTAATGATTAACTATTGATAAAAAAATTGATGCTTGTAAATTGAAGATAGAAACTGAAATATTAGTTAATAAGATAAATCTAAAATTACATGAGACAAGCAATCTGCAATACATCATTATGTAATTAAGAACAATATTTGAAAAGATCTAGAATTCGTTTATTTTTTGAGTCTGTCTTTTTTTTATTATGTTTGGCTATATGATAATATCAGCAATAAAAAAAAATTACAACAAATTTAATGATATAAAATGTTCCAGTTCCTAATAGTAATAGTAAAAACATGCTTTTAGAAATATTAAATTTCTATTGTAAATATAAGAAATTATGCAAACATTATTTTTGGTAGGTAAATGATTTTGTGCAACTTTATAATATATTGTTTTCCTAGATGTATATTATTTAGTTAGCTTTTAATGATATATACAAAGGTCACAATCTAAATGTCGAGCCTAAATTAGTGTCATATTTTGTTTAAATTATGACGACTTAATCGGTTGTATGTCCGAAATAGGCACACAAACAATTGACATATTGATATGACATTGATGTCTCCCAAAAGTCCTATTCCTATATGTATGAAACAAAAAATTACCAACTTTTGAAACTCACTAGTGGCGGAGGTGTGGGTATCATCGATCATTATTTGCAAAAAAAATATATCACCCTGTATAATATTACACATAAAATAGGTCAATATATGCGTCATTGTATTATCTCTCTTTGTGTATTCCAAACTGATTAACAACAAAATTGTTTTATTTGATCAAGTGCATTTCTACGATACTCATGACATTACTTAAAATAATAACAAAATAATTATTTAACAATGGAATTACTTTACTATGATTTATTATAACAAATGTTGGAGTGGAAATGGCCACTTTCAGCCAAAATACATGCTTCAGACCTTCTTGAAATTGCAGCTTGAACACGTGCAAAAATTCCAGGAGTAGCCTTTATCACATCACAACCAGTTATAATTTGTTGACGTAAGTGCTCCTCAGATTCAATGTGAACCTTGTAAACGAATGTTTTGAGATATCCCCAAACAAAAAAATCAATAGGGTTCATATCGGGTGATCTGGATCCAAGGTTGACTTGGTTCTTGAGTGCCTCACGTAATCATGTTATTACCGAATATTTTATTTAGAAATTCACGAGCAGTTAAACTAAAATATGAAAGAACCTCGTCGTGCATAAACCACATTCTTTGTCATAGCGCATAGGGCACATCGTCAAGTAGTTCAGGTAAAACGTTTCCAGGAAAATCTGTAACACGCACCGATTAAAGTTCTTGGTAAAAAGTAAGGTACATTCAAAGAAAACCGATGTTGAAATCGAAATTCCATTATGGCATTAAGGTTTTCATCAGACCAAATGTGTTTATTATGGAAGTTTTTGGAAAAATTAGCTTCGTCGGTAAACAATATGCCAGCGGTAAAGTCAACGTTTTGTGCAATATTTTGCAAAATCCAGTAGTAAAATTGTAAGAGCAGGATAGTTTTGCGGCATTAAGGCTTAAACTCTTTACATGTGATACAGGTATAACTATTGATGCTTCAAAACGAACCAAACTAATTTATGATTCACATTAAGATTTGCAGCGATCTTGCTAGTATTTGGGTCTTCTTCAATTTCGTGTAGAATATCTTCTTCCAACTCAGGCGTTCTAACACTCAAAGGTCTTGCAGAAACTAGACCTTTCTGAAATGAGTCTGACTCCGAAAGACGTCGAAAAACATTTCTGTATATTCTTAGATTTGGAGTGGATGGTTTAGAAATCTTTCCATATAAATTCGCTTAGCCTCATTATTTCCATCTGCAAGACCAGCAATGAGTCTCCTAGTATCAAAACCTGTCAAATCCATTTTACAGAAATCGACAAAAACTGTTGCAGGCATCTGTGACACTAAATCTAGAAAACGAACTTACCGATGTGTAGAGTGGTTGTTTCTGAGCGTAAATGCAAGCTTTTATAAAAAAAGAATGAGCGATTCAATAGATAGTTGAGAAAAAAATATGGAGATGGCACTTTTTGATACCGACTTTTGGATATGGTTCCTTTTGAAACTGAGAAACTGTTTATTTTTACTATTCTGGAATATTAGTGCTGAGAAAATTAAAAAAATACACAAAACTGACAAAATTGAAAAGAAAAATTTATTCAAAAGTGATTACAAAAAACTAATATTAACAATATTATGATGATAATGATGGCGGGCGCATGATATCAAGAAGTTGATGCGTTCATGTGTTTGGATCACGTGATCATCGAGCTGATTGGTGAAAAAGGATTTGGCTTATTTTGGATCTAATATGTCAAATAAACGGGATTTGGAAGTTTTTGACACTACAAAAATCTGAAGAACAACATAATTTAAAATTTGGCATCAAAATCTGAATTTTTGATATTTTTGGACATGGCAGATTTTGATACTAGGGGACTCAAATGTTAAGCATATTGACCATTTTAGCATTTACGCATTTGAATATGCATAAGCCATTATTAAAACTTCATCTTTTAAAAAATAAGCTTAATACACAATATTAAATAAGACGACGGCTTCTTATTATTATTGATTGACTGATTTTGTTTTAATCTTTGACACGCTGTAGCTGGACAATGACAGTCCTAAGACAAAAAGCCCTTATTTTGGCCACATAATACACCCCTGGATTTTTCTTCTATTTAAGAAATACCCTGTATATAAGTTTTGTAGAACTTTGAATATTTTTTACAGTAATGACTAAATTTTTGAAATATAATGTTAATATTGTTTTTTAAATTATGAGTATCTAGTAAATATTAAAGATTAGTAAAGTTTACATTAATAATAGGTACCTACCCGTATAAAAATATGTTTTTTTGTTGGTCTAACAGCCTACTAATTATGTTGGCGTAATACTTTACGTAGGTACCTATGTGTGATAATAAGAAATACTTTGATACTGATTACTGATATTATATAAACTGTGTAATAGTCCATGGGGTATTGAAATATTTTTGTATTAAGCATCAGATAGTGTCACTAAGTAATTTCATCTAAATAGGAATGGCACGTTCACGAGTACGGCATTCTACCTACTTGTTAGTATCATCTTCTGTGTGGTAACATGTTTTATTGTTATATTGCTAATAAATGCTTCATCAAATATAACTTGAACAGCAAAAAATTCGTTTTAAATGAAAGTTTCTCTAACTACCTAGTTGACATTACCTTTATTTCCATTTTCGGTTAAATAATATTGAACTGTTAGTAAATCAGCGAACATTTTCTTCTCGCAACCGCAACTATTCATGATGTTATGTTAGAAGTAGGTATTTAAATATCTTGCTAGTAATATTGTTATGAAGTTAAAAAAAGTAGTTTGCCTATATTTACACACATTTTATTATTTTATATCTTAAACTACCAAAAGTATGAATGAGTCAAATTGTATAATGACATAAACACTCAGGTTTACTTCATTTTGTGGATGTACGCATTCTCCAAATTTCTACCCCTAAGGGGTGGTGACTTTATCCTTAAAACCATAAATGGAATGTGGTATTTTGTGATACATCATTTTAAAAGGTATTCAGTTATCTTTTCAACACTATCTAGTTTTTTAACTAAAGGAGAATATTTCAGATCATGAAATTCATTAAATTTATTAGATGTTGCAAATGCCCATCCCAACCTTCATTAAGTAGTATAGACATTGCTCAAAATGTTACGGAGCATTGTTTGTTGGCCAGTGATCGAGCGGTTTAAGGTGACAATGCTTGAATCGATGTGACCAGTCAGCTAGGGGTTGGAATACCGCGGCCGATATACCATAGATCAGCTATATTTGCGGATAACATTGGCCCCTCTCTGCGGGTATGGTAGGGTGGAATAATCTTGGCTTGTGCAGTGTGAGAGATTGATACGATGTTTGACCATCTCCCTAATTAATGAGGTTTTCCTCATTCATGAACTGAATGGTAGTTAAGGCCTTCCAACGTAAGTCGTCCCTGGACGCAAATGCGGCTTGCTTAATAATAATATTCCGCCTCCTCTCCGACTTCTGGGCTAATCGTAGTGATTAGAATGAGGGGTTGAGATATTATTATTGTCTGTGAAGTAATAAAGTCACACTCGTGTATGATGCATCGTCACAAGTCTTGTATTGATTCGGGTTCTATTTCCGCCATACATGGTGGGTTACATATTTTAAAATCACCCTGTATAATAATGTGAAAAAAATATGTCATCTAAAAACTCAAGCGAGTTCAAGAGTATAATCTAGAACCTAAATAGTGTCGATTTATCAAAAATTGCTTACATAAAAAATGTTGCACAAAAAAGTGTTAAAGTTTCTTTTTTTTTTATTTCTTGTTTTCTCCTTAACTCAGATCCCAGTTAACCGATTTGAGCTAAATTTGCTGTTGCTGTTTCTCTTCATGAAGTATGTAAGCAGCGATTATGCCCAATTGGGTTAAACCATACAGAGCGTTTATATTACTACAGTTCTTTGTGACTATTCTTCTGTGACTTTCTTGTACGTTTAACACGCAACTATCAGAAATAGGTATAGATAATTTTATTCTACACACAAAATGTATACCTTTGAAAAGTCGGAATTATGCTCAGTTATGAAGATCTACCTATTTCTGAGAGTTGCGAGAAAATATTTAAACTACAAAAAAAGAAGAATAGGTATTCAAGGGTAACAATAAAACGCTATATGATTTAACTTAATAGGAATATATTCACTGCATACTTCATAAAGAGAAACTAAATTTTGCTCAAATCGGTTAACTGGGCTCTCGTTGAGGAAACAAAAAATAAAAAAAGAAACTTTAATACCCTATAATTTTTTTGTGACATTTTTCGTTTAAGCAAGTTTGGTTAAATCGACACCATTTGGCCATAACAGTCTTGGACACAAACAGATAAAGAATCACACATATAAATAAGAGTAGTGGGTGCACATCAAATGTAAACATTAATTATCTTCAAAATGCAGATACTTTAAGGCGGGTTCTCAAGAGTCGATATCTTGAACAAATTCAATTACATATTGGAATGCGTAGATTCAATAATATTGACCAATGAAGTTGACTAAGTTGTAATAGAAGAAAGGAAAGTAGTTTCTAATAAATGCCTAATTCACCTAGAATATCAAAATCAGAAAAAAAGGTTAATAAAAGCTACTGGTGATAAAACAAAAAGTATGGTTATGTTATAGCTAGTTATATCAAATCAAAGATTGATTAGTGAAGAATTTAAGTGAATATTAAGTATTTTTCCTAATTTACTTTATTTTCGCTGTCTGATAATAAAGATTGAAATAAAACGTCACAAATCAATTGCAATCTCTTGTATCGTATTAATTATTATCTTAATAAAATATTTTTTGGGCAATGTCGTTACTCATTAATAGTTTGGAGTTTTCATAATTGGGAAAAATTCATAAATCTAAATTCAATGTTTAAAAATACGTCTTTTAAGCAAAACAGTAAGTTAATATTTTACTCCTAGTCCTAGTGAATCTGTGTGATACATGGAAATAAAGGGTATAAACGGAGCAGGAAATGATTCAGTCTCCTAAGAATTATTCTGAAATCATTAGTAAAATTTCTATATACAGGTGCTACTGAATGGATTTAAACTATTTAAACTATATATGAGCACAAGACTTTGATGCGGTTGCAAAATATTTCCTAGTTTATACTAAGGAATGTTGATGTAGATCCTGTTTCTTTTTTATAGTTGTTGAATGGTTCTTTTTATATAGCTTTGTTAATTTTAGAAGTCTTTTTTATCCACAATTTCAATGACTGAAACATTATTTTTTCGTACTTTTTATTATCTACTTACAGAAAATTATTTAAGGTGCCCGTATCTCTCGCCGTAAAATGATCAAATTTGTGGTTTTTAGGTACTGAAATCTCGAAAAATAAAACTCGTACAGCAAAAGTAATATCAAAATAGAATTATTGATGTTTTGTTTATCCACTTTTACTATTTAAACTTTCCTCAAATAATGTAATAACTTTTAAAATGCATTTATATGACACACATAATTTCGCTATTCTAACCCCACATTTTAACAATTATTTTCACATACTTATAAACAAAAGTGAACAATCTTATATGCAGAACTATGTAAGTTTATGTTATAACAATGTTTACATCTATAGTTGAATTTAAAAAATACGTATTTTGAAAGATTTCAGTACCTAAAAATTCATTGGATAGATCGCTTTCTGATGTTAAATATTGATCTTACGGTACCTTTGAATATTTGCAGGTGGCATGAAATAACATCCTTGTTATTTGCTAAACTCTATATTATTCAGTTCCTAAATGTCTAAAATTATTTATATTTGTAGAAAACACTTTTTAAGGAATACGGCGCCCTTAATATAAATACTTTTTTTATAAATGTAACCCATGATAGTTATTTTAAGGATATATAGTTAACAAATGCATTGTCGTAGGTAAGTGCATATTTACAATATGTGCGTGAAAGGTGGTTTTCTGTGCAACCCGCATTAGGTGCATCTCCACTTTTAATTTCTTGAAGGAGAAGATCTTGCTTTACTGTTCTGATTAATTCTTATCTAGAGTGGGGTGGTTCTCTATTGAAGAAATAACTATATAAACTCGATCATTCTTAACAAAATCAGTTACAATTATTTGCAGCTCAGTTAGTTATCGAATATGTGTACTATAAGGCTGGTGAGTGATTTTTTTATAAAGTGGCAAATAGAACAAATTTGAAAAATCGGCGAATACGTTTCTCTTCCAATTAATTAATTTAAAAAACAAATGTATTCTATAGAGAACATTTTTATTTAAAAAAATGTTGAACATGAAGAATGTAGTATATTTTATAATTACTTATTTATCTAATGAGAACCATATATATTATTTTCTTTCCATCGATGAAATTATAAGGCATTTAATTTTTATTTTAGTAAATCGTGATAACTTTTGCTGAAAAATATTTGCTGCAAACGTTCACTTATTAGGTTAAAGTTTTAATTACTTTCTTTAGGAAATCATTTCATTTTTCGTTCTTTATTTGTTGTTTTTGTAAGGAATTCTATAGATACCTAATAATGAGTTATATTTAACAATTACAATGAATATGATAATAAAATATATGTATAAAATATTTGCCATTTTGCTTTTGTTATATTATTTTATAGGGATTATATAAAACATATATGCAGTAAAAGTTATAAACGCATATATCTATAATTAGCCTTATTTTTTCTTTAGTTTTGTTGGGTTATTGCCACACTTCTGAAAAAATAATGGCCCTACTATCGCGCACTTCCGTGTTATTGACGTTTCGAAAAATTCTCTGTTTTCGTTCTCAAAATCGTAGTAAAAATTTTTTTAAACGTATGTCAAGTTTGACAGTGATGTGATTTTTGTTATTTTTACTTATCTGCTTTTTTCAGTGTGAGATTTTTTGGTTAGGCAAACTTAGTTTCGAAAATAACCCTTGACTGTTCCGTTTGGCGCAAGGGCTTATTTAATTAATCTTTATTATTTTTTCAGAAGTGTGGCAAAAACCCAACAAAACTAAAGAAAAACTAAAATTATGCCACAAATAAATAGCTTCAGACAATTAGCCTTATGTTGTAGATATAAAATAATAATAATATAAACGAAATGAAATTACTTGATTAACGTGCTCTAATTTACTATCTAATAATGCAGACTTCTCAAACCACTTTTTAATAATTGTTATAGATTTTCTCAATTTTCGAGGGAGAATTTTGTTATGTTGTCAATGTAGTATTTTTTTGAAAAATAATTTTTCCTAAAAATTTATATTTCCAAGCTACTTAATGACATATTTCCATAAAACTAGGCTCAGTGTGTTTCGTGTATGTGACAGATGGGACTAGGCCTAGGGTGCAAAGAGGATATATTTTTGAATCGTTTCATCGATTCGCAGAAAAAATAAATACGGAATTTTTGATACTAGATTCGTTATTTCACTAACCGCATAAGCTATACGCGCTATATACAATAATAATTGTCAAAAAAAAACTAAAACAGAGAAGCAAAGATAAATTAAAGTGGTAAAATATATCACCAATTTAACAATATTTGATTCGCAATGTTAATAGTATAGCCGATAATTTTGAATGTAAAATAAGTTAAGTGATATGATTGTAAGCAGTAGAATAAATAGTTGGATTTGATCATGGTTAATTAAGTAAAGTAATAATTTGCCACATTTACATGACAACATCCAATCGTAATTTAAATTTATAGAAGTTAAATGCAAGAATTAATAATGCATAATACTAAACATATTGATCTAGTTGTTATGTATGTATGTATTATATATAAAGACGGAATAAAATTGATTATACCTCATCAATTATACCCAATCAACTTATGGCTACCCAATACAAAATTTTTAAGTCTATTTGCACAAAATTAGACGATATTTAATTTATTAATAACAAATTGTATAATTTTTCAGTTAGTAACAGCAGCCCTTTTGGGAATCTGTTCAGCAGCCCGTTTGGACAGCACGTATCTACCTCCAGGTGCGAAAGGAGCTGGGGGTGGCCCTGGTCTAACAACCCCTTTTAGAGGTGGAGGTGGGAGGTTCAGTGGTAAAACTAATTAAATGTGTCCATTAATACTTTATTAATACATAAAAGCAATTGTTAATAAAACTAATAAATGTCATTTGAAGCATGAGCATGAAATTTAAAATTTTCTAAATATTTTTGCTTTTCAATTTTGTTTACTCAGTTGTATTAGGTACTTACACTCATATTTACAATTGCACCTCCAATTAATTACGTATGTATAACAATACCTAGATACTAATTATTTTCAGTACCTAATTATTATTTTCATGTTATAATTAAATTCAATTTTCTGGAATAAATATATTATTTATACTTAACAAATATAAATGTTTTCAGTATCAGTATTTCAAGAAATCCTGGCCTTTTCGCTTTAAAAAGATATTTGGATATACAGGGGCTAAAGGTTTGACTGCCATAATTATAACGGGCGATAATATACATCAAAATAAACAAAGAAACGTCCTATATAACATGGGTCCTAATCCCAACCCTTTTTATGAAAAGAATTACCAAAATATCGGGTTTAATGTGCAAAAGTTTCATTAATTTAGCTCTGTAATTTTCTGCATAGAATATAATAAAATGGAATGTTTACTACTTCTGTTATTTACTTAGGCTAATTAAAAGTAAATAACAGAGGTATTAAACATTCCATTTTATGGTATTCTATGCAGAAAATTACAGAGAGTTTCCTAAATTAACTGAACTTTTGCACAGCAAACTGGATATATTGAGATTTGATATATTTTTTCTTGAAAACGGTTGGGACCCATATTATATAGGACTTTTTTGTTTATTTGTCGCCTGTTAAAATTATGGCAGTCCAACCTCTAATACCCTGTATATACCTACATATAATAGTTTACGTCTATTTTTTGAATTTTTAAACATTATAAATTGGTATACAGTAATAGACGTAAATTGTTGTGTTTCAAGGTTAGCTTCGTTGTGTGAAAATAAACTGAATTATAGTTTTATAAAATTTTTCAAATGAATGATTTTCAATAAATTTATTTAGTCGTTACTATTTAAGGTAAAACTTGGTACAGGGAAGTTTTAGGGGTAACTAAAAGTACTAATCTATGTACTCCTAATATTTATAAATTTTTTTAACCAATTAAGAAGATATATTCTTATGCCCTCTGCAGACTATGCGTGAATTCGCGATTCGTTATGCGCGATTCATGATATGCGAGGAATTCGCGAATAGTGTGTAGGGTTCTTGTTCGTTAAAAATCAATTCATAAAAACCCTACACACGATGCACGAATTCCTTACAAACCACGCATCGCACGCATTAGACTATGGGAGTTAATTGCACAATAGCAACTACATTTCTTTATGTTTTTAAAACATTACTGAAGAAAAAAAAATAACAAACTAAGGCTTACCTTAGTTCTGTGTCTGCAGAGAAATCTATACTCTTTTTGTTAGGAAACTAGGTACACTTTTTCTTACTTGCAGCAAGTTATTTCTATTAAATCTATTCACGCATAATTTTAATGTACCGGTATTTAGATTTGTAAGTTTATTCTTCACAAAATTTTTTTTATTGCTTTGAGGAAGCATTCAAAGTAGGAATGTACCATGAATAGTAAGTTCAATAAAATTCGGGTTTAATTAATTGTTTTATTTTAGTCTTCAGAAGGTAGAAATTAAGGTTTAGGCAAAATAGTTTAATAATTGAGTGATTGATCATGCACTGGGTGTTACAACTTTTATTGAGCACACCATATGCACGGTGTTTCTAAAAATATTTAATTCAAACTTTGATATTACTTTTAGTAATAACATATCTCTAAAACATATTTTAGAGACTTGGCAATTTCCGGGAGTGACCATCAACTTTCTTATTTAAATGGAACACCCCGTATATTTTTAAATTTTTCGATTCCTCTTGTAATTTTCACAAAAGACGTAACATATTTCATATAACCTTCCCATTCTGACCGTTTTTGCAATATTCGCCATTAGATTGTTAGCCCCTTAACCGTCATATTAGCGATCACCGTCAGAGGAAAATTAAGTTGATATTTCATTTTATCGAAAATTCTGCAGGCCACTTTAATGTTGAAAAGAACTAAATATTACATAATGCCCATATATGTATGTAAACTAATGAATATTTTATGAAGTTAACAATGTTGCAGTATATATTTACTTGTTTATTAGAACTGTTGCAATACGACCCTGCACTCTGTCAAAGAGAGCATCTCGTCTGTTATATACTACTCTTAGGGAATAATACACTAGTAGTGAATGTAGAGCGTGATAGGTTGAACTAGCTGATCAGTAACTAAGATGGTTACGAAAGTAAAACAAAAGGAATTGTAAGTTACTTTAATTACAATTTTCCAATATATTTAGATATCATTTTATATTTCTCTAAAACATTGCATTTTTCAGTTTCTTTCCCAATAGCAAAGAGTATTTGTGACAATGTTAGAAGTTACAAATGTTTTAGATATATTTATTTATAATATTATGTGTCTTTTTTTGTTAGTAAATTTAGCTAGATTAATTTTGTTTATGGAATTGCTTCTTAGCTTACCTACCTAGATATTTCGCATCAAAGAACATACATATTACTTATAAGCTAGTATTTAGATTAGCTTAAATACTTTTATAATACAGTAAAAAAAGTTACACGTGTCTTAAAATTTCAGTATTTATTTATACTCTTGTAAAATAGGTGGTAACGGTAACGGTAATGGTAATGGCAACGGTAACGGTAACGGAAACGGAGGAGGAAACGGAAACGGAGGAGGAAACGGAAATGGAGGAGGAAACGGAAATGGAAATGGGAATGGAAATGGGAATGGATATGGAAATGGAAACGGAGGCAATGGTAATGGTGAAATAATTCCTATAATATCGTATGAAAACGTAAATAATGGCGATGGAAGTTACAAATGGAGGTAAAACGTTTAAATTATTTTAATTTTTTAAAGCGCGGTCGATTAAATATTTCTTCTTCTCTCATTATTTAACACACGTAAATGTTTAATTTAAAAAAAGTTTTAATGTTGATGCTTCCTAATTACGTACTTTCTAGATTTATAAAAAGGTTGAAACAAAACAGTTGTAAGTTCAACAACTCTCTTTGAGTTTATGAAAAAGTGAGACATTAATTTTTCATGACTGTAATATTGACCACAGAAAATATAGCTATTGACGCATCATTTTTGGCCACTGTTTATAACTAGCTCTAAGTCATATATGGATTAGTTTCCATATCATATCTACCTTTTTTCTCAAAGATGTATATCAAATGACAGCAAAGTATAATTATTTTGAAATGTCACATACGTAAAATTACTTAAGTACATGAAAATAGGAATTCACTATAATCTAGATATACCTATTGTTAATATTTATTTAGTCGTTTCAAAACCAAATACCTATAACTTAATAGGTATCTATTTATAATATTATTAATATTATTCGTTTTAAATATCATAGAACTGCATAGATACTGACATTACTTTAAACTAAGTTGGTTATTTTTTAAAATACAATATTACTTAGCCTCTTACCATATTTTGTATTTTAGGAAAATTTAAAAAGTGGCATTTTTTACATACATTTCCACTTTTTTAAATACTTAGAAATATTTTAGTTAAGAAGTATATGGAGAACCTTCAAAAATTGTTTATATCAATCAACGAAAATAAATTATTGCTGAATCGTTGAATAAATAATGAAGCCTTTTCAGTAGTGACTTTTGATATTGATCTACTTAAGATCATTTTAAAAAATATATGAACAATTTAAGTTATACACCTACATAAAATATTTATGTTTAAAAGTAATGAACTTAAAGAAAACCAGCTGGTAATTCAGTACAGTATTTTTTTATTTATAAATATTTCATTTCTTTCTTTCATTCTCTCCCTCTTTCTCATATAGATATATTCCTTCACTTCCCCATGTTGTCTTATTCCTTCCTTCCTTTATCTTTATTCTTAACTGTTGATTATATATTATTATTATTTTATTAGTTACGAAACAGGAAACGGAATAAAAGCTGAAGAAGAAGGAGAACTAAAAGGAGCTGGAACAGATGAAGAAATTCAATCAGCAGTTGGTTCATTTTCGTATACAGCGCCAGATGGTACTGAAATTAAAATAGAATATACAGCTGATGAAAACGGATTTGTAGCAGTGGGCGATCATCTTCCAACGCCACCCCCTATCCCTCCAGAAATTTTGAAATCTCTTGAAGAAAACGCGGCCGAAGAGGAAAATGGTAATGGCAATGGTAACGGAAACGGTAATGGTAACGGAAACGGAAACGGCAATGGTAACGGTAATGGAAACGGTAATGGTAACGGTAATGGAAATGGTTACAGATATTAAGCAGGTAGGTTCAAATTGTACATACTCGTACTAATTTAAATTGTATTAAATTTTTAAAATAATTTTGAAAATGATAGAAGTTAATATATCTTGATTTACTGCTCAATTTGTGACACATTTAGATTTTAAATGATATACGATATATGCTATCCTGGGATACCATATATTGCAAATCTAAAAGGGATCTTGTATTAATTAAAAAAATACAATTTGGAAATATCTCTGTACTACATATTTTATCATTTATTAAATGTTAGCGTATGTGTATGTATATTCAAGATAAAATAATAAAATAAATATGAAGCTGATTCTTAACCTAAGCGCATAAATTTAACTGCGTTTTCTAGACCTCAAAATAAGACGAAAAGTATAGAAATAAGGGGAAAATATTTTGACAAAGCAAACATGTATCTTAAAATATTTAGTTTCCAGGGTGTGAAGGTTAGTTCGTAATTACTGTTTTTAATTAGTATTTCCCAAACTCGTAGAGATAACTTATTGAAATTTAGCGCAACCCCAGCTTTTTATGCTCATTTTGAAAATCTAAAAAGAAATCAATACAGTTTGTTCATGGGCGGGTTAAGGCGGTAGGTAGTGTTTAAAAATACCCAAACTTTTTTATGTACATTTATTTGATAATTTCATAGTAAAAATAAAACCTCTAAGGATTTTTACATAAATAATATACTCTTATCGAAATTTGATGTCGGCGACACATTTCGAGAAAAATGGATTTTAATATCTGGGCCCATGCTAAATCTCATTAAAAATCTATGGAGTTTGAACATAGTTGGCTTTTAAATTATAGAAAAAAAAAACAATTTTCACATCAATCAATACTTATAATATGGAAATGATAAACTTTTGTAAACTCCGAAATTAAAAATATTTTACTTTATTTTCACTATTCGTCATTATTTGTCTTCAGCTATAATTTTCCAAGTTTATGTGCAAAGAAAAGTTATATGAATATATTTTTAAAATATGGGTAAACAACCTATTAAGTAGGTATTTAGACAATAGTTGCACATTGAATTTAGTATTAACTATGTATTTATCTGTTTAATTATCTAAAATAATTTTATTTCTATTCCTGTTTTAGATAGTTAAAATGAAAGAAGACTTTCTGCAGCTACAACACCATTATATGTTTTTAAGTTGTTCATATTAGTATATATTTTAATTTATTTATTTAATAACCTACCTGACTCAGTGCTAAGCATATATATGTATAAAAGTCATTTTTGTAGAAAAAATGATAGTCACGCTTATTGTAACACTAGATGACGACTTTGCAATGAAACTGGTTACTGAGTAATTACATGTGATTGTATTGTCCTATTTTACAAGAAACGTTGAATTGATGAACTGTAAAATATTGCAATTTTTTATTTGTATGATATTTTTATATACCTAGTTTATATATGTATAAACTGTACAAAGCAGATGTTTTATGAATACAATGAATTTACATTGTAATTTTTATGTTTTATTTTTTCCTATTATTTATCAGAAATTATACAAGGTGTTCTATTTAAAATTATCCCAAAATCTCAAAAACCAAAAGAGATGTTCTCCAAAAATGATCTAAAGAGCAAATAAAATGAACAATTATTAGTACAAATGATACTAGTTCTTAGAGCGGTATAGATGGTACAGGGAACCTAAGAAATTTTTCATGCAACCATTAAAGTTTTTAGCTAAAAAATGTTCAACTATCTTGCGTCTAGCATAAAAATATAATTCTCGATTTTTGTTTATTCATCGTTACTATTTAAATTTTGATCAAATAAAATAACTGTTAGAAATCGTTTTTAAAACACGCATTTTAACAAATATTTTCACATACATAATAAAAGTAAACATTGTTATATTTAGTGCTAAATAAGTTTATATTATATGAATATTTATTTTTACAGTTAAATATAAAAAGTATAGCTGCTTTCTGTAGCTATTGATTCTTATTACTTCAGTATCTTTAAAAATAGCAAGGTGGCATGAGATAACATTCCTATTTGCTAAGCCTTATAGTTATTTAATTATTAAATCTTTAAATATCATCTTTCAAAATCATTTGTCGTTGTAGATTATTGTTTCAAGAATACGGCGCTCCTAAAATTTAAGCATTTTTTTAATAGAAACAATTACATACCAAGTCACTTAATCCGGGTATACCTACTTATTTAAATTTGAAATTATTTTTATATATTAAAAGCTGTGTAACTTCTTAAAACATAATTTTGGCCCTCTTCACATCAATTTGCGTTAATTAATATGTTGAAAAACTTATTTTTTCCAAATTCCAGTAGAAAAGTGTAAAGAAACCAAAAATAATATGCTTAAATTTCGAATGTATGTCCCAGAAATATGAAGGAAATATTTACTAGCTTATCTTATAATCAGATAAATGTTACGCAATAAAAGATATTATACCAAGCGTGTTAAAGAACTTATTATACTACTATGAATAAAAATAAAGTGAAAAGTTTTAACTATATATAGCAATGGCCTCTCCAACTAAATAAATAACTTCTAGCGACCTTGTCCGCTAGCATCGTGTAATATATTATAGTTATTATGTGTCGTTAAGTTCTCAGGAAATATGCAAAACGTCTGCCTCATACAAATATTATTGATAACGGTATTTAGTAGTTTTCAAAAGATAATTCAAAATTCAATTTCAAATTCATATACACAAACTAAAGTTAAGTATATAATAATAAGTCTTATTTTTTAAATCTGTTGGAAGATATACAGGGCGATTCAGATGTTATCTAGAAAAAATATTTAATATACAGAAACTCTTACAAATACAACTTTGTAAAAATAAAATTAAAAAGAGCAGTTCAAAAATGATTTTCTCTACGTTAATGCAAAAAACAATACTTTATTGAACTATATTTAGTGGAAAAAGTGGTTCTTTATTGCACTCATCTGTCATTCTACTGCAGCGTTTTGTCATCATGACAAACATAAACCTTCAAATCGACGTCACATTTTTCTAGACTTAGTATCATCTAAACATTTTTTGGTTTTTGCATGAACGTAGAAAAAATATTGTATGCAACTCGTACAAAAAGTGCTTATTAAAAGTGCTTAATAAACGCTTACTTTTTGCACTTGTTGCATCAATAACTATAAAAGTACACTTCCGCACGACATTGGACTCTGGTCCACTGTAAGACCTGATAAGGCGTATAATCGGCGACCGGAGAAAACATTGAGAGAAATTCCCAATTACATTTTACACCTATTTTAATGCAGCAAATTCAACGACTTTTGCCACTTTGTCATTTAATTATTAATAGAATTAACTTATGGTCTTAATTAGTAAAATAGTTTGACATACCTGATGTTACAACAAAGTTTTTGTCCCGTCTTACCCAGTTTCTACAAACTAACACAAATGTTTCTGCTTCTTGTTCATTTTGAACTCGTAAGTCATTGGCATTAGCTGTGATACGTTTGCGTAAATCATCAATAGTGTTCACTTTGGTGCAATATACTTAATTTTTTAAATATCCCCACAAAAATAAGTCCAAATGATTTAAAGTCAGGAGATGGTGGCGGCTATGGTACCAGTCCTCCTCGTCCAATCCCCCTGGTATTAATACACGGACACGCTGTACATGGTACAGATATAATTGAGTCTCGTGTATGATACGCCATATTGCTGCAATACGCCGTGGACGCCCTGGACCTCAATCTCTTCCACGATTCAGTTAAAAATTTCCCTCGTTACTCCTGCGTTATAACAAATTTAAAACCAGTTAGGAAAAACAAATATGCCTCTTTCAAAACTAACCAAGGCTGTTTCAAAATAATTAATCAATTTCCAAAAACCTTTACCGTCCAATAGTCCATTGAAAAGTTACATTTGGTATTGCATTTTTTAGAGAATGCAATTTTATTGTTTAGTCCAGTAACTTTTTGTTGTAAAATCAAAAATAACAAAGATATTAAAGAAAAACAATAAAAATTTTTGGACAAATTTGCTTTTGGATGCCATAATTTATTTATTTATTTATTTAAAAAAATGACATCAGAGCATTTTTGTAGATTGGTTTTTAACGAAGAATTTTTATTATATTAGTTTGGGTTTTACAGCGCTGTGAAGTGAACACTAATATTCCTTATAGTCCATTCAAAAGTTATATTTGGGGTTGCATTTTTTAGAGGACGCAATTTTATTGTTTAGAGGGGCGGGGGGGTCAAAAAAAGCTTAACTTGAAGTTTGTGGGATCACAACCCTCCAAATTCGGCCGCCATCTTGGAAAAGGTGGTTAAATTGTTTTTAGCATTTATCAGGTAAACTATTGGTCATACAAATTTTTTTTTTTAAACATTTTTTATTGCAAATTGAATCCTCTACAATTTTAGTCCAGTAACTTTTTGTTGTAAAATCAAAAATAACAAAGGTATTAAAGAAAAACAATCAAAATTTTTGGACAAATTTTTTTTTGGACGCCATAATTTATTTATTTTTTTATTTAAAAAAAAATGACATGAGAGCATTTTTGTAGAGTGGTTTTCAACAAAGAATTTTTATTATATACTTTTTTTTATATTCATTAGTAATAATTAAAAACTATGCCATATGATTGATTTAAAATATTTATCAGTAGGGAAAATTAGTGTTTACTTCACAGCGCTGTAAAACCCAAATTAATGATAATTGTTTTAGAATAAAATATAGATTTATTAGAAAAGAACCTATAAAAAGTCATAAATTGAAAAAATATATACCACTAATAGAACTTGCAGAAGAAGAGGCGGCTTTTTTATATTTTGCACGAGGCGACAAATACCTCAGGATCGGCCCTGTTGAGTACTATTATCTAACAAATAAGAAAATTGTCGTAAAAACTGAAATATAAATAATATTTTCTCAGAATTAACTTTGGGATTTGGATTAAGGAAGCAAAATTAATTGTATTAAAGTAGTTGATTTATATTACCTTATATTCATCCAAAGAAATTAGCATTAAAGCTGTGATTAAAGTATAGCTCATTCATTCATTGTATATCACCAATAAGGCCAGCAGTAATAACTAATACTAAAAGTTATAGAGTTAAAAAAATTAAAATAGCCTGTGACCAAAGAAGCTTATTACATTTACTTTAAAGAAATAAAAATATTAATATTTTCAAGGAAAAACAAAAAATAAAATATTTTGAGTGAGCCTAGAAACCAAATCAATAGTATTATTATTAATCCTAAACACATATAATATGTATTCCTTTATTAAATGATGTTTGTAATTATTATTTGTGTGCTTGGTAAAGGCATTTTATTATTCGTTATATTTTTACTTGTATATGATTGTGACCAGTGGCGTAGCCAGAAATTTGACAGTGAACAAAGTATTTCAAACTAGATTTTTTTAATAAAACAAATAAATAATTTTTAATAAATTAAAACAATAAAAAGTAAATAAAAAACGATCTCATCATAAACATGTAAATAATAAACAAGTACGAACAATATTTTTTGTACAAAAATTACAAAAAAAAAATAGAACTTAGTAGCAGGTGAACCCTAATGTAGGGTTGCCGTAGTAGGTCTAGTTCACTGACCGCGTTGCTAAATCTTGGCGAATAGAGTGATTGCAGGTTTGTAGTGGGACATTACGTATATGACCCAACCAACCCAACCCATGGGGGTGGTTCTGAGCATATTTTATCTGAAATGTCAGTGTTATTCAGGTAATATTTTTTTTGTTATATCTTCATATATAGTTCTTCGATAGTCAAATGAAGTATTTAAAGTTTATTTATTTAATTATAGTCTTATACTTTTTATACTTTATGCTACTTGACAAATGTATTTATTCTTATTGTATTAAAAGTAATTATGATTTAAAACCACATAAAACAAACCGGTGTTGTTTAGTGTAACCATGGATGCAAATATATAACGACATTTGCAAATACCATCACTAAGATAACCGTAACATCGAATTGTGTCAGCTCATATAATAATTAGGTAAACACAAATTTATTGGATTTATAACCAATATTTCGTTAATTTTATAATCTGTTGTTTGTGATTTGAATATACCTACTAAATGTCAGGGCAAATCTCTGACGATAATAAAATATTGGGTAAATTATATGAAATAGATGCAGGATTTTGTAATCATTAGATATAATATACCTAGCTTATTTTCAATTTGTGAAAAACTTGATTTACATATTGATTACACTTAAAAAAGTTTTATTTTAAAGCAATAATTGCTTTCACATATAGCTAATTCTGTTCACTAATCCAAATTCCTGAAAAGTTATAAAAGTCAGGACGAAATAGTACATTATACTATAAGGGAGAGAAATGCGTTATTTTGGCACCGAGGACAAAATAGCATCTCTCCCGAATGGTATATACTATTTTTTCCACGGTCTCATTAACTTAAAAACACATATTTTGTCATTATGAAGTTCTAACAATAACAACCATTTAAGTCAAATGTCATTCATCACTTTTACAATTGACATTTGTCAATCAAACCGACAGGTTTTAGTAGGTACCACTACTAGCGCAATCACAAAAACTGTAAATGTAAGCGAAATTAATATTCCTTCTAATATTAATTTTGAAAATTGTACAAATGTAACATTTAATTTAAATGTCAATAAATAATTTCAATGTTATCTTTTTTTTGCATGAAAAACGTTCACCATAATGTAAACTCCCTTGGGAGCATTATACTCCCTTGGGAATAATCGACTACTTCTGTTTTAATTTTGATGACATAGAAACTGATTTCTACTCCCGACCGTGGAAAAAAATATTTTCTTATTAAATGTAAATTATACAATTTCTTCTGTTTTAGGTTAGGTAAGTATTATTATCTGTAGTGCTAGTTTTTCAACGATATAATTTATTAGTAAATTTTTTTGTATCCATTTTGTCAGCTGCTAACATAGGTATATTTTCAGTATGAAGGATCGATCAAAATAATGGTAAATACAAGCACGGTAATGGACCGTTGGAAGTTTTCATGGTTGTGTTTTTTTCAATAAAAATATTTTTAAGAACTTCCAATATTTCGGAAAATATAATCATTTATCATTGCTTGAAAGTTAAAGAAATAATTTTTATTTAAGGAGTAGTTGAACCTTTCAGCTTTATAACAATGTTTTACAGGTGGCATAATTTCATATAAGGTGTTGAAAAATCAAATGTCAAATATTGTTAACTTTAAACCGTCAAAATTATTTTAAAGTGAATGCCTTATATTTTTACATTTTCTAGTGCATAATTCTATTGTCTTTTGATCCATACTATACTTCTCTATAACCATCTATTTTACATTTGTGTAAATGAGAATTTAATATAAATATATACAGGGTGTTCCATATAGAAATTATTTGGATCATATTTTAAAAGAGACACCCTGTAAAAAAATACACGTACGCCACTAAAGGCACGTTTATACGCTACGATTTACTGTACGTTTTATTGGTCATGCAAAACGGAATACAAAACGTACATTTTGAGTACGTAAGTGTTGACATTATTACGTCTTTTCGTCCGTTTTTGCGTCAGTTTGTTCGCAATTTGTGGTCAGTGAAAACATCTTGAGTGAAGATATCCAATATGGGGGAAGAAGCACTAGTGTTAACTTTTATAATTATTGTTTCCCTGGTGCGGGTAGAACTTAAAAAGAGACGGGTAAAGATGCTAGGAAAAAAAGAAGATGGGCAAGGCAGTGGCTTCTAAATGGAAATAATTATTCACACGTTAAGTTACTAAAAGAATTAAACGAGTTGAACCAGACGACTGGCGCAATTATTTGCGAATGGACGTTAGATCGTATTATGAATTGCTAGAATTGATCCTTATATATATTTATAAGTTCTTCATACACCAATTACTTCTTATTTCAATCACTGTATTCTTTATTTTTAATTTGCCATAAGTAGGAAAACTTGTATATAGTTCAATGGACTCCGTGAGAAATTCACGGAAACATTGCCGCAAGACCGATGATGTTCACAATTTTTAATAAAAACACTGGTTTACACGTATCATGTGTTTACACGCTACGTGTTATCTGATCAGTTCCCGTAAAACTATTCTCTGTCCGTCAGCTGTCCGACTTGTCCTTGGATTTCTTTTAATTACGATAAGACGTACGTTTTACTATTTACACGTTCCGCTTTACATTATAGGATTTGTCCTATAGAACAAAACGTACGGTAAATCGTAGCGTGTAAACGTGCCTTAAGTTCTACGTAAAAAGTCAGTCAGAAGAAATTTTCACCATTCCGATATCTCACCTTCCTCTGAGATACAAAGAATCCCTCAAAAGTAGTTTCTCACAGTCGTTGAGAGGCTTAAAGGCCGGTCCAGACACAGCGACTAATCGCACGATAAAACGGTCATGTAAGTCGTTCAACAAAACGTAGTATAAATGGTGCGTCCATACAGTTGCGAGTTATCGTTCAAACTTCTCGACGTTCAGTTTCGTAACGATCGCCATGAAAGAAGTAATACTATGGTCAATTTATGCCGTATGTCTTGCAAGAAAATTTCGGAATAACAAAAGAAAAAATCGAAGAACAAAGTGGTCCAGGGAATGGGTGTTAAAGAGATCTGAATAATTGTCCCATGTTCGATTCGATAAATCCTCCCAAAAATTGGCGAGAGCATTGACAAAGATCAGACATGTTGCGACTCTAGAGGGAACCGTACTAAAACAAGAACGATAAGTTGTAGCACCCGTCTACATGCTCCGACATGTCTCATCAGTTGTCGGAAAATGATGCCTTAGCCTTCGGTCTTTCGATTTAGCGTTCAACCTCATTCCGTTTAGACAAAACGTACGTTTTGCGATCCACACATTCCATTTTACTTGATACATTTTGTCTGATTCGACATATCGTTCATTTAGTCGTTGTGTCTGGACCGGCCTTTAGATGCGTGTTTATTATGATATACTCACTCACAACTTTTAGAAACATACAAATTTTTATTTCATATTTTGCATTTACCATAATACACTTTATGTGCATTGCTGATACCATTGCCGTGTCTTAGTTATTTTTCGAGACTATTGTTATAGGTACTGTGATTTATCTATTCAGTCAAGTAATTAAATTTGTAAAATTTGGTGGGATTCATAAGGGCCATAATTTCTAAATGGGCAGTACATAGTTGAACCAAAAAAAATTACCCATATTTTAGTAGGTAGGTATTTAATTTTTGAATTCCTTGTCATTTGTGTTTAAGTAGCCTACACTATTTCATTGTGTCCGACGTAAAATTAAAATTATCATTGAAAGGAATTAGTTACTTTTTGCCCAGAAACAGATAAAGGCTGACTGTAACTTTTCCATATCTTTAAGAAAAAGATGAAAACTATTGTATGTTACAAAAATAATAATTAAAAAATGTTAAAAATAAAAATCAGTATTAACTCAGTACTTTGAATAATCAAATATTTATTTATATACCTTCTTAAAAATCATTTTTTCCTAGAAAGTCTGATTTACCTTCTGTGTGGTATTAAATTACATTTCGGTAGCTCAGGGTTAGCTTTGAGAATAACTCATCGAGAATACCTATTATGTATTTATTATTTTCATTGCACATAGTTTTTATTAATCCTAAATTTATTGCTTACATATCTTGATAATTTTATATGACCTCTGTAAACAGTTAAATTTAAGAGAATGACAAGGCCGATAACTCAAAATCATTAGCAAATTACTTACCTACATAAAAATCATTGACTAATTGAATTATTAATTAGAAAATGAATACCGCTACCTATGTTTTATTTTTTATTACATATAAGGTATAGGTCACTTTTATTTTATTTATGTTTATTTATAGATATAGATATTACAGAACCGAGAATTAAGTATAAACAATATTAAATTATTAAAATTTAATTCAAAATTTCTTCCATGCGCAATTTATTAGATACTGTTTTAAAAATAGTTCTCCTGGATTTTTATGAAAATAATATACAGTTCTTGACAATCGGGTTTCCTGAAATGGACTTTTTTTATTATGTACTTATATAACGAAAATATATTATCTATTTTATACTAAAGAAATTAGAATTTGGAATTAAGGCTTTCCTTGTTCACTTCAGTTTGCAAAACTGGAATAGTCCTTTTAAAAAATCTAGGCTACTAAACTATTTTTTTCTGGTTATTACATGCATTTCAATAAATTCTCTTCCTATCGAGCTTGGAGATGCAAGTTCATTAATCATGATTCATTTACAGATTTAATGGCTCGTCGCCCAGGGCGAGCGGTCTGCGTTAAGTACCTGCTGCAATGTAGGTCGCTTCCTGTAAGTCGAGCCGCTTAGGCCGAGCAGGAAGTAAGCAGACCACTTATATCTCACCCGCACTCAGTTTATATGTGAACATACACATGAAGGAACAGCCAGTTCAATTGTCGGTCATCTCACCTATGGCATATTGATGAGGGCTAACAAGCCCGAAATCGGTCTATGCCTGGTGGTGTGCCGACAAGGGTTCTTGGCTGTTCACACAGATACTGCAAGAGTAATTCAATGCCGGTCGACACATTGGTCCGCGGAGTAGTTGTTTCCTGTAGTATCATTTACAGATTTAAGACAGACAAATAATATTTTAAGACGGAAGTGTTATACAACTATACTGTTGATTTTATCAATACTGCGTTTCCATTTTATTGTATTTAAATTTTATGGTTTACTTAACTATATTATTTAATGTTCTTGATGTTATTTTCATTTTCAATGCAAATGTAGGTATTTCAAAAAATAATTAACCAGTATTTTGTTTTAGAAGGGAAAGGAAAAGTAAAAGAATAGTGTAAATTTTATATATAAAATGCAGTGCTAAATTTATGTAAAAGGTATGATGACGAGCATACTCATAAAAAAGCCACTTTACTGGTGAACAAAAATTTATTATTTTGAAATTTCAAGGCTTACCTGATTTTACGGATTTATAATAAACTTGTTTCAGAAACACGCAGATTGAAATCTCGGAAAAGGGGAGACCACATCAGTCAGTGAACACATGAAATTATTTCATTTCCGTGATGTGTTCATATTTCGCCCACATGCGAAGAAATTGATCTCTAAAAATGAACATACCTACTTTAATTTAAGTAAAAGCAATGGTTATATACTATAAATATTTAATTAATTTCATTTCGGCAAAAATCAGGGTATTGAATATACCTAAAACACTTTTTATTTAATGTCACGTTTGGCTATGTTCATAATTATTAGAATAATAATATCACGTAAGTATATAGTTCAATTATAAACAATAATTACCTACTTTGACAATGTGAAATATTACTGTTAGAAGTATAACAACTAGAAATTAGGTACCTATATAAAGATTTTTAAATAATCTTTTAATATCAAGATGTCAATTATTATAGTTTTTATTTATTCTGCCATAAAAGCTATAATAAACTAATGCGAGGATTTTGCTAAATTAATAGTTATCTTACGTATGACAGAATTGTAATTTTCCTTTCAGTGGTATAGCCGCGGCAAAGATTCAGACGACTACGTCACCGCTGACGTTACGCAATTGTTTTCATTGTCACACACAATTTTCGATATTTGGTCGCGTTAAAAACAATCACTTTTTGCAATTCCGTGCAATATATAATGGAAACATTTAGTGTAGTATATAGTTTTATTACATTCAGTTGCAGTTTCTTAAATATTTTGATGAAAATATAATTATTCATTTGTTGGTATGACGTAAGTCGTCTGAATTCTTGCCCATATAATTTCCATATGTTGCAATTGTTTTGTCGAACACTGTTCAGTTCTTCATTTTAGTAAAAAGTTATTTTTATTATTTGCCTTTACGAATTAATTTTGTATGATAGTTTGTCTACAAACAGTAAATTATACTTAGCATTCTAGTGACATTGCGAATGGGAAGCTGGCCGTGACAAGATGTAGATGACATAAAAAGAGATACATTATGTTTATCGCATAACTTTAGTTATTGTATTAAAATTCTTGTAATATTTCTTAAGCATGTAACAATGACTTATAATGCAAGTACCGATTACCTGTGACAACTATCGTAACTTAACAGGTATTCACAAAACATACATATAAACTATCCTCATATTAAGTGGACTTATAAATAAATAAGTAAAGTACATACAAACTGGGTAGTAGAGTAGTTATTGTATAGAGTGATCAGTGTAAATGTTAGATTCGACTGTAATAACAGTTACAGTCGAATCTACATGTTAGCACATATTACATGAACGACATGTTAAATAAGTATATATGTTACGGCTAAAGTGTAAAATTGATTAGTTTGTAAGCTAACTGGCTAGTATACAAACTAACTGAACCGTTGATTATTTTGATATATGTATAATGCACATTCCACAATATTAGCGGATATTTTGTAAACTATCCCATTCGCTTGGCTAATTTAATAACAAACACTAAAGTAGCGTTGTTTCTTTGGTTAGTTTATAAAGTATCCAATTTGGTCTAGCTAGTATGACATCAATCATTTAGGGTAACACAAAATATTCTTTGGATAGTGTAGGTATAAACTAGCCAACCATTTTTTTTTATAGTTAATTTTAACATGATTTGGAAGCTTACTGTTTAATAACAAGTGCCAAAATAGCGAATCGTGCAACCATAAATAAACAAATATTTATTTGTACTTTTTGTAAATTGTGTATTGTTTTTTTATGATTATCTGTACTTAACAAAGGTTTCTATAAAAATATTGTTTGTATTTTATTAGACATTTTTTTATATTAAATAAAACAGGAAAGTTTCGAAATTACTTTATTTAACCGTTTTAAAATAATATTTATGACATTAATCAGAGAAAATATAGAAATAGGTGGCTAGTTTACATACTACCCAAAGAATTCGTTTTTTTTTGTATTACCAGAATTGTTTTCACTCCAGCTAGACTAAATTGGATAGTTTACAAACTAACCAAAGAAGAATAGTATATTCTACAACAAGTTGTAGAATGGCATATATTCCACACGAGCAAAAAGTTTGTAGTCTACGGTTTGCGAGTGTGGAATATGCCATTTTAAACGTGTTTTAGACTATACTTTCTCTACCAAGATTTTAGAAAGCATGCAAAAAAGGTGCTTATTTGTACATATTCCATCACAGTATGTTAGAATAACATTCTAACACAGTATGCTGGAATGACATAGAATAACATTCTAACACAGTGTGATAGAGTGTCATTCTAACACAGTATGCTGGAATGACGTATTACAATATAATTTTTAGTTGTCAAACGTGTACTTTCTAAAATCGTGTTAAAGAAAAACTATTTTAGTATCTTTGATTATTTAGAGTAAATTAGAGAGTGGGTTAGTTTATAAAGTATCCGCTAATATGTAAAATATGCGTTTTCTATCAAAATAGCCAAGGGTGCTACTTTGAATATTAGCTAGCTAGTTTACAAACTTACCAAGTTTACACTTTAGTCATAACATATATATAGGTACATATCTACATCAAATGTAACAAAAATAACATAAGTAAATTATAACAATAACGGTGTTAGTGTAACTGCAGCAATTAACACTTAATTAATTTAATAAATTAATTCATTATTTAAATTACTCCATAAAATGGATTCTAATATAGTAACCCATTATTTATGTTTATACCAATGCAATCAGTAAAAAGTGAAGAATCAAAAAATGTAATAATATACAGGGTATTTCATAAGAAAAAAACAAGTTGATATCAATATCTCTGCAGTGCGATAATCGATTGTTTCTTTTTATAAACAAAATAAATTCTTGTGAAAAATTAGTCTCTAAAAATAATAAGGTTGCAATGGAATCTAATGTTTTCGCGTAATCACCCTGTACTGTCTGATATATACTGGGTGGCCAGATGAAAACGAAACAGTCATTTTCAGGAACTGCGTCAAGATTGTAGTAAAACGCTCAGACCCGTCGATTTTATATTAAAGGGGACATTCTTTGCTGGTATTTTTGACTCCACCACTTTCACCCCCAAGCAATTGTAAGCATCACCCCAAAATATTTAAATGGCATTGGGGGTTGAGTAATATTTATTTTAAAAGCTCTTACAGTTCTCTTTACAACAGAGTTTAAATTTTATAATCCCGCCCAATACTTAATAAAAATCTTGATTTTAAAGTTGAAACTTATGTACAAACAATTAGTAACGGTAAAAATGTCACTGATTCGAGTTAAGTACACCAGTGGTATAAATTTAATATTTCTTGCCATACATTGGTTTTTGGCGATTTGTTATCACTTTCGTAAAAAAAAACACAATTGTAAAAAACAGAAATGAGTACTATACACACACAACGAACGTAAAATTAGTGGATTCCAAATTTATTTTCTAGTATTACTTGGAAGAGTTGGTTGGTAGTTTATTCAATTGTGTTTTTGAACATTAAACACTATGGTTTATTCCATTGCGGAAAGTGTAGATATCATTTCGGTTTACTTATGAACAATAAATGTGCGAATAGAACAGCTCAGTTATTTAATGAACAACGTCAAGATCGACATGTCAGGAGGAAGTATGTTCTAGAGTAAGTAAAAAAAATCAAGAGACAGGGAACGTAGCCAATAAAAAACAAGTAATTGAAAAACCTACAGTTAATGAAGCAAGTGAAGTTGCAGCTTTGGGACAAGTTCATCTTGATCCTACATTCAGTACGAGGCAGCTGGCATCTGTGTCTGGGATCAATCGAACTAGCATACAAATCATTGTGAAGAAGAATAAATTCCATCCATACAAAATACATTTAGTCCAGGAACTTCATGCGGATGATTATGACCGCCGTTTGCAATTGGCACAAACGTGATAGTAATATAACTAATATACGGATATTTTCAAAAGAAGTAGTCAAATGGTACCAGTGAATCTACTGCTAAAAAGAACACGTTTGCATAAAAATGACTATAGCAAAATGTTCATCCCTTAAAAGATAGAGCCCTTCAAAGTTTCCAAAAAAGTATGAAATAGCGGCTGTAATTTGAAAACAAAAAAAATGTAAAAAAGTCAAATTCTCTACTAATGCATGCAACTTTTCAACAGTTTTTTGAAAATTTCTGCCCTTAGGAAGGGGTTGAAATAAGCATCCCCTAAGTTCTTTTTTGCTACAACTTATTTGTTTGACATAAATTAAGTATTAAAAAACACATATCGGATCACCTGCTTTAATTTAAAACGTTTACCTCTCTTACTTCTTTACTTTAATACTAATTAATAAAAAAAATATATTCATTACAAGTCACAAAAGATCTAATGACAGAAACTAGCATGACAGTCACCCACTATTAGTAGTAATCGTGTGAGTTATGATAATGAATTTAATTTTCTTTTAATAAACTGTTACTTTTAAAGCAAAAAAGAGAAGTCAACGTTTTAAAACAAACCAGACTGATACGTATTTTTGAATACTCAATTTTTGTCAAACAAATAAATTAGAGGATGCCCATTTCAACACACTCCAAGGGGTACAAATTTTTTTATTTAACTCTATTTTGAAGCATTGTACTTTCTCTTTACTTTGAAAAAAGGCTTATGTGTGTCCAATTTTTAAAAAAGGTAATCAGAATGAGGTAGAGAACTATAGAGCTATTTCGCTGTTGTGTAATTTTTCTAAAGTTTTTGAATCTGCTTTACAGGGAAATTTACTACTTTACTAAGCAGTTGATATCTATACATCAACATGGTTTTATCCAGAAAAGATCAACAATCTCTAATCTTACAGTTTTTCTCAATACATTTCTGAAGTATTAGATGGTGGTGGCCAGATTGATGTAATATTTACTGACTTTCAAAAAGCTTTTAATCAGATAGATCATTACATTTTATTAGCGAAATTGTATCAGTTTGAGTTTTCCCACTCATTTATTAAACTTTTAGAGTCTTATTTAGTTAATAGAGAGTTTGAGGTTAGATATCAAAACTTCACTTCTCGTTCTTTTGTTCCATCATCTGGTGTGCCGCAGGGCTCTAATTTGGGCCCACTTTTGTTTTTACTATTCATTAATGACCTTCCTGATGTGAATGAAAATTCATTCGGCTTCAGATTGCGAACATCTTCAGTTCTGTATAGATCGCTTGTCTGTATGGTGTGAATGAAATCATCTGTCACTTAATATCTCCAAGTGGAAATCTATGTCCCTCACTCGCAAGATTAATTTTGTTGCATATGAATATTCTATTGACGGCTACATCATTAGTTGTTTTGAGCTATATAAAGATTTAGAGATTATCTTTGACAGTAAATTTACTTTTATCGAACATATTAATAATATTGTATCTAGTGCTCTCCGGACTTATGGTGTTATATACCGAAATTGTAGGGATTTTACAAATGTGGTCACGTTGAAAACTTTATATTGTTCCCTGATCAGGTCTAAACTCGAATACGGTTCCATAATATGGTACCCGATTTATAATACGCATCAGCACCGGTTGGAATCAGTTCAAAGAAGATTTTTAAAACTTCTTGGATTTCTACAAGATGGCGTTTGCAAACACGGAATTCCAGGAAACAACTACTCTGCGGGCTAATGCCCCGACCAGCATTGAATTACACCTGGAAACCTATAGCAACAGCTAGAGTCATTCGTCAGACGCCCACCAGACATATACCGGTTTCGAGCTTATTAGCTCTCATCAGTATGCCATAGGTGAGGTATCCGACGAATAATCCTAGCTGCTTTCGTCTGTCTAACCCGACAGAAGGGACCATGAGTACGCGGTGTAGAACTAACTACATCTATCGGCCGTTCGCTACTCCATGCCGGACTGAAAATGTCACAGGCACAAAGCGTTCTACATGCAGTAGACACCATTGAAAGCTGTCGACCTTTAACGCGATCGGCGAGAAACGATATTTTGCAAACACGGAATTCCAGGAAACAACTACTCTGCGGGCTAATGCCCCGACCAGCATTGAATTACACCTGGAAAACCTATAGCAACAGCTAGAGTCATTCGTCAGACGCCCACCAGACATATACCGGTTTCGAGCTTATTAGCTCTCATCAGTATGCCATAGGTGAGGTATCCGACGAATAATCCTAGCTGCTTTCGTCTGTCTAACCCGACAGAAGGGACCATGAGTACGCGGTGTAGAACTAACTACATCTATCGGCCGTTCGCTACTCCATGCCGGACTGAAAATGTCACAGGCACAAAGCGTTCTACATGCAGTAGACACCATTGAAAGCTGTCGACCTTTATCGCGATCGGCGAGAAACGATATTTTGCAAACACGGAATTCCAGGAAACAACTACTCTGCGGGCTAATGCCCCGACCAGCATTGAATTACACCTGGAAAACCTATAGCAACAGCTAGAGTCATTCGTCAGACGCCCACCAGACATATACCGGTTTCGAGCTTATTAGCTCTCATCAGTATGCCATAGGTGAGGTATCCGACGAATAATCCTAGCTGCATTCGTCTGTCTAACCCGACAGAAGGGACCATGAGTACGCGGTGTAGAACTAACTACATCTATCGGCAAAGGTCTATCTAAAGGTTCCAAAGGAGGTTTAAAAAATACCACTGGGAAAACCAAAAGTACAGTATTTTGACCAAATGTGTGTTTTGGTTTTGGCCAGTTTTTTTAAATTTACCAACGTTAATGATATGATGAGAATGATCCTGAAGATGAGCAGAGAGCTGATTTAATAATTTTAGTTAATAAGCTGAATGCGATATACGAGGAGCATCTCCCGAACAAGCACATTTTTCAGAATTAATTCGCTCGTTATCAAGCCAGCGATTTATAAAAATAATTTTTGCATCTGGAAAATCGAAAGTTTGAAATTTTACAGAAATATTGCAACGAGAATGTCTCAGGATTCCTAGTCCATAAACCTGCTATATTAACACAAAAATAAGCCCGAACAAGACATTAATTAGCTTTTATCAATGTCGCAGCAGGAAATATACCTAATCAAATTGGTGTTAGTAATGTGTAAATACTAATTTATCTTTTTTTGTTGAGTGTAATGTCAACATTTGTATTCATTTTAGTATTTTTATTTCTAAATTTATTTAATAGAAATGGAATTCGTAAATATTCAAAAATGTATCTGGAATATGTTTTAATCTAGGTTTTAATTGTATATACAGGGTGTCACGGAAAGCATGTCACAAACTTCAGGGGATGATAGTACGTTTAAGAATAATATTAGTATTCTCTATAAACTTAGGTCCAGAAAGGCTTTGTTTTCGAGATACAGTTATGTTTCGTTTTTTCATATATTTTCAGGTATTAACAATATTGTGTGAAACTAACTACTCAGTGGACAAAAGCCCCAACCTGCGTTGAATTACACCCACAATATCTACCCATATATTCCTTATTATTAGCTTTTGTAAAATTTTTTTACTGTTTAAGAAAGGTATTTTAAGCTAATATGTATCAAATCTCCTACAATTCCTATCAATGAAGTCATATGTATGTTCTCTGATACCAAACATCTAGGTATGCTAATGAACATCCACAGACAAAACTCTATTCAATAATTATCTAAAGAATTTAATATATTTACTAACCTCTGGAGTGGGAACTCGAAATTCAACCACAATAGATGAGATCTGACCTATTTCTGCATTTTTAGGATTGCTTCATCAGGTGGCCTCCTTTAACTATAAAGATTATTATACCACTCCAGAGGTTAGTAAATATATTAAATTCTTTAGATAATTATTGAATAGAGTTTTGTCTGTGGATGTTTATTAGCATACCTAGATGTTTGGTATCAGAGAACATACATATTGATAGGAATTGTAGGAGATTTGATACATATTAGCTTAAAATACCTTTCTTAAACAGTAAAAAAACAGTTATGTTTCATTAATAAAAAAACATACTATTTCTTATGCACCTTTTCCTATTTTATATTTAGGGCATGTTTAGTACTGTGTTACTCTAATACTACTTTATTTAGTTATATAGGCTTAATTGTTATTGTACCTGATGAAGTGGTTGCTTTTTGAGTGTAATTACCTTTTGTAAGTGTTCATTCCTCCGTTATATATGTAAAAGTTATTCCGCAGTTATTAATAGCGATTAAATCGTGTTGTAACAATGTACAATCATTGACAGTGTTGATTTTTGACTTCATCCTGTAAGCTACTAATAAACAATAAAAAAAGCAAAGGACCTAAATTGGATCCCTGAGGGACACCCGATGTAGGAACAAATTGTGACAATGCAAAGCCTTCATACTGAACATATTGTTTCCTTCGCAACAAATAGGACTTCATTAAATTGTAAAGCTGCGGTGAAAATCCGTAGACAATGACTCTGTTCAAAAGAAGAGAATGATCAATTTGATCGAAGGCCTTTTGAAGGTCAAGATATATAAGTCAACTTGCCTCTGATCATCCAGGCCTTCAGTAACATATTGAGTTAAACAAGTAAGATTTGAGACGTAAGATCTTTTCTGCATGAAACGGTGCTGGTCCGGCGAAATCATATAACTAATAGCATTGTAAATAACATCGCACAAAATGATCTCAAACAGTTTGGAAAAGTTGCAAAAAATAGAGATGGGCCTGTAGTTTACTAATAAACTCGGATTTCTCTTTTTTAAAATTGGAGATATGCGTGCGGGTTTCCACAAAGTGGGAAATGTAGAGGCGGAAAGGATTAGATTAAACAGATGCTTTAGTGGTAACATGAACGCATTGATGCAGTCTTTGACAACAAAACTTGGAACACCATCGATGCCCGAAGTTAATTTATTTTTAATTTTTTAGATGCATTAATATCATGCTCATTGATGTGGCTAATATGTATAATAGGATTGTTATTGCTGTGGAATATGGTGACCCAACACCACCTATGTCTTTTAGGTGGTGTTGGTTAACTATAGCCTGTGGGGAATCGAAGGTTTGATCAAGGCCCCTCATAATCCCAGGTATACAAGATTGTCTCTTTTTACCGTTTATGAATGACCAAAATGTATTTGAGTCGCGCTCTAATTGTTTTCAGTTCTGTCAATAAAATTCAGACAAGCAATGTATCTCTTTTTACCTGGTGCCGCTGTGATTTAAATCTATTTTGTTAATAAACAGTATTGTTTTGCTTGTACTTTATATAGGCAGCATTTTTTTTGCTTTGATTGTTTTTATTATATCTGATGCATACCAAGCAGGATATCTACGACTACGATTTATTTTTAAAGGAACAGTAGCGTTGAATACATTGCGAATTATATTATATATAATTTCCCATAGTCAACATTCTGACTGGCAGATATGGATGACCAATCTATGCCATCCAGCAACTCATACATCAGGGGGAAATTAGCTTTCCTGAAATTATACTGTTTTGCAAATTTATTATCGACAAAATTGTTGTAACGTTCCCCTGACACACTAAACTCAACAATAAGGGCGGGATGATAGTTATCCTCATTAATAAGAGGTGTATCATATCTGCTTACGGTTCAGTGTAAGGTAGATACAATCAGGTCCAGAGTTCGTCCAATGTGATTCTTTATGTGATTAAACTAGTTTAAACCCACAAAGTTTAAAAAATTATTTATAATAATATGTTTGCTATCATTAGCATCTATATTATACAAAGGGATATTGAAATCGCCCAATACAACAACATTTTTTTCATATATTTTCAGGTATTAACAATATTGTGTGAAACTAACTACTCAGTGGACAAAAGCCCCAATCTGCGTTGAATTACACCCACAATATCTACCCATATATTCCTTATTATTAGCTTTTGTAACATATTTTTACTGTTTAAGAAAGGTATTTTAAGCTAATATGTATCAAATCTCCTACAATTCCTATCAATGAAGTCATATGCATGCTCTCTGATACCAAACATCTAGGTATGCTAATGAACACCCACAGACAAAACTCTATTCAATAATTATCTAAAAAATGTATTCTATTTACTAACCTGATATACTCTATATATGTAGTGGGAACTCGAAATTCAACCACAATAGATGAGATCTGATCTATTTCTGCATTTTTTGATTGCTTCATCAGGTGGCCTCCTTTAACTTGAGTCAAATATCTAACTATAAAAATTATTATACCAATAAATTAAAATTATTTGAAATTAAATGTCAAAATGAAATTAAATAATGTCGACAGCGTCAAACTGATTAACTGTCAAGTATCATAGCGACCTACTAAAATAAAAAAAATGTACCTTTTATGTATAGTTTTTTCATATATTTTCAGGTATTAACAATATTGTGTGAAACTAACTACTCAGTGGACAAAAGCCCCAACCTGCGTTGAATTACACCCACAATATCTACCAATATATTCCTTATTATTTTGTAACATTTTTTTACTGTTTAAGAAAGGTATTTTAAGCTAATATGTATCAAATCTCCTACAATTCTTATCAATGAAGTCATATGTATGCTCTCTGATACCAAACATGTAGGTATGCTAATGAACAATTTCACAGACTCTATTCAATAATTATCTAAAAATGTATTCTATTTACTAACCTGATATACTCTAATATCTAAGTTCACTTTTGAAACTGTGGGAACTCAGAACATTCAACCACAGTAGATGAGATCTGATCTATTTCTGCATTTTAGTAGGTCGTTATGATACTTGACAGTTAATCAGTTTGACGCTGTCGACCTTATTTAATTTCATTTTGACATTTAATTTCAAATAATTTTAATTTATTGGTATAATAATTTTTATAGTTAGATATTTGACTCAAGTTAAAGGAGGCCACCTGATGAAGCAATCCAAAAATGGAGTAAATCAAATAATAATTTATTTTATTTTATTTTTTATTCTTAGATTACACTAATCTACAGTACACTGTACCTTACAGGCGGGACAACAGGTAAAAAGACATTTTTTACTATAAACATACACTAAGACAATAAAAACAATATTAGCACAAAAATGAAAAGCAAATTAATTCAAGTTAGCTACAGAAACTGCGTACATACTGATCTAATATTAGCCACTGAAGAGTTAAACAGGTCAACTTTGTTTTTAAATAAAGTATTATATGTGTTACACATGACATACATTGGGGAATGTGAGAGTAAGTTGGTCCTTGGTGTTTTAATGTAAAACAGTGCATCGTTCCTTGTATTCACTCTAGGAACATGGAAACTTAAAGTTTCTAATAAAGTAGGACAATCAATTAAATTGTTAATCAACTTAAAAAGGAAAATTTGGGAGTGCATAACAGACTATGTACGCCATGCCGCCTTAGCAACATATTGTGATCAGTGCCAATTTCCGGGTAAAATCCATCGAGTGTAAAAGACATGTACTTCAGAAATTTGAAAATAGTATTTAAATAATGTGGACTCCAAACTGTTCTAGCGTATTCTAACTTAGGAAGAACAAAAGCGCGATATAAGCTAAGTAACACACGACAGTCGGTAAAAGAACGTGAATTTTTAATAACAAATCCCAAGCTTTTGGAACATTTAGCTGTTAATTTGTTAATATGTTCTGTAAAGCTCAGATTCGAAATAAAAAGCACACCTAGGTCTCTGATCTCAGTAACTCTAGATAAAGGGGAACTGACGATGGAATAACTGTTACTCAGATAATTAACTTTGCGAGTAAATGTCATAACATAGCATTTACTAATATTAAGAGGAAGATTGTTATCTATACACCAAGTATTTATATTATCTAGCGAAGTTTGCAATTTATGGCCATCGCGATATGAATAAATTTTAGTAAATATCTTCATATCATCAGCGTACATGAGACAGTTAACATCATGTGATTGAAATATATCATTGATAAAAATTATAAAGAGCAAGGGCCCTAAACAGGATCCTTGGGGAACCCCTGACGACGATAAAAACTTTAGAGATCTGAGACTGCGAAATTCGACAAATTGCGTGCGCAATTAAAGATAAAATTCATCAAGATTACGTGATCAAGTCTATCAAACGCTTTACTGAAGTCTGTATACACAACGTCTACTTGAAGACTCGAATCCAGGGCTTCGCTAAGATATTGAGTGAAACAGAGAAAGTTAGTTGTAGTCGACCGAGTTTTCATAAAACCATGTTGTGCAAAGCCAATTTGTCTGTGAATATTATAGTAAATTGTGTTGTGAAGTATTATTTCAAAGACTTTTGAGAAATTACAAATTATGGCTATCGGCCTATAATTATCAACAATATTTGATTTACCTTTCTTATGAATGGGACAAATCTTGGAAATCTTCCAGGTGTCGGGATCTACACAAGTTTTCAGAGATAAATGCAATAATATTATTAATGTGGCTGCTAGAACATAAGCACAATCAGGCACAAGAAAAGAAGGAATATGATCTGGTCCAGAAGTCAACTTAGGCTAGAGCTTTTTTATCGCAGATACTAATTTCGACTCTGAAATATTCTTGAGCAGAAACATGTTTTCATGAGGACATAATGTACTATTATCTCATGAAGCAGATGGTAGAAAGTTAGACTTAAAAAATTCAGCAAACGTATTAACAATATCCTGATGATCATGAATTTCTCTATTTTGGTAGGACATAGACATAGGTACGGACTGATGGCCTTTCATACCGTTAACAAATGACCAAAACTTTTTGGGATCTTTTGTTACATTTCTTTGGATATCCAACAGAAAACTCCTATGAGAAATTGCAATATCACGTTTAACTTTGGCACGCAGCTCAGAAAATCTTTGATAAACGTCAGGATTTTTAGATCTAATGAATTGTTTATACAATTGAATCTTTTTTATTAAGTCGGAAATTATATCTTTAGAAAACCACGGTGGATATTTTCTAGGCCTAGGAGAAACTTTAGGTGCATACATGTCAAAAATTGTATATAAACATTTGTAGAACTCCTCACAAGCCAAATTACAGTCAGAAAAGTTATTTAGGAAAGACCAATCAACCAAACTCAATTGCTCATAAAGTAGGGGAAAGTTCGCATACTTAAAATTATAAACAGGTTCATTGCATATAAATCCCTTTTGCATGCTTGACTGATGTAAATAAACGAACAAGTAGAGCAGGATGGAAATCATCAGGAGGTACCAAATTCTCATCACAGGCCTAAACTTCACAAAATTACTTCCAAAAACAAGGTCACGTAACTTTTTGAATGTTTCAGATTGAGTTATATTGTTGGAGATTATAACGAGCAACAAAGTGTTTGAGCGATAGTGGAATATTGTCACCAGAATTAAAGCCAGGTATGTTAAAATCACCTAATAAATATAGGTCGCCCATCCTCTAGAGACTAAGTATTCCAGCAGATGATCATAATGGCTTAGTTCTGCACGCGGAGGAATGTACAGGACAATGAGATGAATATAAGGTATAATACTTTTGATTATGACCCCAACGATATCTATAGAATGTAAAATCTGACGAATGTATGAAAGATTCAACTCAACGCAGCAAAATGAACTTTTTACCGCTATGGAAGCTCCACCACCTTTTGTTAGGCCCAAAGAAGAGAGATTACGGTCGGCACGAAATACTGTATACTCAGGGTGAAAGAGTTTAGAGTCAAGGCAGCTAGGCTGTAACCAAGTTTCACTGAGACATATTATATCAAAGTTACTACTACAGGCGATAGGTATATTTAATAAAATTAAAGGTATGATATCATCCATTTTAAGAAAAAAATTAAGAATTCTATAAAAAAGCTTTGCAGGGAAATGCTTAACCTAATCCTAATAATATGTAGGTATCTGTTAATCTTTTCTGATAAAATATTAAATGTTATATTAACAATATTATTCCATATTCTTAAATTCCTTCTCCATTTGTGATGTGTGAAACGTTTTGAAATTCAAACATTGTTTTGCAACATGTTTTTTCTTTGAAACATTCATATTAGTATTAGAAACTATTCGAAACATAATAGAAAAACATAATACATGAAATTGTTTTTAGATAATTTTTTAACATACCACTTTTTGGATATTTACCCTTCATTTATAGTATATTTCCTAAATTTCAATTATATTTAGCATCCAGACTTGCGAAATAAAGATTGTCAAGTACTTATAAATATCGTTCCCAAACAAATGTTTTGAAATATTGTTCTATATTGTGCGTAATATTTTTAAAGCAGGGTGTTAGAATACGTGCTAGAGCATGTACTATTGTATTATTATTCCTATACACAATATTTATACTTGTAATCGTATATTACTCTGTTTCTATTTTTATACGATGCATGTAACGATCGACAGTTTCAGAGAAATGGTCATTTGGATACACAAGTTTCGATCAAAATGTTCGTTATTCTTATTAGCCATATTATAGGTACATGGAATTTATTATATAGATTGAACAAAAAAATTAAGGTTCATTTTGGCATTGACTTTCAATATGTTATTATTACACGAACTCCAGACCATGACATTTTATTAGAAAATTTATTAATTGGATTAACTCCAACAAGATATTTTTAAAAATTTTACATTTCTTACCCCTTACGAACACCCTCTTATCTTTCGTATTTATTGTTTTTTATTAACGTAAAATTTTTGCCTATTGTGCTATCAACAAAAACTAAATTATTTACCAAAAATATTTTGCGTTATTTCTGTAAAGCTGCGTGCTATAGACACAGAATAAAGGAACTACCAGAAGCGAAGGAGAGAGCTGCCGCCAAAACACAATTTTAGTGCGCATGTGCGGCGCCGCCATTTTACAAGTGGTTTATTAATCAACCTCGCTTTGCTTTCTTGTTTATGTGTGTCGCTGTGTCGGTTTGGTGTGTTTTGGAAAGTGATAGATTCTTTTAATTTATAGTTATGTAAAATAGGTATTGTATAAATATATATTTCATGAACCATATTTGTGTTTTCTTTATTATTCTGTTATTATTCTGTAAACATTGAAAAATAAATTACTTGTATTCAAAATTAAAACTTTAGGTGTCTTGAAACTAGTTTCAAAATAACTCCCATAATATTGATCTCAATTGAGTCTTACACCAGTGCTCTTAGAATCTAGTGTCCAGGGTGCCCTAAATCATATTTTTTGACACAAGTAAACTAAGGTTTAAAACGTAAAGTGAACAAAATAAATGGAGGGAAAATTATTTTTTAAATTTATGTACACTTTGTTTCTGAAAATAATTAAGAATAACTGTAAATTTGGAACTAGGAAAGAGCAAAAGATGTAAGAGAAGTCGGATGATTGCTGTGTGCTTTGCGGAATGATTGAGTTGACCTGCATCTAGCGTGGCCCACCAAGTAGGTACTCATACCTGAAATCTATACTTGAAATGAAAATAGCTTCCATAATTGAAATAAAGGAAATATTAGTGACTATACTATTTAAAACATCTATTGCAGTATCAAATTTTCTGTATGGCAAATGTATCTGAAAAAGCTCTCCCACGTTAAATAAAATATATAATTTTCACAACAATAAAAAAATAAACAAGAATAAATGCAATTTATACATGTATTTTATATTTTTTAATAATTTTATACATAGTAGGTATTTTATACTGCTTAAAGCTTCAATATGACTAAATAAATATAGTGTCAACTTGTTTCTTAGTGTAGACTGTAGATATTATATACAACTTTCTCTCAGTGTAGTAAGTATTAGATACATCAAATTTCAAATTCAAGGTTAAATTTTTGTGACCATCCAAGATCAAAGGCGCCGCCTTAGCTTTCGCTTCTGGTAGTTCCTTTATTCTGTGCTCTAGATTACCCTTAGTCACCATCTCTTCTTAACTAATAGAAAGTAATTTGGAAAAACTATTTGTATTTTTGAAAATTGCAAAATAATGCATTTAATTGATACATTTTATTTTATTTGAACAGTTATCTTTAGCATCTAGTATAAATTAATTAGTTTATGCAGATATTTATATGCACTGAAGTCCGTTTTTATAAGGAGATATAAATAATTAGGTCCGATGTTTGCGTTTGACAAAAAAATATAGCACAGTGTATGTAGAAAATATGCTTATGTATTCTACTTATTTTGACAATATTATGAGAAACTTTAATAAAACAAATTTGTCTGGTAATCTTAATAACATTAGTTTAAGTTACATTAAAATCATAATAGTTTGTGTTAACTTAATTATGTAAGAAGTCTATAAAGTTATAAAAGGCATGTTATTATAAAACTTAAAACATCATTAATCGGTATATATTTAAAATTGTTGCCTAACATCACTTAACAGTCCTTTGGCAGAGACGATCAATGACTCTTCATTATTACTGATTATTTTATTATATGTAATCCTACATTCGTTTCTTAAGTAGTGATAAATGTGACGATTATTTGAACCATTGTACGAGGGTTAACCTTAGGCAACAAATCAGATTACCTAATACCACAATATCAACGCTATTATTCACCTGACTTTTAAGGTGGGGATGGAAAAATTTCCATAATGCACTTACAAAATAATTAATACTAGAGAAGTGCACAATGAAAAATTTTAACATAATTTCTGTTATGCAATTGTTTTTATTGTACTTAATTACAAATTGGTTTCTCTTAACAAACTAAAATGGTTGCACCTAGATACATATTTAGATTTTATTATCTTGTATTTGACTTAATGTTTTGAAATATTGAAAAGCAATGTCAGAGGTATTGAGAGTACAAAACACACATTACTGCATATAGCGTACTATAATTTTACGTGAAGTTGAATATTTTAAATCATATCGTTATGGTAAGTCAGAAAAAGTTCTGAAGGCCGTGCAAGATGGATAACAATTATAAGAAAAGAAATTGGGTAAATATGACTTATGACCTTAAAGATGAGAGAGGGAGGAAAATCTGTTATTGATGAAGATTCACATTCAGAAGTTCTTTGGGCCTCAGGCCTTGGGAGTGGGGAATATTCGTAAATAGTCTAAAAGGTATAAATGATTGGATAACAATCGAAACAATCATACAGTTCTTGGTTTTTGTTTGTGTAAGGATAACTGAAACAAAAAAATATTTTAAAAATGAAAGTTGCTGTAAGTATACGATTATATCATCACAACTGAGTTTAAGAAATAATTGTTTGTAAATATGCACATAGTAATTTATGAACAATACCATTGTTTTTATATTTAAGTAAAATTATTTCTTTGTATTTCATACGATTTACTTAAATCAGAATGGGAGCAAATATTGTATTGTTTTTTTAAAAAAATAAAATATATTTTTTAATTAAAATAATTATTCCATCACTATTTTAATTATATCACAGTGTAACTTGAAGTGTAGGCCATGAACACAATAAGTAAAAACAAAATAAATTCAAATATTCAAATCATAACGTTCTCAAATTATAAATCCCGGACCCACTACACTATTTTAGGTATAAATTTTTTATTGGAATTATCCATCAATCTATTCATTTGTAAATGTTTATACAAATATAAAAATGTAGCAGTTTATCAGATATGATATCGATAGGAAAAAACTGTTGTACAGGAATAATGAATTAATTCCATTTCGATTATATAAGTTACTTGTTGTTTTTTGAAATCTCCATTTATTTATAAAAATGAGTTTTTGCTAATTTTATCACACTATAACCTTTTTTACTAAGGGTTTTCGGGTCATAGAAAAGTTTTAAGTCCCAATGCGTATTTATCCAACATTAATTGATTTTTAGGTACTCCACTATTTTTTAAAACTTTCATGACCAATTTTTTCTAGATAGAAAAGCAAAAATATAAGAACATGTTATGTGAATATACATTCGACTATAAAATCCATCGCAAAAGATCCCAAATAGCATACGTTATGTTAATATGAATCCATAACCTATATTGGGATTTGACTAGGTACGATAGTTTCTATCAAAACAGTGCGTATTATTACATATAGGTATAGGTACATTGTAAAATAGACATTGCAGCTATTTCCATAAGAATAAGTAGTTAGTTAGTTATAAAACATAAACATATTAATAAAGAAGAATTAATATTTGAAGATATCCTCTTTCTGACAACTTTAGTTATGTTTATACAATCTAAAAATAGGCGATGTACAAAAAAATCGGAATATTTTTAATTAATGAGATGTCTTCAAAGTGCTCATTTAGAGAAAATACAGATATTTTATAGGTAATTTTAATATTATATAATATTCAAACTTAATTGATGAAAAAACGAGGGTCATAAGTCGGCAACTTGTTAATTGTGTTTGATTTTTATTATTTATTTTGCCACATTAGTGCTAGAGTGACAAATAAATAAATATAAATAAAGTATCAAAGGACACTCTGTGCTATTTAAGTTATCAAATACTATGATATTGCTGTGGAATTCTTTATATTGCAATAATATATTTTAATACAAAGTATATTGGAAGCATTCAGTTACATATATTGCGCAAAGGTCTTTTCATCGATATCGGATGGTGTAGCAATCAACAATAAATTAATTGACGACTAATTCCAAATTTTATGATACGTATCAATGTTACAAGACATTAGAAAATAAAATATGACCGAAGGATTTAAATTTTCAGTAAGTTAACACTGAAATTTGTTAGGTTAGTTGAAACATAATTTTATTCACGTATAAATAATGTCTATAAGTTGATTTATAGTGGGAGTTAATCAACGCAAGCTTATTTACTCTTTTCATTATTTAAAAATTGTTTCTATAATAGATTAAGGTTAACGGCCTCTGTATCATAATGACGAACCGATGAGTTTAAATGTTAAATGTGAAATCATAAACCTAAATTTATATTTATTAAAAATAAATGATGTATTTAATGGGTTTAATAAAATAATAATAGGTAATAATATTACTTAATTTGTTCATTAACGTGTGTATAATATTTGAATTAATATACATATCAGTGATACTGCATTTGAGTAATATCGACTTCAACAACAAAATCTTTGTATCAATTCAATTGATTAACTGAAATCTCTTATCTAGATCGTCCTTGTGTGTTTTATTGGGTTTGCGTGTGCTGCTCCTCAAGGACCAATAACAGAGCCCATTCCAATATTAAGACAAGAGCAAGAGGTGAACCCTGATGGTTCCTATCAATACAGGTAAATTTTAGCAAAATATCTAAAATTTTAGGGTCTTACATGTTGCTATGACATGATTTTCATGTTTTGTTAATTACAAAAATGTATTCTAAGAATATTTACTTCATTTATGTTTATATCGGTCAAAGTCAAGTCAAATAGTAATAGGTATATAAAGTATCTGAGTAATCAATTATTTTTTAAGAGTAGTTTTTTCTCACATTAAGAATATATGAAACTAAGAAGTAGTAGACTTTTTGTGGTGTTTCAAATGCTCATAACAGTTACAAAAGCTCTGGAAATCTGCCTTTTAATGCTAAAATTTTAGAAATGTCTTTACAAATATATTGAGAAAAAGGTTTTTTTATATATGAAGTCAAATATACGATTGACAATGACAATTTTATACTTACTTTACTGACTATGTTAAAATGTAAAAAAGTAGTTTATTAACGTAGATAAATAAATTGATATATTTAAATAGGTTGAATGAAATTTAATCAGTCATCACTATTCTGAACATTTTGCTTTTATTACAAATTTTAAGTCATTTGTTATGAATATGTCTGAAATTATATCAATATGTGTATAATTTATTGCAATATAAGAAACAAATCGAAATACAAACGTTTAGTTTTTTTTATTAACATTATGTACTGTAGCTTTTTATATCTGTTTTAATTCAGTGGTAATCCAATTTGAGTTATTCGCTATAAATACTATCTGAAATTATATCAATTTATATATAATTTATTACAATATAAGAAACGAGTTAAAATACAGCAGTTTAAATGCCTTTTTAATTAACATCTTACATTGTAGCTTTTGCATTTTTATTGAAATTCGATGGTAATTCAATTTGAATTTAATTTTTTTTCTTAATGGGGATGTATTACCCTTACCCTTACCCATACCCTTACTGTGAGGTGACAACGAGTGGAATAGTTCAAGAAAGTGACATTTTGTGTGTTGATTGATTCCAACACCCACTAACTAAAACAGGATATAGAACTCTATTTCATATTTAAAATGTTTCCGATTAATGTGGGCTAAAAAAGCTTAGAAAATGTTACAGGGTAATAGAAGTACGTTTTCAAATATATTTATGGCTTCTCATAATCAAATGAAACTCGGTATAGATGAATTGATTATTAAAATTAATCTTCGCGTACTTCTGCGACCTGTTTTTCAAAATTAGTGAGTCGCTGGCAAAAACATTATATCCACGTTATGTCCACGTTTTCTATTGTTGAATTTGATATATATTATATTTTCGTTGTGTCTGAATATTTTTTGCTAAATTTTCGTAATCGTATGTATTGTTACTGTCGGTACTAAAGCTGATCTTTCAGATATTGTTTTCTAACACTGGAATCTAATTTAGACCTGTGGCATATTTTTGACAAAATAAGTGTAAGACTCGGGCTCTTTAAAGTATACGGTTACTTTAATGCGACTTCTGCATTGAGGAATATAAGAGAAGAATAGAGCACAATACACAGTTTACTTCACATAGATAGGTATATGTACGTGTCATATATTGATTTACTTTTCAGTGCAAGATTTTAAATTTACAACAAATTACTTAGTTTGGAGTCAATTCCTAGTTAATATGGTTCAGAATTAATTTTTAACTAATTCTTAGGTATGCCAAACGATAATTATTTATTACTTTAGTTATAATTTAAATTTTAAAAAAGGAAGCTATTTATTAGTTATACAAGAAACTAATAATAATAGCAGCAATACATTTTAGATATTGAAATAATGCAACCAACAAGACACTACGTTATTTTACTGGCTGTCTATAATATATAGTATATACATATTTATATTTACAAATAAAAAGATATTCTACAACATAAAAAAACAGTTTAGGTACTTTTTAAAATGATTCCAATCTTTAAAAAAATTAACTCCTGTTTTTATTATTACTTATGACTGATCACTTTTACTGATTTTAGTATTTATATGTGAAAGAACAATAGTAGTTTCTTTGTTTAAAACATCGATTTCAGTACGATAAGTAGGTTTTTTTATTAGTACAACTTGGATAGTATTTTTAATATTTTCCAGCATCTAAATAGATATAAAATGTATTGATCTTGTCTAATTTGAGAATTGTATTTTTGTTGCAAAATTATTGATAATAGGCTGTTTTAGTTACGAAACGGGTAATGGAATTGCTGCCGAGGAGCAAGGGTTTCTAAAAAATGCAGGTCAGCCTGAAGCAGAAGCACAAGTTGCTCAAGGTCGTTTTAGTTATACGTCCCCAGAAGGACAAGCTATTGAATTATCATACATAGCTGATGAAAATGGATTTCAGCCTCAAGGAGCTCACCTACCAACTCCTCCACCAATTCCAGCAGCAATTTTACGTGCTCTAGAATTTCTGTCTACTCATCCTCAGTCGCAAGATGACCAGAAACGGTAGAAAATATAAACCAAATTCTCATATTTAAATGACTGTTATTTATATTTACAATATGTACACGAAAAGTTTATATATTTTGTGCCAATAGATAATAAAAAAAATCAAATTTATTAAATCTTTTTTATGTAAAAATGCTGACGGTATCCATAAGTAATTAGTTTTTTTTTTATCAAACTGATACATTGATTCTCAACAAAATAAAGTGATAAAATGACTGTATATTTTATAGAATTAAACACACTCCAATATATAGTTGATGCAATCAATGATTATTATTTGTGTAGTGTTTCAGTCCAACGTGTCTTCTGTTATTAGTAATAATCCATTTATATGTAGATAATAATACTCCTAATTTAAAGACTTAGCTTTTTGCAAATCATGAAGTGCAGCTTTAAATCTATAAATTCAAAGACAGGACAAACAGACTTCTAGATCTGCCGGTTTCCCTGGTTTCTTAATTAAAGACTACGTAACTGCGTCATCTCATCCACCCAGGGCGTATAACAGTTTACAAGGTGACAAATCATTTCGAACAAAAAAAGTATACTTTCACCTGTTCTATTATAAAATTTCCTGAATTCTACTTGTCAACTGTAGGTACATTGAGAAAATTGTATAGCACATTACACATCTGCATAATCTTTTTAAAAAAACTAGTATATGTTATTTGTTCGTTAGCTAAACTGTTTCTAATTTTGGTTCAAACGGACTGTATCTAAATATCCCTACAATTTATACTAACTACTACACGAAAGGAACTATATACAGGGTATCATAATAAAGACTTGACCCCTTCTATAATTAGAATACCGAAAAATATTTCAAAATTCGCCGAGACCCATCGATTCTTGTTCTTGGGGGGGCAGCTTTTTTGACAGTCAAGCCAACTCGATATGTTCATTCCCTTAATCTCTAGCAACCCTAACTTTAAAATTTCAAATGGGACTACCCCACTTGTGGCACATCATTTTAAAGCCCTTTTTAGTGCAAATACAGTGATGTATCGTTTTTAGAAATATCAATATCTATTTACTACGAAGTCTTGTTTGACGAAAGGAGTATTAAATAAATAAAATATATGTCAGAATAACGATTTCGGATAAAAGTATGTTTTTTTTTTCATATTAATGGAAAGTTGTTTAATAAATCAAAATTCAAGTGAGCCTTCACCTTGAATAAAAATCTAATGTTGCTTGAATCTGTATAAATTTATAAATTAAATAAAGATTAGAAGAATATAAAGGTATTATTTAGAGATCTCAAAAATGTCTGATCTAATGTAAATATTATTAACATTTTGCACTTTCGACCATTTAGGTTTTTCGGGAATTAACGGATGACATGATTTTTTTATACGATAAAAATTTAATATTAGCTCCATATCTTAGGGCAACCGTTGTAGAGGTCGGGATGTCCAAAATTTTAAAAATAATCATATTTTAATTTCTCATTTCTAAACCGCTTGAGGTAAATTAACTTAATTCGGTATTAGTATATAGTATGTCAGTGGCCAGTAGATATAAAACAAATCATGATCAGCTTTAAAAAGTTGCCAGTGACGGAGCTGTAGGTATTATCGATCATTAGCCAGCTATTGTATATTAGCTTAATTTTTTGCCCCTTCATATTTTTTGTATTCTAAACCGCTAGTGACGAAATTGAATTATTTGAAGAAGTGCATTTTGACGATACTCCTACTAACGGGTCACAGACGAACGTACATGTATGCAAACATCAACGCGCATTCATCTCCGCGCAAACAACAACGCCTGTCTATGGGCATAATAACGTCACGTACATGATTGCGCGGTGAAGAAGTGCGTCGTACTTGTCAACCTGGTTTTCCAGAAAACATGTGCGTGCGCTGTTGAATGTACGTTGATGTTCGACTGTGTGTGTCAAATAAACGTTGTTGTTTGCGCGTAGATGAATGCGCGTTTATGTTTGCATACATATACGTTCGTCTGTGACCCGCTACTAACGATACTATCCTATTCGTATCCTTAACATATTTTTAATATTTTGAGGCTATACAAAACAATAATTATAAGAAGCCGTCATTCTATTTAATTATCGTGTATTGTCAAATTAAGCGTATTTTTCTAAATAAAACTAAATTTGATTTATGTACTTATACCTATTCAAATGCCGAAATTACTAAATGGTTTATGTTTATGGTCACGCACATGGACATATTACTGAGATAATAGGCAGCGGACGAAATTGTGGACAGTGACTAATAGATAATAGAGAGTTATTGAAAATCCCTTTAATATTGCCGAACAATATTAGGCACGACTTTATTTAAATACTGCTTGCCCTTATTTTGTCCATAAAAATATAGTTATTGGTTAATAATTTGATGGATGGGATTCCCTTAGAGCGTTTTCACACGACACCATTACCATACCATTTATAGCGCGCGATAAATGGTCGCAATATGGTATTCATTTTTCACACACAACGATAATTTGATACCGTATAATTTTAATAAAGAAGTTGTATTGTTCGGTGTTGTCAAGTTTAGTATATGATCTAATTTTCGTTTACCCATGTTTTATTTTTAATTGCCATATTTAATTTAATTACGAAATAAAATAGCTTACCTGCTTCCACTTTTTGCTCATTTGACAGGTTCTCGAAATCTTCTATTAAAAACGTATAAATCTCTTTCCAAGCATTTGTTTTTCACCCTATCTTTATAAATGTCTAATGTTTTATCCCATATACAGGGTCTCTGCTCAATTAACTCTAAAAAAGCTACAGGATCATATAAAAAATTTCCAGCTTTCTTGGACATTTCATCTTAGATGCAACGCTGCTGCAATGCTATTGAATAAATTGCGACTGTTTATGGTAATATGTGTGAAAACATGCATAAGCTTGTATTGTAGACAGAAATGGTAGGGGAAAAAAATGGTGCGATTTTAGAAGAACAAATCGCTTGTTCACGCCATATGGCGTCGGCGTTACCATAAGCTTTTTGGTATCGCGTATGTGTGAAAACGCCAGATTTAAAAGCACACCAATTTGGTGTGTCGCGATATCGCGACCATTTATCGCGCGCTATAAATGGTATGGTAATGGTATCGTGTGAAAACGCTCTTAGAGCGTTTTCACACGACACCATTAGAGCGTTTTCACACGACACCATTACCATACCATTTATAGCGCGCGATAAATGGTCGCAATATGGTATTCATTTTTCACACACAACGATAATTTGATACCGTATAATTTTAATAAAGAAGTTGTATTGTTCGGTGTTGTCAAGTTTAGTATATGATCTAATTTTCGATTACCCATGTTTTATTTTTAATTGCCATATTTAATTTAATTACGAAATAAAATAGCTTACCTGCTTCAACTTTTTGCTCATTTGACAGGTTCTCGAAATCTTCTATTAAAAACGTATAAATCTCTTTCCAAGCATTTGTCTTTTTCACCCTATTTTTATAAATGTCTAATGTTTTATCCCAGATACAGGGTCTCTGCCCAATTAACTCTATAAGAGCTACAGGATCATATAAAATTCCAGCTTTCTTAGACATTTCATCTTAGATGTAACGCTGCTTCAATGCTATTGAATAAATTGCGACTGTTTATGGTAATATGTGTGAGAACATGCATAAGCTTGTATTGTAGACAGAAATGGTAGGGGAAAAAAATGGCGCGATTTTAGAAGAACAAATCGCTTGTTCACGCCATATGGCGTCGGCGTTACCATAAGCTTTTTGGTATCGCGTATGTGTGAAAACGCCAGACTTAAAAGCACACAGATTTGGTGTGTCGCGATATCGCGACCATTTATCGCGCGCTATAAATGGTATGGTAATGGTATCGTGTGAAAACGCTCTTACAATTTATAGCGCGCAATATCGCGATACACCAAATTGGTGTGCTTTTAAATCTGGCGTTTTCACACATACGCGATACCAAAAAGCTTATGGTAACGCCGACGCCATATGGCGTGAACAAGCGATTTGTTCTTCTAAAATCGCGCCATTTTTTCCCCCTACCATTTCTGTCGACAATCCAAGCTTATGCATGTTTTCACACATATTACCATAAACAGTCGCAATTTATTCAATAGCATTGAAGCATCTAAGACGAAATGTCCAAGAAAGCTGGAAATTTTGTATACGATCCTGTAGCTCTTATAGAGTTAATTGGGCAGAGACCCTGTATCTGGGAGAAAACATTAGACATTTATAAAAATAGGGTGAAAAAGACAAATGCTTGGAAAGAGATTTTATTTCGTAATTAAATATGGCAATTAAAAATAAAACATGGGTAATCGAAAATTAGATTATATACTAAACTTGACAACACCGAACAATACAACTTCTTTATTAAAATTATACGGTATCAAATTATCATTGTGTGTGAAAAATTAATACCATATTCCGACCATTTATCGCGCGCTATAAATGGTATGGTAATGGTGTCGTGTGAAAACGCTCTTATTCTTGTCATTTTAATGGCGAATGAGAAAAGGAATAAAAGTCAATATTTTGAAAAAATTAAGATAAGTTTACTTATCTTTATTTCATTTTTCTTGAAACATGCGGCGGAACTTATTTAAAAAAAACGAAAAACATTTTATTTTTATTTTATGTTGGGGCGGGTATGACCGATTACGGCCGAACGACCCGATCTATCAAATAAGGGATTGCTTAACGTTACCTTAATCATGTATAAATATGGTGGAGCACTATCCTTTATTATTGCTGTCTTAATAATACACCACATATGCGCATGCTTAGATGTCAATATAAGGGAAACCTAAATACTGCTTAACCTTATGACACGTCCAATAACTCTCTAATATAAAAACACTATATTACTATTAAGCGTATATTTTTATAAGAGATTACACATTATTTACCTCATTATTACTGTGCCGCTTTCTATGCACAACGATACTATACTCACATTTACGACACCAGGATAAAGACTCAGTCAAACTGAAGCCCGATGTATTATCTATCTCTGTTTATTCCATTGTGGAAAACAATATTTTGGTGTGTGTAAACCGAGATCGTTAGCACATGGCTTTGCCGAGGTTAAAACGCCATTAGAATATGCGGTCGTTGGGGGATTTGCTACTATTCGCGGGGTGTTATTTATATAGTTATATTAAATTATAAAAATAAATGATTGCAACCGTGAAGTTAACAAATAACAGTTAAAAATGGATCAAAGTGCCAGTTCTAGTAAAAGGTCTGTTAGTAATCAACATAACCTATGTAACGGACAATTGATAATAATAGAAGTTCTTAAAAATTTTTTCTTCCTTTTGAGCGTGACGCGGTTTCTCGACCAACATCCCATCCCAATGTGTCTAACGGGCGCAAAGAAATATAACTTCAAAAACGTATACGAAGGAATTCGAGAGCGAAACTCTAACATAAGTGTTAGTGAAACTGTTGATATGTGTAGTTCGTTAACACAAGTGTCAGTTTCTAGTGTATATCGTGCTATAAAAAAGTGTGGAAGTAAATCCAAAGAAGAAAAAAATAGAAACACGAGGAAAGAAAAAAACAGAAGTCATGATGACGTAAAATACGCCATTATTCGCAGGAAAATTCATGGATTCTTCTTCAGAAATGAAATACCGACGATAAAAAAAATTCAAGTTACGATAGCTGAAGATGAGAACATGTCTCAATTATCTTAGAAGAACAATGCATGACACGAATTTTCGATTTTTAAAACGAAATCGTAAACGTATGCTTGTTGAAAAAGATGAAATTGTAGTATGGTGAAGAGAATATTTAGAAAAACTAAGACAATTTCGTGCATCGGGCAAAAAAATAATATGAATGAAACATGGGTAAACGAAGGTTATACGGTATTAAAAGTTTGGCAGGATGGTAAAATCGTTCGAAGTAAAAGAGAAGCATTTTTAGATGGATTTTCTACAGGATTAAAGGCGCCTTCTGGAAAAGGACGTAGGTTAATAATAATACATATTGGAAGCGATTCGGGATTTTTAGAAAATGGTTTGCATGTTTTTGAATCACGTAGGACGGGAGATTACCATGAAGATATGAACAGTATTTGAAAAATGGTTTGAATCTATTTTATCATATGTAGAACCAGGAGCAGTTGTTGTGATGGATAACGCAAGTTATCATAGCAGAAGAGTCGAAAAGTTACCAACATCAGCATCAAGAAAAGCAGATATTATTAAATGGTTAAAATCAAAGAATATTGAATATACGGACACCATGCTCAAACCACAATTATTAAAAATTGTCCAAAGAGAAAAAGGTCGATATATTAAGTATGTATGGCAAAAGTGCGAGGAATTCATATACTCCGTTTACCGTCATACCATTGTGAATTAAATCCAATAGAGTTAGTTTGGGCACGAAATAATACCACCTTTAAATTAAGTGATGTGAAGTTATTATTACAGGAGGCGTAAGTGAAAACTTTGCTACATAGTGGCAGTAAGGCAAAAGTGTTACAGTGAAGATTAAATTGTGATAGTGAAGTGAATATGTGGCAGTGATGTGAAAGTGTGATAATGAAATAAAAGTGTTATGTTATAGTGAAGTGGATGTGACACCGAAGTGAACGTGTGGTTATTTTAATAAATAGTGAACATACAGTGATAGTGAAGTTTATTATGATTCTGACGTAATGCGTACTAATTTAGTGATAATGATAATATTCGTGTAAAACAATTACCTATATGAAATGTATAAATAGTCAACATCGAAATTGATAAAAACTGTTATATCACTGTTTCTATTAAAAATAATGAATGTCATGTAATGCAATTATTTTTGTCATGTTTGTATATTTTTTATATCTGATCGAATTCAAATTTAGTACGCCTATGAAATGTTGCTCCCCGCACGCTTCGCCCGTCGCGCTTGTCCACAAGCTAGCGATTAGTCACTGTCCACAATTTCGTCCGCTGCCTATAGGTGAATTTATAATAAAAAATGTTCAAATCATCCAGCTCTAAATCCGAGAATGTTTAGAAATGCATTTTAGTGTTTTTTGGAATCAGGCTAATTTCAGAAAGGTTCAATTCTTGAAAGACCTTTTTAACAGTTTAAAACGCCACCTTTGACTGTTAGAACGCCAGAGTTGGAAGACCCGACTACTACTAGGAGAAAAATTGTTGCAAATCTTAATGTATCACATACACGCAGTTCAGATTTTACTGCCGTAAAATTACCCTGTTCACCTACAATTTTGTCATTGAATTTTACAAACCAAGAAAATGTTGGCTTACCTACCTCTGGTATATTGTTTGCCCACAAAGATTTTCCAAAGGTGCTATAATGAACTTCCATAATAATCACCTTTGGTCTGATGAAAACCCTCATGCCATAATGGAATCTGGCTTTCAACAGCATTTTTCTTTGAATGCGTGGGTGCGGGTAAATTTTTTTATTGGGCCATACTTTTTACCAAGACCTCGAACCAATTCCGCTAACAGCGATATTCTTAAATTTATTATTTAATACCTGAACTAAGAAAATGTGATTATGCACATTCATTCATGCAATAATCTGAAATAAGTATTTTGGCTGAGCCTGCCTTTTCCAATAATTAATATAATGAAACCACAGTATCATAATTCTATTACTAATTAATTGGATTGTTAATACTTTAAGTAACATACTGAGTCTTGTAAAATGCACCTGTTGAAATTAATCAATTTTGTTTTTAGAATTTAAATAACTAAGTCAATATGAAATTATAAAACATTTAAAATACAAAGATCTTGCCCGGGTATCTCGCACACTGAGTATAGTATAGGTACACGCAACGGAAAAATATATTTTTTTGAAATATTAATTAATAATAATAATTGATGTGAATTTCAAATATTCACTAAAACTCATTTTCACCATAATTTCTAAAACATTTGTGAGAGTTTCAACCATACTGTTGAAGTTAGAATTTTAAAATTCCAGAACAGTACCTAGGTATTGGTAAAATTTTAATTTTTTTTTGAGGCAGCCCGGAACATACCTTTGCTTTTTTGTTTTTCATAGTCTTTCAATAAAAAATTCAATTTTGGTAACATATTAATATATTTTTGTATATGATACATTTTGATCAAGAACCTTTTTAAGAAGACATTTTGTATCTGTCGAGGATACTCCACTCTGTTGTTACAATATACAGGGTGTTTCTAAACTATGGTGCCAAATGAATATGACAGATAGAAAATGTCATTTTGAGCAAAAAGTTTCGTGTAAACATAGGTCCGAAAATGCATAATAAAAAAGTTATAGGGTGATAAAAGTACAATTTGAGAAACAATTTTTCGCAATAACTTCTACAAAAGTTAGGCAATTTAAATGAATTTTGGTGCAGTTTCTTAGACACTAAAATGCACATAGGATTTTATTATGAAAAAAAAATGTCCTTTGCATTTTCGGAAAATTGATCAAATTTTCTGAAAAATAAACTAATATGTCACAAAAAAGGTACTCTTGTTCAATGTCGCCAACATGAACCGTTCTCTTTAAAATTTGTAAAATTTAATGTCGTGCACCCGACAAGATAGAGGTAGCAATGGAAGTTGGTCATCATAGTAGCCATGAAATTTAAAATAACCTTTCAGTTTTCCTGTCAAAAATTAATTGTAAAGCTTCATTCACATAAGATTAGTGCGGTTGCATTGGTACTGCAGAAAAGTTATTAAAAATAGCGCCGTATTCTTGAAATAGTGTTTTCTACAAATACAAATAATTTTCGACATTTAATAACTGAATAATTGAGGGTTTAGCAAATAATAGGAATGTTAACTCATCCCACCTGCAAATATTCAAAGATACTGAAGTAAAACGGCGAGAAATACGGATGACTTTTGTAACGTTCAGATAAACTACAGTGCCTTTATAGTAACCACAGTGGCGACAATAGAGCCTATGCCCCGCCCACCCGCCATTAAGGGGCAAATTTTTGGCGCGAACAATTTCCCGTTGCTGAAACCGAGTTTTAATTTTAAAATATACTGCAATAAAAACATTTCGTGATTAAAGTATTAGAAAATAGCCGTAACAATGAGTTTTTGATATAAAATACCGGTCCCCATAAATGAGAAGTTTTCATTTATGACTAAAATTAAACAATTTCCGGAGCCATTTACGGACCGCTTGTTGTAGGCCCTCAGCAGTCCGGTTCTCATTTCTCTAATTTTTATCGGAATTAGTTCAAATTTGAAAAACTATTAGTTGAAATATGTCCCGAGGGCGTGAGCATTTCAAATTTAATTTGAACAAAATAATGTGAAAATAATTATGTTAATAAAAGCCATTATTAGACATCTAAAATCTATATAAAAATTGCAATAAATTATGTTTAAATATTTTAAAAGAATATTATTGGAAAATCCTGATGTTGGAGAAAGGTAAGTTTGAAAATGTTGCTGTGTTCATGTTTCTCATAAAATATATTTTTGCAGATATGTAATGAAACTGAAGTTAATAGATGATGTGGACCCCTTTACGTTAAATATATATTCAATTTATATATGCATATAACAATGCTATCTATGGAGTTTCACATAAACAAATATTGTTTCCCTTTAGTTTTAACGTAACACAGTTATTTTATTATTACAACAAAGAGCAGATGAAAAGCTACAAAAAGTTTGCAGTCTTACAAATATTTTGAACCTGGGTTTGTTACAAATGCAGGGACAAAAGTAATGAATGATTTCTACATTTTAATTGGAAAGGTACGTTTCCTTGTGAAATTAAGCAGGTAGATTTAGATAATATGTATGACTTAACAGGTTAGGTATAGGATTAACATTAGTTTGTAAACATTATTTTCAGGCAAAACATTCTCAGATTGTGCAAAACCGTTAAGATGTTTCCTGTATCGGTATCACTGCCAAAGATGGTGCTATTTTATTTGCTAGTGAATATGCAAATTAAAGGATGCATTCTGTACTGATGTACCAAGTGCTTGAGTGATGTCCTTAACCACCACACAAATTCCTTGGAACCAGTGTGCAACATGAATTGTGGAAAACCTTCTATAGTTCTTATGAAAATAGGGACATTTTGCCCATACTTGGTCTAAAAGATATATTAAAACAAAATGATGGAATTGGGTTATGATGCTGCTAATTATGAGAGTTGTGGAACTATTTGCTATTAATAAAGCAAATCAAATTACCAACATTTTAGCATCACTGCTGAAGAATGAGGGTCTGCAGTAAACATTTCATTACAGGTAAGTGTCTCCTTTTGTACAGTTTGTTGGAGGAAATGATCATGCTTGTTTTTGTTTACAGGTTGAAAAATACATGATGTGGGAGACTGATAATCACGGAATGCTACAAACTAAAATGGGTGATAAATTTATCCTGGGATATACGTTTTCATGAAAACGACTGAAGATAACTAAATTTTAGAAACTGTTATATAATTTTAACCGATAAAAATATTAGTAATATCTGTTGTATTAAAGAGTTAGGTAAATATAATTTTATTAGACTGTTTATGGAGTGTACCAGACAGCAAACAACAAAATAACTATTCAATGTAGCTATATTAAAAAAATACGAGTATTCATAGTTAATATTGGCTTAAACTATTAAAAATTATAAAAATTAAATAAAAGATTAAAAAAAACTGGAATATTTTTATTATTTATTAGATAATGGTAATTTAAACTGTTTACAAAGTTGGTAAGGTGTTAAATTATAAACATAGTTTATACAGGGCGATTCTCAACCTATACGCATAAATTTGGGGATTTATTACTCGTGACAAGTAATTAGTACGTGAAAAAAATTGTAGTAAAATTTACTTTCAAATTAAGAATACACAGAAATTACGTGAAATTTTGATGGCTATAAACATTTGACAACTAATAAATCCCCAAGTTTATGCGTTTAGTAATGTATGTGGTCTGTAATTTCAAAATAATAGTGTAATAAATCTTAATTTTTATATTTCAAGTAAAATATGAGGTTTTTATTACGTTTTACGTATTAGTTTTCTATTCTCGTTTAAGCTATTAACAGACGGTCGCTTGTGATTAAAATGCATAGAACATTACGCACTGATGCTATAATAGGTATATATTTATATCTATGCGGTTTACTTGTCTGTAGGAGTATATCTCATTACAAAAATTACTGCCCATTCTCTCCTATACCGAGGATCTTTAGGAAAACGCTTCATAAGATATCCCATTTTGCTGAATTAGTACATCCAACTGCAGCACAACCTGGCATATTTTCTGAGCTAAAATGTAAATAAGTATGTGAATTTGTGATACAAATTTATTAAATGAATGTCAAACAGCAAAGATTTCGATAAACATACCTCATAAGATTGGTTAGGTTATGAGTGTTTTCTGTTATTTTACAATGATACAATAATTACAATATACCTACTTATGTATGCATATCTGTGTTTGTGTGCTAAGCTTACCTGTAATATAGAAATTAGTAGTAATCTGTGATAGAAATCGATAAGAATAGAATATTAACGAAGGTATAATACATATACAAACAAACTTGTACAACACACTTGACAGTTGACACTTGTAAAAGTAAACAAAATACCGCCATTATGGGGCAAAAACGGGCGACCAATAGAAAACTGGACATGCTATTGTCGCCACTGTGTTTACTATAAAGGCACTGTAAGATAAACTTAACACTAACGCCTTTGTACTGCAGTTGTATGGCAGAAGCTAAAAGCGTTTTAGCTTTTACCAATCCTTTTCCAACAATTATACAAGGACCAATCAGAAAACAGCTTTTTTGACAGTAAACAGAAGATTCACATTTTTGCAGATTAAGTTTTTAAATTAGATTCTAATTTAGATATTTAGAACGTATTTAGTTTAGAATTGATTTATTTCCAAAAAAAATGGATGAAGAGGACTGTTTGGTTAAGAAACAGTTACTTTTCCTGCTCTTATTCGTAGCGACGTCAATATGTATAATAACTATACATGAAAAGAAGAACTCGGAGATGGTGGGTGCGACCTATTCAGAGACAATTTGTCTATGGACGTATTAACCGCAGAAAGCACATGTAAGGTGATTTCTATAATTTATATAAAGCAATGCGAAATGAAAATGCCGATTATTTTTTCATTTCACCCGAATGACAGTGGCAGTGTTTAATGACTTGCTGAAATTAGTGAGGCCTCATTTAACTAAACATTCAAACAGACCATCTATTCCTGCAGATTGTAGGCTTATATTTTATCTAGGGTAGGCTTTTAATTACTATTCGGCAAAAGATAAAAAGCAACAATTTCCGTAGATAGGGACGTAGTTCACAAAAACATAAACATAACCCATAACCTCTTCATCTGAAGGTCAAGAATCTTGAGTTTTTGCATGTCGCCAATTTACAGCGGAAAAATTCCCCAACTTCTTAAATCTACAGTAATTTTATGTAAACAGAGTAAATAATATTTAACACCATACAATTACAATACAACAGTACAACTGCAGTGCCATTGCCCTAACGTTTATCTGAACGTTACTTTAGTTTTGATAGCATAAAATTTAGCTGGCGTTACTCATTAAAAGTTGTTATGACAGAACAATACACCTTTGGAGAACTTGCAGATATGCATTTAATTTACGGAAAATGTGGCTGTAATACAAGAATGGCAAGTAGATTATATGAACAAACCTATCCAAATAGGAGAATACCTTCTCGAAAATTGTTTATGTCCATCGACCGGCGCCTTAGAGAAACAGGTACTTTTAAAAAAAGTCATTATGGCACTGGTCGTCCCAGAACGATCCGAACTCCAGGGGCTGAAGAGCGTGTTCTCCAACGTTGTGAATAAGATGATACTTTAAGCACCAGAAGAATTGCTTTTGCCGAAAATATGCCACATTCCTTGGTCTGGAGGATTGCTAGGGAACAACAACTGCATCCATATCATATAACTAAAGTACAAGAATTGCATGCTGAAGATTTGCCAAAACGACTAAAATTTTGCAACTGGATGTTAAAAAGGTTCGTGTTGATGCGATGTTCGCCAAACATATTTTGTTTACTGATGAGTGTTGTTTCACGAAAAATGGCAAAAAGAAGTAGTCATCACTGGAATGATGAAAATCCAAATGCAACAGTTGTGCGACATTCACAATACAAAATTAAAATCAATTTATGGACGGGAATAATTGGCAATAAATTTTGGGTCCAATTGAACTTCCTCTAAATGTGAATGGGAAAATTACTTACATTTTTTGAACAACGACTTTGTTGAAGTTTTGGAAGACCTTGATTTGGAAACCAGAAGAAATATGTGGCTAATGCAAGACGGGCCCCTCCTCACTACTCTCGACAAGTAAGGCGACATTTAAATAATATTTTGCAAATAGATGGCTTGGTCGTGGATGGGATGCTCCTCAGCCATGGCCACCAAGAAGCCCAGATCTAACTCCTTTAGATTTTTTTGTTTGGGGCTACTCAAAATCTAAAGTGTATGAAATTCAAATAGAAGACGAGGACCATTTAAGTCAAAGAATAACGGAAACTTTCAATGAAATAAATACTAATGAAGAAGTATTGAATAAGCTCCTTTCATTTCTTAAAAAGAGTTAGAGCATGTATTAGAGCTAACGGTGATCACTTTCAACATATGCGCTTAAATAACTTTTTTTTTGTAGTAAGTAGTTTTGTTATGTTGTAATTTAAAAATAAATGTTATTTGTTATAACAAATTTACAAACCAAATCCATACCCAGTTACCACATAAAGCATAGCCTTCTTGATTACAGCATTCTTGTTGTCGGGTGTACGACAAAAAGAGACCGGTTCATGTTGGCGACATTGAACAAGAGTACCTTTTTTGACATATTAGTTTATTTTTCAGAAAATTTGATCAATTTTCCGAAAATGCAAAGGACAATTTTTTCATAATAAAATCCTATGTGCTACCCCGGCTCTCCGCTCCTGGACGATGGGAATAAATTGTTTTTGCACGAAATTGTTGCATTTTAGTGTCTAAGAAACTGCTCCAAGATTCATTTAAATTGCCTAACTTTTGTAGAAGTTATTGCGAAAAATTGTTTCTCAAACTGTACCTTTATCACCCTGTAACTTTTTTATTATGCATTTTCGGACCTATGTTTACACGAAACTTTTTGCTCAAAATGACATTTTCTATCTGTCATTCATTTGGCACCATAGTTTAAAAACACCCTGTATATCTGCAGTTCCTTATTCTGCATTCTGCAAAATATATATACATATATAAATATATGCTGTTTCATATGTACGTGGCTCTCTTAATTAATATTAATTTTAGTTACGTGTGTTAAAAACTCTTTTAGAACTGATGCCTTTAATTTTGCAGATTTTAAGCTGTTACAAGACAAAAATATCAACACAGATATACTCTTGGCAAGAATTTAAACATCTTACGTCATGGCTGACGTTATTGTCAACGTAATTTTCGATAATTGGTCGCGTTAAAATTAAAAACAATCATTTTTTGCAATTTAGTGCAATATATAATGCAAACTTTTAGTGTAGTATATAGTTTTATTACTCTCAGTTGCAGTTTCTTAAATATTTTGATGAAAATATAATGAATTATTCATTTGTTCGTATGACGTAAATCGTCTGAATTCTTGCCGCGGGTATAGTAAATATTCTGCATAGATGTCATAATAACTATTAAAATCCCTGACTACCAAACAATATGGTGTTTTCAGTATTTGACGTGATTACACTAACAATCTGCATAGTTACTCTTATATGGGTACCTACCTTTTCGTGACGTAATTATATTTACACAAAAATGTGAAATACATGAAAAATAAAGAAATTTGTGTACTTGCTATAGAAATAATACAAAAACAAAAAAATCTGCGGCTTGCTCCTATTGTATAAATTAACTATCGATGTATGTAAATTCTAGAACACACTGAGCATAATGTAATTCCTTCTGTTATTTGTTTAGACACATATTAAGGGCGTTCTCTACCAGCTGATCAAGTCCGCGCTGAAATTCCTTGTCCCTTACGTCTCCACCGCAATGTTCCCCTCGCACGTGAGTTTAGTACTGGTTGTCCGCAACCAAACATACACAATAGCTATTTATATTTTTCTTTCAAATTATGTATGTAATCTATTGAAATACGTATTTTTTTCAGAAATATATGCAAAATTAACTTATTTTTGTCAGTTTTAAAATAAACTACATTAATTAGGCAGTTTACATGTTGGAAAACTAAAAAAAAATTTTGCAAAACAGAATGACTGTCTTGTTACAAAAATAACAGTTTCTATTTTGAATTGTCGTTTTCCTCGAAACAGAAATATGTGAATAAAATATTATGCCATTTAATATAATTTTTTGTTAAAAATTGCCGTCCACCAAAACTCCATTCATAGTAAATTATGGTTTTGAAAAAATATAAAGTTATTGTAAATTGATAATGTATAATTTTACTATGACTCAGGAAAAAATATAAATATAGTGCACCATACAATGTTAGTAATAATGGACGATTATGTAATTACGAAAACATGAAAGAAATAGCTAGTAATTTATACTTATATGTATATAGACTCGTCTAGAACTGTACGGTTAGTGCTATTTTATTATAAGTCAATACAACATTACAACTAAAGTTGTTCAATAATTATTGTGATTTACATCGTAAAAAGAAATAAAAGCATGTTTTTATAAATTTTATTTAAAAATTGTATTTATTAAATTTACAGTTACTAGACTATCGAAGTAGAACAGTATATTCACTCCAGCAGTGGTGACCCTAGAAAGCACCATCATCTCATAACTTAACTTATTATCAATTTTTAACAAGTACGTTTTCTCTTTGATATATAACAGCGCTTCTATGAATTAATGAATAAATTTGGTAAATGCCCAGGTGATCTTTTTTCTGAACGAAAGGAAACGCCAGGACACATTGATTTTTATTTTTGTCAATTTATGTTTTAATAATCATATGTTAGAAGAAAAGAATACTAATATTAACAATTTGTCGCAATATTACAAATAAATACCTAATAACATTGTATTTGCATTTTTATACATATGTATAACTAACAATTTTGAAGAGATTATCAATTCGTTGCCTCCCTATTCTTCTTCCTTTTCTATTTTTTCATAAACTATATGTTTTCAACTGTGTTCTGCCTTATAGAAGGTCAATCTTAAATTGTCAGTAACATTAATATTACATACGATAATTGCCTTCTTTTCCGTCTATCCTACTTATTAAAATAAAATAAATGCATATGAAGTAAGCTTAATATAAATTCAATAAATACTGTAATTAATGTTTTAATTTGTTTTAATTACTATTATATTTGTTGTGTTGTGTACATTAAAGTATTGTAATGTCTTTTTTTTGTTGGTGAAAATGTTTATGTGCCCTACGTTTATTTTTAGATAGCTCAGAATCAATCAAATATCACTTACCTTATGTTCTTAAGCGCCAGTCCGAAGCATAACACTTTAATATTTAATTTACAAAGCAGTTCTTAAGTTGTTTTCGTTTTTGTTGCTTCAGAAACTCAAAATTAAATCAAATTAATCAATATTGTATTGGCATGAGAAACCTTTTTCTCAGGAGCCGTCCAGTGAAGGACAACTTTATTTTTATTAATTTATAATTATTTTTTTATAATATGCTCCAAATGAATGATTGTTATAAATTTTTTTTAAATAATTTTAATAAATAGATATCTTTCATTTTCCAATTAACATTATCCTACGCAACATGCGCTTACTTAAATTTTATAATTAACAAAAAGCAATATCATTAGTATTACAATTCTTAAATCTTTTTAGTATGTCCCATAAACGAACCTTGTAAAACACTAAATAGTCAAATTGTTTACCTTCCAATCTTCTCAGTTTTAATCTATCGTCTGCGATTGCCTTTATGTGTTTGTCTTCGTCTGCACAGACCTTCCAGGACTGCTAACTGTTCGTTTTTTAAATTTCACGCCTCATAAACGTCTGAACTGGCAGATTTCCTCTTGACTAACTTTTTGTGGAGTTTTCTCAGTTGTATCTCTCCAGTGATGTGACAAATAGTGTCTATACCACCCAATGTGCTTTTGTTCGGCCCTGGAATATTTAATTTTTACACGAACAGTGTTTTTTTCGCTCGGAGGTTATGTTTCTTCAGGTACCCGTTTTCTTAATATTTTCTTGTAAAAATTTCTCAACTTCTTCAATCAACAACTTTTACCTTTTTGTCTCCGTTACTATGCAACGTCCGCGGTACCTCGATGAGAGTTTTTAATACACTTCACACCAATTCACTACTTACATATTAGATTTAACAATTTTTTTTTATATTTTATTTTATTTTTTTACATCTATTTACTAACTTATGAAATTTTACTAATTAAATGGTTATCTTGTCTACATCTGTCTGTTTCATCCTTTCAACATTATTTTCATGTACATTGATTCTACGATTTTATACAACAAGATTTCTATAACCACATTTTTTTACAAATAATATTATTAATGTAATAATAAATAAATATAAACTATAATATATCTACTATTTCTGTGATTTTACTCTCGCTAAATAATCTAAAGATCTTTGGATAGCTGGAGGAACTGGTGGTGGTGTGGGCAAGTGACTACCTTCTGGTTTAAATCCGTTTTCATCGGACACGTATCTTAAATAAATCAATTGTCCTTCTGGAGACACGTATTGAAACTGCCCCTGAACTGCTTGAAGTTCGGGTCCCTTGGGATAACCTTGCTGGTCCTCATATATTCCATTACCCGTTTCGTATAAGTAGTTGTGTGTTCCATCAGGATTTATATTAAGTTCTTGTCTGATAATCGGAATTTGCTGGCTATATGTTGCTGCTAATGCCGAACAAATCAGAAGAACTGGAATTATCTAAAAAATTAAATGTACTGTAATTATCGATAAATATTTTTTTCTACGTTCATGCAAAAAACAATACTTTATTGAACTATATTTAGTGGAAAAAGTGGTTCTTTATTGCACTCAAATGAGTGCAATAAAATGTTTATTGCACTCATCTGTCATTCTACTGCAGCGTTTTGTCATCATGACAAACATAAACCTTCAATCGACGTCACATTTTTCTAGACTTAGTGTCATCTAAATAACATTTTTTGGTTTTTGCATGAACGTAAAAAATATTGTATGCAACTCGTACAAAAAGTGCTTATTGCACTCGACGTGTTGTCCTACACGGCCTGACGGCCTCGTTGGATAATTTCACGTCGCGTGCAATAAACACTTACTTTTTGCACTTATTGCATAAATAACTATTATATGCTACTAAAGTTACAAACTTACCAAATTCTTCATAATGTAATTTTATATATAAATATAAACATCGAGTAGCGATACACCTTCTTATATATTCCCCACCTTATCTGTCAGTTTTGGGATAGTAATATTTCGCAAAAAAATATTTGGGAAGAAATTATAGATTTCTAGAAGAAATAAAATAATGTCTCTGAAACAGTTTCATAACAATTCCATTGCTTTTACTAATTACAAAGCTATAAAATTTGATCTACGAATCGTTCATACATAAATTTGGGTGTAAATTAGTAAGAACTCTTTGGAATTGCGACATTATTTCGTGTAGGTATGTATAGATTACTCTTCTACTTGGTATTATATAAGAGGTAGGTATATACATATTATTAGCTGAAAGCTCGTTTGGTTTTAAATAACAAATTAAATTGCAACATGTAGAGAGACGATAAAAATGAAAATTAATATATGTATGTTTATAAATATACAGTGTGTCTATTATTATTTGTATACAAATCCGTAAAAAAATTATTCTTCAAGATAATCTAACAAATATATTTTGTTGTAAGTGGTATCGAAAACTGCTTCTCCTGATTCTACCATAGCTTTTAATATGGGAATCCAAGGCCTGCTATGATTTTTTATACCTCCGAAATTTAGTATATACGTTTAGCGATATTTTATTATATTCTTTTAACAGTTTCAAAGTTGAGCAAAATACTGAATTTGACGGTACTAAACCAGATTAAGTTCTTAATTTTATATATTTTTTGTCTAGAAAGCCTATTCCTGTCTTTTGCTCTTATAACCCTTTTCTAATGTGGCTAGAACCTTTGTTTTATTTTGTGTTTATTTAAAAAATTTAGAAATATTAGTATTTCTCAAGTCTTTGGTGTAAATAACTTAAATTATCATTTAAAGAAAATTCTGAAATAAGTTAAATAACTTATTTTCATATTATATAATCTTATTGTGTTGAGTCTGTAAGTATTCTCAAAGATCACGTTCTTTTAGAAGATGGCTTGGTGTAAAATGTTCCAATAAATTCAATAAGCCTATATACCTATATATATAGTTAGTTTGTTTTATTTATTTTATATCATTCTAGCATCGACACAGGGTCGTATTTTATCATACTGCATTCATTTTATTTCTAAAATTTATGATAATACTTTTATCTGCTGCTTTCATATTATTTATTAAAACTGTTTTAACATGAATAATTCCATGGCACACACTTGACTTGTCTAATGCTTTTCAGATTCAATAATTTGCTCAACTTTGAAGTCATATAAATGAAAACTCACTGTATGACTTTTGTTCAAATTTTACACATAGGGTTTTTTAAAAAAATGACTGTGTTTTTATTGAAATTTGGATGTAAGTACAAAGTTTTTACGGATTTATACACAAATAAAAGTAGACACACTGAATATTGAATGTTTTACGACGATCAGCCATTAAAATATTTTTGAGACACAACAAAATTACATGTCTACGAAAATTCCTGATTATACGTCTATCAATATAGTACGTCATCATTCCTTACTTTGATAGTAAAAAAATAATTGAATGACCTATAACGAAATCAAGAATGGTCATACCACTTGAAAAAAATGCTCAGAGCTGCAGAGTATCAATACACTAAGTAAAAAATTATTTTTATCGTACGATCATAGGTAACAAGTACAAGTCTGGCCAATATAAATATACTATAATTCTAGAAAAGTTTAAAATCACATGGGACAGCATTCTGCCGGAAGCGATAACGATTTTGGTGGAGGAACCTATTGACGTAGTCATGCAAGTACTGAATAAACTTTTCATTAGAAGCAAGATTCCTATTCATTGGAAATCCGCCAGGCTGGTACTCCTACCAAAGCCGATAAAAGAGAGATATAAATGGATACATATGCTTATTGAATAAAATGGGTAAATCGCAGTGTTGTTTGTTTGATTTATACAAAATGTTGGCAGTTTTCGTTTCACTATCCTCTTCTGATGTAGTATCTGTTGGAAGAAAGATACTTTATATCCGAAAAAAGAGGCCAACTCTGTCGGATTTGCTGTTCACCATATTGTTTAATAATACCGCTAGCAGACGAGTTATATCGATAAAGAAACCTGAATTTAAACAATTGGCAGTCAAAAAGAGCAGGAACTGATTCTTTGCGATACCACCTGTCACTTGTATTGCATATTCTGCAAAAGTAGTACGTATTAATCTGATCATTGGATGGATTATTTCACTTTCTATACTATTCAAAGCGTACTAAATGTTCCCGCGGCTCTTCACTAGGAAAACCGGTGGAACGGATTTCTAAATTTTTCCAACACCCCTTCCTTCCTGTGTTCACTCATCGAGCGTATGAGACATCATCTCGGTGATTAGTGTCACAAGACTTCCTCTTTTAGTGTCGGTCTAGTAGACGCCTCTACAGGTGGGTTTCCTCGCTCTCTCTGTCAGAGATCCATCCGTGTGTATCTGCTTCGTAGTAATATTTGCTTACTTTCTCCTCCTGAGTAAAGTTTAATAGATCATCAAGGTTTTTAACTTTTACAGGAGCTGCGCAGTTATTCATTAAACTCTTGAAATTTACTAGGGGAATCGCTAACTTTCCGTTTCGGTCTAATCTTTTGTCTGCTAAATATTCAGAAAGAGGTGTGGATGACACAGTGAAGATAAAAGAAACTTTTTTCCATTAGAACTACACACCCCAGCCTATCTCGCTTATGGCACATTGACAATAGTTCGCTAAGTATTCTTGTGAGTTTTAAGCTGCTTTTATATATAGTAGTTCAGTTCCGGTGGTCAATTGGAGAAGGTGATTCGGGCTTGACTCAATTAAAAAAATATTTGGGAAGAAATCTTCGCCCGGGATTACATTTTTAACTAGAAAGATAGGAAAACTATCTTTTTAAATACAAGTACATATACAAATGATCGCAATTGATAGAGGTTAGGCTAACGTGACACTACACTTTAACGATACGTATTTCTTTTACAAACCTCGTAACACACCTATTATGGTGAATTAACTAATAACTAAACTAATTTTTGTAGTTGGTACATTTATGTATGACAAAAAAAATAAATATTTCAAAATTAATCAAACTTAAATATTTCCAGAAACAAGGAAGTAGTTCCCTTCTTTATTGATATTTCGTCATTAGTTGTTTGAAGTAATCACTGGAAATGAAAGTAATGGGTTGTAATGTCTAACTAAGCAATTTCTCGCATTAGTCATATTTGAATTTGAATATAAAAAGTGAAACAAGTATAAACATATTGGTAGTAGATTTATTGTCGTGGATACAGCTGTTTATATTATTTTAGTCAACATTATCTAATACTAATTACCTGAATATACGCCGGGATTATAGAATATAATGTTTTATTTACCAAACAGGTAACATATTATGTAATGTTATTATAGAAGTTAACATAATTTCTAAATATTGTAACAAATAATTTTAAATATTGAATACGGCAGCTGTCACAACCTTATAAAACAATAAGATACCTATGAGGTATTAAATAGTATAATTAATTTCCATACCATTTGGGAACATATTTAGAATATTTATTAAATAGCCAGTAAAAATATATTTATAATTTTAAAAATACCTACGCTTTGGCTGCATACATTTTACTTCAACGTCACGAATTAACTTCTTATATTTCAATATTAATTTTCTATAACCCCAGTGAAGATAATAAAATTACCGTAAAAATTATATATGCAGAGTGGTTATTTTAAGATGTACATGATGGAATTTCCTAATGTAAAAAAATATAGAGTAGGTTAGGTTACAAAAAATTTAAGCATACTGATTACATTTAATAACAAGTAAAGAAACCGAAGAGAATTCAAATTATTTCAACCACATCACTTATTTTGGTCTCGAACCCTTATACCTTCATACAAATTATATCATCCGATTAGGGCTTCTACTTTCTACTATTTTGGACCCTGACTATAGACAAAAACAATTTACGATCTAATGCTTCCCAAAATTCCAATTAATAGTTTACCAGCTCACCCCTTTAAAAGTAACATATTAACATGTTAGGTTAGAAACTTTTACTTTGCTGCACTACATTATATTGCTTGTTGTAATAAAACATATTACAAAAGAATTTTCAATTTTTTCAGGATATTTTAAAAACACACAATCGTAAGTAGGTACTATTAAATGAATTGTTTTTGTAATTTATCCAACTCTGAATATATTCCTCAAATTTAGGATATTTTGTGGTGTAAACTTTAAAATATACCTGTATTAAAATATTTGTTATTATTTGAGGAAGATTATTATTAAATAGTTGTCGATGTTTCTATAAGAACTGTGAAAGTCATAATTTAAAGAAGAAGTCAACCTACATTAGCAATAACGTGTAACAGTATTGTATAATACTTGATTAATCCTTCCTACGTCTTCCCGGTAGTAGTACTAGTCTTAATAATAGAAACATACAGGGTGCCCGAAAATATGTGTACATTGCAAGACTGAAGATTCTAATTCATATAATTTTAAAACAGTTTAAATTAGAAATTTAGTTGGTTTGTTTCTATATATTTTTTGTTTAGTTTATCTATGTAGCTTTTAATTTTAAATGGTTCATAATATATTTAATATGCCAGACTCTCTCTGTAAATTCCAATTATTTATTATTTTTTTGTACAAGTACAAGTACAAATCAAGATTGGTGGAACATGTCAAGAGGATGTGTTTTTGGAAAACAACTTTGGGCCTAACGATACAAAAAGTGAAATGAAATATTTTTATTAAAAACTAAATATTAGAATTTTTTGTATTTTGAGTTCATTTGAAGATATTTCTTTTGAATTTGGTAGAGAGTACAGTAATAAATTTTAGATAAAAAACTAATATATAATAATAATAATATACTAATTGAAGTTTAGTTAAAATAATAGCTTCTTAATGTTTCAATAGCTGGAAAATAATAAGGGTGGCTCGCAAAGAAATAAAGAAAGAAAGAAAGAAAGAAAGAAAGAAAGAAAGAAAGAAAAGTTTGTTGTGTTCATATAGACGTCTTAAATTTATAATTGAAACATATCTTTATTTTAAAAATTTAGATTACCTATAACAGTTGTAGATTACAGAACGATGAAATTTATAATTTCTGATAATTTGAAAAATATGTAATAAATAATACATTTTATTTGATTGCTGTTTGGGGGCGGAAGATTAGATAATAAGTTTCAAGGATAAACAAAAGAATCTTGTTAATCTTATCATAAACTAGATTTAATAACTATTCAAATCAAATGATTTGCAACTAAAATTGGCGGTACTTTTTAATTTATACATATCAATATTCAAGAAAATTATGTATTGTGGGACATCATAAAATTTGGTAACCTTGGTAAACTCATCCAAAAAATTTATTTCAACATATTTTTAAGAAGCCTTGTTAAAATAATAATTTATGGTTATTGAATTTACTGTGCCGAACCGTCTTCTTATAAGAGTTGATGCGGTTGTTCCTGCATCATATCTATTACAAAGTCAAACGATTACGTACAGTTTTTTGTTGTGCAAGACTTACTTTTTTGTGCATTACAACATGTTTCTTTTGGTATGAATCTTAATTTATTTTAATGTGAATAATGTGATCATGTGAGTAAAAATAGTGAATCTGCCTATGGAAACAATTATGAAAAATTAACGGGATGTGTTCGATAAATATAGCTATAATAATAATTAGAGACCGTATATCGTTCGCACATGACGTCATTATCAGGGGCGCACTTAGGACGCTAACGTTAACGTTTGTGGAAGTCAAGTAAATACGTACATTTGTTGTAAATACAGTTAATATCAACGTCTTAGCTTGTACTGCTGCCATATTAAGTTGTGTAGTTTACAAAACACTATACTATTCACTTTTAGTACTGAAATAAAATTGAATAACCAGCAACTGTTGTAAATGTTCAGTTGTTAAGTTGTGACGTTTATCGCTTAAAATCCATTTCTGTTTCGAAAACATACATTCAATGTCCACAGAGGTCACTGGGGCATATTTAAAATATGTATAATTTTCACTGATGGCACATTTAGGGTGGGTTCAGCAAAATCTACTCTTTTACCTTCAAAAATGTCTACTATACGGCATACAGTTAAAAATCCCGGATTGTTCTGCAAAACGGTATTAAATTTCTTCTTCACACATTCATCACTAGATCCTGGTACCTGAGAAATAAACTGTCGCAAGTCTAAAACACTAGTTATGGCACTATTTATTCAATAGTCTGATACTGTCACAGGTTCTTCAAGACGACGAATGACTAAAGGTATTCGTAAATAATGAAAATGTATATTCGCTAAATCTTCATAATATAAAAAATAGGATTATTAAATTCTCTTTGAGCATTTAAAATAGAAGTAGCATCACTTGCATCTAGTTGCTGTATAACACTTTTTATGCCATCAAAGTTAACGTAGTAATATGATGCTGCTTCTAACCACGTACCCCACCGTGTCAAAATGGGTTCTGGAGGTAGTGGTACATCTGGAAGACTTTCTCTGAATAACTGTATTCGGACTGGTGCTTTCAAAAATATTTTCTTTACATTCGCTATCAAGATATCGACATTTGGATAGCACTGCCTAATTGTTTCAGAAACTCAATGAAGGCTATGTGCGAGACATGTGACATGTACCTCATTGCAGTAAATCTCACGAAACCGTTTCCTTGCTGCAACCTTGACACGTACCGGTAAATAAACAGGGTGAGGTTTGTCAACACTGGCCATTATTTTGAAGATGATATTTCTTTTTAATTAGGAATATTTAAATATTACGATTTTCAACTGACGGACCTGAGTACGGACCTGAGATGTGCGAACGACATACGAAGTTTATTAATAATAAAAATAAATTGCCTTTATTTCTAATTAACAGTGATATATAACAGGGCCAAGTGTCAGTTTGACTGCTTTTCAACTTAACCCTAATTAGAAAACAAAGTTCAAATAACAAGAAACATAATAGAGAAGTGTGCAAAATACATATAATGTTTTAATGAGAGAATAATAATCATGTCTAATACCATGTTGACACAATAGGACTATAAACTGAAAAAAAAACAAACGAATAAAAAGAATCGTCAAAAATATGTAGATAACAGCAGTTTTTTAATTTCTTTTTAAAAATGAAAAATCTTTAAATCTTACCTGTAAATTATTGTATTCCTTTGGTGCAATGTAAGAAAAACATCTGGCGAATAAGGCACTGGTATGACAAGGAATTTCGAGTAAATTAATATGAGGAGTATCAAAATTAGATGTATTCCTATTTAATTTATTAAATAAGTACGATGAAGCATGAGTGTTGAAAATATTGTGTGTTACAGAGTAAATGTAATATACGGAGTTTATCAAGTTTTAGATTATTAGAGCTATTAAGGTGCCCGTATCTCTCGCCGTAAAATGATCAAATTTGTGGCGTTTTTTAGGTACTGAAATCTCGAAAAATAAAACTCGTAGAGCAAAAGTAATATCAAAAATAGAATTATTGATGTTTTGTTTATCCACTTTTACTATTTAAACTTTCCTCAAATAATGTAATAACTTTTAAAATGCATTTATATGACACATAATTTCGCTATTCTAACACACATTTTAACTATTATTTTCACATTCTTATAAACAAAAGTGAACAATCTTATATGCAGAACTATGTAAGTTTATGTTATAACAATGTTTACAGCTATAGTTGAATTTAAAAAATATGTATTTTGAAAGATTTCAGTACCTAAAAATTCATTGGATAGATCGCTTTCTGATGTTAAATATTGATTTTACTTCGGTACCTTTGAATATTTGCAGGTGGCATGAAATAACATCCTTGTTATTTGCTAAACTCTATATTATTCAGTTCTTAAATGTCTAAAATTATTTATATTTGTAGAAAACACTTTTTCAGGAATACGGCGCCCTTAATATGTCTGGTTAGATCAGTTCTTTTTATACCAAATGCAAATCTAAAGCAGCAATATTGTATTCTTTGTAAACGTGTCGCATCAAACTTTAAAAGAGCGAGAGCATAAACAGAATCGCATTTTTGAGATTATTAAAGAGTAACATAGATTAAGGTTCGATTTAGAGTTCATAATGTGTCTATGTGGATAAGACTGTTTTAAAATAAAGTATGATGCCTGATATAAATAATTTTCATCAAACCATAGACCCAAATTTTTGCATTCATTGGTAAATTGTATAGATTCGCCACCTTATTTAATATCTAGTAATTCTTTTGCTTAGTTTATTTTAAATTTAGTACTAAAAAATAATAATATTAGATTTATTAGGATTTAACTTTAATTTGTGTGCAACTGAAACATTTAGCAAAGAATTTAAAAACTTGTGAATATTGCATGAATTTAAAATTTTACGAAAATCCGAAATACACCTGGAAAACAATAACAGGTTGAAAATAAAACCCTGAGGTACTCTGAATTTCACAGGCAAAGTGTCAGATACTGTGAAATAGGCAACTACCCTTTGATTACGGTCTAGCATAAAACTGTTAATTGATGACGGCAGATGGATTGTCAAAACCGTAAAATTTTATTTTATTAATAAGAATATCGCGATATCAAATGCTTTCATATAGTCTAGTAAAATAAGACATTGCCCTCGTCAGTACTTCTCACAAGTTCGTCGGTAACATGTAATACTACTGTAGTTGTGCTATGTTGTCCTCTAAAGCCAGACTGATATAATAATAATAATAATATTTATTAGTCTAACAGGAACAAATTCAGTTACAGGACTTTAATAAAAATAAGTAGTTCATGTAGATAAATAAATAGAATATAATATTACTATAATACATACCTATAGAGAACGGTAACATGTAATCACGAGGATTAGCCCAGAAGTCGAAGACTTGTGCGGGAGAGGGGGCGGCATATTATTATTAAGCAGGCCGCATTTGCGCCCAGGAACGACTTACGTTGGTAGGCCCTAACCACCATTCAGTGCAGGAATGAGGGAAACCTGGAAAACCTCATTAATTAGGGGGGTAGTTAAACGTCATCAGGCATCAATCTCTCACATTGACACAAGCCAACATTCTTCCACCCTACCATACCCGCAGAGAGGGTGCCAATCTCTCCACGAATATAGGTTATATACGGTCTACCGGCTGCGGGGGTCGAACCCACAGCGATCCAGTCACCTCGATTCAAGTACTGACGCCTTAAACCGCGCGACCACTGACCGATCCGAATGTAAAAACACTCTCCACTACTATCGCAAATTCAATATAAATACAATTAAAATATAGATGCAAGAAAAAGTAATTTAAAATATATGAAGGGATAACACATATACATATTCCGATATCTGATGAGATATTAATGAATCCTTAAATGTTTACTGGACTTATTTCGTAATGCGTTTTTTCATTCCAAATTGTATCAGTTAGTTAGTTTCTAAGGTCTTTGTCTTTATAGTCATTGTTAGAGTGAGAGAGAGCTTTTATATTTCAAAAATGCTTCATCATAACTTTTAAAGTATCTGTAAGCCACGGGTACGTTTTATAGTAATATCAACTATTTTCAACATAGAAAAAAGGAAAATAAATCTAAATATAACGCATTTTCTGGCTCCGACTGTTTCTTCTTATCAATATTTATTCTGGAAAATTTTCTATCTTCTAAGTCCAAGGAAACAATTAAGAATATTTTGTTGTTTACAAAACAGTAAATTATCCCATTTGATGTCCAAATTTTGGTTTGGACCACAAATTTGTTTTTATATAGTTAGATATATTTCTTAATAAGTCTTACATTCAACATGCTTTATTGTTTCAGGCCTCCTTCTTTGTTTTTACGATATGCTCTAATGCCCTATCTCAATCTACAAACAATTTTGTTCCAATAGTGCGACAATTATTTGATATTTATCCAGACGGAACCTACAATTACGCCTATGAAACGGCCAATAAAATATTTGGTGAAGAACAAGGCTACTCGAAAGACCCAGAAACACAAATTAAAGAGGGCCAGACCAGTACACATCGCCAGAGGGTCAAATAATAAAACTGGTATATACTGCTGATGAAAATGGTTTCCAGTCCCAGGGAGAGCATTTACCCACTCCCCCTCCTATTCCTCCGGAAATTCAGAGATCGCTTGATTACTTAAAATATCAATCAAGCTGATTATAATGTACCTACATAATTACCTTTTGATTTATAGTACATGTATATATTACATTGTTTTCATATGTTATTATTTACAATTACAAATCAATGTAAAATATATTATGCAAGTATTTATTATTGAAATAAACTTCTTAATTAATTTATATATTTTGATGGTAACTAGACATTATGTAAAATAAAAATAATTTCAAGATATTCATTTCCCAATACGTACGTGTATAATTATCTTTTTGTACGTTTTACTATATCAGGACCGCCGCTACTGTGCAGCACGGGCCGCCGAAAATTAGGGCGGCCAATGAGTAATCCTGTCTGCGATTTGCAAAAATTCTTTTAATAGGAAAACACGATTATGCACTCCTTAATATAATAATAACTTTTACTACTCTAAAACATTAAATAGCCAACTTAACGTTAAAATGTTTTTCATTTATCGATGGCTGTCAACTTCATAAATGGCTTGCTGTGAATGTGAAACTATTTAGAAATCTATAAACAATAGTGCCACCAGGCCATGTTTCGAGTTTAATACAGCTGGACGGGTATTCCCTACTAGTGACATTCGAAAACGAATCGTTATTGATACTCTTAGCGTTTTAATTCGTATAGCAAAACGACTTGCACATTATTATGGTATTTCGTATGCTAGACAACTTTGTTTTCATGAATTCGACTAGCACATATTGGCAATGTCGCATACTACTTTTTACTTTATAATGTTAAAATACTTATTTGTCACTGCACGTAATTCGAATTCGTTAGTATTGGTTATGGTTGGATTAGATATCTATTATAGGCATTATTTTCATGATTCTCTTCGAAGGCTGTTTCCAGAGGCAATATATTTTAAGTTGTCTCTGTTTACACCTTGTCTACATATAGGTACTTCTTGTCTATCGTTTACGCAAATTTATTTATTTTGCAATATGTCAAAGAACATTGCTCTCCAGCAGAAAAACTATTACTTATCAGGCTAAACAAAGAATATCAAATCGGATCCGAAATGAGAAGTAAAGTGGATAGAAATCACTACAACTCTTGCACTGCAACACCATAAGTACAAAAAGACTGAAGATATTGGAGAAAAGTAAGTATCTACCAGAGAATTAGTATATGCCGGAATTTCTGAATACAGATGCATGATTCACTAAATAATAAAGAAGAAACATTGAAACATAAATCAAAGTGCACTCAAGACAGGCAAAGGAGGGTGATGTAAATATCCACTTGATTCTTTGAAAGAAACAATTTTTAATTTAATAGAAGAAAAAATTAATTAGAAGAAAGAAAATTTTCCAGTAAATAAAAGAGTGACAAAATCATTGAAGGATATTGTAAATACATTAAACCAACAAAAGTAGCAAATAAATGGCAATATTTAAAATAAAATACTTGCAGAATATTTTATTAATTTTCACTCATATAAATGTCACCTGTATTCTGTTATTTCACTTGTTAATTAATTTCTGTAATATTTTGTTTGTTTTTTATATTTATTACTGTGAAAATTCATTTCTTGTTTAAAATAAAAGTTCCTTTTGGTGAGAAATGTTTATTTTAATTTTCCTAATCTAACAGTTTATTTTGAAAATTTATAAAATTGCAACTGAGAAGTGACTATTATTAACAATAAAATAATACGTGAGGATTAAGAAAAGATATGTATATTTCAATAATTAATATGAACAACCCATCAATATGAAATCGCAGTACACTGCCTTCTTTTTACGTTCTCTCCCATTATTTCTTTAGATTGTTTATTATCCGTCGATGATAACGCTCAATCATATGTTATCATTTCTTCTAATTTCATTGTAACTGCAGGGTATTTCGGAAACTACAAGATATAGAAGGATGCGTTTTTTGCAACACTTAACTACTTTGTTGAGTAACTTAAGATGCCACGATCAGAACGTTTATAGACCTCTTCATTTTTGAGATACAGGGCAAAGTTTTAAATAAGTATTTTTAATGAATCCTTCATATCTCAGCGAATGCTAAGATATCGAAACGATTAAAACTATTTCTAGTAAAGTTTTTTACCTAGGGTTTAGTGGCGTACTTGTAACAGGGTTATCTCTTTTAAAATATGATCCAATATACATTTTTTTAATGGAACACCCTGTATATTTTATGCCATTCAATTGCATTATTTTTTCCTTTTAAAAAACAAATTGAAAAAACCGATGTTGCTTGGTGCATAGTTTACTATGCTTTTCTATATAATTATACAAAATTTGTGCAGGGACTCTACCTTAGTTATTTAAAGAAAAATGTATGCAAAATAAACAGTTGCTTAAACAATTAAGTTATCTATTTAATAGTCAATATATTTTATGATATATATATAGCGGATTTTTAGCCTCACAATTAGTTATAATATCTACTATATACGATGTGTTTTAAAAATAATGCACTACAGGGAAAATTTAAATTTCTAAATAATTTTTCTATATTAAATAATTTTTAACAATTTTTTAAATGACACTGTCGATTAATTTTTTACTTATTAATTAGTTTTTATTTATTTTCAAATGCTATTCCTAACGGCCTCTTGGAGAATTTCACGTCGCGTGCCATGAACACTTACTTTTTGTACTTGTTGCATAAATAACTATTATTTTAGGGCGGCGTCTAGTATAAATCTAGGACCTTCCTAAAAAAGTTTTCAATTAAGGTAACAGATAAAATGCAAATCTAAATTTAAGTTCTTCAACTTCAAAAGTTTTTTTGTGAAAACGGGAAAGGAAAGAGGAGAGGATCATAGTATAAAAAGAGGAAGTAAGTAGTAGACAAATATTGCATTCTCCTGACGACAATGATCTCTCTAATGACTGTGATAGTGCAAGTGGCGATATAAATACTAAAATTGTTCCATATATATGTAATTCGTACTGCAATGAAGAAAACTCCAGCTCATACTTAGTTTCAAACGATTCCGGAAAATGGCCTGGAAAACTGAATCCAGGTGAAGTTCAATTTATTGTTGAAAATATTCCTCCACCAATTAAGAATATTTATTAACTTCCGTTTTTGCGATACAATTGGTGATATGAACAATTGTGATATGTTTCAATCTCAGCGCCAGCTATAATTTTGGAACATTTTTGATGATTTTATCTTGTTGACGTAATTAGACAAGGCGTTTTTGAATTTATCCAGAATAAGGTAAACGAATTTAATTTAGGCTTTTAATTTGCTTGGTCATGGGTATGACAATGGCGCCAATATACGTGGAAAACCCATAGGATTGAAAAAAAAAGTCTTGGAAAAATACGCTCGAGTCTTTTTTATTCCCTGTTTATATCATAATAATAATATCTCTATCCCTCATTATAATCACGAGGATTAGCCTAGAAGTCAGAGACTTGTGCGAGAGGGAGGGTGGCATATTATTATTATGATACATGCCGCATTTGCGTCCAGGAACGACTTACATTGGTAGGCCCTCCTAACCACTATTCAGGAATGAGGGAAACCTGGAAAACCTCATTAATCAGAGGAGTGTTCAAATATTGGCCAGTATCAATCTCTCACATTGACCCAAGCCAACATTCTTGCACCCTACCATACCCACAGAGAGGGAGCCAATCTTCTTTTCAAATATAGTCGATCCACGATCTACCTGCCGCAGGATTCGAACCTACCGACTAAATTAAAAAACTATCTTTTATTAATTTAGTTTGGCTTATATTAATGTTGAATTGACCAGGATTAATGTTTGTGTCAACATCCTTTTCCACTTTCCAAATTTAAAATATTTTAATTTTTACTTATTACCAAAATAACATGGTTCGTGTTTGTTTTCAGTTTTAGCCTTATCGCTTTAAGAAACCGTCGGTCTTTCTAGGTCGATATCAGTTTTGTTCCTGCTTTAGTTGGAAACGGTTTGAAACTGTCAGAAATATTCGACCAGTTAAGTTATCCACGAGTTACCGGTAAATTTAACGCTACAAGTAGTTGGACGGACATTTCTGATAGTTTCAAGCCGTTTCTAACTGCTGCAGGAATAAACCTATCAATAAGAGCACATAATAATATGTTACTTAGGTACTGTTTTTAACTCATCTAGCTTGACTTTTTGCAAATTTAAGGTATATTCCGTTTCACTTAATATTTTATTTAACAATTATTTTCCTCTTTGCCTTATTAGGCAACCAATTTCTTTCTGTAAAATACTTCAACTGCATAAACACATTACATTTTGCTCTACTACACTTTATACCACGTCTATCAACCAATTTCTTTTCGGGTTTTTCTGGTTCGTCATCAGGGGTTGATACCTGTCGAGCCGCCATATTCACTTCTGACCTATTTCTGCATTTCTTAATTCACTGGAAAAAATACTGTTTTTGAATAAGTATTCTTTAACCAACAACTCATTTTACATTATTATGGAAGTACCCTGTTCTGTATAATAAGAAAATATTATTAAAATCAGACAAACGATATATTTCTTAATTTGTGGTACGTAGTTGTTATATTCTGTATATAAGTATATCCCTATTGGAAACATTTATTCTTAACATTTACTGCTTCAAGCTACTCAAGCAAATGTTATGTTAGAGGTATGGAGAGTCGGCAAAAACGATTTAATATTTGTCATAAATTTAAATGCAATAATTGTTATTTTAAAGTTGCATAACTTAATTGCTAAGAAACTAATTGGTTAAGAGGAAGTACAAAACTGATCCTTTTTATATGACTAAATACAAAATTTAAGCTATTGGTTTTTCAAAAAAATGTACTTTTTAATATTCTTTGTAATAAAAATAATAGTAATATCACAGAATATATAGCTACGCTACATTTTCTGTGGTAATATATAAAATATATACATCGGAACATATCTCAAAGCCATCTGGTTTACAATAAATTATAAATTACACTTTGAAAGATAATTCTGTACGTGTAACATTGAGCCACATTTAGTATAGATTTTAGCCGCTAGATGAGGACGCTATTAATGTTACTATGGATAATAACTTTAGTCGCGTTAAATTAGCATGAAAAATGTGAAAATAGTCATCTTTTTGCGGAGAAGTCCAATTGAGATGCGGTTTTCTGCAAAATGTTCAGGGAATTATTTATAACAAAACCTACATCTAACCTCTGTACGCTCGCAACTTTTTAATTGTTTATTTAACAAATGACCCATTTTTGTTGAACATATGGCAAATGTCACACACGATTCAACGAAAATGTCTGGAAAATGTTCTCTCGGGGGCTGTCGAGGTTCCTCTTTATCACTTTGGTGTTAGCTTTATTATTTATTGCTAAATTGTTGTAACTGGTCTAATTAGCAAATTAAAAACTCCACCCCCGAAATCACTAGAGAACCGGAATTTTTTCCAGGATTTCTGGCTTATTAAGGCAAACCATCGGCACAAGAGTTTGCAAATATAATTGTTCATTGTTCAATTGTTACAACCTGGCTAATTAACAAATTAATAACTCTACTCCCGGAATCGTTAGAGAACCAGATTTGTTTGCAATAACTCTGGGATCATGAGGAGAACCATCGGCACAAGGTTGTTGCACGTCATTGTTTATTTTCCAATTGTTGCAACCTGGCTAATTAACAAATTAATAACTCTACTCCCGGAATCACTGGAGAACCGGATATTTTCCGGGATTTCTGGCTTTTTAAGGGAACCATCGGCACAAGAGTTTTGCAAATATAATTTTTTATTGTTCGATTGTTACAACCTCGCTAATTAACAAATTAATAACTCTTCTCCCGGAATCGTTAGAAAATCGAATTATTTTGCAATAATTCTGGGATCAATTGATCAGGATGAACAATAAACAATTATATTTGCAAATATCTTGTGCCGATGGTTCGCCTTAAAAAGACAGAAATCCCGGAAAAAATTTCGGGTCTCTAGTGATTCCGGGAGTAGAGTTATTAATTTGTTAATTAGCCAGGTTGCAACAATTGGAAAATAAACAATGACGTGCAACAACCTTGTGCCGATGGTTCTCCCTATGATCCCAGAGTTATTGCAAAAAAATCTGGTTCTCTAACGATTCCGGGAGTAGAGTTATTAATTTGTTAATTAGCGAGGTTGCAACAATTGAACAGTAAACAATTATATTTGCAAAAATCTTGTGCCGATGGTTTGCCTCAATAAGCCAGAAATCCTGGAAAAAATTCCGGTTCTCTAGTGATTTCGGGGGTAGAGTTTTTAATTTGTTAATTAGCCTAGTTACAACAATTTAGCAATAAATAGTAAAGCTAACACCAAAGTGATAAAGAGGGACCTCGACAACCCCCGAGAGAATATTTTCCAGACATTTTCGTTGAATCGTGTGTGACATTTGCCATATGTTCACCAAAAATGGGTCATTTGTTAAATAAACAATTAGTTGCGAGCGTACAGAGGTTAGATGTACGTTTTGTTATAAATAACTCCCTGAACATTTTGCAGAAAACCGCATCTCAATCGGACTTCTCCGCAAAAAGTTGTAAGTGAAATGCTAATTTGACGCGACTATTTGTCATAAGAATGTGTAGATTTATACAAATTGCTGTTGGTAACAAAATGTAGGTAGTGTATACATTTCTGCTTGTGTTTATTTCCTTCTTATGGGATTTTAAATTGTCTTAGGTATAAATAAAATTTCGAGCTTAACAATATATTGAAATATACAGGGTGCTTAGACTTGTTTTCAAAAAATTCATTTATTATTTAATCTTACTACTTCTGATTATTTCCAAGATATAAAACATTTTGTAATAAGGTTTCAAATGTATATGAATAATTTGATGGATTCCTTATTTTCCTTCATTTTCAAGAGATTATTTTTTGTATTTAAAAAATATCTTCATAAAGTAGTTAAAATGTCCACCAACTCACATTAATAGAAACATACTCTATTTTACATTCGATACAAAATCAAAAGGTTACATTTAAATATAGATATATTGTCACCTTAAGCAAACTTATCATAGTCGTTGCCAATTACTTACAAGTTCAAAACGGACAAGAAGTAGAAACATTTGTGTTAGTTTGTAGAAAAGGGGTAAGACGGGCCCAAAATTTTGTTGTAACATCAGGTATGTCAAACTGTTTTATTAATTAGAATCACAAATTAATTCTATTAATAATTAATAACAATAACAAACGCAGTTGAATTAGCTATATAAAATAGGTATTGTAAAATGTAATGTATTCTTTCCTTGGGAATTTATTTCCATTTTCTGTCCGATCGGCGATTGCATCATTTGTCGCCTAATCAGGTTTTACAATGGACCAGTTTCCAGTGCCGTGCTAAAGTATATTTTTAAATCATTTACGCCCTTTTTTTTTTATAAAATTGTATTTTTAAGTGCCCTGTACATTCAAAAATGTTTTTAGATAAGTTATGAATCACCCTTTATAAAGTTAAGTGCTATTATTTTTCTATCCACCGTTTAAGTTTGGCACAGCAGTAGTAGGTATATCTTGTTTTTCTAAATTATTGATCTTTTAAAGTGGTATGTATGATATTCATAAATTCAAAACACAAAATTAATCAATTTTTACCCATTTATCAGTCAGAATTTACAACGCACCATAGTTATAGTGGTTGTTAGGCTTTCACGACCAGTGCTATCGGATAATGGTGGTCCTCCGAGGCGTTCCGTAGCCGCCGCTGTAACTGGTCGCATCCTATGCTTCCAAATGTTTCGCCGCGACTGAGTAGACTGAGACTAATCTCAATCTCAGTCAAAAGCGACGGAACGTTTGGAAGCATGGGATGCGACCAGTTGCAGCGGCGGCTACGGAACGCCTCGAAGGACCACCATTATCCGAGGAACGGTTCCGACCGTAGCAATCGTACTACCAACAATAGGAACCGAAGTCAATATATGGACGGGCCCAGAGACACCGATAGCGAGTCTGTCCCCACAGAGCCTAGCCCGATAACAACCAGGGCAAGTAAAAGAATCCCGGCTAATGCTAGGGATGTGTATTTTAACTCTGTTTTTGGCAGCTACCAGTTACCGAGGTCACGGCACAACAACCTGGAAAATCACTATGTTTCAAACGCACCATAGTTGTTCAATGGCTCTTTCAAAGATCACAGACTCAGGGAAACTTACTGCACTTGTTTTTATAGTTACTACATTTCAAAAAAGCATTTCATATGCTTGATCATGATATATTATTTGCTATTTTGCGTTTTGTGGCTCTTAGAAATGATTCGATACAATATATTTAGGAATTATTTATGTGAACTAGAAAACTACATCAGTCCTGGACTACTGACCTACTACGCACCGAGGCGCCGACCAAAAGATACTGAAGAAGTGGAATTCAATGAATTTGATTATGATCCATCACTTGTATATTTTCTATGAACTTAAATAATCAGTTTTCACTAATTTACTGGTAGTTTATGTCCTTTTAAGACCGGTAAACCTAAAACTTTGAGGATGAAATTTATTCCTTGCAGAAACAGCAAACAGGTTGTAAACCATTTTTTTTTTATTTTAGTACTCTTGATGAGTTTGCATAATGGAAGTATTTGCCTACAAATGTTCATATTACGGACAAAAAATTTTGTTTGAAATATATACTACTTTGCGCTATTCAGTTTTTATTTTTCCTGTAAAATTTGATTGTTTTATGTTGTTTTTGAAAATGACCCATTCAATTACTAAAACTTCTCCATTATATGTTTATAACAAAATAAGATTTAGAACAGACGTTTCCATATCAACGTACATAATAAGGGTTTTACGATCCATGCACATGCATAAGACATCTTTTTAAACTATCATTTTCTTATACTATAGTAAAATTATATAATGAAGTGAGTATTTAGTTAAAGTCAATGTCAGTTAACAATAGATTATCAGTATGATCTTATATCCATTGGATATTGATATAATATATTAATTTTAGATTTTGTTTGTTGCATAAATGTTTCTTTATTTTTTTGTATAACTTTAATACATTCATACAGGACTCTGCGTCTGCAAAGAACCGAGCGCTTTTTTCCATTCTTATTCACATTTTACAAGTGTTTCATGATTGGGTTCACTTCATTCTTTTTTAAGTAATTGTAAATTTTGTGGATAAATAAAAATGATTATTATTATTAAACTTTTTTTAACACGTTATCATTGGTTGGTGCTGATTACATTGTCTGGCATCAGAATAATAGTGACAATGTAGCAGTCAAATTCTTGTTGATTGTGGGAAAAATGAAGTACCTATTGTTTTATTTGTAGCAGTATATATAATAGCGTGTGAAATAATTAGAATATAACCTCTTAACACGCACGCCTTAATTCCTCTAATAATTTACTAAAGTACATATATATATATATATATATATATATATATTATATATATATGTTAGTTATGTTAACTGCTCATCGGGTTATTGCACCAGATGTTAGACAAGTAGAAAATACTGTGTAAGTAGGCTACTAGTTAGATGGCTCAATGGTTTAGTCAATTGTAGTTGATTTCATTTAAATAGCAAACACTTTAATATAATTATTCATTGTAGTAATATTAAACAGATCAAACTGTGCTAGCTACTAGAAATACTGGCTTTCCAAATACTAATAAGTTGCGTTATAGAATTATGCAATCCAATATACATTTTTTTTTCTCAGTAGAGTTTATTGTTTATACTTACTTTAAAATAAAATTTTGTCTGAAATAATATATTACTATAATCGCGTAATATATTAGTATAATATAGGGCTAAATAATTCTTTGTAGTTAGTATTGCGTCATAATTTATTATATAATACATTTAAAAACAACAAATAACAAATCAGTCCTGGTCAACTATTAGCATATTACGCTGGTAATTTTTCAGGATGAGCGGCATTATATTCCAAAGAACGCAGGATTGCTGGTGGGATTGGTGGAGGAGTGTTGTCATCAACAGGGGCTACTGGAAGATGATCACCGCTGGGTTGGAATCCAAGTTCATTAGCAACATAAGAAAGACGGATTGGAGTTCCATCTGGGGCTGTGTATGATACGGATCCAGCAACTTCTTCAGCTTCAACATCTGGAATTCCAGGATTTTTTAAGACACCGTGTTCTTCTGACACTATTCCATTTCCAGTTTCAAAACCATAGTGGTAGGTACCATCAAGACCTACCTCAGACTCTAGCTTTAAAATTGGGACTGGTTCCGTAACAGCTAAAGTAGCAGCAGAGGCGCTTGCCAAAACGGCAAAAACTATAATCTGTAACACAAATAATCAAATCAATATTTTTCGAGGTGCTATTGATTTAAACAACTTTCACGTTAAAAAAAACGAAAAAAAATATATATTTTCTATATGCGGCCACTATATCAAAATACGGACTAGATAAGTGTTATAGACTAATATAATAAAGTAAAATGTCAAGTCATCATTTTTAAAAATTAGTATGACTATATAGCAGTAACGTAAATATTAAAATTTCTATGCGATATAAAATTATTGTGTAAAGTTTTAAATCTTGTATTTTTAAATACTTACAGTGATCTTCATTATTGTGATATGTTTCGAAAGAAATTTAATGTCGATATGATTGTTGAAACTACTTGTCTCCCAATTTATACCAAATTTATTTTCCAGTACTGTGATATAACCATAGTAAAAAAGTCACCTGAAGTAACTTGTTAACAAGGTTAAATCATCTTCAAATTTCAAGGTTGTCTGCCTCAGGTGAAATTCCACCCTTTCTACTACTCTTACTCATAGTTCGTAATATTTCTATTTACTTAATGAATTCTAATAGTATTATTGTCATACGTTTTAAATGTACTTTCAAAAAAATGCAAAGATGATATAATGTCTCAAGACGATAGCACTATTATAAGATCGTTATAGGTGAACAAATGAATCAATTCACGTTAAAGAGTTGACAAATGCAAGCCACTTATTATAATTTTAGTAGTGATAGAGAATAACAATGACACAATAAAAAATGACTATATTTTATTCTTGTATATATTTTAGAATATGTTAATTTTTTAAATAGCTCGTATTTTTATTGAAAATATAATATGATCTGAATTACTATATTTTATACAAGGTGACCATTTTTATGGTGTACACTGTTAGGATTTCCTAAATTAGAGTATAGGCAGTTGTGTCATTTAATATTATGAAAGCACTTGAAGGTAAATTCCATCGTTTCTGAAATTTACGAATTTACTAGATCGTCATCACGTCATTTTTTCAAAACCAAATTTGTATGTTCTTACTGACACCATATTGGATTTAAACACTACTGAAAGCAGAGAAAATTATGAGTTCAACAATGGTAGGTATCACTTCACAATTTATAAAAAAAATTATAGCTGCCAGGAAAAACAAATGAATTTTGATCTACAGGGGACTCGCTTAAAAGTGGAACAAGCCTGTAACGTGCGACCGATTTCAATTTTTTTTTTTTTGTTGGATAGGTACACCTACAAAAAGTCTATCTTGGACATACCTAGTGCTCTCTAAAATTCGAAACTGTGGCCGACTATGATACAATTTATGCGGCCACTATATCAAAATACGGACTAGATAAGTGTTATAGACTAATATAATAAAGTAAAATGTCAAAAAAATTAGTATGATTATATAGCAGTAACGTAAATACGAGTAAAATTTCTATGCGATATAGAATTTTAAAATTCGAAACCGTGGCCGACTACGATACAATTTATGTGGCTAAAAATCGGAAAATCATATTAGGGATTTTTTTATTCGAATAATTCCCACGAATTTTTGATCAGGACCCCAGAAAACCCTACCAACCAAATTTTCGTTGCCACAGTATACAGGGTGCTCAGGATAACTTGGGTGTCTCGCTTAAAAGTGGAACAAGCCTGTAATATGTCTACCGTTGAACCAATTTCAATAAACTTTTTTTTGTTGGATACACCTTCAAAAAGTATATCTTGGACATACCTGGTGTTCTCTAAAATTCGAAACCGTAGTCCCACGAATTTTTGATCAGGACTCCAGAAAACTCTACCAACCAAATTTTCGTTGCCACAGTATACAGGGTGCTCAGGATAACTTGGAATAAAAGAATCCCTAATATGATTTTCCGATTTTAAGCCACATAAATTGTATCGTAGTCGGCCACGGTTTCGAATTTTAGAGAACATCAGGTATGTCCAAAATAGAATTTTTGTAGGTGTATCCATCAAAAAAAAGTTTATTGAAATCAGTCGAACGGCACGTGACAGGCTTGTTCCATTTTTAAGCAAGACACCCAAGTTATCGTGGGCACCCTGTATACTGTGGCAATGAAAATTTGGTTGGTAGAGTTTTCTGGGGTCCTGATCAAAAATTCGTGGGACTACGGTTTCGAATTTTTGAGAACACCAGGTATGTCCAAGATATACTTTTTGAAGGTGTATCGATCAAAAAAGGTTTATTGAAATTGGTCCAACGGTAGGCATATTACAGGCTTGTTCCACTTTTAAGCGAGACACCCAAGTTATCCTGAGCACCCTGTATACTGTGGCAATGAAAATTTGGTTGGTAGGGTTAATTGGGGTCCTGATCAAAAATTCGTGGGACCACGGTTTCGAATTTTAGAGAACACCAGGTATGTCCAAGATATACTTTTTGAAGGTGTATCCAACAAAAAAAAGTTTATTGAAATCGGTCGAACGGTAGGCATGTTACAGGCTTGTTCCTTTGTTCCTTTTAAGCGAGACACCCTGTATATTGGATTTCTGAGTTCTTATGCTGTGATCTAGGTAACTGATCGTTGCCTGTAGCATAATATATGTGCACATCCCTAGCCGTAACTAAAATTCTTCCCATTGCAGTTTTCGGTCCATCTAGGAGGCCCACTGTTATCCGAGGAGCGGTTCTAACCGCAGCAACCGTAATAAACTTTGATAATATTAACAACAGAACCGAAATCAATATTTAGGCGTGGCCAGGGTACTTATAACGGGTACTCCTCCATAGATCCTAGACCGAGAAAACATTTAAAGAAAGGCTAGGGATGTGTGCATTAATTTTGTTATCGTGGGCACCCTGTATACTGTGGCAATGAAAATTTGGTTGGTAGAGTTTTCTGGGGTCCTGATCAAAAATTCGTGGGACTACGGTTTCGAATTTTGAGAACACCAGGTATGTCCAAGATATACTTTTTGAAGGTGTATCGATCAAAAAAGGTTTATTGAAATTGGTCCAACGGTAGGCATATTACAGGCTTGTTCCACTTTTAAGCGAGACACCCAAGTTATCCTGAGCACCCTGTATACTGTGGCAATGAAAATTTGGTTGGTAGGGTTAATGGGGTCCTGATCAAAAATTCGTGGGACCACGGTTTCGAATTTTAGAGAACACCAGGTATGTCCAAGATATACTTTTTGAAGGTGTATCCAACAAAAAAAAGTTTATTGAAATCGGTCGAACGGTAGGCATGTTACAGGCTTGTTCCACTTTTAAGCGAGACACCCTGTATATTGGATTTCTGAGTTCTTATGCTATGATCTAGGTAACTGATCGTTGCCTGTAGCATAATATATGTGCACATCCCTAGCCGTAACTAAAATTCTTCCCATTGCAGTTTTCGGTCCATCTAGGAGGCCCACTGTTATCCGAGGAGCGGTTCTAACCGCAGCAACCGTAATAAACTTTGATAATATTAACAACAGAACCGAAATCAATATTTAGGCGTGGCCAGGGGTACTTATAACGGGTACTCCTCCATAGATCCTAGACCGAGAAAAACATTTAAAGAAAGGCTAGGGATGTGTGCATTAATTTTGTTACTGGCAAGGGCCAGTTACCTAGGTCATAATGAATTGAATAAAATATCCGAATATAATATATGCAGGGTGATTTATTTAAAAAAATAAAGTTGGATAGTTTGTACAACTGAAAATAGTTTTGTTAGAGGCGCTATCAGAGTTAAAACAATTTTGACAACTGAAAACAATGCAACCATAAAACAATGGATATTTAGAGAAACACTTTGTAGATGCATCAAGTTTGAAATAAAAATATCAATTTATCACTCTTTTTTTATTTAATCAGAGTCTGTATTTTTTTGTGTAGTTTTGGAAATCTTTATGATCCATATCTGTAATATTTATTATTTACAATGCCATCTGAACTAAAATCGATATATTTGAACACTACTTCATTCAGACATTTATGGTATACGATTGAATATTTCTCTTGTTTTAGAGAAGCTACTAGTGTACAGGCTCTTCCGTTGCTGGTTCTGAAGCAATATATTCCAAGGCACGTTGTATGGCTGCTGGCACTTCTGGAGGAACGGGAAGATGGGCCCCTTGAGGTTGAAATCCGTTTTCATTGGCAATGTAAGAAAGTTGAATCGGTGTACCATCAGGAGCAGTGTACTGAAAGGAACCTTGAACTTCTTCTGCCTCGATTTCCTTGTCACCAGCATTTTTCAGTACTCCTTGTTCTTGAGCTATTATACCATTTGCGGTCTCGTAGGAAGCTTTGTATGAGCCATCTAGACCAATTTCAACGTCTTGGCTGATTATAGCTATTGGTTCGATGTCAGTGACATTAGCACATAATGCTCCTGCTGTAATGGCGAGTAAAATTATCTGAAAAAATATAAAAGTAAATAATTATGAAAATACAAGAATTCATTTGAATAGAACTTGGCCAATGCTTTCGTTTACGACTTACATTTTTTTCGATTATTAAATGATTTTATTTAAATTTCCATTGTTGACAATATTAGAAAGAGTTATACCGATAATTAATTTTTGTATTAGAGTCTAAGACTACGATTAAATTAGTAGCTTTCATTATTTTCTATTTTTTGACAATAAAACAAATAGTTACACAATCGTTTTTAAGGAAAACAGTGTTTAAATGTCAGCACCTTATACGACGACATATTTTGAAGTGTTCGTAATTTTATTTTAAAAACTGTGTAAAAATTCGCAACTGATACAAACACATCGTTGTTAACATGGTTAGAAACCATAATTCTTTTATTTTTTTTTGTGTTCGAAACCGTTTCATATGTGATTTAAACATTAAAATCATCAAAAAGCTATAGCCCTTGATATATTTGCAAAAATTCTAATATTAAAAGAATTGTAAAAATTTATTCTTAAATCACTGTCTTAAAGGAGGCCACCTGAAGAAGCAATCCTAAAAATGCAGAAATAGGTCAGATCTCATCTATTGTGGCTAAAATTTCGAGTTCCCACAGCTTCAAAAGTGAAGTTAAATATTTATAGTGTTTTCATTAAACCAGGTTAGTACATTTACCTAGATTAATTTTTTAAGATAATTATTGAATAGAGCTTTGTCTGTGGAATTGTTCATTAGCATACCTAGATGTTTGGTATCAGAGAGCATACATATGACTTCATAGAGATTTGTAGAAGATTTGATTTATATTAGCTTAAAATACCTGTCTAATACAGTAAAAAATGTTGCACAAGCTAATAATAAAGAATACATGGGTAGATATTGTGGGTGTAACTCAACGCTGGTTGGGGCTTTAGTCCACAGAGTAGTTAGTTTCACACAATATTATTAATACATAAAAATATACAAAACAATTTTACATAAAGGAAAACATTATTTAAGTAGGTATTTGTCAAGTTTAATTTAAAATCTATTGACAGGCAAAAATCACTTTTGACATTGTCGATATTTAATTTCAAATAATTTTAATTTATATAATAATTTTTATAGTTAGATATTTGACTCAACTTAAAGGAAGCTACCTGAAGAAGTAATTATAAAAATGCAGAAATAGATCAGATCTCATCTATTGTGGTTGAATTTTCGAGTTCCCACAGTTTCAAAAGTGAAGTTAGATATTTACAGAGTATTTTCATTAAACCAGGTTAGTAAATTTAGCTAGATTAATTATTTTAGATACTTATTGAATAGAGCTTTGTCTGCGGAATTGTTCATTATCATACCTAGATGTTTGGGGTCAGAGAGCATACATATGACTACATTGATAGGAATTGTAGGAGATTTGATTTATATTAGCTTAAAATACCTTTCTAATACAGTAAAAAATGTTACAAAAGCTAATAATAAAGAATATATGGGTAGATATTGTGGGTGCAATTCAACGCTGGTTGGGGCATTAGTCACAGAGTAGTTAGTTTCACACAATATTATTAATACATAAAAATATATAATAAATCACTGTATTAAATATATTAGCTCAATTTTTAACGATAAGCATAGGGTGCAATTAAATTTTGGTAATGGATTCGTTTTCAAAAATAAATGAAAATATTCATATAAATCTAAGGATTTATCTCTTTTTATCAAACAGTTTTGATTTAACAGGACATATATATATAAATTTGAAAGTAAAGAGTAAGATAAAAAATATATAACTAAATTTGCCTTTAACATTTAATAAAATAAAAATATGAATGTTAAATTTGGTGAGGTTCAAACTTTATTTAATTTCAAAATAATAGCAACGAATTAATTTTGAATTATGTATTTGTTATTGGTGTAATAAATTAAAATATCTTCCAATAACCTTGGAAGAAGGACATCAATTTAAATGTGTTAAATTTAAAAAATTTACTTTTACGATTTTAAGGATATTGCAATGCTACTATTAAGTTACCTGTTCGACAGGAAATTTAAATGACAACCTATTTTACGCCTCAAACTATTTTAATTTATTTTATTTCACAATGCTATATGAAAGAAAGTGTATGTTCATTAATTAAATAACTAATATTTTAAACAAACTTACTGCTTTCATGATGTGTGTACACTAATTTTATTACTTGAAGATTATTTTTTGTACCTGATTATTTATAGTAACAGTTACAGAATTGATTAATACAGGGTGACTAACTTTAAATAAATAATAAAAATAAATTACAATAGAAGAAATACCACCGTATTCTAGTTAAGAGAGATTATTGCCATTTGTAAGTTTAGGCATGTTGGACATCATATAATTCACATATACGATCACAGCCATCAATATTCATTTGAAAAGATATAAACGTTAATTAAGAAACGCGCCAGGTGGTCACGGTCTAGGCGCATCATGCTAGTCCCGTTCTCGTATCTTCTAATGATTTTAAATGTACACATTTGCACTAGCAGGTCGGGAGTTGGAGTCGCCCGGTCTTGCCAAAAACTTATTTGAGAATTTCGGTCAGTTGCGCCAAATAAAAGAGCTAATAAAATTACATCTTTCACACAACATATTTTGACACCTAAATAGTACAGTATAACAAATCGCAAGCGCATAGAGAACGACATATGCGACTGATATATAAAAATTCGTGATCAGCTCAGCACAAAACGGTCCGCGATGCATCTAGGCCGCGACCTCATAGTGCTTTCTCTCTTTTAACCATCAACTTGTTGATAGAGCTGAGGTCCACAAGCGAATGTCGACGGTCAATGCAATGGTAATTTGTAAGTTGGTATATTTAATTTCACATGAACAGGAGTAAAATAAACTCCAACGACAAGATATTGTTACCTTGTCAAAACTTCATTTGTCAGTGTTGTTGATTCAGTATATGTGTGCACTTGACATAATCTAATGGATTCATGTTTATGTTTGTTCAATACATGTTTTTAATGCAACATAAATTGTTTCCTTATTTTTTCGCTGCTATTAGTTTATCAATAAATAGATGTTCACCCTGTAGAAGGAATAAAACAAATTAATACCTTGGTGATATCATGTATAGTTTATTTATTTTTTGAATAAATTCGATATAAGTTCCAATATTAGAAGTCTTATGTAATTGTGCATGTCTTGAATGATAAGTCCAATATTACTATTGGTGTCAGATATATACATATACTAGCAAAATAAAAGACATCTTGAATTATATTTAATATTCAACGAGAGGAACTTTACATTACTATAACTTGATTGGCATGATTTTTATGTAAATCACAAAATATCATTACCGCTAGTCCTGGAATTTTGAAATAGGGTTATTAAAAATATGTCGATTTACCTAACAGAAATATTTGTTGTTTGTTCTCTAATACTGAATTTCCAGTCAATCAGTTTCCAAACGACCATAATGGACCATATGTAAAAGGAAGATAATTATTGTCTCTGTCTTACCAATCGTGAGTTAGGTCAGTGCAGTTCATATTCTCGGCAACACCCAATTAACGCATCAACAGGCAGTTAGGTACATGCAATAAAAAGAGAATTACTGTTCTGTCTAATAATATATAAAACTATGTACTCACCGGGGGATATATACCCCCTTGCCATCTAGTAACCCGTGACCTTATTCCATTCATTACTTTATTATGCAATACCAATCTAGAGACTTTAAACAACCTCATACTTGGAATATCTTCGACTGCTAGCTAGAGTCACCTGAAATAAGTCAAGGCTTCCCGGACACCTGTATACAAGCATCCCAATGCATCGTAACCCGAAGGTCCGATAACATGTCATCGAGGATCTCGCAATGCCCCTTGCGAGTATCGGATCTCTCGAGGAACCATGGCTTTTGCCAGGCACGTGTGCACCAGGGCAATATGATCATTAAAAACCTCCACCACTCATTTACCTTACTACTGATCATTTAAATATCATTTACATTCGTCAATATGACCATTAAAACCTCACCCTTGCAACTGGCCATTTAAATACCACTTAATAAACACACTGTACAGAACAATTCTATTTATATCTCATCTCAGCTGTAATACTCTTCGTCAACTATCCTAAGACTGCCTGTTGCGTTTGTTAGCTTGCGCTCCGTGATACGTTTTGTGGATTAAGAAAAAAATTGATAGAGTCATTAGTTATAAAGGGAGGCCAGAAATAAGTGTCCATTATAAAAGAATATTATTTATAAATATAAAAATATATATATGATTATTTGTACTTTTACATTCGACCAACCTGACATTGTTGCGTCCCCGCAACACTACTCACTGTCGGACACCTCGGAAGGTACACCGTCGTCTCCGCTTTCACTCGCTGTGGCATCTGAGACTCCTCCAGGAACTAACCAAGGTTTCATTCGATCCACCGCGACGACATTGTCGTACTTGGCAGTCAAACTTCGGGTGGAACCAGGCATATCTAACTCTGTACCGATCATTAGGTAAAACGTCAGTGACAACCATAGGACCAGCATATTGGGGACTAAGTTTCCTACTATGTCCGTCGGCAATTTTTTTCTTTAAAATTAACACCAAATCTCCTAATTTATACTTCTTTGCTGTTTTTCTGGTTTTATCGAAACGCCTTTTGTTGCTCTTGATGGGATTTGATATTAGCTGAGGCATCACTTCTCATTTTACCCAAATCTTGCAGTTCGACCGGTATATCAACTTCAGCAGTAATAAGGCTATCATATTTTGGTCGTGGTACATAACCCATGAGTAACTGAATAGGTGATCTTTTCGTAATTTGATGTATTGTATTGTTTATTGCAAATTGTACTTTAGCAACATGTTTATCCCAAGTGTCCTCTGACGTGGAAGTAGTTGCCAAAGCCGATGTAATGGTACGGTGTACTCTCTCAACTTGCCCGTTAGCCCTGGGAGTGGCTACTGCATTTAAAATAAGCTGAATGTTATGATTTTTTCAAAAAGCGGTAAATTGTTTCGATGTGAACGCCTTTCCACGATCGGTAATTAGACGTGCTGGCACCCCAAATGTATCAAAGACACTGTCAAGGTAATTTATTACTGGTTTGGATTTTGTGGACTTCAATGCTTTCATCATAACATATTTTGTGAACGCGTCTATTAATACAATTAAGTACATATTTCCTTTAGAAGTCTTCTGAAATGGTCCTAGGTGATCGATATGTATTGTATGGAACGGAATTGGTTCCTTTGCTATTGGGTGCAGATAACCTTCTCGACGTCCAGACGGAATTTTGTTATAGAGGCACGGAATACAATTTGCTATGTATTTTACAACATATTCTCTCATGCGAGGAAACCAATATCTATCACAAATTCTTAAGAGAGTTTTTTCGGCAGCAAAGTGGCCTGAATTGTCATGCGCCCAACGGACGACTTGATTTCTAAATCCACGAGGAACAACCCATTGATTCCCTAGGTGTAATCCGATAAATACGATTATTTCTTAGAGTATAGTTCTTGTAAATCGATTTTTCGTATGGTGTTTCTGGAGCTTTAGATAATATATCATGTATTAATTTAATTTTGTCATCTGAAAATTGAGCTGACAAAATCCAATCTGCTTCTTCTATTTTCAAGACATGTTCGGATGGTGCACTTTGAAAACTCGGATTGCGACTCAAAGCGTCTACATGTTGCATACGGTTACCTGGTCGATATTCAACCGTAAATGTATATTCTTGTAATTGTAACCACCATCTTGCTATTCTGGGTATAAGGTCTCTTTTGATGAAGCTGTCTTGAGAGCGTTGCAATCTGTAATCACCTTAAAGTTGATTCCCAACAAGTACACTCTAAATTTTAACAAGCTTTCTACAACAGCCAAAGTTTCCAACTCATACGAGTGATACTTAGATTCAGATTTGTTGGTATGACGGCTAAAGTATGCTACTGGTCGTAGTAAGCCATCGTGTCTCTGGAGTAAAATACCCGCAATTCCTTCTTGGCTTGCATCAGTATGTACTTCGGTCTCCGCAGCTGGATCATATAATGCTAATACTGGTTTACTGCTTAATTTATCCTTTAATGTTTGAAATGCTTGCTGCTCGCTCGTTCCATTGCCAAATGTGATTCTTTTTAGTAAGGGAGGTTAATGGTCGCACGATTGAAGCATAATCTTGTATGAATTTCCTAAAATAGCCGGTTAGACCTACAAACTGTCGAATGTTCTTTACATTTTTAGGAACAGGAAATTGAGCAATCGCTTTGATTTTCTCACTACCCGGTCTGACACCTAGCTTGTCTATTTCAAACCCTAGATAATTAATAGATGAACATACAAAATAGCATTTCTTGGCATTGAGGGTTAATCCTTCATTACGTAGAGTTAATAATATAATCCTGAGATTAGCCAAATTTTCTTTTACTGTTTTACTCGGTATAACAATATCATCTAGATATACTCTACTAATATCTTGATGTGGACCTAAAATTTTGTTCATCAGTCGCTGAATACGGCCGGTGCGTTGCATAACCCAAACGGCATTCGATTATATTCGTATTGTGCTTCTGGTGTAACAAAAGCCGTTAGTGACTTGCTTGATTCTGCGACAGGTATTTGGTGATAGCCAGAACTTAAATCCAAAGTAGTGAAAATTTCACATCCAGTAAGCCCGTCAATCTGATCGTCAATGCGGGGTAAAGGGTACCGTTGTTTCACTGTCCGTGAATTTAATTTCCGGTAATCGATGCACATTCTATCTTGACCGTTCTTTTTCTTGACTAAAAGGATTGGAGAGGCATATGGAGATTCTGATTCTCTAATTATATCAGCTCCTAGTAGATCAGCAACCATTTGTCTGACCTTTTCTTTCCGTTTCTGACATACGGTATGGTCTGTACCGGAAGGGTGTGTCATCTGACAACTTGATATAAATCTCAGCAGATTTAGCAATACCCACTTGTCCTCTCGCTTCCGCAAAACAATCCCTAAATTCCTGTAAAAGGTTGATCAATTCCTTTCGTGTGCTAACATCATTAGTACCAATATTGAGCTCCGCTTCCTCCAAAAGAGGGAGTTGTGTTACATCAATCTTTAGGACCTTCTCATCACAGTCTTCTCGAGCTGGGAAACAAGGGAAACTCGGACAATCGGATGTTTTGCTTTCAAGTGTAGGTCACGGCCAGACAAATTGATGACTGGTATGATTGCCTCATGATCCTCCTGTAATCGAACCATTGTTCGAGGAATAGCATACTCTTTACCAGGTTCATATCTCATGCTGGTTTCAATTAAAACATCGCCTTCAAAATCGACGGTACTAAATACTGGGATGTTGCTAAGATGAGCTGGTGGAATAACTACCGATTCGTAAAGCCATAGTGGTATTTTAGAAAACTTGTTAGGTTGTTCTCCTTCTTAACCGGTTTATCAGCTTCTGGTACTGTAGTAAAATGTAAGTCGTCGCTAGTTTTCGTAACCAATACGTCATGTTGTTCAGTAAAGGTTGTCCAATTAAAATAGGAACATCTTGTAAGTGGTCTGGTACGACCAGGACATTCACCACTTTATAAACATTATCCAATTTAATACCTAAAGTTACTTCTCCTAGTGCTAGGACTTGACCTGAGCCATAGCCCGTAATACACTTTGAGTTGTTGGTATCAATTATACATTTTAATTGTTCTGCATCAGTTTTCCTAATAAGATTACAGGTAGATCCAAAATCCACAAATGCGCGTCGAATTTCACCATTAACTTCCACATCCTTGTAATATTTCTTGCTTAAATCTGTTGCTAGTCATAACACTTTTCTGAAGTTGCAGTTGCTGGTTTAGAGATTGAAGTGGATCTGCCCTTTAAACGGCAATCTTGACTTTTGTGACCTAAGCGGTGACAGTTAAAGCACTGTAGAATACGACAATCAGATGCTCTATGTCCCTTTTATTACATTAGAAGCATCGTACGTCTGTTCTTTTGTCATGATGCTTATTTTTAAATGGATATATGATCGCTTTAGTGTGTGACCGGTGTGCATATGAGTTGGAAGTTCCTGGTTGCCCGTCGTCACAATTCTTTAAATAGGTTAATAATGATTCCGTGGTTTGATAATCATTAGATTTAGCAGCTGCTTGAACCATTTGATCCGGTATTCCTCCGATGAGACAAGACACAGCATCACTGCCAAAAATTTTACAGTTGTTTAATAAAGTAAGTTTTTCATAATAGTATGTCAGATATGATTCGTCCGGTTTCTTCACACGATCCATTAGCCTTTGCAAACTTTGAAAGAAATCACGCCGTGGAGGACAAGATATTATTAATTCTGTCTTCCATTGATCCCAGGTGAACTTTATTGATGGCAAACTTTGGTACCATTGTTTCGCCAAACCAGCTAATTTCGAGATAGCATTAAATACCGTTGCTTCATCGCTCCACTGGTACAAGTTTTTCAGTTCATCAACTCGTTGGCACCATCTAGTAATGGATTGTCCTGGTTCTTCTGGATTAAACGGCGGTATGAAATTATTTTGCGATGGCATAAGCTGTGTCCGGCCCTGAGTCGTTTGCAATTCCATTAATTTTACCATATTTTGAACAATATTTGACAATTCCGAAAATTGAGAGGAATTTGTAGAAGTCACATTAGACGAAGTACTAACTTCCTCCTCTTCAGAAGATGATGGTATACGCGCTACAATTCGTCGGCGCTTACGAACCACTGACGAATTCAAGTTGGACATTCTGTAATATGAAAGTATTTCCTAGCTAACACAACATCTATGTGACGAGATTCAATAATCTGAACATTTTTTTTTTATTTATGTCACGCAATAATACATAATGCAATATTAATTGACTCACCCTATAATTTTAGACTGTAACAACTACACAAAGAATAACGCAGTACTTAAACACTGGTCCGTCTAAATCCCAAAACTAACTGAAGTCAAACTTATTTATCGATTATTCGAGCGTTCTGCTTTAGTCGTATTTTATTCCATAACTTATACTTAAAATAAACAAATAAGGGTTGCCAGGCCAGAGTGTTATTATGTTATTCGGATTGCTGAGTTATGGCCGTGGCTATGCGACTGTTATCGCTCTTTAAAAACGTGCCGCCAAGAATAAACAGACTGACACAACCCCACACCTGAGTGTAAAGGAAGATAATACGCTCTATTAGTGATGACGTAGAACGGCCATCTTTGTTAACCCAGGACAAGGTCCATTATCCAAACAAACTTTGAACTTGTGTTGTGTTATATAGCGAATTTTCTGTGTGCTTTTTAATTGTTTTAGACAAGTTTTGATAAACATTAAATGTAAGTATCATAATTAAAATAGTTTTAGGATATAAATTATAGCTTAACTACATTAATAACTATATGTATTTAATTACTAGTTTTGCAAATAAAGAACTGATATACATAACCTTAAATTTATAGACGATTTTCACGTTATATTTTTTGCTTTAAAATACAACTGTGTGTAACTTTTGTAAAATGTTTATATTTTCTTCTTAATTGTAGAGTTAAAATGGGCGAAAATCGTGTAATCAAGTTTTCGATGGTGTCAGCTTTCTTCAGTGCGAACATTGCCCAGTTGGAACGTGGAGAAAATTCCTATTCTAGTGGGAATGTAATAAAGATGTCGTTTGACCCCAGTGTCACTCCAGCTTTACTTAAAGGGGAGGTGAAAGCGAGCATGAAGGGTAGAAAATATTCTGTTGAGGTAAGTTTATTTGATTCCAATTTAATATGGTTACTTGGTGACTAGTAAGTAATGAGTTTGATATATGTCGTCACGATGTAAATATTGAAAATGAACTTAATACCCGGTAACAAGTGTTATGTGCCGGTAACTTACTTATTTAATATCATGTAAATTTACATGTAATTATTGCTAATGTGTTCTATATATAATACCTGAAATAAAATTTTCATTATAGTTATCTGTCGATGCAGAGGATGGTATCACAGACGCAAAATGTACGTGCCCAAGGGGACAAGTGATATGTCATCATATGGCTGCTCTATGTATCCATGCACATCATAATGTTAGCGTCACTGATAAGGCTTGCGCATGGAATGCCCCGAGGAGTTCCAAAATGGAAGAGACAAAATCACTGAACGAGATGTTCCCTCCGAAGAAAGCAAACTACTGTGCTGTTAGTAGAAAAGCTTCCGCTGCTGAGATAGTGGAATTTAAAAAGAAGCTCAATTCTCATGTGGTAGGTTTCACATGGCTCTTACAGGCGGAACCTGAAGTAACCTTAGTTTCGTTAATTCCGCAAATAGACACTATTTTGTTTTCACCGGAGTATATTGCCAGTGAAAAGAAAATTGAATATTTTAAAGAAAAGTGCGCTCTATCAGAAGAAAAATTATGCAAATTGCTGAAGCTACATGTGGGCAATCGAAAAATGAAAACTGGCTTATGGCTAGAAAGTATAGACTTACTGCTAGCCATTTTGGTGCAGTTATTGCTGCTTGCAAAAGAAATCGATTTCCACCATCCTTATATAACAGTCTATTAGAGGGCTACAACTTAAATTCTGTGTTAGCGATTCAGTGGGAAGAGAAAATGAACAAACTGCAATTGAAACGTTCACAGTTGCGACAGGTATGGAAGTGTCACCAACTGGATTGTGGCTTGAGGAATGTGGGTATTTAGGAGCCAGCCCCGATGGTATTGTAGAAGAGGATGTTCTCATCGAAGTAAAGTGCCCATTTAAATATAAAAGTGTATCGTTAGAAAATGCATTACGCAACGACAAAACATATATTATATATAAAAATGAAGAATGGGAGACTAAAGTAAATACTAAACATGTTTATTGGGACCAAATACAGGGACAACTACATATTACCAAAAAAGAAAAATGTTTTCTGGTAGTGTGGACTCCAGCAGAGTGTGAAATAGTAGAAATTGACAAAGATAATGACTGGAAAGAAAACATTGATATATTAAAAACATTTTATTTGACCAATTTTATCCCATATATAACAAATATGAAAGCTTAAAATAAATATTGCAATAATTATTTTGTATTGTTTTATTGTATTTACAATAATTGAAAAAGTAAAGTGACAGAAATTACAATAAAAATATTTTTCAAGATTAATTTGATCATATACTGATCTCAAATTATGTGCAAAAAATTTGGGGACATATTATGTATACTCAAGTCAAGAATTCAGACGTCTTACGTCACGGCTGACGTTACACATTTGTTTTTATTGTCAACGTAATTTTCGATATTTGTTCGCGTTAAAAACAACCGTTTTTTGCAATTTAGTGCAATACATAATGCAAACTTTTACTGTAGTATATAGTTTTAGTACTATCAGTTGTAGTTTCATAAATATTTTGATGAAAATATACTGAATTATTCATTTGTTCGTATGACGTAAGACGTCTGAATTCTTGACTTGAGTATAAACGATTTGAATAAGGGTCCTTCAAATTTTTTTATTTAAGCACTCTTGGAGGAGTTTTGACCTCTTGAAAAAAAATGTTTATAAAACCTGCATTTTTCACCCTCTTTTAAGGAGTGTAACTCCTCTAGGTGTGCTTAAATCAAAAATTGTATATGAAAGACTCCTATTCAAATTGCTTAAATAATCTACCCTCAATTTTTTTGCACATAATTTGAGATTACCCTGTATAATAAAAATTGAGTTCAGATGGATATAAAGTATAATCATATTTATGTGGATAAAAGGATTATTCAGAATCACTACTTGAATATGCATGTGCAACTTCTCTAATCAGAGGGGATTGTAAATTTGTAAGACTTCCAATCACTTGGACAACACAGCTTGCATGACTTTGTAGACTGTAAGGCACGAAATCTAAAATTTTGTAGCATTTTATGCGTCTTATAGCTCGTTCCACGTGAATTCTTGCTCTTGCAATAGTTTCAGTTCGATAAACTTGCTCAGGGGTAAACTGAGATGTAACCAAAAATGGTGGGATATTCAAGTTTACACCAGGTGGAAGAATATCTTTTAAAAGAAATCCTTTATCTGCTAATATTAAATCTCCAGGGTCCATCTGTTCCAAAATCTTAGAATGTTGAACAATTTTCTTATCCGATGTTGAACCTGGATACAGATCACTTACAAATGTCACAACACCGTTTGGAGCAACACCTATAAGTGCTTTCCAAGTATTCCTATGTTTATAAGAGCTGTACGTCGCCTTCTGTGTGGCCATGGAACTTCTTGGCACCATAGTTGCTATTTCCGTGCAATCAAGAATTATTCGGCAATTTGTAAAAGTACTAAAACAATTTGGAAGACAGGTCTTGTTTTTATTTCGTGATGGTATAGAAGACATCATTTGTTTATATAAAATTTCATGTAAAACATGAATCCATGTTATTACAATGTTCGTCACTGTAGCCTGAGACACCGCAAATCTTTGAGCAAGATCTTCGTGGGGAAAATTTTGCCTTAATTTCATTAGACACATTAAAAGTTGATCTTTCTTTGACAGTTTTTCCACCTTCCATTCTAAATAATAATTTATTTCAATATTTTCTAATAGTTCAAAAACGCTATCAAAAATTCCAGCATTGGGTAGGCCAGTATAACATGATACTAAATTATCAGAATGACAAATATCCTGAAATGTGAAAGCAGACCTTCGTGTAGATTCTTTTTCATCTAACTGCTTTCTTAAAAAATAATTTTCTGCGTTCACCATGGTCGTAGACAAATAGTCTTTGATGTAGATGGCTGAGGATTTAAATAAATGTCTTCAGTTGAAGCTATTGGAGACATCACCCTGAAAATATTTAAATTGGTAATAACATATAACTAATTCCGAGCTTCTAATATCCTTAATGTTCTATAATTCTATACAATTTGTCAGTATAGGATAATCAAATACTATAGGATTTTAAAATAAAGTCGAAACGAAACATAGACTTTATTTTAAAATCCTATAGTATTTGATTATCCTATACTGAAAAATTGTACAGAATTATATAACATATAACCAATATTGCTTATTGGAAATAATCAATTTATTCAAATTTAACATGTTGCTCTGGTGACCACGTTGATTTCGAAAATTTAAAATTAAAAATCTGTTTGTGAAAAATATCAAACTAGTAGGAAAGGGTTAAGAAGGTTACCGATTATCACTGTTTATCAATAACGATACTAAAAACTGATGAAAACATGTAAACTTAATATACAAAGTCGTCCCTTTTTTAAGTATGTTATTTAAGAATCAATATTGGAAATTGTTTATTGTACACCAGAATCTTAAATCTTCACATTCATTACTTATTTCAAATAGCCAATAACCAATGTACACCGGAATATGGCTAATTAGCATAGAATTATGCAATAGATTTACCTATCTATTTCTACTTGGTGTATATCCATATCCTCAGGCAAATTTGATTCATCGATTGATTTTTTAGTGATGTCTGCCGATACCTCGGCCACATTAGTGCGGACTTTCTTAGATTTTTTTTCTGGTGATGGAAAACAAAAACGTTTCTTTATGTTGTGATGAAAAAGTTGTGGACCGTTTTCTCTTTTCCCATCTGGAAAATGACAGCTACATAAGAAAGCTCCGGGGCCAGGTTCTTCAGTTCGTCTAGAAATAAAACAGAACAGAAGATGAAGTCACAGAGTAATTGTCACCTGTATAATGTATGTATAACTATGTGATTGTAATTATCTGAGCTTGCCTTATGCAACTAATATTTAACGTTTAATCTTGGAAATCAACCCACAATAAAAATATGAAGAAAGGAAGCCAAAGGACCTACCTAACAAGTTTCTTCCACCTTGCTCTTTCTTTCCCATCTGTTGGAAACTTGAAGAATTTGCATGTTTCTCTAACATTATAATGTTTACATTCAGGTGCCCAACACATTACCATTTTGATACCTAAAATGTACATAAACTCATTGGGTACCGCTTTATTATTAATAATTACGTTATTCATCTTCCTATCTTTAATAAAATGTAAGTCAAACTAGCAAAATAATAAATCTGAGTATTTAAGGTTATGTTTCATATTTCCTTTTGAAAATTCGATTATATTTAGAACGATTTACTTACCAAGTGTTTGCCTGTATTATTATTAATAGTATATATTATAGTCCAATATGTTTTAAACACTACTGATATTAATTTGTTAATTATTTTAAGCACTTAAACACAATGACCCATAGAAACATATATGCAAAAAAGTTTGTTTGGATAATGCACCATGACCTGCTTAATATATGACGTCACACTAATTGCCCGTATTATCGTCTCTGTCTTACCAATCGTGAGTTAGGTCAGTGCAGTTCATATTCTCGGCAACACCCAATTAACGCATCAACAGGCAGTTAGGTACATGCAATAAAAGAGAATTACTGTTCTGTCTAATAATATATAAAACTATGTACTCACCGGGGGAAATATATCCCCTTGCCATCTAGTAACCCGTGACCTTATTCCATTCATTACTTTATTATGCAATACCAATCTAGAGACTTTAAACAACCTCATACTTGGAATATCTTCGACTGCTAGCTAGAGTCACCTGAAATAAGTCAAGGCTTCCCCGGACACCTGTATACAAGCATCCCAATGCATCGTAACCCGAAGGTCCGATAACATGTCATCGAGGATCTCGCAATGCCCCCTTGCGAGTATCGGATCTCTCGAGGAACCATGGCTTTTGCCAGGCACGTGTGCACCAGGGCAATATGATCATTAAAAACCTCCACCACTCATTTACCTTACTACTGATCATTTAAATATCATTTACATTCGTCAATATGACCATTAAAACCTCACCCTTGCAACTGGCCATTTAAATACCACTTAATAAACACACTGTACAGAACAATTCTATTTATATCTCATCTCAGCTGTAATACTCTTCGTCAACTATCCTAAGACTGCCTGTTGCGTTTGTTAGCTTGCGCTCTGTGACACGTTTTGTGGATTCAGCAAACCAGTGATCGAATCATTAGTTATACAGGAGGCCAGAAATAAGTCTCCATTATAAAAGAATATTATTTATTAATATAAAAATATATGTATGATTATTTGTACTTTTACACATAATTTAAGGGTAATTTATTTGGATAAAAATAAAGCAAGAAAGCAAATTGACATTAGTCGATTTACTTCCTTTCTAAATTAAATAGACTCTGAAACAGTTGCATTTTCTCAATAATGCGTCTTTAGGGATTGTAAGAAGAGTAGCTAGCGATTTCTAGCAGATAGTCAAAAACTATAAGAAAAAAATCTTATTTTTAGATATTCTATCAGTTTCTGAATTGGATGGTATCTTTTCTACAACGTACATCTATTTATTATTGCATCCTAATTGAATATCCCGATCTATGATTAATCATAATTACGAAGAAGAAGAGTTAATTTCTTTAACCTGCGTGAACACAACCAAGATTATAAAAACGGTCGAACGTTCATGGGCGTACAAAAATAAGTAAAACAACATATACATTTAATAATTAGCGTGCACTTAATTATGGAGAGAATATGTTTATTTCTCATACTTATACACGAATTTATTAGTTTGCTTATAGAATCATTTCTTTAATATGCGTTTGGTATTATTGAGAAAATAACGTGTTTCAGGATTAATTGATCAAACTTAAAATCATGAAAAATTCTGCATCTTTAGATATTTTGAAAATTCAATGTGTTAAAAATAAATTACTAACTCTATTACCTACATTTTTGAAGTTATACTTCTTTGCGCCCGTTAGACACATTGGGATGGGATGTTGGTCGAGAAACCGCGTCACGCTCAAAAGGAAGAACAAATTTTTAAGAACTTTTTTTTTTGTACGTTCAGGCTTTGAAAGGAAGTTTTTTTTTTGTTTTTAAAAAAAGAAGTATAACTTCCACCGTCTTATCCGACGCAGCCCAGTTTTTTTTATACAACAATATTTAGGAATCTGAGAGTCACCTGATTTAATCAGTTCCATGAGACGATTAAAACATTTTGAATTATGACTGAATGATGAAATGTTTGAGAAATCTTCACAAATAATTTTTGTCTACAAACTTTGATCATTAGACTTAGACATAAATTCTGTAATGCAAAATAAACCAATGACCTTTTTTAAAAAAGCCGTGCTGGTACTACCATATATTTAATTGAATAAAATTTTACAAATAAATTTAAATGGATCCTGTACACATAATCTGGTAAATATTACAGCATAGTTGTTTAATAATTTGATAAAAATAAATACCTGCTATTTAATTCAAGATAGTGAACACAAGTAGATATTCTATTTGAACTGAAAAGTATGCAGAATGTTTCGATTAGGGATAGTTGAGTTATGTTGCTCCTTTTTAATTTATATTTTTATGAATGCTTCATAGAGTTTTAGCAGTATTCCAAAAACTTTCACAAGGTGAAAATTTCAGTACCCATGTTTTCAGGGCAATAATTTTAATAGATGGCTCTCACATCGTACGCAGTGGTGGAATAAATAAGATCAGTTCTATAAAAAATGCAATGTATTTCATGATTATGTTTTGGAGTGTTTTTCAGATTGCGTGGATATGAATTTAAAAAATATATTTTTTACTATTCATCCAGTCACTTATGACATATTCGTAAGTTTATCAAATTTTCTGTATTTCCCGTAAACACTATTCATATCATAGTTAAGCAGAATATTCTACAATTGTGGATAAAGTGTTAAGATAATAAAAAGTAAAGTATTTGCTTCATTTATTACAATGAATTAGCTGTACTCGGCCTTGCTTTGAACTATAACTATTAAATTATAAACATAAAGCACATATTTATGTATATTCTATTAATAGAATAAGAATAACATATAATGAATACTAACTACTGGGATTTTCCTTTCATTCCAAAAATATCACTTCTGCTAATAGTCGGCTATTCGTATTTCAGTAGTCGTGTACATTTATGTCAATTGTCGAAATTTATCCAGATATCATAGATGTTTAGTTGTCAATACGATTTTCATCCTGCTTCAAATAAGCTGCATGTTATTACATTGGAAATGTTTATAAATTTGTATATAAATTGACATTTTGTTTGACAGTACTCGACATTTTAATTATTTTATATTCTTGAGTGTTTAATGGTCTATATATATATATTAAAACAAACAAAAACAATAATTTATTATATTCTACATGTAATTATTTTCAATACAAAGTCTAACAATGGTATTCATTCATAGTCCGTCTCCGGTTGCCAGAGAGCGGTCTCCATTCCGAAATTATGTATAACAGACGTGTGGCGTGTAGAGTGTGGCGTATCGTTTGTACGTTCTAAGAAACGTTTGTAGACAAATTACTTAATAATTTAAAATAAACATAGTGACTAGGAGTAGTGCACTCAGGACGACAGAATCTGTCAGCAAGGTTCAAAATTTTACTCTTGATGAAGTGAAAATCTTAATTGAAAGGTGTTTACAAGAGCAAAGTGAGATTTTAATAAATGAAATCAAATTGCTAAAACAAGAAGTTAGTGATTTAAAGGAGTCTAATATCGAAATGGTAAGACTCCTGTCCAATCCAAAACATATGAAAAATTTTAACGGTATTACAAGTAGTTATGCAGTAATTGAGAACAATTTAGAATTAAATGCTTCACAGGAAAGTATAAGTTCAGTAGACACGGTGATTGAAGGCAAATTATCGCCACAACGAAAATAAATTTCTAAAAACGTCAACACTCAAATGGATATCACCGTCATAAAAACGTAGTTAATAAAACAAGACATAGTGCAAGAAATAATACGAAAAATACTAATGTTATTGTTGGTAATAGTCAGGACGCAGCGGCTGAATTTACTGCTTCTACCAGCCGCCTTTGGTTGTATGTAGGGCGATGTAAAATGGATTCCAAGCCCGAAAATATTAAAAATTATCTAGAAAATCGATCCCCTGGACACTCATTTGAAGTAACAAAGCTGCCATCAAAAGGTAGAAACGCATCTTACAGAGTGGAAGCTGACAAGGAACTGCAGGATATTTTATACGATCCATCCTACTGGCCCCTAGGAGTCATTGTGAAAAGGTTTAAATTTAAATTTCGTTCAGAATTTAAGCCGAATCAACAACCTTTCTGACAATAAGATAATGAAAACTGTATTTAAAGACTCAAATTATCTGAAGATTATATGTTTAAATTATCCGTCAATTGTAAATAAGTTAAACTCTATTGAGGTATTGATTTATAAAGAAAATCCAGTCATATTATGAATATCTGAATCTTGGTGCAATAATTTAAATATAAACACTATAAATTTACCAACCTATAATATAGCTAGTTATTATAATAGACAGAACCACATTCATGGTGGAGTTCTTATTTTAATGAGGAAGGAAATTTGTTATAAGAATTTAGAGAGTACCAATGTTTTCACTGAAGAATTACATGACGAATTCTGTGCAGTTTCCTTCTCCATTGATGGACTTAAGTACTGTTTAATAGTATCTTATAGATCGCCTAATGGTTGCGTTGATGTGTTTATTAATAGATTATCTCAGATGCTAAATTTATATTTTAGTCAATTCAGTAACATTTTTCTATGTGGAGATATGAATATTGATTATCTAGTAAACTCTAATGAAACAAAAATGTTTTGTGATTTGCTAGAAGGTTACAATCTTGGGTGCCAAAGCATGGAACCAACAAGAGTATATATTAATAAACATGGTCACACATCTGTATCTAAAATAGATTATTTTCTAACTAATATCAGTCAGGAGTTATATCAAGAAAATGTGCAAAATTTTAATGTAGCTGACCATCTTGCTTTAGTTATTAAATTTAAAATTAAGTTAAATAATTCTGATTCCAAAAATAATAGCGAAGCAGTTACTTTTAGAAATGCAAGCGAAAGCAATTTGATGCATTTGAATTGCTTTCTATGCAATGAAACTTTTAATTCTGTCTGTTCTGCATTCGATGCATTTTTCAGTATATTAATGTATTCGCTGGATTTATACTGTCCACTGCAGTCAAGAGTTTATGCATTACAAAAAAGAAGGTCTTGGGTAACCAAGGATATCATTGAAATGGGTGAAAAATTAAAAGACATTTTTTGGCTTAAAACTAATTTCCGAGATAATGACATTGAAGTATTTTATAGGGCACTTAAACATTATTATAAAATGAAAATTAATAACTCTAAAAGGCAATTTTACCAAAGTATGATAGAAAAAAAAAATTCGCGGTAAAAACAAAAATATATCTGGGAATTAGTTAATGAAAAAAATTGAAAAATGAAAAAAAAAGGTTCCTTCTGAAATGTATGTTGATAATGAGATTGTAAATCGAGCGGATGCACTGTCAAGTGCCTTTGCGGATTATTTTAGTTCTGCAGCAAAGTCTGTTGTATCGCAAAAATTTGGTGATCAAATTTCTAAACAATGTACCGTTTCAAATGTTTGTATGCATAACACAATCTATTATAGAAATGTTGATGAACATGAGGTAATGAATGCTATTCATGATCTGAAGAATATGAGCTCCGTCGGCATTGACTGCATCCCTACAAGAATTGTTAAAATCATTTGCTTGCATATTTCTTCACCTCTGGCACATTTGATAAATATTTCCATTGAACAGGAAAAATTTCCTAATATTTTGAAGACTGGTGTAGTTACACCTATACTAAAAAAAATGACCCATTATATATTGAAAACTATAGGGGAATTACCGTTAACACAGTCTTATCTAAAATAGTAGAAAGAATAATATATAATAAAATGGTTGCATATCTTAATAAATATAACATATTAACTAACTGCCACAATGGATTCTGTTCTAAGAAATCTACAGAAACTGCTGCTTATGCTTTTGTGGAGTATGTTTATTCAAATCTTGATAAAGGCAGATATGTAGAGGCTCTTTACTTTGATTTGATAATGGCATTTGATTGTTTGGATCATGCTTTCCTGAGAGAAAGAAGCTGTATGCAGTTGGTTTTTGAAGTAACTTTCTATCTTGGCTTTTACCATATTTACAACATAGAAAATATGTGTAAGAATCAATAATACTTATTCCAATACAGCATTGAACTAGGAGTTCCTCAGGGCTGAATAATTGGTCTACTATTTTTTTTTTATATTTATAAATGACCTTCCAACTTATGTTAGTACTGATTGCACTCTATTGTACGCAGATGATGTTACACTTGCAGCTGCTGCAAATAGTCCTGTTGAGCTCAAAAGTTATCTGAATACCTTATCGGAAGAATTTACAACTTGGTGTTATAAAAATGCATTAGTATTAAATGCTGAGTAATCAATATGCATGCAGTTTGGCTCCCATCATAGGCGTTTCTTTTCTTTCGATGTTTCGGTTAATGATAAAATAGTCAAATTGTCGGATACTATGTTACTAATGTTACCTATCGTTTGTTACAAACGATAAATGTACAATGTTGCGGACGGCTGCTCTTATAGTCAGGGCACTTTTTTAAAGTCGTGGGTTCTTGACTAGCAAACTGTTTAAAAAGATGTTATAATTGGGCGCCACCTACAGAATATTCTGTTCGGTTTGCCTTTTTACCCCTGTAGGAGGATGATAAATTTTGCTGAAGTCAAAAAGTGAAATAAAATACATACATAAAAAATAAACACAGTTTATTAACTTGCCCACCAGTTGATACACAGATGTGGAATTGAAGTTGACATACAGAGGTGGAATTGAAGCAGTTGACAAGTTCATCCGTTGTTAACGTTGGAGATGACTCCGAGATGGGCAGCTTTTCTGTCGTACCTGGACTAGGGCCGCTACAATCTGGATTTTCAAAGCAGTGCTTCGAGAACAGCAGCTTTCCTGTGGTACCTGGATAGTGCCGCTTACAAACTAGATTTCAAAGCTTTAGAATGGCCTTCTTATTTCAATTTTGATTCTTCTAATTGTTCATTTAAATGTTCATATAATTATTCATTTAAATGTTCATATAATTATTCATTTAAATGTTCATATAATTATTCATTTAATTAATTGTTAATTTATTTAATCAATTATTCATTTAATTTATTTATTCATTTAATTTATTTAATTGGCCTCTAAAGTTGAGAAAGACAAAAGAAAATAAAAATAATTAGCATGTGCTTTAGCAAAGATCAAGATCAGGTTAGGTATTTTTATATTCTTAGTTTCAAAAATTAACATACAATATAGTTTAAAATGAAATCTACTATCGATAATAATCTTAATTAATCAAATATATTACCTCCATGTATATTGATGACTTCAATAAATTCAGATTTATTTTCAAAATGTGGCTTCGCACTATAACTAAATCTGTAATATGGAAATACTTCAGTCGACCAAAATCAGAACGAAAAGGGACTAGAATTTAGGTTCCTGTAGGTTTTATACCCTACAAAGATCTAAAAACTCTGAAATCTGATTGGTTCGGTTTCTATGAAACTTCCGTCAAATGTTCGTTCGAGATCTTAGCACATTGTTCCAATAGTTCGAATCTAATTGGATTATTATGACAGTTACCTTAACCTTGCTTTTTGCCAAAACAAAGCTTAATACAACAAATGATAATAATTAAATAATAAACTGTTAACAAATTACTCCAGGATGTTATACAGATTAGAAAACATAACATTACGATATACATCGACGTAACTGGTTCACAGCAATGGTAAGTAAATAATTAATAAAATATTTATCGTACAAAGTGTTTACATTTTAGGCTTACTTGAAGAAATCTAAAGTTACATGGTACACTGGATATGGTTTACTCTTACTTAATCTACCAACATTATACAGGATGTGCAAAAATACCTAGTTACTAGACGTTTCCTATTGAAATTGTGACATTCTTTATTTTATAATAAAAGGAATGTTACAAGTTATTAGGTTCCTTTATCGACTGTGACATGAGCTGGAGCAGTAATATAGAAAATATTTGTAGAAAGTTAAATAGCGGCTACTACGTTTTGCTCCAGCTAAAGTCTATACTTAACAAGAAACAGATGATTGACATTTATTATTCATTGATTTACTGCCATTTGTCTTTTAATGTTATTATTTGGGGTGGTGCGAGTGATGCCAACGTTAGTAGAATTCTTATTTCCCAAAAAAGAATTATCCGATTAATACTTGGAATTGCACCCTTAACGTCTTGTAAATCTTACTATATTGAAGGAAATATATTAACTTTTCCGTGTATTTATATTTACAAGTGTATATTGCATGTTGCCAAAATGCATGGCTGCTTTGTCAAGAACGCTGACCTTCATAGCTACGAAACTAGATGTAGCAATTTACTAAGAATACCCCTCCACAGAACATCCCTGTATGAAAAAGCTCCATCTTACATGGGTATCAAATTTATGAACAAACTGCCATTAAATATTAGATCAGAATTAAATTTTAACTTAAGAGTTTCCTAATTGGAAAGTGTTTTTATAGTGTAGACGAGTTTGTCAAGTAGCTGTTCTGTTATGTATTCTATTATATTGATTTATTTATTTGATGTGTATGTATATGTGTGTATTTATTTGTAAACTGTACTGTTTTGTTCATCTCTTAATATGAAGTATGATTATAATGAGTTGAGTTGTCAAGTAGCTGTGATTTGCTGTGATTGTTACTTTTATTTATTTACTTGATATATACGTGTCTAGTATGAATTATTGTATTGACCTATCCAATGTCATCTTATGATCTTTATGGATTAATAAAATTATTATTAATATTATTTTTTTTTTTTTTTCCAGTAAACACCTTCCGAGGCTCCGACACATTCGGAGATGTTCAGGAGAGTCAAGCAATGACTACTCTAAACTCCGTGGAGTCAGTAATCATTGCGCCCGTAAATCATGTGTTCTGAGCAGACGTAGCGAACCAAGGACGATTGCCTTCTGCATTCTGCCGGCTAAGATCTCTGCCGAATTTCGACAAGCCGGTATGATCTTTAAGTCAGAAAGCAACGTATGTCTCATTCCACCCAGGACGCCTATAATTAGCACCACAATCTTAACAGAGTGGTCTGGATACAGCCTGCGGAGCTCGGAGAGAAGATCTCGATACTTCCTCCGTTTTATTATTATTATTATTATTATTATTATTATTATTATTATTATTATTATTATTATTATTATTATTATTATTATTATTATTATTATTATTATTATTATTATTATTATTATTATTATTATTATTATTATTATTATTATTATTATTATTATTACTATTATTATTATTATTATTATTATTATTATTATTATTATTATTATTATTATTATTATTATTATTATTATTATTATTATTATTATTATTATTATTATTATTATTATTTTTTCCAGTAAACACCTTCCGAGGCTCCGACACATTCGGAGATGTTCTGGAGAGTCAAGCAATGACTACTCTCCACTCCGTGGAGTCAGTAATCATTGCGCCCGTAAATCTTGTGTTCTGAGCAGACGTAGCGAACCAAGGACGATTGCCTTCTGCATTCTGCCGGCTAAGATCTCTGCCGAATTTCGACAAGCCGGTATGATCTTTAAGTCAGAAAGCAACGTATGTCTCATTCCACCCAGGACGCCTATAATTAGCACCACAATCTTAACAGAGTGGTCTGGATACAGCCTGCGGAGCTCGGAGAGAAGATCTCGATATTTCTCCGTTTTTCCTCTCCTCTTTAGGACGATGTTGTTCTGCGGAGCCGAGAACTCAATCACAAACATCGTCCTAAGCTGGTGGTCGAGGAGGACTACATCAGGCTTATTGGCTTATTATTATTATTATTATTATTATTATTATTATTATTATTATTATTATTATTATTATTATTATTATTATTATTATTATTATTATTATTATTATTATTATTATTATTATTATTATTATTATTATTATTATTATTATTATTATTATTATTATTATTATTATTATTATTATTATTATTATTATTATTATTATTATTATTATTATTATTATTATTATTATTATTATTATTATTATTATTATTATTATTATTATTATTATTATTATTATTATTATTATTATTATTATTATTATTATTATTATTATTATTATTATTATTATTATTATTATTATTATTATTATTATTATTATTATTATTATTATTATTATTATTATTATTATTATTATTATTATTATTATTATTATTATTATTATTATTATTATTATTATTATTATTATTATTATTATTATTATTATTATTATTATTATTATTATTATTATTATTATTATTATTATTATTATTATTATTATTATTATTATTATTATTATTATTATTATTATTATTATTATTATTATTATTATTATTATTATTATTATTATTATTATTATTATTATTATTATTATTATTATTATTATTATTATTATTATTATTATTATTATTATTATTATTATTATTATTATTATTATTATTATTATTATTATTATTATTATTATTATTATTATTATTATTATTATTATTATTATTATTATTATTATTATTATTATTATTATTATTATTATTATTATTATTATTATTATTATTATTATTATTATTATTATTATTATTATTATTATTATTATTATTATTATTATTATTATTATTATTATTATTATTATTATTATTATTATTATTATTATTATTATTATTATTATTATTATTATTATTATTATTATTATTATTATTATTATTATTATTATTATTATTATTATTATTATTATTATTATTATTATTATTATTATTATTATTATTATTATTATTATTATTATTATTATTATTATTATTATTATTATTATTATTATTATTATTATTATTATTATTATTATTATTATTATTATTATTATTATTATTATTATTATTATTATTATTATTATTATTATTATTATTATTATTATTATTATTATTATTATTATTATTATTATTATTATTATTATTATTATTATTATTATTATTATTATTATTATTATTATTATTATTATTATTATTATGTGAATTTCATAATGAAATTCACATAATTTCGAGAAGGAGATATAAGATACTTCTGTTATAGTACATTGTATTCATTGTCCTTCCGAAATTACTTGAAATTCGTTATGAAATTCGCATAATTTCGGGACGGAGACCGCTCTCCGGCGACTGGAGACATACTCATGACCTCGAAGAAAATTCCGGAAACAATTTAAACGCTAGACATATAAATGAAAAATTTACCTATATCAGAATAATAAAGAAACATGGACATTTCTGATCTCTTTATTATGACTGTTTCTTCTTTTTTATATTTTTAAGCGGTCAAAATTAATACCTACAAGAAGATTCATGTGGTATATATGCCCATTCTTAACTCTTTCGCACCTGGAACCGGACGAATCAGCAAGAATTTCTCATGATGTGTAACCTGGAACCGGATATCTACGCACCGCAAGAGATACGCTTAAATACAGGAAACATACGTATCCGCTTATTGCATATAATTGGTGCAACCCTTTTTTAACTCCTACCACCGTTAGTTATTCTGAAATATTCTCGTTTTGTTTCAGTTTTCAATGTTAGTTTTTGTTGTTTTTTATTAATATTTTATATATTTATATTTTATGTTTGCTTTTGCTGAATAAAAATCTTGCTTCTTATATTAGTGATTTTTATTGAAATTCTCAGCATATTCATAAAATATCCTTCCGAGTTTTCGGATTGTCTTTTAATAAATAAATATTTGCAGTATTTCTATTATAACTTTATTAATATCCAAAATTCTGGTAATGTAAATATTTAGGTATGGAAAAAAAGCCAATGTCCTCTAAAACAAATTATTCATAAATTATTAAAATATAATATATATTTCGAAGAGCACAAATGGTTAAGGGTAAACAAAAATCTACCGTACAATAAATATGTATATAATAAAATAACGATAACATGAGGATGGATGAAGTAAGTGAATGTGAATTTATACGCGGTGTTTTAAAGTTAAACTGACAACAGCCTAGGGGTGTTACCGCTCAGCAAAATATGTAAAAAAGTTTATATGAACATGGGTTCGCCAGTGGTTAGTTTCCGAGATACAGGGTGTTTCGTTTTTTAAAAAAATTGAATTTAAAAAAAAATTATTGAAATAATTATCATACATCTGCTGGACCAATTAGATTTGATCTAGAATTTTAAAGGCCGTATCCAGCTAGCAAGCCGGTAGCTTTTATGCAGAAAAGAATATCACCCTGTAGTTTTTTGCGGGCTTTATGCAATATTCAGATAAACCCACTAGAAATAGTACATTTGTGTCTTTTGACTTTTTTTAGTTTCTCGTTTTCGAGAACCTTGACACGTCTCTTAACTGCATAAGAAAATATAGCAAATGTATAGGAATTTATCCAAAAAATTATGACAGTGTGTTTCTTTATGAAAACATAAACAACAATAAACCATAATTTCATTCAAACCGGCTAAAGCATTAAAAGATAATTAAAAAAACAAAACTGAATACTCTGTATGTTGGAAACGATGCACTTGCGGACCCGTGCTCATATGAATTTTTTAGCAAATTTTTCTGAGAGGAATCTACCCTAGGCATTTGTCACTACAACTCTGAAAAACCCTTTATTTTTCTTGAGATCACTTTTGATATTGTCGAAATGTAATTTCAAATAATTTTAATTTATATAGTAATTTTTATAGTTAGATATTTAACATAACTTAAAGAAGGGCACATGAAGGAGCAATCCTAGAAATGCAGAAATAGGTCAGATCTGATTTATTGTGGCTGAATTTTTGAAGTTCCGCAGTTTCAAAAGTGAAGGTAAGTACTGAATATTATAGAATGTTTTCATTAAATCAGGTATAACTTTTTTGTATTAAATTTAGCTAGATTAATTTTTATTTTAGATAATTTGTAGGTATTGAGTGTCTATGGAATTGTTCATTAGTAAACGTAGATATTTGGTATGAGAGAACACACATATGTACGACTTCATTGATAGGAATTGTAAGAGAATTGATTTATATTATTTTAAATACCTATACAATATAGTAAAAATGTACAAAAGCTAATAATTAATTATTATTATTATTTATTATAGCCCTCAAACTGTCCGCACATGCGTCCCTGGTTTTCGTGTTAAAATGGATTTTGCGTTTTTCTTAGCATACTCGTGCTTGGTATACTCGTACACAAAATATTTAGTCGATTTAATGATAATTATTAATTAATAAAACCAAATGTTGGGTTTCTTGGTATTTGGCGCGCCTCCCTGCAGTAGTAGAGAGGGGCAACTGTATACAGTAGGGGGTGGAATATGGTTCATCCCTAATTTTGGGTTCGTTTTTAACTTAGTGTGTTTAAGTATTTGGTGAAGCATACTCCATACTCCCGCCAAATTATTAGTATATAGCAAATTGTATATTTTTTGTTTTTGTTTTTTTTTTTATTTATTTATTTATTTATTTATTTATTTATTTATCACATTTGGAATGCAAACAGGCTTGCCGCCCAAAACTGCATCCACTGATACAATCGTGAACATAGTGTAAGCAAAAAAAAACAGGAAATGGATACATCAGTAAAAAATGTACAAAAATAAGTAAAAAGTTATTTAAAGGAACTGAATATTCCTAATAAATCTTTTGAAACTGCTAAGAGTAGTACTAAAAATATCAATATTAGAGTCTACAATATAACTATTATAATTAACAGTCATTCTGTACAATGGACTATTTAGTCCGAGATTGGTATGTTGGGTTAATGAGCTAAATAAATTAGTCGTTCTCGTATTTCTAGAAGGAACATGAAAATTCAGTGAAGAAATTAAATAGGGACAGTCTAATAAATTATTCAATAATTTAAATAAAATAATAAAGTCAGCGTAAATCCTTCTTTGTTCCAAAGGGACGATATTAAACTGTTGTTTAGTAGCTGATATGTCATCAACATTATAAATACCGTTGACCCTGAGATTAAGATAACGAACAAATCTGTTCTGAACTCTTTCCAGCCTTAATTTGTATATATTATAATTAGGACTCCAAATCACACAGGCAAAATTAAGTCTGCTGTAAATATAGGCATAGTACAAAGATTTAAGAGACTTTTCGTCTCTAAATTTCCTGCATGTCCTGAAAATGAAACCCAACATTCCATTACATTTTCGAGAAACATAATCAATATGGTGACCAAAACTCAACCTACTGTCAAATATAACGCCTAAATCTTTTATTTCTGAGACACGCCCAAGCTCCTCATTATTAATCGTATAATTAAAAATGTAGGGACTAATATTTTTAGTGAATGTAATTGAATGGCATTTATTAATGTTTAAAAATAATTTAAACCTATTACAATATTGTTCGATCCGATTGATGTCCTGTTGAATACGCTGGCAATCATTTAGAGATGAAATTGTGCGAAAAACTTTCAGGTCGTCTGCATAGAGGAGAAACTTAGAGTATTTGATACATTCAGCTAAGTCGTTGATATAAATCAGAAATAAGAGGGGTCCAAGATGGGAGCCCTGAGGAACACCAGATGTAATGTGGACTGTATTGGAGAAATGACCATTTATTGCAACCATTTGAGATAGATATAAGATGTAAACCAACGTAAAAGTTCACCGTGCACACCGATTCCGGCTAACTTAATAATTAATATATTATGATCGATTTTGTCAAAAGCTTTACTGAAATCGGTATACACGGCGTCCACCTGAATATGTATATATAAAATGTATATAAACATATTACATTAATATTGTGTACTAGAAATAGTGAAGTGAAATTATTCATTAAATAGTAAAGCTAAACTGTTGTTTTACTACAAGTTTGATTGAGACTTTTAAGGAAGTTTTTAAAGAGAAAAATTAAGGGTTGTGTAAACCAGCAGTAATCAAAATACAATCCCACCGCAACACCAAATGTAATACATACTTCAGGCATACATCGGAATCACGATTTTAAAATGAAAAATTTTATATGGACTACCTTCACTATTTTTTCACATACTTCAGGCATACATCGGAATCACGATTTTAAAATGAAAAATTTTATATGGACTACCTTCACTATTTTTTCATATATATATATATATGTATTGAAATAAACACAAATATAGAACATGGGACATGAAATGAGAAGAGTAGAACATTATTTTAAGTTAATAGAAAGTAAAAGATATTTAAAGGAAGTAAATTAGTTTTAATTATATAAAATATAGTAGAATTATCAATTAGGTATTATGGAAAAGAAAAAATAAATCATAGTTATTTTATATACATACATACATTATATATATTATATTATTATACATTACATTCAGTTAAAAAATAATAATTAAAAGAAAGAAAAAGCATAAAGAAAATAAGTTACAGACACATGGATGAATACATTCACCCTGCAATTTTTTATTTTCGATATTTGGGTCTGGTAAGAAATTATGAAAGAAGATACTCTCCGAAGTATAAAATGTATATTTATACCTATCCCTTTATTTTGTGTGAGGTAGGCCATCATAACATTTACTAATGTTATTATTAGATGATTCAAAAGCGCTTACTCTATAATCTAATCAAATCCTTGTTTGACAGTACAACATCCATATGGATCTATTAATATTAACTTGTTTTCTTAGTATTTTATAGAAGCTAGGTAATAAGAATTGACATAACAATAGTGCTTTTATTAAACTTATTTTATTCATGTAGGTACATAGTTAAATAAATCATCCGAAGAGAATACCAAAGTAGACAATTCTGCAGAGAATATTTGGAAAGTGTGATTAGAATTATACTATATGTAAACATATATCAACCTCGAAAGTGAACAGCCATTGATTAGAATCAATCTTAAAAAGTCGCCACTTTCTACATGGCAACAGTGAATCTGAATTATCTAGATTGATGTATTCTAGCATGAAATACAATGATTTCGATTTAGGTAACATATTTTTTCCTAAAACGGTTTATGTCTCATAACTTACACTCTTACAATCTTTGTTTCCTGGAATGTGAAAATCAACAAGTCGTATTTTCGTCGAATTTTTATTACATCAACAATTCGCTATATTTGATAGTAGTGGCGTTATTAAATTTTAGGAACCCATATAGGTATTTAAAAAATTAAATTTAGTAATAGAGTGTGGGATAAAATGGAGTAGGAGGGAAAAATGCAAACATTGTGTTAAATAATATTTAAAAAAATAATGACATTTCACGATTTAATCCGAAACAAATTTGGTTTTCAGCATCATGGTTAGGGGTTAGGAGCTACAAAAAAAAACTTGATAAACATAGTTGAACAGAAGAGACAATAAGAGAAACTATTCGTGTTATCAAAAATAGAGAAATGAGTTACCAAAGACCCGCTGATGAATTTTAACTTCCTTTGTCGACATTGAATAAACGTTGTCATGCTGATTTATACATAGAAGAAGCAAGCAGAAACTCGTTAGGAAGCTTTAAAATTGCATTTACAAAATATCAGGAGACCGTTTGCTACCAAAACCAAAGTTGAAAATACCTTCAACCAACAGTTGGACTTGTACGAAAGAATCGGCAGTTAGTTTGGTTTACCTACCGAGTCAATAACGCTTTTATCTTTCACGATGTATGCAATCCCAATTTGGTAAATCTACCATAGATGACCTAGTTTTGCTGATACTCGATGTACATATCAACATACTAAAAACATCAAGCTCTTAGACTTAGACCAAAAAAATCATGTCTCTATTTTGGTAATTTTGCCACACATCTCTCATCGATTGCAACCTTTAGATGTTGACTTATGGATGTTGGATGTGGAATAACACAGGAAAGGGCTTTACACTATATGAATATGGACAACTATTTGGGTCTATATTTCAGAGAGCTGCTACAGTTCAGAACGCTACAAGTTTTTTTAAAAATACTGGACTATGCCCATTCAATTCACACATTTTTCCCAATGAACTGTTTTCTCCAGCAGATGCAGTAAACTAAGCAGACATTAACCGAGAGAATGAACCTTCTAGTGCGTTTCCAAGGGCATTTATTTCCCAGTTCGGCTGTTCCATAAATTTGGCTCCTACATCTTCTCAACCCAGCTGCTCCAACCAAAAATTTTACTCATCCAAGACATTTTACTTCTCAGTTAATCTGTCAAATTTGCCAATCGCCTCAGACGAAACACCGATGTATATCTCTCCATATGATATTATGCCCTTACCAAAATCTGAAGTCAAATCAAGGAGGAATAACTACAAACGAGGACGAACTATGATACTGACGTATACTTCCAATATATGTAGAGAAAATAAAACAAGCAGCTGTGGAAAAAGTTGCTCTTAATGATAGACTAAAGAGGAAGGTTAATTTGAATATGAAGCGCAGTCCGAGGGGCAGCAAGAGATCGAAAGTGATCCTCCCATCCGATACCAGTGGCACATCTTCAGTTATATCAAATTTGTGTTGTGATGATATTTCAGATGATGACTATATGTAAGAGAGGACTCTGAAAAACATGAAAAAGATAATAAACTAACTACGTTAAATGTCATGAGTTAAAGATCAACGATTTTAATTCAACTGAAGGAAGAGATGTGTAAAAGCTCTGTCATTTTTAACTAAGGTGATTAGAGAACATAATAATCTTACGATAAGTGTCAAATTTATGCGTCCCAATTCCTTTCGTCCCAAATCTATTTTCATTTTGACCCGCGGTTGGGATAAAATGAAAAATATGTTAAGGTTTAATTTTTTTTGTACCAAAATTGAAAAGAAGTTTCCTTTAAGTTATAGCATATTTTGTATGGGTCACCCATCGCTACTGACAATATAGATCCAATTTATATACTTCCCTCTTCTTCGATGTTTCGCATATTTATATGAACATTTTATTTATAGAATACCTACAAGTTCATCAGAAGAGGCACATAAGAATTGAGTCTCTGTGGAACTGTGAAGGTTGTTTGTTGTAATGTACTATATTTTTCTTGGGCATCGTTCCATGGGTAGTAGCTGGCGCGTTTATATTAGTGGAGCTGTAACATCTTACATTTCTCTTAGAAGTTTCCTTCATTTATGAGTTCATATAATCACAAAGTGACCTAATTAAGTAATTAATGAGGTAGGTAAACTTATGTAACATTGGTTTCTTCTGAGAACAAATACCGGAATATTGCAGTATTCTTTCTCATCAAATGATTTCCAAACCAATTTCTTCCAAAATGACCCCCAGCAACGCTATTATGAAGAGTTCAAGGAGTAATAAATCCTTTTTCAGTCGTTAAGATTCTCCAAGACGCTTTTTAAAACGTCATCCTGTATTATTATAGAATCTCATTGTGTTCGGTAGTTTTTCAAAAACGAAAATTTATCCGAAACGGCATTCTATGTGTATCTATGTTTTTAATATTCCAATGGAAACTGAAACCAAAATCTGAATCTTTATTCTGTTTTTTAGAAAGAATCATATTATCCCATTCATTCTAACCCTGTTCCTAAGCCGTTTTTTGGCACAAAAAGTTGTTTTGTTCTCTTGCTTCATTCAGTTGAAATTTTAAGTTTCTATGGTGTTTTATAAAAGTTCTTATGATTTTTCTCTTCTACTTCTTTCAACCTGGTTTCCAATTTGCTGTTATCAATTGAACTTTCGCAATAAGTGATCTTAATACTTGCAGCTGTTTGATAGCTCCTAATTTTACTTAGCCCACTAAACTTGTTTATCTTGCATCTGATCTTGAGTTGATTTTATCTGGTTGAAAATATCAACGCGATCCTGTCTCTTATAAAATTTATCCATAATTCTCGTAAGTTTTTCATTTCAACGCTTTCTTCAAACATTTCGTTGTTCGTCTATAGAAAACCTAAGTTACCTTGACTGTCTCTAGATACTCGTTCAGTGGCTTCTCTTTTCAGCTCCTGAACCAAAATTTCAAAAATATATTTCCGTCTGCTTACCGCTAGTTGCTCTTGAAAATAGACTAGTGCAGTAGGGTAATTTTACCATTCGTACAATAACTACAGCAAGTTTGAAGTTTCTTCTTCTAGCTTTTAATTGTACGTGGTGCATATATATTGTAACCTCGAAATTGGGTTAACGTAGAAACACGTTTATTGTCACTCTTGATTATACAAGAAATATCCTTCAAACCAATTTCACAACTGTCAACGCTTTACTTTGACGTTTGTCACTTGCGTTTGGCTGCTCAATATAAACTGACACCAGCGGCTATCTATCCTTAACAGGGTCACCGAATAACACGGCACTAAAATTACTCACTTACACGGTACACTTAATTCTCTTCACTATTCGTTCACCACTTTTCACTTTTATTCGCCTCGAGTTCGCATGGAACAATACTGCCGTAAGCGCGGTCACGCGCTGCTTATATAGCAGCCCAGTAGCCGTCCAGAAACTTCCACAAAGCTCCGCTCACTGAGGGGCGTGGCGAATAATCGAGAAACAATGCAGTTTCCATACAATACAAAATAGTTCGGCTACTCGACTAGAGATGGCGTTACTGTACGCAACGTCCACTATAACCGAGCTACAAACAAAAGATCCCGCGCAGAACCCAACTATGTGCGCACCTACACTACAATTTTTTAGTAAATTCTTAGCTGACTTTTAAAAAATTATTTTGAAGCTCAGATTTATTCTTATATTAAAATGGTTGAAAGTGTCCTATTTGTTGTAAAACATTTGTTTATTCTAAATATATAAGTTGAATAGTGGAGGAAAATATTAAGTCCTGAAGATATCTCAGTAATTTTAGAAAACAGGAATACTAACATCCCAAATACAGAATCAAATATGTATGTCGACGTATCAGGACAGTATAGGGACTAACTCAACTCAATACAGTTACGTGTCTCTTGACAGAATATAGACATAATCGTATGTATACATTTGTGTAATTGTTTGAAATTGTGTTGTAAAGAAATAGTGGGTCGTAAAAAATCGAGGTCAAGACGTTGGTGGATGCGATAATTATTTTGTGAAGGCATTACTGTTGGACTAAATCGCTTAGATTCCTACCTTACTAATGGAAGACGGTATTCTAGATTTTGCCGAAAAATACGTCTAGATTATGAACTGTTGCGCGACATGTCATGTCCATTTCCAACCGAAGACAAGAACGGTCAACTTTTGTATCGCAACTGCCGCAAAACAGCAGAGTTTGGTGAGATACAATCAATGACATGTTTCGCGACTACTATCAGGAATTTGTTTTACACCTCACCTTCGATTAATTTCTACTGCAACGGTTTTTTCAAACTCTGAGTTTGCCGTCACTTATTACTTACTTATTTGATTAATTTTACTTTCTTCTAAACTGTTTTTGATTTCCTCTTGACGGTTTTTCATTTAATTTTTTAAATCTTCCATCATTTCGTCTTGGCTATTCTTTTTCCTGGCTACCCTTCATTTCTTCAACAAAGTTCTTATAAAATGCTGCCTGCCATACTCAGCGTATTTACAAGTAAAGCGTCCCAAGACATCTTTCAACAGTAGGAAACGTGTGGTTACTTGGTATACGATAATTGGAAACCTTTCAGTGTACCTTAACATACACTTCACCATTTCCTTGACAGTATCCAAATATCAATATCATATCGGTATATTATGCATTAGTGTATTGCTCTGCCATAATAAGTAAATTTTCTTAATTACATTATTATAATATTAAGAAAGTGAATAGCAATGTGTCACATTTGGCATTGGATTGAAAAAACTTTTTAGAAAATAACTAGAATATATCGAAACTAAAAGGATAGTAATGATAAGACTCGAATAATCTTATGTTAAATTCTAATAACTGACACGTAATGGATACTTATTTTGTTAAAAATAATAATATTTAATATTATTTTGATATTTTCGTAAAATCAGTATTTGTTTTCCTAACAAGATAAAAATATCGATATACCTTCTAATCCCAGTTCATTTTTCTTATCCAACACATCAATTGACGAAGTATATATAATCAAAAAATTTTAGAGAAAGAATCATCTGGATTAGATGACGCTCCTTGTTCATTAGTAATATAAGTGTCAGATCTCCTTTTAACTTACTTATTAAATATTTCATTTGGAACGGTTATTTCCCTGATCATTTAAAGTGGGTAATAATTGTGCCTCTTCATAAAAAAGAATATGTGAGTAAAAGAAAAAATTACCGGTGAGTTGCACTGCTTTCAGCATTTTACAAAATTTATGAAAAAGCTTTCAGAGAATGGAGCAGGGTTTGTTAAAGGTCGCTCTACCCAGGATGCACTAATGTCATTTTACAGCAGTATTATTGAGTCAATTAATGAAAATTAAATTAAAACACCATCGTCATATTTTAAAATATATCGAGAGCCTTTAATATCAGTATTCATACTCACTTAATAAATTTGTGAATATCATCGTATATAAGCAGTAGAAGTTAAATTGTGAAGGTTAAAGATGGGGATAATGTTTACTTATCCAAAAAGATTCTTGTGGACACCGGGGTACCACAAGGAAGTATTTTAGCTTCAACTCTGTTTATATTATATATAAATGACCTCCCCCTGAGACTTGATGGCATTTGTTCTAGTTCGTGATTTGCAGATGATACATACTGTTTGATTAGTATGTATACCTGAGGCATGCGTTGCTCAGATGGAATACTGGTGTCGTCAAAACGGGCTAGTTCTGAATATAATAAAAGCAAGTTTTAATGAAATTTTTATCTATAGGTACACTTATCATTATATCTACTGTAATAAATGTACAATATATCTTTCATATTAGGTATAAATTTGTCCTTCTTACAAGAAAATATTTATCTAATTAGAATGCCAATAAAAAATTGCACGAAAATTATGAGGTAATTCGCATTGCCTAAAATTACAACTAGATACCACATGTCAAGTTAAATAGCATTCTAACAAATTTGAGGTTAAAAACATATTAAAATCATGTAATCAATTAAATGCGGGAACAGATTATAATTGTATCTACATTAGTCTTTGTTCCAACTTACTTCTATTAATCTAAACATATTATAGTCATAGTAGTAGTGTGGCTAGTGCGATTCATGCAATCATACAATAAAATAAATGCACTCATCTTCCGGACACCTAGTATACGATCAAGTATGTTGTTCAATATGTATTCAGCAATAAATTCAGTTACTTAATTTAACGAGTAGTTAAGCACATAATATTGAGATAATAAAACACACACATACATAGTGGAAGTAGCACTAATTATGTTTGAAACTGATTTAATAAATGAAAATAAGAGAAAGAAAAAGGAGCAACAGTTTATTAAAATATCACAAGTATGGAGTATGGCACCTGACCGTTTTGAATTTAAAATTTTTAGTTCTTTGCGGAAATTAGTTTGCAATGAATTATTTTCTGACTAGCTGTAGCATCACACTCTCTACATACAGTTAATTTATAATATATTAAACATTTCTGTTACTGGTATTTTGATTATCCATATTCTACAATTCTAAAAATTTCTAGATCTTGCATCGAAACAATTATCATCATTTGCAGTTCCAATTATGGAACACTAAGACACACATATTTCGGTAAATACTAAGTTTTGATTTTCATTTCCATACCCCTCGTTTGTGGATTAGTTCCTAAAGAGTCTTGAAGCATCGTGGCCGAGATCGGCCTATTGTGCTTTCCACTGGTTAATTCTCGTTCAACAGATTTGTTCTTAACATAAAATCCAAAAAACTGTTATATTACGATATTTCTCTTAATTCCCTCACACCTAAGGAAGATATACCAAGATCAGGCGTGCGTGTAAGGTGTACCATACCCTCGTACTCACCCAGTATGTAAGGCGGTCTCTTCTTCCCCGGCAAATTGTTTTGTTGGTATAATTTCTAATAGTGATAGAAATAATCGGTGAACGAATGTGTCATAAGAGCAAGTCGACAAAAATGTAGTCTGACAATCTAACACATTTTTATGTACTATTTATTTTTAAATGTAACCTCCAGTATATTTTACATATTTACACTGTCATTTAAGTGTAGAATATTATATACTTACTTTGGTCTGATTTTATAAATCCGTTACGGCTTTGTAAATTTATTTTTTCTACAGATTGCAGAATCTCTATTTAAATAATAAATACAAAATTTGTCTAAATAAGAAAGTGTGAAACATTTTTGTAGGGGTTACAAACAGGAAGTTGAGCCACTATTTTATGCACTCTGTGAGTGCCGTTTCGTTAACAAGACAATCCGTGTTGGGAGAACGATAGCCATTTATGGCCTACGTTAGAGAGATCTCCCTGAGTCACCCCTTTTTATTTTTTATGGGTTGGTTATCGGCTCAGATGGCTTGATCTCCTAATAGAAGGAATTCCAGATTCCACATGTTAAAAATGATGTCTGCAACTTGACAGTTTAAATATAAATGAGATAGAATACTCAAGAAAATTTGTCATTTTCCACCGTGTTTCACACTGAAAAAGTCTAATGCCGCTGATGTGGCAGACATCAATTGTGATTTATTTCTTGTATGTCTATTTTCAGCAAAGAATTAGACAATTTCAACGATATAGATTATGAATTTACACAAAATACAATTAAATTATCTTTGACTGATGAGAAAATTTTAAAATGTCTTCTAAACAGATCTCAAAGTTCAACAGAAAACGAATTAGCCAATCATTCAAAAAATGTAAATCATCGAATTATTTAAAAATTGCATAAATACGTCTGAAATCTTGAGCAACATTCATTATAATGGAAAACTACTTTTCTACATATTATCACGTACGAAATTGTAAGTCCATAACAATAAGTAACTCAATAATTAACCTTACTTGTATTATTCTGGATTATGTGTATATGTAAAGAGCATTCATGGCAATTGCAAAAAGTTCAAAATTATTATGCGAAATAATCCTATTTCAGCTAACGTACTTGTATAAAAAAATAAAAAGATGCTGCTCACGTAGACCGTAAAAAACAAATAAGTACTGGATTTATTAAAAATGCAAAGCAATCACACATTTTTTCAAAAAAAAAAGATCACATCTAAAGGCCCTCTAAAAAATTAACAAGTGTTATGCTTCTGTTCAATATATGTTATCACAACATAATCTCTTACAATTTCAGACTTTTCATAATATTATAAAGGGCTCTCTAAGTCGGTTGATCGATATTAGTATCAATAATAAAACTGAAATCGAGAAGGAAGAATTTTTATTTATTGGAAATAAGGCCTAAAAATTTGACAAACATAATTTATATGCAGTTAATCCAGGTTTTCAAAGGTCTTGCAAAATAACGTCTTGATTAAAGATGAAGCTGAAATAAATATGGTAGGTATATAACAATAACAATAATTAGAGTATTTTATAAACTTGATTCTTAAAAATATCTTGTATGGAGATATTCACTGGACGGACATGTAAGAGAACATAGGGCTGACTTCAATTCCATATGAAATAAAGTATGCCTGAATCTATTCTCTATAGAAATCATCGTTAACAAATGTAACGGTCACCGACACCGGTCACCGACCTACATCTGTGATCCCTACAATTACAATTTAATGACATTTGCATTAAAGCAATAAACAAATCAATGCCAATAAAACCATTAAAGTACCCTCTGACCCGAGCCCAATTATAATCAAATAAAGAGATGGTCAGAGATTAACCAGCCCCCGAGACCTTCCTCGAGAGGTCCGGTGAGAACGACAGTAGTTACTTGTCGCTCGTCTTCCGCGTAACATCCGTTCAGACTTCTGTATTGGTGGAACATTCTTTCCCAGTTGTTATATCTTTATTAATATATTTAACGTGTTACAAACCGTGGACTTGTTATTTCCAATCTAACAACCCCACAACAAATATAAATATGATATTAATAGTAAAAAAAGAAAACAAGTAATAGTTATTTAATTTCTTATGAAGGCACATGAAATTATTAAAAACTAAAATAGAAGAGAAACGAGAAATTGATAATCAGTGACACATGTGCAATTGAGCAAATTGTGCATCGTCCGAGAAAAGTATTGTACATTACTGCATATAAAATGTACACTGGCAGTACTGCATCTTCACAGAAACTATCAATTTTTAGATGCGTTTCCAGAAGGGTTTGTAGCTGAAACAGTAGAAAACAATTGCGGTTTCTGAACCTATCAAATAAAAATGGCTCCCACGTAGTTACTTATTTACATTATTTACAGAAAAATAGCACCAATAATAAATGGTCATTATTGGCGCTATTTGTATCAAATTTTAGCAATTGGAAAAATCTATTCTATAGAAACCCACGAGTTCAGAGTGTTGAGATAATCCTAAAAAATATCTTGATATGGCAGTCCACAGGACCATTTTGGGTGCATATAATGATCTGGGCTTTCATATGAATGAATAAGTGGTCTCTATTTTTCTGAAGATAAACGCGGTCAAGCTCTAACAGTTGTATCTGAGCGTTACTGCTGTTATGCTCGACACTTGCAATTCAGACATGATAGCTATAATAGGAACACCTTTTTCTAGCAAAAAAGTGCAACTTTTCATGGCTTGATTCAGTCGTTGGAGCTCTTCATCAATTATTTCTAGAAAGAGTCATCAAGAGCAAGCAAGTCCCGATCTTACCTCAGCTGATCTTGTGGGACTACCTTAAGAGTAAAATATACACCCCGATGCCGAAAGATTTGGGGAAATTGAAACAAAAAATAAATTAAAAATGAAATATATTCTAACTTTATTTCACGAGTGTGAAAACATAAACGGTGCTCACTTACGCAATATCCTTTGTCACCAATAAAAATGTAATTTACAAGCTTTCTTTTAGTATTAAATTTATTTGGATAGGTATATAAATTCTAACTATTTGTTTTTAAATAAATAAATAAAATAAGGAAATATTTCTGAAACTCTCTTTATTACGCCTAGTTATTCTTCGTTTGTATTTTAGAATATTAACCTTTTGTTATACAGGGTATCCCCAGAATCTGTGACAACGTCGCAAACATACCATGTCAAGATTGTCAGGTGTTTGTACATAATACTTAATTACAAATACACTTAAACATACTTACTGTGAATGGTTTTCTTAGAGCATTTTTCACAATACAGAATAAAATGTGAAATAGTTAGCTGCTCAAAAGACGTTTACCGTATAAAACTCTCGTAGTCAGAAAGTTTTGCCCAAATTCGTCATAAATGAACATGTCATACAGCTGGTCATGGTAACTATAAATTGTTTCAGTTTTATATACAAGCACTAGAGAAAAACGAAACGCACTAGCGGCAATACTATGACTAGTAATATTTTTAAGTTAACAGCAGCACTTGATAGATTACAATGTTGTACGTTTTAAGGATTTTCTGGAAAACTTTAATTGTTTACTTTATTAACACTATAATAATAACTTACAAACGAATTACGTTACAGGAGCCTTTTACTTAATGTTAGCTGCATTTTAGTTTGTAATTTAGTAACGCAATTTTGCATTTTTATTTTTGAAGTATATTTTTAGAAAACTATTCGTTTTAGATTTTTTTTTGCTTTTGGTCAAATATACAAACCCCTATAGTATAGGCACTTAGATTCCGGACACCCTGTATATTATGTTATATGACAACTCCACTTACACAAGATATTCAATAATATTAAGCAAAGGTTTTCCTACTGTACCGATACCGTCTTAATTAATTAATAAACATATCATTAGATATTTTACAAAAATAAACCAGTCAGTCTGTCGTTGGTAGTAAAAGGTTAGATGCTCGGGCTGGTTTTTGCAGTGACCTATGTAAAACCGGAATATTATATACTAGAACTTTAACCTTTATTAAACTTTCTCAATTAAAATAATTTCCTATGAATTTTATAGTTCGGTTTTCTTCTAATAAAATTGTTACATTACACTTCCAGGGAATACAGTTCGGTTTCATTGATGTTTACTGTTTAAGCCTTTTACATTCTCTTATTAAATATAAATAGATCTTTTATTGTGCATTATAAGTGAAATAGATTCTAAGTAACTTGAAGTAATCTTAAAGTCGTTAATGGAATTGGAAATAGAGTCAGAATGTAATCTTAATTGTCGTATTGGTCCGATTACCTTTTTCGTTGAATTGTAATAATTTTAAATATACAGGGATGGCCAGTACGGCGTAAAATTTATATCTTTTGAATGAGTTAATTTTTTTTAAAAATGCCGAAACACGTTAACTGATCTTGATTGTATCCCATCGTTCGGTTATATAATAATTAATTTTTCTTCAACCCACTAATTCCCAGCTACCCCTACTTTTTTTTCAAATGGAAACATAAGGCATGAGGGGGCTCGTTAAAAAGCTTATAGAAAACTGAATCCAGCCATACCAAATAAACAAGTTTTATGTTTTCAATAACAAGTTTTTTTTCATTTAGAAATGGAAACAACTAGATAATTTACAAAAATAAACTCAATGCCGCAAATGTTAAAAATGTCCTCCACTCGCTATTTGGCATTCTCCAAGACGATAGTAAAAGTGATAGCAAAGTCCACAGCATTCTGAATGACTTCAGCTGGTAAATTATGCATCTCCTCCCTAATCTTGTTCTTTAAATTCTCAATATTATCTGTCTGTCCTGGTAGACTCTTCCTTTCAAATATCCCCAAAGAAAATAATCCAGGGGCGTTAAGTCGGGGGATCTTGGCGGCCATTCAATTGTACCCCGTCTACCAATCCAATGATTTGGATACATTTCATTTAAGTATCTTCTAACATCAATACCAAAATGTGGGAGAGCGCCCTCTTGTTGGAACCAAATTCTTTCATTCGGTATATCGGGATCAATTTCATGAGGAAAACTCACAGCTAGAGCAGGTGTCAGGTCAAATGTTAGGAAATCCAGGTAGCGTGTGGCAGTAAGATTTTCTTCAAAAAAGAATGGGTTCAAGATTCTGTTGTTGATGATACCTGCCCATACATTAACTTTCTATGGGAGCTGCGTATGTGATTCGCATGTGCAGTGTGGATTTTCCTAGGACCAAAAGTTATAGTTGTGCCTGTTAACCACTCCATTTAAATAAAACGTAAATAAAAAGTACGTCTCGTTGAAAACCATTATTGTCGTCACACCGTCTCATCATTTCCTCACAAAATTGTAATCGCCTAACATAATCGTCTTCCAAAAGTTCTTGGACAAGACATACCTTATAGGGATGGTATTTCCCTTGTTTCAAAAACATTCGAATTGCAGTTCGAGAAGCATCGTGATTGCGGGCCAATGAAACAGTTGAAATATGAGGACTTTCAACAAGTTCTAATGCAATGTCAATTTCGTTTCTTCATTCAAAGCACGTGCCCGTCCAGTTTTGGGCAAAGTTTGTATTGTACTGTGTTCCTCAAATTTGTGAAATATTTTACTCACTGTCCTTTGCCAGATTTGGTTTTCGGGATATTTCGCATTAAATAAATCGCGCACTTCAGCCTGACTTCTTATTTTGTCTCCACATCCAAGAAATATCAAGATTTCGATGCGTTGCCTTTCCAACAATACCATTGCGATTCAGTAAATAACTTTATTTTGACACAATAGTAACTATTCGAACTCCAATTACAACTAAAGCGAAACATTAACCAGAAAGCCTGGCAAGTAAGTGGTAAGTATAAAAAAAACTCAACATTAAAAATATATCTTTTTTGCGTTAGGTAGGTACAGTTTCAAATTCTTTATTTTATTGTGCAAATTCGTGGAGGATAACACTGAAGATAATTAAATGTTATTTCACTTGTTAAGTAGGTGTTTTATACAATATTATTGAAATATAAAACTTATTTATTTGGTATGGCTGGATTCGGTTTTCTATAAGCTTTTCAATGAGCCCCCTCATGCCTTATGTTTCCATTTGAAATAAAAAGTAGGGGTAGTTGAAGAAAAATTAATTATTATAACCGAGAGATGGGAAAAAATCAAGATCAGTTAACGTGTTTCGGCGTTTTAAAAAAAAATCATTCAAAAGATATACATTTTTTTCGGTACTTCTGGCAATCTGTACAGGACAACGTCGATCCCAGGACGCATGCGTCTTATCTTTGAGATATATGCAATTAATACACTTCAAATAATCTATAGAAAATTATTTTACCTCATGTGGGTGCCGGTCCACATAATGTATTCAAAAAGAGAACGTGATTTAGAACAAACCATTTCTATTTTACAGCGATGAAACTTATGATAATATCAGAATAGAGATTGTGATTAACTTGTAAGTCACCATAATAAGTAATATTCTTGTACACCTTGTAATTGTGATTTCGAAACAGAATACTTTCTCATAGAAAAAATGGATAACCACACTTAATGAAAAGAATATTTAGATCAATATTTTTAAGTGTGGGATGACTTGTAGCTATTACTCTAGTTTTCAAAACCAAAATCAAATTGATCTTTTGTGGTTGTGTATGGAAGGACCCAAAATGCAGAAATATACCTGATTACCCAGGTTTTTTGTACCACAATGTAATGGGGGGGTTATCTTTTCTCCTAACAAGTCTTGTATTCAAAAAGGTACATTATTGTTAGTGTCGTCTTGTTCGATGGTAAACTGTAAATAAGGGTTATAATTGGAAACACGGAATTCTAGGAAATACTTATTCTGCGAGCTACTGCCCCAACTAATAGCACTGAGTTACACCTGGAAAACCTAAAGGAAACAGCTAAAGTCACTAGTTAGAAACTCACCAGACATATACCAGTTTTGAGCTTACCAGCTCTCATCCGTATGTCATATCTGACGAATAACCCTACCTGTTTTAAGTTTGTCTAACCCGACAGAAGGGACCATGAATTAGATGTAGATTGTCTATACTGCGTCACATATTGTGCAAGGATTGGCGATACCGGACTGCCCTTTGGATTGTTCAAAATTTGTTTATAAAAAATATTGTTGTAACTGAACACTGAATTATAAGTGGTTCTAATACGAAAGCTTATAATAAGAACAAAAAAGATATCATAGTTTTATTTCATAAGCAATTTATAAAAATAGACCTTGAAAATATGTTTATAAAAAAATACTAAAAGTAGGTATATACGAAAATAAAATAGCTATAGTTAAGTTTAATTACTAAAATTTATTTTTCTTGATAAAATAGTGGCATTAAAAAACTTTTACTCAGGTTTTTCAAGATATTCTAACACTACGTTCATTAGGGCAAATGTAAAAATGTATGATTATGCATATCTCTAATATTCGCCATTCTAGAGAGAAATGGATTTAAATTTTTAATTAATTTGTTAATATATTTAACAGTTTGAATTTGAAGCTCTATCAGAATGGTTTAAATCTGCAACTTTGATAAAATTTTATATCAGATGTGGACTTTTACCTAAATCGTATAAAAAGTATAATTATCCACAACAAACTGCATTTTAAATTCAAGCATCTTTATGGAACATCAAAAATGTGCAACAAATTTTATTCGATCTCAGCGAAAAGTATTGTACAGAAACAGCAAATACAGAGCCTTCAGAACTGATTACAAGCCACGTGATCTAGGCGCATATGCAACCAACATTGCTCTGTTGGCAGCACTTTCTAGAAAATCCCTAAACGTCAGTGGTGTGGTTGAAGGCATTACTGATGTAAATAAATTTGTTTTTGGAATTGAGTACATAACCTAATAAATTGCTCGACTACATAAAATTTAATATTACATAGTTACTGACGAAAAGAACGTTTATTTGTTTCGTTTGAAATATTTTAATTTTATTAGAAAAATAAAACTACCCATCTTCTCTTGTTAATGAACAAATTGAAATTTTTATGTAAACAAAGAGTATATAATGTGAACACAACTGATTTTTTATTGTATTGCAGGGTAAAAGAAACATATTTTACTGTATTAAAATTTATTTACAATATTCGGGATAAAAACATTACATATTGTAATGTTTAAAAGAATTTATTTGTGGCATTCTTAGTTATTTTCCCACTTGAATAAAAATTAACAAATTAAATTAATTACATGTTGTGTTCAAAATGATGCCTTTCACTTGCTATGCATACATTTACCCTCCTGTGCATATTTTCAAATACATTTTGTAGCTGTTTTTCTGTGATGTTGTTGTTTTCTCGAATAATTGCCGCTTCTAATTCTTCAATAGTGTGTATCGCTGTCTTAAATATAGTATTTTTCAAACGTCCAAACAAAAAATAATCCAACGGAGTTAAATCCGGAGACCTGGCTGGCCACAAACCTGCAATAATCAGTCGATTGCCATAAAATTGCTCTAAAATATGGGTTCGATATCCTTCATCATTTATAGTTTCGTAGAAGAATATAGGCCCTACTATACGTCTTCTTGATATCGCTGTCCAAACACCAACTTTTACGGGATGTAAACTGGTTTCTACAAATGTATGAGGATTTTCTGCAGCCCAGGTTCTATAATTTTGGCTATTTACATAACCAGATAAATGAAACTGTGCTTCGTCAGTCAAAAACGATAAGTTCAATAAGTTACGATTCATGTTTTCTTAAAACCATTCGTAATAGTGTAATCGTCTTCCATAGTCAATGGAAAGTAATTCTTGCACAGCAGTTACCTTTTGTGGGTGTAAATGCAACCGTTATTTAAAGCCTTGTGACATGTTCCAACTGAAAGTCCTAAAAATTTTTGGTTATTAACTATAATTCGATACCGGTTTCAAATAAAAAATTCTAAATTGATATATTTAAGAGATGCAATCTAAATGCATTTGTGAATAATTACATCAACTTAATAAAAGAAACAACCTGTCTGAGCAGATATAGATTTTGTAGGACTTTTAGTTATTCGTTGCTATATATTATCAACGACATCTTCTGTCAGTGCAGTTGGTCTGCCTGTGGATTTTCCTTTGCAAATGCAAATTATACATATACCCTTTTTGCACCCTATATATATTTTTGCTTATATTCTATTTCTTTGCTGTAACATATAGTTACCATATTAGTCATTTTATCTTATGCTGAGACTTGCATTTATTTTCTTATATATAGAGTTCCAGATTCAGCTTAGCTTCAGTGTGAACTATACCTCTGTACCGCTTACTTTGAATAAACGTCGTTTGATATTATAAATGTATTAAGTTATTTACAACGTTCTCGTTCGGTACATACTTAATTGGCGCAGTCGGTAGGATCTACAAACAAGTCTCTGAGTTCTCGTGAGTGAGTGAGTGAGATCCTTGGTGTACTTCTGTACTTTGTTGGAGATCCAGAACCTGTCCAGCTCTCAGGTGAAATTTATTGATCGGAACTTCAAGTGGTTGGTTAACTTGACGCCGAGATCCCTGGACCGTCAGCGACGATTCAAAGTAAGTCCCTTTCGTATTTTTCCACTCCTTTCCACGCCTAAGTTGATATAAATTGATTCTTTATATACTTGTGCGGCGAAAAGACATTTTGATCTACACTTGCTTGTGTACTTTCAAAATTAATTAAGTTTAAATTTTTTAGAAGTGAATTTAATTGTTCTAAATTCTTTTATATTTTTCTCTGTCCAAAGTACTTTTTTGTCGAGTGACTATTAAAAACAATTTGTTTATGAGTCAACTCGACTGAAAACGAAGTGCTTGTTCAGATGCCAAAGGATAGTAATTCTCAAGCTAGATTGCGTGTAGAAAATCCATACCAGGTCCCTGTCGGTGTTGGACTCTCCGTTAATCAGAACGAGATAGATAGTTTAGTTAACCAGCTATCCAGTACATTTAATAACGAAAATATGACTACTAACTCAAATATAAACGAAGCTAAAGCTTTTCTTGATGTGATACCAGTCTTTGATGGTTCACAAACTAAGTTACAAACGTTTTGTAAATTATGCGATGAATTAATTAGAATATTTAACATACCCGAAAGAACTGACCGCATGGTATATTTACTTGCGGGTATTAGATCAAAAATCACAGGCCAAGCCGAAATCATTTTAAACCAACGTTTGGAAATCCAAACTTGGACTCAAATCAAAAATCTTTTACAACAAAATTTCGAGATTGTAGAGATCTCCCATGCCTTCAGCAAGATTTAATCCATATGCGTTATAACCCTAAAAACGAAACCTTGCAGGAATTCTCGAATAGAATCCAGCACCTGAGGTCAATCTTATCGCAGAAATTAGTGAACTTGAATATCTCAGCTGTTGAAAAACAAGCTTATCAGGATATTTATGCTAGACTCGCTCTCGACACGTACGTTGCTAACTTACCAGATAATTTACAGTCAATGATACGGACAGCTGACAAAACTACTTTAGAAGACGCGATATCTTTCGTAAATAGAGAACTACAGTTTAATCAGTACAAAGAACAACTTAAGAAAAACATGTCTTATTCGCAATCGCCGTCAGTCCCACCTAAAATTCCCAAAGAAACTATAATCCTAATATGAATTTTAAAACTAACCAAAATTTTAAACCGAATTTCCAAAATCAAAATTTTGCAAGACCACCTCTTCCACCAAGAAATCCAAATTTTAATCAAAATTTCAACCAAAATTATAATCAAAACCGAAATCAACAAGCTTCGGGAACTTATCAAAATTACAGACAAAATCATCCCACTCCGATGTCAGGAGTCCAGTCATTTGTAAACCAAACACATAACACTAGAAGTAATCATCAAAATTTCAGGCAAAACCAACAAAATTTTAGACAAAAACTGAATAGGCAAAATTTCCTAGAACTAACGAAAATTTTAATATTGAAGAACAAAACTTTGAACAAAATTGTGATCTAGATTTCGACCCTAGTCAAGAATGTCAAAACGACAATTTACCTTTTGAACAAAATTTTGAAACAGATTATAATGACGAAGATTTTAATCAAAATTGTAACCAGGATTTTTATAACCAAAATTTTCCTTTGACCCTCCTCAAGACAACCAAATATAGTAGAAAATAATATCCAATTAGCTGCCCAGTTACCATATATAGAAATTTCACAACATCCTTATCCCCTTTGAAACTTTTAATAGATACAGGCGCTTCATATTCTATGTTACGACCTGACATAATAGAAAAAATCTGTCCAAATCAAATTTTTAATTTTTCAACTCAAGTAAAAACTATTTTAGGAAAATGTACTATTAAACAAAAAGCTCATGTACCCGCTTTTTCGGAATTTAATTCAAATCAAAATTTAGAGGTATTATCCTATGATTTTCACAACTATTTTGACGGACTTATTGGCTACCATGATATGAAAAAAATTAATATGATAATTGACTTACCTAACAACAGACTTATAGGACAAAATTTTAATATTCCCCTTTATTTACGTGATCCCTATGACATAACAAGACGAGTGACACTTGCCCCAAATGAGTATTTAAAAACAACCATCCCTGTAGAAGCAAACTTTGGCGATATTTTAATACCTTTTCAAAATTTAAATAATTTAATACTTAGAGAAACATTAACAACCAGCGAAGACGGATATGCCCCGGTAGAACTTTTAATCCCTCTAATGAAACAAAACTTTTATTTTGAAAACCTATTCCTTGTCAAAATATAGAAAATTTCGAGTTATACAATTTCCAAATTTCTTCAGATGCAAGTAAATGTAAAAAGAACAAATTCCAAATTTATTAAGAACAGAACATTTATCTAAAGAAGAAAAACAACATTTAATACCCCTTTGCAAAAATTATTATGATGTTTTTTATTTTCCTGGCGATCCTTTGACTTTCACTAATCAAGTTAAACATCAAATAAAAACTGAAGACGAAATTCCTGTTCATACAAAAACATATAGATATCCAGAAATACATAAACAAGAAGTGAAATCACAAATTCAATCCTTATTACAAAATAATATAATCCGACCTTCAGATTCACCATGGTCCAGTCCCATATGGATTGTACCCAAAAAATTAGACGCTTCCGGAAATAAAAAATGGCGACTCGTAGTAGACTACCGAAAAGTTAACGAAAAGACAGTTACCGACAGATATCCTATTCCAAACATCACAGACATATTAGACAAACTAGGACGATCCCAATATTTCACTACCCTTGACCTAGCATCCGGTTTTCATCAAATAGAAATGTCTCCAGAATCAATCCAAAAAACCGCTTTTAACACTAACAATGGGCATTACGAGTTTTTAAGGGTTCCCTTTGGTCTCAAAAACGCCCCCGCAACCTTTCAGAGAGTCATGGACAATGTTCTTAGAGATTTACAAAACAAAATTTGCCTCGTATATATGGACGACATTGTAATTTTTAGTACTACCATTCAGGAACACATTCAAAATTTAAAACTAGTATTTGAAGCATTAAGAAAAGCAAATCTAAAAATCCAATTAGACAAATCTGAATTTTTAAAAAAGAAACAACATTTTTAGGACATATCATTACCCTTCAGGAATAAAACCAAATCCAGACAAGGTAAAAGCCATTCAAAAATTTCCTATTCCCAAAACGCCTAAAGATATAAAATCCTTTCTTGGACTTGTAGGATTTTATCGAAAATTTATAAATAACTTTGCAAAAATAACAAAACCACTAACCCGATGTTTAAAAAAAGGAAACAAAATTGAACACCTGAATTTCTAGAATCAGTAAATTTATGTAAAAATATTTTATCTAATGAACCCCTTTTAGCTTTCCCAGATTTTTCAAAAACTTTTGTATTAACCACCGACGCATCTAACTTCGCGATCGGAGCTGTTTTATCCCAAAATGGTCACCCAATTTCATACGCAAGTAGAACTTTAAATCCGGCAGAAATAAATTATTCGACAATCGAAAAGGAATTATTAGCAATCGTTTGGGCAACCAAATATTTTAGACCTTATTTATACGGAAGAAAATTTATAATAAATACAGATCACAAACCCCTTCAATGGCTTTTTTCCCTAAAAGACCCTCAGTCTAGATTAGTCCGTTGGAGACTAAAATTAGAAGAATTTGAATACGAAGTAAAATATATTAAAGGAAAAGAAAATAACGTTGCAGATGCACTATCCCGATTTCCCCCAGACATTAACATTCACCAACTTCAACCCTCTACTTCTCAAGCCTTAGATTTACCCTTTTCTAGATGACGATACTCTCTCCATGTTAGTAAATGTGGATAGACCTAACTCACCCATTGACGAAGAATTACTTAACGATATTTTACGAGAACTTCCAGAACCTTCTCCTCCAGTATTACACATACCAGAACCCTCTCCTCCAGTATTACATATTCCAGAACCTGACGATAACGAAACAATACATACATCAATAGAAAATCCAGTAGCAGAATTACCCATAACCGACCAACCGATAAACCAATTCAAATATCAAATATCTATCGCTCTAAATCCAAATCTTGTTCAACCTTACTGGCACAGACTAACCAGACCTTTTGATAAAAACTCAATTTTTATAGTATTTAATCCTCAACTTTCAGATCAAAATAAAGCTAAAATATTACGAAACTTTCTAAAACCAAAAGAAATAAACTGTTTATATTTTTATGACCAAAAAGCTAGACAATGTTTTGAACATCTAATACCAAAATTCTTTAATAATACAATTAAGTTTAGAATCTCCACACTAAAAACTCAAGATGTAGAAAAACTAGAATCCCAAATTAGATTAATAATGAAACAACATGAAGTAAATACAGTACACAGAGGCATTGACACTGTTTATAATTCTTTAGTAAAACTCACTATTGGCCTAATATGAAAGAAACTATAACAACCTATATAAATAATTGTGAAACATGTAATCGAGCGAAATATGATAGACACCCACAAAATCCACCAATCCAAAAACGGAAACACCCACTAAACCTTTCGACATTATACACATAGACATACTATTCTTTGATAAAAATCAATTCTTAACTGTTTTTGACACATTTTCAAAATTAGGACAAGCCTACCCTATACCTAGCAGAAATGCTATAACAACGACTAATACTATTCTAAATTACATCTCCCATTACGGAAAGCCAGTCAAAATAATCTGTGATCAAGGCAGTGAATTTAATAATAAAATATTTTCAGAATTTTGTCAACTACATAAAATAATTTTACATTTCACTAGCGTCAGTAATTCAAATTCTAATAGTCCAGTTGAACGCTTCCACTCAACAATTTTAGACTCCATCAGAGCTTTGAAATTAGATAACCCTACTTTAAATCAAGAAACGCTAATTAAATTAGCAACCATTGGATATAATAATTCCGTACACTCTGTAACTCAAAAAACACCCTTAGAAATAATATTAGGTTCACCTCAAAATATAGAAATAGATGAAAGAATAATTACCACAAATTTTATAGAAACAAAAACAAATTTACTCAAAATTATACGCGGACGTACAAAACAAAATTGAAGTGACAAAACAAAAAACTTTAGACCGAGTAAATAAAAACAAAACGGAGCCACAAAAGGTTAAAATTCTACAAGACATACTAATAAAAGACAATTTAGCAAACAGACATAAAACAAGACCAAAATTTAAGAAAGCTATAGTTATGGGAGACAACGGCCCTACTATTCAAACAAAACAAGGAAAGATTCATAAAAACATGTCAAGAAATCAAAATCCCTGATACTTCTCCTCTGTTGCAGGATGAAGATTTTACTGACAGTGACGACAATATTCCTCTGGCACGCCTTTTCCGAAATAATTGAATTACAGAATCCCATACTCCCCATTTACCTAGGTAAAGCAAAAATAGCTACACATTCACATAATTTCCTACAGATAATAAATTTGCAAAACTTATCAAATACTATTCAAAATTTGACTAATGGAAATCACTCAATTATGCAACTTGCTCCATTAATGAATAATATCAATAACAAACTATCAACCATATTCTTCATGACTCGTAAAAAACGAGGATTACTAAATTTTATCGGTACTGGATACAACGAACTCTTTGGCCTCATGGACAATCAAGACAGAGAACAAATAGAAAAGAAATTAGAAATTTTAGAAAGAAATCAATTTAATTTACGATCTCAACAAAAAGAACAATTAAGTTATTTAACCACCCTTTCATCAAAATTAAATAATACTTTACAGTCGTTAGATCAAAATGTTAAACAAGTAGCCAAAAGAACGTACAGCGCCCTATATGCTATTCAGGTCACAAGTATCGAAATTGAACTATTAGACATTATAAACCAATTAGAAGATATACAAGAAATTATCTTATTTTCACATCTAAATATTATCTCTCATAATATTTTAAATTTCGAACACTTACAAACGGTCTTTAAAAATCTAAAACAAATATACCCAAAAGAATCCATAATCAAAGCCCCATTAAGCGACTATTACAAATTAGCCTCAATCAAAATTCATATACACGATTATAAAGTTTATATCAACTTTCAAATTCCCATATTCCAAATACAAACCTATGAATATTTCCAAGTCTTACCTGTACCCTTGAATCAAACCCTACTTATTCCTACCTCAACCTACTTACTTAAGAATCAACAAGAAATCTTCAACCAAAACGAAGAATGTACCCAAATCCCAGGCCTGTACTTATGCAACAACATCAACCTCAGAGACAACTGTATAAATTCGTTAATTCAGCGACAGAACCCTATCGACTGTAGCACATCCCAAATTCAAGGAAATTCTATTCACCAAATTCAAAATCGTTATATAGTTTACAACTCACAAGAAACTCTAGGAAACATAAAATGCCACGACGAACAAATAATCCAATTCAACCAATATAAATCATACCTCGTGTCCATCGAAGACACATGTACCCTACAAATTAGAGATGAAAGATTTTTCGGAGCAATGACCCAGTTAAGCCAAGTCACATTATTACCACAAATTAGTCTGCCTTTTAATGACAGCAAAATTAAAATAAACTTGGAAAACATACAGCTAGATGAACTGAGTAGTTTAGCGGAGAGTATATCCAAGTATGAAATCCAACCCCTGGAACTGTTCGACCAAGATCCATATCAACAACCACACTATTTCATTTATATTATCATACTCGTAATTTTAATACTAATAATATATTTTATTTTCAAGAAAAGAGAATCGATTACAAAAATAACAATACCTAGAATTTTCCTACGAAGGTCAAACTCAAATGAGAGGACAACGACGTCCCAAGAAAACCCTGAAACTCCAGGAATATTATAAATCCAACGACTGGAATCACGTATATTCCGATGATCTCCAGTCACCACACCAGGAACAGTGACTCCCTGCTGTATCCTTATTACCCTCCGTGAAGATGAGCATCAAAATGAAGAAGCACCCTGAGCCTTGGCTCCAGATGAGGACTTCGCTGCCCCAGATGTCTCAATCCCAGAAGGAGCGACTACCGCCCACTAGGACCCTGGTCGCTTCACCCCGTGAGCTCCTCTACGACGGGAGGAATTATACATATACCCTTTTGCACCCTATATATATTTTTGCTTATATTCTATTTCTTTGCTGTAACATATAGTTACCATATTAGTCATTTTATCTTATGCTGAGACTTGCATTTATTTTCTTATATCTATATATAGATTCCAGATTCAGATTCAGCTTAGCTTCAGTGTGAACTATACCTCTGTACCGCTTACTTTGAATAAACGTCGTTTGATATTATAAATGTATTAAGTTATTTACAACGTTCTCGTTCGGTACATACTTAATTTGCATTGTTTATTTACAAATCGTTTGACGATAGTACACTTTCGGTATGAGAATGTGTAGTTAATGTTTGCGATTGGGAACTCGGTCATAAATTGCTCAATGCAAGATTGTAAGGAGCATTTCCACAACCTATCTTCATTTCTAGTCCCACTTCGAAAATGAGCCATTAAAATAAAGGCATCTTGCTCAATAGTAAAAGGCATACTGATCTGAACTGAAATAAGAATATTATTAACCTCAAACTTTTGTTGTTGTTACAACTTACCAGTAATACGACGAAATACTAAAACGTTAGCTATGAAAACAATAAGACACTAGAAAATCGCAAGGATAAAATAAGTCAACCACGGCGCGAAAAATAGCGGGATGACGAACGCTACAGAAATGCCAATTTTGCGTCAGGCGCGAGATGGTGCGATCGCCGATTGGTTAATTAAAATGTCAAGAATAAATTACACCAATCACAGCCGCGTAATATTGTGTTTTAATGTAACCTTGGTCTTATTCCCATAACTTATAAAGTTACCAGAATTTAATTGCCAACACCAAGAAAATAAAATAACCGTTTCAAACAAAATTACTGGTCACGTGGCTTATAATCATTTATGAAGACTCTGTATAAATAAAACATAGACAACATATTTAAAAACATGGAAGGTGTCAAGAGTACATTTAAAAGTGGCATTTGTGCCTCAAAGATAACAACTTAGTAGTTACAGAATTTGTTTACGTTAAGGAATTTATGCAAGATCAATACTACAATGCATTACAAAAAAAATCATCCAATGTATACTATGCTTTAGGTTGCAGCAGGTTTTAAAAATATTTATTAAAGCTCTCTATATGCATATGTTTCTGAATGTAACTAAAATTTACTCTTAAACTGTTAAATAATCCTTTTTTCTTGTTTCATAGTCAAATATAACCAACCCACAAATATAAGGAGTTAGGATTTGGTTTTAAGGTAGGTAGATTAAACATGTTTCTGATGCATCTCTCTTGCATAATAAAAATTCTCTCCGCTTTAGTATCATCAGCCCAAATATTATGCCATACCTTATATGTGAGTGCACTTGTCCACTGTAATTGTTTTTGTTTGGAAAATAACGTGCGACGATTGATTAAAAATAGAAAAGAAGACTGTGTAAGCCTGATTCTCATCACCTAGGCATACACCACCTGCCAATTTGTCAATTCCAATTCTTGTCCAAACTGTTCCTTCAAGAGTGTGCATTGCTGTCTTAAATAGTGTTTTCAAATGTTCAAACAACAAATAATCCAACGGAGTTAAATCCGTAAACCTGGCTGGCCACAAACCTGCACTAATCAGTCGATTGCCATAAAATTGCCCTAAAAATTGAATTGTTACTTTTTCAGTCTGTGCAGTTGCTCCATCTTGCTGAAAGTAACCTACTTGCAGCTCGTAATCATGTAACTGTTCTAAAAATGGCTCTAATACAAAGGTTCGATATCTTTCAGCATTTATAGTTTTGTAGAAGAATATAGGCTCTATTATACGTCTTCTTGATATCGCTGTCCAAACACCAACTTTTACACGATGTAAACTGGTTTCTACAAATGTATGAGGATTTTCTGCAGCCCATGTTCTATAACTTTGGCTATTTACATAACCAGATAAATGAAACCATGCTTCGTCAGTGAAAAATGATAAGTTCAATAAGTTATGATTCATGTTTTCTTGAAACCATTCACAATAGTGTAATCGTCTTCCATAGTCAATGGGAAGTAATTCTTGCACAACACCTTGTATGGGTGTAAATGCAACCGTTATTTTAAAGGATTGTGATATGTTCCAACTGAAAGTCCTAAAAATAAAAACGTTTGGTTATTAACTATAATTCGATACCGGTTTCAAATAAAAATTTCAAAATTGATATATTATAGAGATGCAATCTAAATGAATTTGTGAATATTTACATCAACTTAATGAAAATACCTGTCTGAGCAGACAATTTTTATATAGATTTTGTAGGACTTTGAGTTATTCGTTGCTGTATATTATCAACGACTTCTTCTGTCAGTACAGTTGGTCTGCCTGTAGATTGTCCTTTGCAAATGCATTGTTTATTTTCAAATCGTTTAACGATAGTACACTTTCGGTATGAGAATGTGCCATAGTCAATGTTTACGATTGGGAACTTGGTCATAAATTGCTCAATGCAAAATTGTAAGGAGTATATCCACAACCCGTCTTCATTTCTAGTCCCACTCCGAAAATGAACCAATAAAATTAAGGCATAAGCAGGCATACCGTTCGGAACTGAAATAAGTAAATATACTTAAGGTTAATAATAATTAACCTCAAAATTTTGTTTCTGTTAGAACTTGGCAGTAATACGACGAAGTACCAAAAGTTTAGCTATGAAAACAACTGATTAGTTTGAAATATGTATGATTTCTTCATGAGGCAATGGAAAACAATAAGACACTAGAAAATCAAGGACAAAATAAATCAACAACGGCGCTGAAAATAGCGGGAAGACGAACACTACTGAAAGATACAGAAATGCCAATTTGGCGTCACACGTCCTAATGAACAATGCGAAACGGTTGTGTCACACGCGAGATGGTGCGATCGCCGAATGGTTGAATAAAATGTCAAGAATAAATTATACCAATCACAGCCGTTGAAATCACAGTCGCGTAATATTGTGTTTTATTGTAACCTTGGTTTTATTCTTTTAGTAACTTAAAGTTACCAGGATTTAATTGCCAAGAGCAAGGAAATAAAATAACCGTTTCAAACAAAATTACTGGTCACGTGGCTTGTAATCATTACTGAAGGCTCTGTATATTATCAAGCAGTTTCGTGGTACAAAAATTTAATTCCTTCTAATGTTTTCAGAAGATATTTTGAAACAGTTTATACATTATTGTAACATATTAATTAAGTTGTGCGAAGAATATTTCTACATCTTTTGTAAATAGTTGTTTAATAAGTTGTATTAACAATTATTCGCAAATCCTACTTCAGGATGAGGTCTTAAGTAATAATAGAATTAAATAAATTGATAGCAGTATGTTGACATGTTTTAATTACATCGCTAATAATTTCGAATTTTAATTTATTTAATGTTTCAAAACAAATTATGGATTTAATAGAAATGTGACATTTACCTAATGGTGTAGTGGAATAAGTAATTACATCTTTGTCATACTTCATAATTGTAGGAGTACATTGCCGCCTGTACTTAAATAAAAGAGTTTTGTGACATTCAACCTCGATCCCTTATTAAGCCCGGTTTACAATTACCTAATGTTTTGTCGTCAATCTTGCATGATCATATAAAATTGTCAAATTGTTGGACGTTTTGTATGAACTGGATGAGGTTTGCAAATAGGGAATTCCAGGAAACATCTGAGAAACATTTAGCAAACGGCTAAAGTCACTCGCCAGCAGCTCACCGGACATATACCGGTTTCAAGATTATTACGTCTTATCAGTATGCCATAGGTGAGATAACCGACGAATAACCTTAGCTGTTTTTAAGTCTGTCTAACCCGACAGCAGGGACCAAGAGAAAGAGAGTTACTCTTGGATGAGGTTTGACAAACTCGCCAAAGACGAATGGATTGAAGCTTTGTGTACGAGTAAGATAGTAGACTATTGAGTAACATGCCTGAACCAGTGAACCTAAATCCTGAACTAATCAACCTTAAGGCTGTAATGTTCGCAATTTTACAAATCCGTTTTTAGACGTCCACGCGCTTTCATATTTCTCCTCAATGGAAATTCGTATTAAGATGGAGCAAGTTTTAATTAACTAATAAAAGTCTATTTTACTAGACAACAGAGCTATATTTAAAAAAAAAAAAAATTTGATCTGAACAATATTTCGTTCGCAATATTGTCCACATTTAGGACTGCTGTGAGACGTTGTTGGGCACTATTATAAAAAAAGAAAGCTGTAGACTAGTAAATCAAGTCTTCATATAACAGACAATTGCCTCAGATTTCAATATTTTGCATTTATGTTCATGAAATCTGTCCGCCAAGAAGACATGTTTTGCTAAATTTCTGCATACAATTGCCTAACTTACAGGGGCACAAAGTTAAATTTGCCGTTGAAGGTGCTGATGGGCGGAGCCTGATAAAAGCTACACTGTTTGGCCGAACATTATACCCTTAACGCACCGACTCGACTAGTATAAAAACTCGTCTTACGCCGGTCCCAGACGATGTGGCGAATGCCTTCCAACGTTGGACACATCACCATTTGCCACATTGTGTGGGCGGGCGCTGGTGAATTACATGTGTCCAACGTATGTAGCCACGTTCGGGCTTCTGTTGGTAAATGTGACCCGCGTCAAAGGAGCTTCCAGCGTTGGAAGAATGTTGGAAGCATCGTTCGTCACACACCCACACGAGCGATCGTGTGTTTAACCTAATCCAGGAGCGCACATATTCCTTTTTTTGTTGTTCTGGGAATCTGCAGTATAAGTACGACACTGACGAACGTTGGTCCCACATGTGTTTACAATGTTGCAACAAAAGTTCACCCCATCGTGTAGGAGACACACTTGCCAGATTTTTATGACAAAAATTATGCCGAACGTTGGCACCAACATTGGAACCAACATTCGAACCAACGTTGGACACATCGTCTGAGACCGGCTTAACCATTGCCTGAAATATCTTAGATCTGTCAACTAGGTATCATGCAGTCGTTATTTACAGCGTTTCAAAATGTAGGACCGACGAAAATGAACATTACTATCTGAACTACATTTTCCCTCATTATAGGCCCGTTCGGATTTCTCACTAACAAGAAAACACACGCGCTGTGTACAGTTAAATAAAATGACCATTTATTTCTAAAAAATTGAAATCTTCGAATGCACCCGCAGTCTAAAATTATAAAATCTTGTCCGATAACAACGAATTTTATCATTTAGTCTCCCGTCCCCGTAGTTGTGTTGCTGGTTGCCGTACTCTCCACACGCATCAAATAAATAATACATAGAGGTTTAATCTCGGGTTTAATATAGTAGGTATATAGTTTGGAAATATTTTAAAGGGTGGATTAATTCCTATTTTTCTCTACCCTTTCTTAAAACATTTGTACAGAGTTATAGTTAACCCTGTACTTATACGTAGCTATTTTTTTAAATAAATCTGCAGGGTGATTTTGAAAGTGAGTTTTGAAATTTTAACTGATGACAGTAGGCATTAAAATCATTTTACAAAATATTGCACTAATAAATGCTTTTTAATAACTTAGATAACTGAGTTTAAGTTATTGCAAATTGTGAAGCAGACTGTGTAACCCTAGCGTACCCTAATAAGTTAACTAACTATTTCACAATACGTTATCGATGTGATAAGTTGAACGCGTAATCTTTGGTAAACGCTCGTTTGTAACATTAACCTTAAATAACAACCTAACACGTACGTAAACGAATCGTATGTATGTTATTTTAGGTATTTTCTGGTGGGCGCAGTATCATTTTGTGTTACACGTAATTTAATGACAGCGATATAACAATGGCTCCATTGCATTGATAATAATAACATGTGGATATGTTATTTAGTGTAACGGAGAGTGTACCTAATCAAAATCGGCAGGCTATGTTCCACGAAATGCACAGAAAATTTGCTTATAAATTTCTTCCCTCTGCACAACGATTTGTTTATTTGTTTAGGCAAACGCCGCGAATTTAAAAAGCAAAAACAGGTTGCAACGTCTCTTAAATATCGCCCTGTATAGTAGATTCCAGACCGCGTGCCCCACTCCAAGTCCGTTGTGTCACGTGATGCGCAGAGAGAGACAAAAACTGTCAACCAGCATAATGGCTGCCGTCCTTCGACATTCTATAAGGTGAGTAATTTATGGTTTTTATATTAAGAGCAGGACTTCTGCCACCGCATAATTTTGGCGCTACTTGTACCTCAGTTCGAATAAAATTATTAATTTATATTGGTTTCCCACCAAAGACGGCAGTTGAACATGCTGGTTATTTGTTCTATTAAGCAACAGGTGTCGCTGTTTTCGACAACTTGTCTCCACATTATCCAGTGTAGTACATTATAATTTATCTTGAAAATGTAAAATTTTATTTGAAAATCAACGTATTATAATCGTTGACAGTAAAATATATGTATATATGTAAATATAAATATGTTAATATGCATTAATGAAAATTAATAATCGTTCAATTTTCTATAAACAATATTTAGTCACAATGATCTAGTAACAATGAAGATAAAACAAAAAACATCAAGTTTGACCTTGAATAAATTTTTTTTGGCGATATATTTTTAATACAGCAGTGCTTATAATATGTATAATAAAACTAATCAAAAATATAGTTTGTAGTAGGTAAGCATTGGTGTACAATAGGCACTTGACCGAGGTGTGTATTTGCATCTGGTCTGGTTTGCATATCGGTCAGTGGTCGCGCGGTTTAAGGCGTTAGTACTTGAATCGAGGTGACTAGACGGAGTTGGTTCGAGCCCAGCTGCCGGTAGACGTATATAAGCTATATTCATAGGGAGGATTGGCACCCTCTCTGTGGGTATGGTAGGGTGGAATAATGTTAGCTTGGGTCAATGTGAGAGATTGATGCCGGTTGATATTTGACTACCCCCCTAATTAATGAGGTTTTCCAGGTTTTCCTCATTCCTGCACTGAATAGTGGTTAGGGCCTACCAACGTGAGTCGTTCCTGGGCGCAAATGCGGCCTGCTTAATAATAATATGCCGCCCTCTCCCGCACAAGTTTTCGACTTCTGGGCTAATCCCTGTGATTAGAATGAGGGGTAGAGATATTATTATTATCTTCTTTAATAAATCAGAGAATATATAGAGTTTAAAAATCTTTATTATACAAGATGTCCCACCGCGAATTAGCGTCGATTGTCATCTGGGAAAATACTGATCCGAAACTTAGAACGACGCCAAATTATGATAGGTATATCTACAAATTTTAAAATATTATACCAAGCGTTTTACTCTTGCCGTTACATTTTGACAACTTCAAACAGCTATAACTTTTTTTTTATTTGAAATAGAACACTCAAAACCAAATACATACAATATACTTACAATAATCTTCAAAAATGTAAGTACATAGTTGCATTCCTTGGTTAATGTATTTGTTATTTATTATTACTTCTGTAATTTTAAATTATAATTAAACCATATATCTATTAAAACTTAATAATTACTGTTAAATTAAATGTAATATTTTAAAAATAATATTCTATTCTTATTATTTAAATAGTTTTAAAATAATGAAAACTATCAAAAGTAATTATATCAATTTTACCAGTAATAATATACCTATTTCTTCATTAGACTTGGCACAAATTTTAAAAAATACTGAATTCAGTAGCATAGTCAGATTTTAAACTTAAAATTGCTAACAAATTTTTAAAGTGTTTCCATCTTGCTATAAACAACTTGAAGATAAAAAATTTATAGTATTTCTCTATTTTACTTATTGGTATTAGAAATATCATTAAAAGAGTGGGACTAGAATACGTTCCGCAGGTAGTTGCGAGGGTTACCGCTGCCCTTGGTTTTATCACATACAATGTATGACCTTGGCGTTGAAAATTAGGGGAATATAAAAACTATGATGCATTTGCGCATGCTCCATAATACAGCGCAACTTTCAGATTCAAACTAGTAACTGATTCATCATGATCCTAGACACATTAAAGGGTTATCTGTTAACTTATTATTGTGACATTGCGAATTACTGTGGCTATTCTCTCATTCATTTTATAAAATTAAAATGAAAGACCAATGATCTTAGACAAGTTATTTTTCATAAATAATGAGATATTTTAAGTTGTATTGAGTATTTACGGTTGGTTGGAACAGATAGAAGAGAATACTAAATAAGTGTTCTCTATAATTACGGTAATTATTTACATTAACGTAAACCACAGATAAAAGAGATACCTAAACCTCTCCAATCTTAACAAAAAATTCCGACCCCCTATTTTCGAGGGTGCTGATCACGAATCTGAAGTCAGATTTCGGCGCTCGCATGTAGTTTTCGAAAAAAATTATTCAAAATTATAACCTCTATTTATACACTACATTAGGTTGAAATTGCATTGTACATCTCTGCCGTCTTCATTCCATGACGTCACACTGTTGTCAAAATATGTATGAGTTATATTGCAATTTCAACCTAATGTAATGTATACATAGAGGCTACAATTTTGAATAATTTTTTTCAAAACTACATGCGAGCGCCGAAATCTGACAGTTAGTGCTTTTGCTGAACGCGTCTAGGACAGTCTAGGTATGATTTCTTTTTTTGATTTCATAATATAATGCTAATGCAGAAGAAATGTCCGCGGAACCGGCACCAGTTAAAACCGCTGCAAATCAGTTTTATTTACGGCGGTTGTCATGACATCGACGAAACGCACATTTGCCTCTGCCTATAGAACCCCTAGAACTTACGGGTGCCGCGGAGGTTGAGAGCTGTGTCGGTTGTTCATACAATTAAAATAATTATGTATCAGTAGTGTTATTTATATGTACAATCGTTTGTAATAATAATGACACTCTTAAAACAGTTTTGAACTTCTGGAAGTTCTGAATAGAAATTTCATTAAATCACTCTTGGTACGTGAAACAACAAAAACTAATGTTAAAAATTAAAGCAGATTTCAATATCAATATGTCAGAAGTTCAAAATAAATCGCAAAATTCATTTTAGTGAGTGTCATTAATATTGCAAACGATAGTATGTATTCGATTATAAATGTGAAGTTTATCAAAGTATTTGTAATTTATTGTCCCGTTTGTATTGAAAATACCATTTTCTAGATGAAAAATGAGAATATTTTTCAAATTCAATAATTTTGTCAATTTTAAGTGGGTTCACTTGAAATTGACAAAAAAGGAATATCAAATAACAAAATGTTCGAAAGTTTTGAGAAGAATGGTATTCACAATATAAGTGGCCGTGTGAAAGCATTTATTTAAAAAAAACTTTTTTATACCCTGTTTAATTGCAGCGAACAAAAAAATCGCTCGAACTCTACCTTAGTTTTTAAGTGCGGAAATCCTACCAAAAATATGATGGGTGAATCAAATAGGTACATTTTTTACTATAAAATGACAAACTCGCCATAAGTATTATTTATCTTTCCGTGTCACCATTGATAATACGTTAAATTAAGATTGTATAAATTACCTAGGTATTTATTCTTATTTTAAAATGACAATTTACTAAAAAAGACTGTATTTTACACTACTCATTAAATACCAATTTTATAATTATTTAAATACATATACATGTATTGGAAATCAAAGTGGGTATATACGTCACGTATATGTATTAAATTAATCTATATTTATATTCAGGCAATATAAATCAATCAAATAGGACGCCACTGATTCTCCCATAAAACTATTCATGAAAACGTGCTAGTGACATCGGTGGCATAGAAGCTGAACTAAATGTAAAGCCTGTAATACCTTCTAATTCCTAAGAGAATATGTGAATATGTAAACAATATGGAGGGAAAAACATCCAATTTTGTAAACTTTACAGATTCTAAAGTAGGTTTTCATTGAAATTTGTCTTTGAGGAGTTGTGTAGAAAGGTCTATTCTAGGATCTAAAGGTAATACATTTTGGAATAAACAAGTTAGAAACTTTTTATTTGAGTTTCATTTTCAAACTAAAAATGCGTTTATTGGGCTTATAGTACAATAAAAATATCTTATAAAAAATATGTCATTACCTACTTTGCACTGTCTAAAATATATCTGGGAAGAGAAATTTTAAAATAGTTTTGTATTAATAAAGTTGTAAATCCAACAAAATAAATACCCGTGGCGCCATCCTTTTCCGTAGCGGCAGAAGTCCTGCTCTTAACATTTTATTGGACTACTTTTTGCATATTACTTATTCTTCATATACATATATGGAGAAATATTAAAATTACCACACCATTTTCAAAATCACCCTGTATGTACTTTTTTATTAAAGTTTCCCTCCTGCCAACTCACTCCTTCCTACCCACCAACTCGATGCATCAGATTGAGTGTTCCGCAATAGTGAGGTAGATTTGACTTTATCGAGTACGGATTTGAGATGTCATACTGCAAATGGACAGAAACCGCTGAAAGACAATTAATGGAAACGTCTGTGTTTTAGCATCACTTTTTTGTTATACATCGTTTTCAAATGATGCTTGCAGGCAGGCGAGGCGTCGTCAGAAACGTCGAATTCTAATCGAGCTCCGCCGCACCGAAACCGTTTTAATTCCCGCAATAACGAAATTACGAACTTCATCGCCGGCTAAAAATCCTCCCGGCCGACTTTCACCTGTAATATCTGCCCTCCTTCTCATCTAATTATGCGAGGCCCCGGGAGGTGCCGTGAAAATGAGATAGCGCTAATACGATTAGGTTGGAGTGAATTAAAAACATTTTTCTACGTTCATGCAAAAAACAAAACTTTATTGAACTATATTTAGTGGAAACAGTGGTTCTTTATTGCACTAGTGCAATAAAATGTTTATTGCATTCATCTGTCATTCTACTACAGCGTTTTGTCATCACATTATGACAAACATAAACGTTCAAATCGACGTCACTTTTTCCTAGACTTAGTGTCATCTAAATATCATTTTTTGGTTTTTACATGAACGTAGAAATAATATTGTATGCAACTCATACAAAAAGTGCTTATTGCACTCGATGTGTTGTCCTTACTCTAGTCTAGCTATTATTATTCTCTCTGAGATAGGAATCCATTGCATTAAACTTGTCTTTGCTTCATGGCTTAGTATAATGCCTACTCCACCTCTTCTTTCTTCATTCTTCTCTTTACCAGAGTAAACCAACAAGCTTCCATTATTGTTTAGTAGTTCGCCTTGTCCTGGCCATCTGGTTTCGCATAGTCCTAGGCTTTTGATATTTAATGAGTTCATCTCTTTGAGTACCTGGTTTAATTTGGATGTTTCAAGCATCGTACGTACATTCCAAGTTGCTATCCTTGTTCTTTTCTTCATTCCAAAAACGTTACTTTGAGTCTTTAAATGTGTTTGCTTCGTGTTAGTTTCCTTGATGTCGGCATTTAGGGTGAGTGGATCATCAATCCTCTGCACCCGAAAAAAAAATTGCACTAAGACTCCTCTTAAACTGTTCCGGGTCTGACAAGGATATATATCTATGTCACCTTCGATAGAACCTGGTAGCGGAGCAAGACCAGAAGCTTGAAATTAATGGAGATATTGAGGTATTCGTGGATACTGTACATTCTGCCATAAAGAGAGCTCTTATAACATCCTGCCCCTCAGATCAGCACAGCAATCTGATGCAACCACTAGTTGTTGGAGCCGGAAGCTGAGCGAACTGAAGAAGAAAACCAGGATATTATTCAATAAGGTTGACTAGACAAGACGCGGACTGGGAATTATACAAAACTCACCTGAAACTTTTCAAAGAGTTGGCCAGCAAAAGACAAAGAGATGCATGGAGAGTCTACTGCGAGGAAATTGAAGACTACTTGCATACTGTTAGGCTCTTGCAAAAGAGAAAGACCGTGATTTGGGTTTACTAACTACAGAAGATGGCGAGAGAACCACCAATCTAAATAAAAGCCTGAAACTGCTGATGCGAACCCACTCCCCGGGATCCACACCAACGGAACGGCAAAACGAAATTGAGAATCAACCTTCGGTCATGGATTGACGGATTGCCAACCAGACTGTTACCAAAGATAAAATAAGATACGCAGTGCACACACCTGGAAGGGATGTTTAGGTTATACTTCGCACACTTCTGAAGATTTTGTGGGAAGTGATGGTAGTGTCCACCTTAATAGTCTAAGATCCAGTGGCCGGCAACCTATAAGTAAATGATTATACCTGAAATTTTGCACAGTGAGTCTCTTATACCTATCATTCATGAGGTGATGACTCGCTAAGCCCGGCGAGGCCGACTCAACTGTTACTCAGGTGCGAGAGGTATAAAAATTTAACCAACTTCGTTATTAAATTAACAAAGCTGCTGTTTGAAAATTTTAAAATTTCAGATCTGACAAATTAGGCATTTATTTTTATTATTTATTATATTTATCAGCTTTTTATATTAAAATAATATAAGTAACAAATAACCTCTATTTCTGGCACAGGTTCTGAGATTTGGTGGTGTCGATTACAATGCTTGACATTTCTGACAGTTTTTTAACGTCAAAAATCAGATTTAATCAAATATTTTTGAAATTTATAATTTTTGCCAATTCCACAAGTGTCTGCCATGACCTTAGAAGCACGGCAATCGTCTGCCTTTGTTATTTTTATATAATAATAATTGTATATTTTAAAATTTTCAAACGGCAGCTTTGTTAATTTAATATTTAAGTTGATTACATTTTCATACTTCTCGCACCTGAGTAACTCTTGAGTCGGCCTCGCCGGGCTTAGCGAGTCCCCACATCATGAGTGATAGGTATAAGAGACTCACTGTGCAAAATTTCAGGTATAATCATTTACTTATAGGTTGCCGGCCACTGGCTCTTAGACTATAAAACAGGCAGGTTAGATTACACCCCCAAAAGGCGTAGCGGTCCATCAGCCTGTCCTCGTTTTTGCTGAAAACAATGACTAAGTTGTGTGAACGATAAAAAGAACATTTGATAAAATGACCTTCCCTAAATCTAATTCAGTTCTTGGAAATAGGAGTTTCTTCTACCATCTGTAGCTGGATATCAGATATACTCATTAAAAGAGCCACACAAATCAGCCCAGGAAGACAGGTTCTCTTCACGAGCACGAGGAAAATGGAGTCAATATCAATTTACCTAAATACTACGTTAAGCTTTGCATAGGATGTGAAATACCTAAAAATATATACATATCCTATGAGCAGTGCCGCAGAACCGTTGGTAAAATCTGGGGAATTAAACCAAAGGTGGTCACGTGGATATACATTGCCACTGTGAAACCAATGTTACTTTATAGGGCTGTGGTTTTGGTGGCCAAAAGTCCAACAGACGACAATTAAACAAAAGCTGTCAGGTACAAAGAATTGCCTGCCTGGGCATAATTGGAGCTATGTGAACTACACCCAGCATAGCAATGGAGGTAATGCTAAGTCTGCCACCTTTGGATATGTACCTGACCCTTCTGCAGACAGACATTGACAGGATTATTTCCAAGTTTGCATTTGACGGACACTACACGGTACTTATCAGGAATGAGAAGACCGCCAGTGACGATGTAATCAAAATCTTCACAGACGGATCAAAAATGCAGGAAGGTGCAGGATGTGGGATTTATTTCAGATCCTTACATATCCGATATCAGTGGACAATGGAACGCCATGCTAATTAGCAAGTATAATCAAGCCACCATAGAAATTGCCCGTAGGCATACAATAGGCAAAACCATCAGAATATGCACAGATAGTAGACAATCAGTACTGATTTTACGTAATTGTAAGATCTAGATTTAGATCTAAGAACTAGATCAACACGGGAATATCACCAGGCGTTGGAAGTGGCCTCAACCGGCAACAGCATATCTGTATGCTGGGTAAAGGGACACGAGCGGTGCAATGGCGATAAAGTAGCTGACAAGCTGGCCAGGAGTGCATATTTTTGGACCTGGTTCCTCCAGTATGCTTCCATTGTCCGCTTTTGTTGAAATTATCAAAGAAAATACCCACAAAGAATTTAGGAAACGGTGGGGTGAATCAAATAGCTGTCAATTTGCTAAGAAGTTTCTAGAGTACCCCTGCCAGGCCATGTCAAGTTTAATACCTTTACTATTTTGAGAACGAAAACAGTTTTTCGAAACGTCAAAAGATACGGCGCGATAGTGATGTGATTTTTGTCATTTTTTACTTATCTGCTTTTTTCAGTGTGAGATTTTTTGGTTAGGCATTTAATTTAAAAAATAACTCTTGACTGATCCGTTTGGCGCAAGGGCTTATTTAATTAATCTTTATTTTTTTCAGAAGTGTGGCAAAAACCCAACAAAACTAAAGAAAAACTATAATTATGTCACAAATAAATAGCTTCAGACAATAATGCAAAAGTTATTACTTAAGAATAACACGTAATAATTCTACATAAAAAAATACACATAACTTCATTAAAAGCTTTATATCCATTGTGAGATTCCATATTAAAAATACTAAACCTAAATTCCACATGGCACACTTCCTTCACGACAATTTATATGCAAACGTAGTATGACGATTCACTTCATTATCTTATACGGAAGAAATAAATAGATTTTGTCTTGTCTGACATAAGCATTTCATTCTACACAAATTAGATAAAAGGCGTTTCGAAATAAACCGTAAAATGATATTTCTCCAAGATATTTTATAAGAAGTAGCTAATTATTTTCAAAATAAATAACTATTTTCAATTGACCTACAAGGTGTAACAAAATCTACAACAACATCTATTGCCGACTATTCATACTTAAAGATTTAAAAATGATGTTCAAAATGATATTTGGTTTTGTTGTATTCCTCAAACGTGTGTTGTGCACACTATTTCTTGTAAATTGAGGAAGATTAACTTTTAGGAGATAGGTTTTGGAAACCACTTGAAGTGCAATGTCATGTCATATAAATTACAAGCTGCATTGTACGAGCCAAAAATAGTATATTATTTAACGAGCGGTAATACAGGTCATAACTCACGCAGATGAAGTTTGCAGTACGAGCCGCAGGCGAGTGCTATAATTCATCAAGTGAGTTATGACCATTACCGCAAGTTGAATACTATACTTTATCTACGACTATATCTTTTTTAGGACTATTATTAGAAATTGATTTGAAAACGTCAAAATTATTTTGTTAAACTATCAAATGACATTAGTTCCCTCAATGATAATAATTGACAGTTCCGCCTACTGACAGGCATTGGCAATTTAATAATTTTAAAATCTTTTAATTATTCATTCCTTTCCACTTGTTAAAAATTCTTTCCATTTTACACCAATGGAACGTATTTATCGGCTTAAAAATTTCCAAGAATTTACTGCGTACACTATTTACATACCGAATTATCATTTTAGAAGCCCAGCGTGAGTTATAATAACTCACTATAAAAACTCACGGTATTTCTTTATTGATACTATTAATTGCTCAAAATCAGTTGAATAATTAATATATAAATTAATAGGAGTAGATAGTTAAAAATTTAACAAAATGTCATATTCTGTTAAGGATTGACAATACATCTGCGATCTCATATATTAATAGGATGGAGAGTTTAAAATACATACAGTTAAGCATTATTACATGAGATATTTGACAATAATGTGAACAGAGAGAAATTTTAGTGTCAGCTTCATATATAAATATAAAAGAAAACGGACGTAAAGTGAAGATAAAAAAATATCAAATGGAATGTAAATGATTATAAAAAATACATATTCCAGGAGACATAGATATACATTTTTCTTCATACTGCAATATAAAATGTTAAACCTATGTATCTTGCAACCCAGGTCCTTACAGCACATTGTAGATGCCTTTACTTTATATTGGGAGAATTTGAAGACCACTTACTCTCAAAATTCATTGAAATTTAAAGCGATAGAGCTACTTGTCTAGTGATGTCTCCTTTGTGGAAATCACAAGCCTGGGTCCCAAAATTAAAAAGCATGATCATATCAGAAACTGTCAAATTGGGTCCCAGCAACTCACATTCATTGTGAAAACAGATTACTCTGGAGTCTGCAATTTTATCAGGCAAGTCTTTAGCCAGATATACATACATTTTCAACCTTATATACACATAGGTCATCAATTAATGTAATATCAGAAAAATCTGACATAACAGAACTGATTCTTAAAATATGTCTTCAAATTACGACCATCATTTCCAAGATACAAAAATATACAACCATAACTTGTATTAGAATATTTAAGCAAATTTAAAAATATCCTATGGAGTTATTCTGCCACTCCCAAAGTGTTTGGGACCCAATTTTAGAATTAACATAAAGTTCTAAAACAAAAATTATCCTTTTATTTTTAAAAATGTTTAAGCAGTATACTGTTACCGTTTGTATTGCTCGAATATTTATGTTTGCAATTACTGTTCCTATAAATAATTATTACATTGAATAGCGAATGTGATGTTAGATAATCCTTATAACATTGGTAGATGTGCTATTAGAAAAAATAATAAATCATGATATTCTTATATAATATTTGTCTCAATTTTGAAATTAGGTGCTAGGTAAATAATAATGAATATTATTGCATATTTAATAAAAAATCAATGATCTAATTATATAATTGTATTGTATAGTTTTTACGGAATATTCATTTCAAATAAAAAAAATGCTTAATCAAATAATAATTGTTTTTATGAAAACTATTTTACACTAGAATATTTTACATAAAAAGAGCTCTTGTACAAAAAAAATTATTCGCTATATCATTTACGTTTTCTGCAACTAAGATTCCTTTTAAAACAAATTTGACAAATTATTTGTACAATACCCAAATAGGCATAGAAAAAACTAAAATTATATTACGAATAAATATGTTTTTAATTTTATTTATAATAAAGAATATACAATTACTGATAATGTGGCAAACAACTAAAATAATTCGCTATCAACAAACAGACTGGATGGAGAACTTATTAGTTCTCATCCGTAATAGCACAAGGACGTCCTATGAACATCCAAAGGATGTCCAAAGTCGGAAGTCCGGACATCCAGTGGACGTCCGTTTTTTGTTCGATGGACGTCCATTGGAAGTCCCGCGGACGCACAAATGTCACAACTTCGTGCAACCCAGAGACGTCCACTACTGTACCACTCAGCCTCTGTACCAAATTTATGCTACCCATGGATGTCCTGTTTTGGACATTTAATGGAGGTCTGCATTGGAATTATATAAATACTTTGATACTATGTATTTATTTTTTTTCTAATTATTACATGAATAACACATACATAATGTTACTAAAGCTCACCTACCTTTTTAGATTGTTAATTATGTTCCTGTTTTCGTTAGAATTTATAATTGAAGCCCACCTACCTCGTTAGTTTGTAAGTCACGTTTTTGTTTATGTTAGAATTTAGAATTTTCGTGATGGCTTTATTTTGACGTTTTCCGGAATATTCCAGGCTATATTCTATTTGTTTCTCGACACGTTCTCGAGATCTCAGAAACTTCCAGAACTTTAAAAACTTATATAAGCAGATCATCTTCGGCGCTGGGGTCAGTTTATATTGAGCAGTCGAACGCGAATGACTGAAACGTCAAAGTAAAGCATTTGACAGCTGTGAATTTGTTGAATAAGATTTCTTGTATAATCAAGAGTGACAATAAAGTTGTTTGTCTACGTAACGTGTTTCAACGATAACCTAATTTAGAGGTTACAATAATTAAGAGATACAAAAAAAATAACTATATAACACGTAACAAGAACAAAACCATATATAATTCTTTAACAAAACCATATAATTATATTACTAAACTTAACCTAGAATTTCTAAAGACGAGACAACTCAACAACTAGAGTGAAAATGAAAACTTCTTCATCTAAAAACGAAAACGACTGTTGTCGATTGTTAGTACATAATTATACTGTGACATAATTGTCTACATAAAGATGTTATGAATTTAGCCTAGCCAACAAATAATTCAATTATTTATAAATAGACTAAAAGTAGAAAATACAAATTTACTTACTTACAAAATGTGATTTATGTTGCTTCGGTTTCCTAATTTATTCTTCTATAGGGTTTACTCATCAACGTTTATCACTTTATCAGCGTCACCAAAGGGAACAGAACAGTTTGTTTAAACTTTAGAGGTTAGCGTTACATTTGAATTCTGGACCCATTTTTTTCAATACACATGCGCTGCATGAATTTTAGCGGCAAACTGAAATTATAACAGAACATGTACAATACTGGACTTCCATCGGATATCCAATATATGTACCATCAAAATATGTTCCATAAAGGACATTCATCGGATGTCCATTGTATGTTCTATCAAAATATGTCCAGGAATGGACATCCATCGAATGTCCATTTATGATTCATGGACGTCTGTACTTTAAATGGACATTAAATGGACGTGCACTGGACGTCGTGTGCTATTCCCAGCTAACAATTTCTTGTTGTGTAAAAATTGTAAAAACGTTTCCAGAGCAAATTTTATAGAGCAATGTTTGTTCTAAGAACATTGTCAAAACGTTCTTACAACACTTACACCATAAAAATGGGCACCGTTCTATAGAACCTTTTAGTTCTTTAAGCGGTTCTGTAAAGCTTGCATGAAATAATTATAGAAGCCTTAAAGAATTTTTATAACACAGTTACAAAGCAATCGCACTTCGCTATACAATTTTTGTTTTGCATGGTGTTATATTTAAAGAACTTTAAAATAGTTTAATTCTATCTTTTAAAAACAAAATTTTTCTGTATCTCACATGTTAGAAATATATGGACGCGCCAATAAGAACCAATAAGTACTTACTTACATTATTACGAATTGCTTAGTTTGTTTGTCCATCAGGAGCAGTACATTTTAATGCGGAAAAGTTTTATCGTGAAATATGTGGTACATATTGGTAATATTTTGACGCGCCCTCAGTTAACCTTATATTTCCTATGATGCTGGAAATTTAAATTTTTTTCTAAATTGATGAATTTAACAACCAACTGTACATAAAATAGTCAGAAAGTAAGTATATCCATATTATTGATATCATTTCACCTATTTATATTGTACATATTTTTAATTAAGATTTTTTTCCTTCTTCACAATATGGCGACAGAAAGAAAGGCTTCATCTTGTACTTCCAATGGATTCTCACTAATATGACATTTTTGTGTCGATTGCAATGGTTATAGAGCAAATATGCTTCGTAAGCAACTACTTAATATTCACAGTGTTGTCATATTTTATTGTGGTAATTTCACTTATTTCAATCTTATTCAACAACATCAACAACTTCAACATCTAAACGTGAAAATGTTTAAGGTTTGGTCTAAATTAAATATGTTACTAAATTTCTATAAGAAAATCAATTTCTCTTAGCAATCAAATAAATCTTATCTATAGTAATTAAATTTTCTTTCTGCAAGCAGATAATAATTTATACAAATTTCCCCATTATACTTTGATCAAAATATTTCGTACTATTACAGGCAGGTCTCGTCCTATGGGGGTATGGAAAACCTACATATATAAGTGGTAGTTCTATAGCGTTTTATATGGAATAAAAATGCTTTTCTTACTTATTTACTCTATAATGATTTTATAACAACTGTGTTATTATTCTCTACAACTGCTTTAAAGACCTTTTTCTCTTAAGTTCGATAGCAGCTTCCATATTTGTAATTTGTTCTCCGCAGCAGAATTGTAACTTAACAACGCCTTATGCAATAGTGCTATAATTAAAGTATAAGCGACATTACGGAATAATTTTATAAGAGTGTCACAGGAGTTGGTATAATTTTATAGAGCAGTATTTTGCATCGGTTTTACAGTAATTTGATTCTATAAGCACCGTTGCTGTAAAATTGTGTTATTGTACACACTTATAGGGCTACATTAGCGGTTATCTTATAAGTGCTCTATAAATTATGCTCTAAGAACGTTCTTGCAACAAATTTAAAAAACAATTCAGTTTCTAAAGGCAAAATAGTCTCATGTGCCACATTAATGCAACAATTTAGTATTCTAAATACAACTATAAAATATTAACAGAATATACTATTCCTATTACTCCTATTACTCTAAATTTATAGAACTACTTTGCTAGCTGGGTTAGGGTAGGTAAGGCAACCGATGTTTGAGTATGGGTGACACAGAAAATGTATTTATATTAATGGCCACTATTGTTTCTATGTAGTCTCTAGCTAGATCTTCAATAAAATTTCAAGTAATAAAAAAATTACCTATTTATTTTGCAGCTAACTACTATAAAAGCAAAATTTGTTATTGTGGGATCAACTTTGCAGACTAATTCTGTATAAATAAACTTAATTGTATCGAAGGACTGAGTATTAAGTAACAGTAGTGACCTTTTAAGATATTATATCTCACATGTAAACGATAAGACGTTAGATAACCAGAGTTCTAGTGAAAATTAATACAAGTTTCCTTAGGATTGTGATATTATATACTTGTACAGGATGTGTCAGGTATTACTGGTATCCTTGGAAGGGATGATTGTACAGTCTAAATAAATTAGATTTACCCAAATATACCTATATCTAAAAGAATATGGTTTCCGAGATACAGGGTGCAAAAATTTTAAAATTTGTATTATATTTGTTATTTATTTGGAAACCCTTAGTGATAAAATAACAGTATTGCTAGGTTGTAGTGGCATATCTTAGGTCTAGTTATTCAGTATATTTAAATATTTTCATTATCACCAGTAGCGTAGAAACCCTGTGCCACTCTTTTATTTATAATAAAAATAGTACTCTGTCTTAATTACAAAAAAAACGTAAGATACTTTAAGTTTTGCTTACTTTGAACAAGTAATTATTCTCTGCATTCTTTTCTTTGTTTAAAATGCATTTTATTCAAGTAATTGTTCGTTTAAAATATATCCGCATTTCGTAGTTTGTGCATATTTGTATAATAAGCTGAAGGAAACTCAAAAATCCACTCTTAAAATTTTGCACATCGCCATAATTTACTATTTTAAGTAACTTTTTTAAGTAACATTTTGGTGAATTTTTAGCGGAACAAATTTTCCGCGGTGCACTGAATATTTCAAATAGGTTTATTTCGAAAACGGTTACTCATAACGACTTCAACAAGGTACTCATATATCTTTTCCACATAAATAAAGTAGTAGGATCGACTGTTTTATTATCGATTATCTATGTAAAAAAAAATTGGGAAAAAAATTGGTTTTTTCAATAGGATATTACATTAACTAGGGAGACTAATACACTAATCAATCCCCACTTTATTTATTGCGCATCACTCTTACTATCATGTACAAAGACAGATATAGATAGGCTTCAAAAGTTGCAAAATAAGTGTATGAGAATTATACTAAGTTGTAATCGATATACTTCTATTGATTTAATGTTAAAGATATTGCAGTGGATTCCCATTTGGAAGCAGATTGAAAAGTCTAATTTGATTTTAATATATAAAATGAGGAAAAATATATCACCAAATTATTTAGTATCACATATAATCACACGTGCTGAACTGCATTCATATAATATACGTTCTGGACAAAATTATAATATAACATTTTCGAAAACAACTTATATGCAGAAACAGATGCTTGGAGATGGTCTTAGACTGTTCAATTCGCTGCCAGATGAAGTAAAAAATTCTGTCAATATAAATATATTTGTAAAAAATTTGATGAAATTGTATTTGCACTAAATATTTTGCTTATTTGTAATTTTTTGTTATTTTTTATAAACTGTAATATGTAATAGCACATGCTAAATAAAATGAATTGATTGATTGTTTTATAGTCATATATATACACTAGCCGCAAAAGTTATGACACGTAAGAGAAGCATGATGTGCCATAAGTGGTGCCCTCTACTAGTAGCGTCAAAATTATAAACAAATTTGAATTTCTCGTCCCCAATAACCCCCTATTTCCAAAATGTATGCAAATATTTGAATTTTCTAAAAAAATATTTATAAATATTGAAAATAAAATTTTAACTTTGACAACCTTTTCTTTTTAACATCAACTTTTGATTGAAGTAAGTTTACCTATACCGCATTATTTTGTCGTCAGGAATCTGCTCTTGCCCTATGGTGCATTAATTTCGGGATACTCTGTATCACTGCAGCATAATAGGTCTCAAAACGTACACACTATATAAATGCAGAGATATTTTTAAAGAACAATTACTTGATGATTTTAAAGACATTTTTAAAGAATTATTTGTTCAAAATAATCAAAATCTAAGTATCTTATGATTTTTTATAATTAAGACAGTGGCGTTACATTTTTATTTTAAATAAAAAAAGTTCACAGGGTTTCTACGCTACTGCTGATAATAGGAATATTTAAACATATTGAATACTTAGACTAAAGATATCTCATTACAACCTAGAACTATTGCTGTTTTATCACGAAAGGTTTCCAAGTAAATAAAATAGTTATTTATGCAACAAGTGCAAAAAGTAAGTGTTTATTGCACGCGACGTGAAATTGTCAACACGTCGAGTGCAATAAGCACTTTTTGTACGAGTCGCATACAATATTTTTTCTACGTTCATGCAAAAACCAACAAATGTTATTTAGATGACACTAAGTCTAGAAAAATGTGACGTCGATTTGAAAGTTTATGTTTGTCATGATGACAAAACGCTGCAGTAGAATGACAGATGAGTGCAATAAAGAACCACTTTTTCCACTAAATATAGTTCAATAAAGTATTGTTTATTGCATGAACGTAGAAAAAATATAATAAAACCTCGAAATTGTTGGAAACTGTATCTCGGAAACGGGAAAATTTTAGATATAGGTATATAATTATGAATTAATCTCATTTATCTTGACTGTACAATCACCCCTTCCAAAGATGCCAGTAATACCTGACACCCTGTATATGTAAATTTAAAATATGTTGGATTACTTTTATATTGTTTTATACTGAACTAATTTTCCTGGAAAATATTCATTATAATAAGTATGGAAATTTAATAAAATTGTAGTTATCTATAACGATTTTTAGAAATGTAAAAATTAAATATTTTACTATTTATAAAGTGGTTTACAAAAAAAATAATATTTGACGCGTTTGACAACTTTTCTTAATGTAATTAATAGCTACCATTAATTAAAATTTTGCAAATAATAAAGTTAAAATAATTTATTTAATGGTAAACATTTGTACATGGCACAAGTCATTGAATATATACAGCACATTTTATAAGAATGTATATATTTGGCAGTAGAGAAGCGCGATCCAGGGACTAGAATTTACAATCGTTTTCCTGGTTCATTCTGCTCAGGATGGGCTGCGTTGTATTCCAGAGACCGGAGGATGGCAACTGGGATTGGGGGAGGAGTATTGTCGTCCACTGGAGCAACTGGCAGATGGGCACCTTGTGGTTGGAAACCTTCTTCGTTGGCAACATAAGACAGCTGGATGACGGTTCCGTCTGGTGCGGTATACTGGTAATTTCCTTGGACTTCTTCAGCTTCAGCATCTTTGTTACCAGCATTTTTTAATGTGCCCTGTTCGTTGGCTGATATTCCGTTTCCTGTTTCATAAGATGACCTGTAGGATCCGTCGAAATTTACTTCCGAATCTTGACTGATGATTGGGATGGGTTCGTTGCCACTAAGTTGGGCAGCCGAGGCAGCGGCCAAAATGGCGAAAAGAACGATCTGCACATTAATATAATACGTAACAATTACATAGTTGTACATCTACAATATTAAAAAATATTCCTATTCATCATATCGAGGCAAATTATGTTTTTTAAATAAATCACTTACTTTACTATAACTAATAAAAATGATAACCTATTAATCAACAAATTAAATAATACGAGTCAATTAAGTACTTTAACAGTAATTACATTATTATTGTAAGCACTACGTATAATTATATACTACTTACTGCAAATTTCATGATGTTAAATCACAGGATACTAGAAACGATGTGACTTTGACATTCTCTGTACCGATATTTATACTGTCTTCAGTTCATTATAGCGTTATGTGAGGTGGTAATATTGCAACATCGACAATCAGGTATAAAGAGGATGATTAAAAAATAAATCTGACCATCTTCAAGGTTTTTTTATGAATTCTTTCTATAAAAAAACTTATTTATATTAAATAAGTACGGTAATAATAAATATCTTTCCTTTTACTGAACTGTTTAAGGTTGGGTTTTTTCGTCAAGGATTAGACTGTAAAATTGATTAAATATTAATTAAGTATATGCTAAAATAATCTAAGATACAGGGTGACGCAATATTTCAGCGACGAAATTTTCCAAAAGGTTTCTGCCCAAAATTATGAAAAAAGTTCATATTATTATAAACGAAGACGACTTGCCGAGATATAGGGTGGTAAAGTTTATTTATTTCTATATCTTTTACGCACATCTCCTTTTAAATTAATACTCTAAATGCTTTTCTGAGGACAAATGTAATGCACGATTTACTATATTAAAATATTGTTATTAAACATTAATATTACTTATATCTATGGGTGTAAAATTGAAACATAAACAACTCATTTCTTTGACAAATATATAAAACCACATGATTGCCTTAGTGCATGTATTTTGGCATACTTGTTAATATAAAATGACTGGCATAGTCAAATTTTTTGAAAATCGAAGTTATTACATGAATAGAGATATATTTTTTGAAAACCTATTGATAGCCGTTGGGTAATATATCTAAATAAAATAAATATATTGTCAAGGTGGAAATATACAGAATAAGGAAAAAGGTATGCAATATACGAGTAGCTATAATTTGTTAACTATTAATTTAAAAAAAAAAAACTGCCAAACAAAAGTTGCTAGGCAACAAATACTTGACATTTATGTGACCTTGGATATATAATACGTCATCATGGTATACAAAATTAATTTTTTAAATGGCAATCAATGCTTTTTTGCCTTTTTTGGAATCGTCAGATGCTTTTGCTTCCGTTGCATAACTAAATTTTTAAGAAAAATTATACTTATATATATTTTCTTTTTCGGAATAGCGAACCGTAATAATGATAATAGTTATTATTAAGAAAATGCATGATATTAGAAAACAGCAACTGTTACCTACGTGTCAACATTAATACTATCTCTGAATGGCGCCACCTGTTTTTGTTTTTAATTCAGCGAATTAGTTAAAAAAGAATTTTAAAAGTAATGATACAAAAACCAGAGAAATGTGGTATTTTACTTTATATTTTATAAATAAAAGCATTTTTCTAAAAAATTTGATTATGCAACCTACATAACATTTTACGCCAACAGAAGCAAAAACATCTAACAATTCCAAAAAAGCAAAAAAACATTAGTTTCGATTAATGTTTCGTCTTCCCCTTGATATCAGATGACGTAATAATGTTAGAGAAATGTGATATATTGTTGGCTAGCAACTTTTGTTCGGCGCACTTTTTTTAAATTAATAATTAACAAGTTCATTTCATTCAGACTTTTAACGCATTATTATTAAAAAATATATATTTGATTATGTGTTCCCATCATACATAAAGACAATAAATTCTTCAATTCAAAATTCACTTTTAATCTAACATTTCGAACTTTTGTTTTAATTGTTTACAAATTTAAACTGTTTAATAGTTATATCTGAACGACGGCACCTTTTTTTAAAGAAAGCTTTGTTTAAAACTACTATTAGAGTAACTGATCAAAATTCTATTGGCGCTATTTAACATTTTCTATTAAAATAATAAATATCGAATAGAGTTAAGTCCACCATTGATTTGACTTACTAAATAAATGCAAATTGGTAAATACGATATATAATAAAAAATATTTATAATATGTTAGTCGTCACGTCTTACGCATTTAGAAATTTAAAAACTGTTTGAGGCAAAGTAACGTGATTAGAAAAAATACTGTTTACTTTGTCAAGTTCCTTCGCACAGTCGAAATAAAAATGAGTTGTCAAATAAAATAATTATACTTACATTAACAGAGCAGAATTTTGAAGAAAATCTTTTTTATTTGGTATTTAAAGGTCCTTTATTGAGGTGATTCAAATACTTGGGCCGTCACAAGATACTCATCCAAACACAGACTGACCGAACTGACCTAATAGAATTAGATCAACGGTAATCTGACTTTAGCATTCAATGTAAATTTATAGAAAATAACATTTTCATTTAAAACGTGTTTAAGGAGCGTTCTACATTGATAGCCCGCGGCTGTCATGTTCTGTTCATTTCCCATGGATAAAGGTCTCGTACTGGATGTATAAATATAGTTACAGAATTGTAGAATAATTTTAACTATAAAGTTATTTATTGATAGAATCTCTATGTGCTTTTTTTTTGTTAAATGGGTAATGTTCTATTTCTTTTTAATAAATAATTCTTTGCGTCAAATGAAAATTAGGAAAAGTGTGTAAACTCAAAACCTTAACTGAAGCTACTTTAAAATAATTTAATTTAATATTTTTGTATCAATATATGACATTAGTTTTATCATGGTAGAAAAATGATCTTAGGTACCTAATAACGGAGACTCAATAGACTGCAATTTCAAGAACTTGACTTCAGTATATTAAGTCAATATTTACCAGGCACGTCGTCAATGCAGCAATAATATTCAACATCTAAATGTCAAATATTTTCGAAAAGAAATTTTCCATAAACTTAAAAGTCTTCTTAAGACTGGCGTTTCAAGGACAAAAAAATGGCCTCAATAGCATAACAAAATTCACCCGTAGTAGTTGGTTGAGGTTCTTAACATAAGGCTAAACTATAATGCTAAGATTGAATAATTTCCTTTAACTTTTGGAGGAATAATTCTCTAGAGAACATGAAAGAACTTCAATTCTACCTTATAACTGCCCGTGAAAAATACTTAATAATTTGCATCAATTCAAGTGTGATAATATTTATAGTGCCGTATACAAATTTCTCAATGTATAGTGGAGATTTTATGATAAAAATAATACTTAGGTCAAAATATAAATTTTGTCTTATTATAAATGATTTGTCAGTCTGTAAACTATTGTACATCCTGGAGAAAACTTGTATAATTGACACAGCAAAGCAATACTTTTTCTAACTTATTTAGATTTTTTATAGACTGCCTCAAAAAACAGCTATGAATTCATTGAAAATTGCGTATACATTTTTTCGTATCTAATACAAAACAAAAATAGTACAAAATCAAGCAAAAAAGTTGGTCTAAGATATTAAAATTTTGCATATTTAGGCATTCAATTTTTTCCATTTTGTCGTATCCAATAAATACTTACTAGATTTCCTGAATTTCTACAAAAAAATGCAGTCAAACCCTTAGCCATAGAATTTTTGAGAGAAAATAACTCCTTTGCCTTTAATTTAAGTTATAAAATTTAAACTTTGCAGATATCTTTATATAATACCGACACATTTTTAGCATAACTTTGAAAATCACAGAAATATAGATGGAGAAAGGTGAGTAGAAGTACCTATTTATTACTTTTAAACCATTTTTTAAACCAAGAATTTCGATCATTTATTTTTTAATTCATGTCAAACTTTGATTTAGGACTTGTTCTGTTGTTGTAGGAAATGTTCTATCATTATTTATTTTACCTTACAGAAGAATGTGATTTCATTTCAATCAAGACTTTTGTCATTTTTTCAAATATTGTCATTAAATGAAATATTATTGAACATGAAATTAGTTGGTGTATTTTTATTTTTTCCAGAATAATACGTCATATTCGCGCGTAATCCCATTTTCGTAACTTTATAATTATTTTTTTTAGCTAAAATTGCATGAAATAATTCTGTACACAATTTCATATATCTACAATTTATTCAGAAAAAAATATGTCTTTGACTTTGTATTTTAGCACCCTGCACCTTAAAAATAGATATACCACTTTAACACCCTGTTGGTAGCTATAGTAGATATACAGTTTTTTTATGCCACTTTTTCGATAATAATATTTTGTTAAGTTCCGGTGGTTATTACGAGTATTTGTAAATTTAATTTTTTATAAATCAATAGTAAATTTAAGATAGATTTGATAAATTTTATTTCTTAAGTATAACTGTTTCATTCATGCTGCATAATAGATATGGAATCGTATTCCTTTAATATTCAATTATTATTTTATACTTAACGTCATTAAAATATACAAAAACAACAACCTTTATATTTACCATTTTCTCTTAACTACAAAAATATAGGACTGTACAAGAGAACCTCTTTGTTGATTTCTGTCAATAATAACTATTTAAATCGTATAAGTCTGATATAATCTGTCGAAACAGTTTATTACTAATAATAAGTGCATTTTTTATTTTCTAAATTCAAATTTATTATGAATATAGTAAATAGTTAAAAATATTAATTCTCTTCTCAAAGTTTATGAAAATTAGTATCTAAGCAAAATAGGTATGCAGTAATACAGTGTTAACAAATGACTTTAAGATTAGTTTTCATAAAAAGTAATTTTTTAATAATGTTGTGTTATTTGTCTCTTGTACTGTCTTATATACATTTACATACGCATTTTCTCGTTAAAAGACAGAATAATGCGATAAAAAATTACACCTGTCGGATTCTCTAATGCAGAGGTTTGACTACATAAATTTTTATTTATTTATGCTATTAATTTGATCATTAAATAAATTCCATCTTGTATCCGAGGGCTATGGTGGTCTAGACAGTAGTGGTGTCTAACCTTGCGCCCGTGGGCGAGTTTGCAACATTAAACTTAGTATGCACGAGTGGAATTACTTATTTTAAAAATATTAATGAAATGCAGTCATTTACTTTAAGAGTCAATTTTGTTTTCATTAATTTATGTGACAATCTGTGTCTACCTAGGGCTAGGTATATTTCTAATATATTTTTGCTATTGTCGTCGGTCTATTCCCCATAATCGTGGTATAGGGTGAGTAAATTTAGAGGGTTTCCAAAAAGCTGATAAAAAAGGCACATTTTTGTAATCTCTTTTGTTACTGATATTTTAAAATAAGTCATTCTAATGAAACATTTTGCATAGTCTGGGATGTTATGAATCAGTCAAATTATAAAGCGTTGTTAAATAAAATCGATCTACAGTAGAACATTTTCTTTAGGAGATTCGTTAGGCTCTGTGAATAATTTAAATGTGATTTTGCGATCATTAACAGATGGTACAGCAATTTGTGCTGCTGAAAAGTTTCTGCTGAAGATATCTATTCTAAAGTAGAGAAATTTCAAACATGCTTTGGAGGGATAAATGTGCATTTTTTGGGATGATCCGAATATTTCTACTTGCACCAGTGACGTTCGTGCGAGAATGCCACAACATTTTTTAATTTAAAAAAATGGTACGCCACTGACTTTTTCCCGTTTTGATTTTTTTAGAAATCTGCCATCAATTCTGAATGAAATTGGTCTCTTGAATTCTTTCCATAGGATGCACTGTTTCTGAGGAAAAAAATAAAACATATTTTATTGTAGATTTTGTTAATCTTTTATTTAAAGGTCTCTTACTAGTGTTATTATGGTCAAACTAAAAATTCGTTTACTCACACGTTTACTGAAAATTGATGTTGAAAATGACCTCGTAAAAATCCATGTGGATTTTCATCAGCTCGTTAAGTGATTGTAAAATAAAAATTTCGTATAGAATTTCTTAAAAAACTTGCTTCGTCAGTAAACAAAACGCCATTTAAATAATTAGGATTTTGCAACAGTTACATAAAGAATCCATTGGCAAAAAACTAGACGCGGTAAAAAGTCTCGAGGTAGTAGCGCCTGTACAATATGAAACGGATACAATTTCTGCTCTTTTAGAATTTTAGATACGATAAAGTTGCTTACATTCAATATGTTGGCAATTTTTCGAGTGCTAGTTTCAGGTGATTCCGAAACTATATCGCGAACTGCTTCTTCTACGTCTCATTTCGTTGTTTATACTTATTCAGTTTGATACAACAGTCTGCAGTTAATTTCATAAATGCACCATTTTCGCACAAACGGTGAAGCCGAACAAATATTGTGTGATGTTCTTGATATAACTCAGCATACAGTCGTCGAGCTTGCAGAGCATTTCCATTACTTCGACCATAGGTAAAATGATGCATATCTGATATTTCCGCATTTGTACAATGACAAAAATAATTGGATTACATAACATCCATTATTTTTAGTAGAAACAGTTTTTGCCAATTTTGAGGCGTTAGATAATAAAAATGATGAATTACTTCAAAATTTAAAGTTTTAATAATAAATAATAGAGAATTTACTTTAGTGGTGCAATATAATTTCAAGCAAGTGACATACAAATCAGTAGAATATGCATAGTTCTATATATGACACCTATTTAAGACAACTCGATATTATTCTAAGCGGGGTGGTTATTAAAGAAATATTTTATATCTCATCATCAATCGATGTTTATTTTACCCCAATTGAACCCACTGCTCGAATATAAAAACTCATCATCATGGCGGGTACATGCCACTATTTGGAATGCGACATTTCACAAAAATCAGGTAACCGCTTTCTGTATATCACGGAAATGGGCCCTTGTCTTTATAAAGTTTGGCCCTTTAACAGGTATTAAATATGTACAAATGACATTTCGAATAATTACATACATCGTTCGTGAACACTGTAAGAAAGACAAAGAAGGCAGTTACCTATGGCACTTAGATTATTACTTGTTTACTTTGTTGGCAGTATAGGACAGTACTTTTCAGTGCCAGGTGATTTTTAATTACTGACAACAGTAATTAAAAATCACCCTGTTGGCTCATTATAAATTAATGTTGTGAATACAAAATTGTTTAAACAGGGTTGTGAATAATATTAGTGTTGTTAGTACTACTCGTGTTGTGTTGTTGTGCACAGCGAATCGCGAATACACGCATGGTATGTAGTAAGCATAATATTACGTACGAAGCTAGTTTGAAGAAGAATGACTTGCTGCATATAATCAAGAGTAATAATTTTGCAAAGAAATACGTTATTGATTAGATGGCTGCGGCTCATGGAATATGAAGCCAACGAAGAAGAGGTATTCAAAGAAATAATATCTTTCCAAAATTTGAGACAAGCGAGGTGGATAAATTTACATCAGCTAATTGGAACAGCGACAGCAAAAGTTGCTGTGCGTGCCATTATGTTTTAATTTCATAAAAATACAATCTATATCTTCCTCCATGATAAAGTTGATAGTTTATTTTATTTAATGTCGAAAAAAATTAAATCAAAAAGGAACACTGCTTTTATTGTATACATTGGTTCATAAAATAATACTTAATTAGGAAAATATTTTACATGACTACAAACTGCCTGCAAAACCCTACTGAGTGCCGGTAAGGGATACACCAGATCAAAGTCACCATCCCTTCAATATAAAAATTAATTTTCGTATCCTCTTGAAAATGTGTTTCATAAGTTTGGAAAATATATTATTATTAATTTATTTATTGATAAGAGTACATAGGTATAGGGTGATCCTGCAAAAATATTCAAGAATTTTATTTTTTTTATAAATTTATATTTAAAAAAAGTGAGCATCGCGCTATAGTTTTGTATTCTTTATAATAAAATAAATCAGTTTTAATGATGGAATTTAATCATCCATATCTCGCAAACAGTAAAAGATAATTCATGAGATATGTATACCAATGAAATCAGAAAATAGTGAAGAATACAAAAATGTAATAATATACAGGATGTTTCATAAGAAAAACGAAAGTTAATATCAATGTCTCAGTTTTCTGATAATTTTTTTACCAGCTGTTCTTTACATCTATTCATATCAAATCCTTGAACTGATGTATTCAATTCAGTCGGGTGGTTAAATATATATGCAAAATAGGCTAGTTGTTCGCGTATTTTCCACAGGCGTGCAAGGCGGTAGTGAACTTTCTTTTGCATTCGTGAAAATACGACTTCATGCACGTAATCCTGGTTAAGAACCACTGATCTAAACCTACACGTAACTATTATTACATCGTTCATTATATTATCTGAATAAACATTTCGACATAAAAACCAACTTGGTAGGCCAGTAAGTGGTAATTATATTTCGCAATTTCGTCTCGAATTATAAATTTAACTACTTGTAGTTTGCACTTTTCAAACTCACCCGGTACGTACTTTAAAGACAACAACCCTTATCTCTGTTACCACACATTCCCAACACGCTCTTACTATCATTGTATTTTTCGTACCGGCCCGGCTACGACGTGAAATAAGAGAGACAGAGTGAAAAAGTGTTTATTGGTGTCGGAAATAGTGCGAAATAGGAAATCTCGCAGGAAAACATGGTTGCAATATAACGCTTCTGCCACCGTTATTATATGACACACTGTTGTAAAAATAAATGGGCATAAAAGTAAAAATCTGAAGAGGAAATTTAGAAAAATGCTCAAGTTCTTCAAGTATGTAGATTTTCCGTTTTTCTTTTTTTTTCAGAAATCAGTCAATGGAAGGATGTATTATTTTCTGGTGTTTGAGATTCACATGAATTCTCACATAACACGAAAGAACGTTCCACAGAACTTTAATTTGCAGCCACATGACTTGCATATACTTCCTAACTCCCTCTACATACTCATCGGGGCAGTTTATAGAAGGATATATATATATTCCTCTCTGGTGTTCGAGGTTCACATGAACTCTCACATAACACGAAAGTACGTTCCACATATGTGTGAACTTTAATTCGCAGTCACATGACTTGCATATACTTTCTAACTCCCTGTACATATGTATCCGGACATGCAAGTAAGTAAATAATTAAAGGGTTAATCTACTGAGTAAATGTAAAATTATATATGAGTCATAATATATCCCCAAATGTTCAAAGAAGGAATCAATAATGCAATAAGTAAATAGAACTGACAGTTTTTGTCAGGTTCGCAAGTTTTGCTCCAACAGTTTTTAATAATTACTGTACCGATAAAAATATAAAATAGGAGTATTCTCATAAAAGTTTTTAAAACTATTAATAAACATATAATATAGGGTGAATCAAGAAAAGTAGATATAACTCATAGCTAATAATAAAAGCTAATTTTACACACAACACACATAATTTTAATTAACCTTCAATATCTGTATAATGAAATGTATAGAGTTATACATACATTTAGATACAACGTCTATTGGACTGTTGTTACTGTTGTTTATAGATAAATACATATTCATATTTTCTATACACATATCGATTAGATTCAACCTCAGAGGACGACTTCCACATGGAGGAGTTCCAAAGCAAAATCTGAGGTGTAGGGACACACCTGGATTAAGTGCTGATGTAATGGTAATAATAAAGTGAGGACCCAAGTAAATCTGAAGCAGGTAAACAATAGTGAAACTGCTAGATAAAAGTTATTAACCAACTTTTGGAGACAGGTGGTGAATTTATTTCTTCATATTTGCTATCAAAAAGAGTTTAGGGATTTTTAGGTTTATAATCGTTAAATCCCCACCCCAGATTAGAGGGTTATCACTCTATAATGAATTTTACTTATACAGAGGTCCTAAAAATAAAATAAATACAATATTAAAAATAAATACTAAAGCAATGATCTCAAGAACGCATAGTGTTATATAACATCTATTAATGTAACTGTTTGGCTAGCAGTGACATCTTGGTCTTAATTTTCCTTGATTTTGTCTTGGTCCCGCAAGACAAGACTAGACATGGCAAGAAATATTGCTAGAAGGTCTGGGGTGAAATTTAAATGAACGTTAGTTGAAATAAATAAATAAATAAGTGAATAAGTAAACACACATTACATTTCTAATGTAGGCATATTCTTTATTTAAAAGAATTAAGCATATAAAATTAAAATTCAAGGTACTGAGGTGTAGTAGCTCTGCTGAATACAACTAATTATAGTGCCAGGTGACTGAAAGAGCTCCGATTTGGCACGCCTATCTCGTCCATTGCTTATTATTATTATTTATTATGTAAAAATAGCCGTTTCTATACTTTATAACGTTTACCAATCGACCAATATCTGAGCTAAGTAAGTTCCGAGCGGCACCATGTCCGACCAAAAGTAATTACCACTGTTATCAGATTGGTAATAAAGTTTCATGTTTCTGATTTCTATGCAAAAGTCTCACAAGAATCATGCAAATTTGCGAGACCTTTCGCAAGACAATATAAAAGACATAATGTTGAAAAATCAAGCAAGCACAAGGCTTATAGAAACTTTTGTTTTCTTCTGCAAGACAAGACAAGGTTTTTTCAAATTTTTGCAACAATTTTTGTCTCACATCACTACTTTACGCCTCTGTACGGCACCTTATGTGTTTACGGACATGCTTAATACCTTTATTATAACCTTTAAGGTCTTAGGTACAATTACTTGCACATAATATGTAAATGATATTTTAATAAATGGAAAATATCAAACAGAATGTTTATTTTATAACGATAAAAATATTAATAAAAATAGTCAAGCTTTGCTCGTACCTAACCGGGACTGTAAGGTCTAAGCTTTATTTATAATACAAATAACTTTACACTCCGCTTAACAGATAGAAATAGTGGACATTTGAAAGAATATTTAAAAAATAAAATGAATAAATAAAATAAAAAATTTGAAATCACACCTGCTGTCAAATTAGAGAGTGGTTAGGTTCTGCAGTAATGTTCTGGATGGAAGGTATACAAAGACCTTCGAAAGAGAAAAATATTTTGCTCTTAAATATATAATAGAGGATATTTCGATAAATATATACGTAGGTATCTCAAATATAACGAATAACTTTTTATGGAAAAAAAAAAAAAAAAAGATAAAATCCTTTATTCAACTCTAGAAATCCTTTTAGATGCCTCCCTTGTAGGGGGAGAGCAGGATGTGAAGACAACATGGGCTTTACATATTGTCATAAGAATTATTAACAGTTTTCAATGCTCTAAAATCATTTTCAAAAAATGTTAGTTATTGCAAATCGATAACACAATTGCTATTTCTTGTAATAACCTGATGGGGACTGTGTAGACAGATAAAGCTTACTAACGTAGGGAAAGAGATATGGAAATGGTGTGAAATAAGAAGAATAGGGATATATGCATTCTACATCAATATACTGAGAGATATCGAACAATAAAAAAGTTTGCTAAGATAATCTTTATCATCGTTGGAATATTCTGTTAGTACTGCAATGCATGTACCTACCAAGAATAATTTATTTAGTTGACCGATTTCATTACATTCAGTCGGAGTTTTGCTAA